>JBBGZY010000759.1:2400000-3022976 GCA_037952925.1 Lithobates clamitans
TGCAGGATTTATCACGACAGGTTGCTATGGAAAGGCACTACAAGTACCTGCATTGCAGGATCTATTAAAGGCACTACAAGTCCCAGCATTGCAGGGTCTATCACCACTTGTTGCTCTGTATAGGCACTACAAGTCCCAGCATTGCAGGATCTATCACCACAGGTTGCTCTGCAAAGGCACTACAAGTCCCAGCATTGCAGAATCTATCAAAGGCACTACAAGTCCCAGCATTGCAGGATCTATCCTAGGCACTACAAGTCCCAGTATTGCAGGATCTATCACCACAGGTTGCTCTGGAAAGGCACTACAAGACCCAGCATTGCAGGATCTATCAAAAGCACTACAAGTCCCAGCATTGCAGGGTCTATCACCACTTGTTCCACTGGATAGGCACTACAAGTCCCAGCATTGCAGGATCTATCAGCACAGGTTGCTCTGGAAAGGCAGTACAAGTCCCAGCATTGCAGCATCTATCACCACAGGTTGCTCTGGAAAGGCACTACAAGTCCCAGCATTACAGGGTCTATCACCACTTGTTGCTCTGGATAGGCACTACAAGTCCCAGCATTGCAGGATCTATCACCACAGGTTGCTCTGCAAAGGCACTAAAAAGTCCCAACATTGCAGGATCTATCAAAGGCACTACAAGTCCCAGCATTGCAGCATCTATCATAGGCACTACAAGTCATAGCATTGCAGGATCTATCACCATAGGTTGCTCTGGATAGACACTACAAGTTCTAGCATTGCCGGATCTATCACCACAGGTTGCTCTGGAAAGTCACTACAATTCCCAGCATTGCAGAATCTATCAAAGGCACTACAAGTCCCAGCATTGCAGGGTCTATCACCACTTATTGCTCTGGATAGGCACTACAAGTCCCAGCATTGCAGGATCTATCACCACAGGTTGCTATGGAAAGGCACTACAAGTCCCAGCATTGCAGGATCTATCTAAAACACTACAAGATCCAGCATTGCAGGGTCTATCACCACTTGTTGCTCTGGATAGGCCCTACAAGTCCCAGCATTGCAGAATCTATCATAGGCACTAAAAGTCCCAGCATTGCAGGATCTATCACCACAGGTTGCTATGGAAAGGCACTACAAGTCCCTGCATTGCAGGATCTATCAAAGGCACTACAAGTCCCAGCATTGCAGGGTCTATCACCACTCTTTGCTCTGTATAGGCACTACAAGTCCCAGCATTGCAGGATCTATCACCACAGATTGCCCTGGAAAGGCACTACAATTCCCAGCATTGCAGAATCTATCAAAAGCACTACAAGTCCCAGCATTGCAGGATCTATCCTAGGCACTACAAGTCCCAGCATTGCGGGATCTATCACCACAGGGTTCTCTGGAAAGGCACTACAAGTCCCAGCATTGCAGGATCTATCAAAGGCACTGCAAGTGACAGCATTGCAGGGTCTATCACCACTTGCTGCTCTGGATAGGCCCTACAACTCCCAGCATTGCAGGATCTATCATAGGCACTACAAGTCCCAGTATTGCAGGATCTATCACCACAGGTTGCTATGGAAAAGCAATACAAGTCCCAGCATTGCAGGATCTATCAAAGGCACTACAATTCCCAGCATTGCAGCATCTATCATAGGCACTACAAGTCATAGCATTGCAGTATCTATCACCACAGGTTGCTCTGGAAAGGCACTACAAGTTCCAGCACTGCAGAATCTATCAAAGGCACTACAAGTCACAGCATTGCAGGGTCTATCACCACTTGTTGCTCTGGATAGGCACTACAAGTCCCAGCATTGCAGGATCTATCACCACAGGTTGCTCTGGAAAGGCACTACAAGTCAAAGCATTGCAGGATCTATCAAAGGCACTACAAGTCCCAGTATTGCAGAGTCTATCACCATTTGTTGTTCTGGATAGGCCCTACAAGTCCCAGCATTGCAGGATCTATCAAAGGCACTACAAGTCCCAGTATTGCAGGGTATATCACCATTTGTTGCATGGATAGGCCCTACACGTCCCAGCATTGCAGGATTGATCACAGGCACTACAAGTCCCAGCATTGCAGCATCTATCACCACAGGTTGCTCTGGAAAGGCACTACAAGTCCCAACATTGCAGCATCTATCATAGGCACTACAAGTCATAGCATTGCAGGATCTATCTCCATAGGTTGCTCTGGAAAGGCACTACAATTCCCAGCATTGCAGAATCTATCAAAGGCACTACAAGTCCCAGCATTGCAGGGTCTATCACCACTTGTTGCTCAGGATATTCACTACAAGTCCCAGAATTGCAGGATCTATCAAAGGCACTGCAAGTCCCAGCATTGCAGGATCTATCAAAGGCACTGCAAGTCCCAGCATTGCAGGATCTATCACCAAAGGTTGCTCTGGAAAGTCACTACAACTCCCAGCATTGCAGGATCTATCAAAGACACTACAAGTCCCAGCATTGCAGGGTCTATCACCACTTGTTGCTCTAGATAGGCCCTGCAAGTCCCAGCATTGCAGGATCTATCACCACAGGTTGCTATGGAAAGGCACTACAAGTCCCTGCATTGCAGGATCTATCAAAGGCACTACAAGTCCCTGCATTGCAGGGTCTATCACCACTTGTTGCTCTGGATAGGCACTACAAGTCCCAGCATTGCAGGATCTATCACCACCGGTTGCTCTGGAAAGGCACTACAAGTCCCAGCATTGCAGGATCTATCTAAGGCACTACAAGTCCCAGCATTGCAGGGTCTATCACCACTTGTTGCTCTGGATAGGCCCTACAAGTCAGTCATTGCAGGATCTATCATAGGCACTAAAAGTCCCAGCATTGCAGGATTTATCATGACAGGTTGCTATGGAAAGGCACTACAAGTACCTGCATTGCAGGATCTATTAAAGGCACTACAAGTCCCAGCATTGCAGGGTCTATCACCACTTGTTGCTCTGTATAGGCACTACAAGTCCCAGCATTGCAGGATCTATCACCACAGGTTGCTCTGCAAAGGCACTACAAGTCCCAGCATTGCAGAATCTATCAAAGGCACTACAAGTCCCAGCATTGCAGGATCTATCCTAGGCACTACAAGTCCCAGTATTGCAGGATCTATCACCACAGGTTGCTCTGGAAAGGCACTACAAGACCCAGCATTGCAGGATCTATCAAAGGCACTACAAGTCCCAGCATTGCAGGGTCTATCACCACTTGTTCCACTGGAAAGGCACTACAAGTCCCAGCATTGCAGGATCTATCAGCACAGGTTGCTCTGGAAAGGCAGTACAAGTCCCAGCATTGCAGCATCTATCACCACAGGTTGCTCTGGAAAGGCACTACAAGTCCCAGCATTACAGGGTCTATCACCACTTGTTGCTCTGGATAGGCACTACAAGTCCCAGCATTGCAGGATCTATCACCACAGGTTTCTCTGCAAAGGCACTAAAAAGTCCCAACATTGCAGGATCTATCAAAGGCTCTACAAGTCCCAGCATTGCAGCATCTATCATAGGCACTACAAGTCATAGCATTGCAGGATCTATCACCATAGGTTGCTCTGGATAGGCACTACAAGTTCTAGCATTGCCGGATCTATCACCACAGGTTGCTCTGGAAAGGCACTACAAGTCCCAGCATTGCAGAATCTATCAAAGGCACTACTATTCCCAGCATTGCAGGACCAATCACCAAAGGTTGCTCTGGAAAGGCACTACAACTCCCAGCATTGCAGGATCTATCAAAGGCACTACAAGTCCCAGCATTGCAGGGTCTATCGCCACTTGTTGCTCTGGATAGGCCCTACAAGTCCCAGCTTTGCAAGATCTATCACCACAGGTTGCTCTGGAAAGGCAGTACAAGTCCCAGCATTGCAGCATCTATCACCACAGGTTGCTCTGGAAAGGCACTACAAGTCCCAGCATTGCAGGGTCTATCACCACTTGTTGCTCTGGATAGGCACTATAAGTCCCAGCATTGCAGGATCTATCAACACAGGTTGCTCTGGAAAGGCACTACAAGTCCCAACATTGCAGGAACCATCAAAGGCACTACAAGTCCCAGCATTGCAGGATCTATCACCACAGGTTGCTCTGGATAGGCCCTACAAGTCCCAGCATTGCAGAATCTATCCTAGGCACTACAAGTCCCAGCATTGCAGGATCTATCACCACAGGTTGCTATGGAAAGGCACTACAAGTCCCAGCATTGCTCGATCTATCACCACAGGTTGCTCTGGATAGGCCCTACAAGTCCCAGCATTGCAGGATTTATCATAGGCACTACAAGTCCCAGCATTGCAGGATCTATCACCACAGGTTGCTATGGAAAGGCACTACAAGTCACAGCATTGCAGGATCTATCAAAGGCACTACAAGTCCAAGCATTGCAGGGTCTATCACCACTTTTTCCTCTGGATAGGCACTACAAGTCCCAGCATTGCAGCATTTATCACCACAGGTTGCTCTGTAAAGGCACTACAAGTCCCAACATTGCAGGATCTATCAAAGGCACTACAAGTCCCAGCATTGCAGCATCTATCATAGGCACTACAAGTCATAGCATTGCAGGATCTATCACCATAGGTTGCTCTGGATAGACACTACAAGTTCTAGCATTGCCGGATCTATCACCACAGGTTGCTCTGGAAAGTCACTACAATTCCCAGCATTGCAGAATCTATCAAAGGCACTACAAGTCCCAGCATTGCAGGGTCTATCACCACTTATTGCTCTGGATAGGCACTACAAGTCCCAGCATTGCAGGATCTATCACCACAGGTTGCTCTGGAAAGGCACTACAAGTCCCAGCATTGCAGGATCTATCTAAAACACTACAAGTTCCAGCATTGCAGGGTCTATCACCACTTGTTGCTCTGGATAGGCCCTACAAGTCCCAGCATTGCAGGATCTATCATAGGCACTAAAAGTCCCAGCATTGCAGGATCTATCACCACAGGTTGCTATGGAAAGGCACTACAAGTCCCTGCATTGCAGAATCTATCAAAGGCACTACAAGTCCCAGCATTGCAGGGTCTATCACCACTCTTTGCTCTGTATAGGCACTACAAGTCCCAGCATTGCAGGATCTATCACAACAGATTGCCCTGGAAAGGCACTACAATTCCCAGCATTGCAGAATCTATCAAACGCACTACAAGTCCCAGCATTGCAGGATCTATCCTAGGCACTACAAGTCCCAGTATTGCAGGATCTATCACCACAGGTTGCTCTGGAAAGGCACTACAAGTCCCAGCATTGCAGGATCTATCAAAGGCACTACAAGTCCCAGCATTTCAGGGTCTATCACCACTTGTTCCTCTGGACAGGCACTACAAGTCCCAGCATTGCAGGATCTATCACCACAGGTTGCTCTGGAAAGGCAGTACAAGTCCCAGCATTGCAGCATCTATCACCACAGGTTGCTCTGGAAAGGCACTACAAGTCCCAGCATTGCAGGGTCTATCACCACTTGTTGATCTGGAAAGGCACTACAAGTACCAACATTGCAGGATCTATCAAAGGCAATACAAGTCCCAGCATTGCAGCATCTATCATAGGCACCACAAGTCATAGCATTGCAGGATCTATCACCATAGGTTGCTCTGGATAGGCACTACAAGTTCTAGCATTGCTGGATCTATCACCACAGGTTGCTCTGGAAAGGCACTACAAGTCCCAGCATTGTAGAATCTATCAAAGGCACTACAAGCCCCAGCATTGCAGGGTCTATCACCACTTATTGCTCTGGAAAGGCACTACAAGTCCCAGATATGCAGGATCTATTAAAGGCACTACAAGTCCCAGCATTGCAGGACTAATCACCAAAGGTTACTCTGGAAAGGCACTACAACTCCCAGCATTGCAGGATCTATCATAGGCACTACAAGTCATAGCATTGCAGGATCTATCACCATAGGTTGCTCTGGATAGGCACTACAAGTTCAAGCATTGCCGGATCTATCACCACAGGTTGCTCTGGAAAGGCACTACAGGTCCCAGCATTGCAGAATCTATCAAAGGCCCTACAAGTCCCAGCATTGCAGGATTTATCATAGGCACTACAAGTACCCAGCATTGCAGGGTCTATCGCCACTTGTTGATCTGGATAGGCCCTACAAGTCCCAGCATTGCAGGATGTATCACCACAGGTTGCTCTGGAAAGGCAGTACAAGTCCCAGCATTGCAGCATCTATCACCACAGGTTGCTCTGGAAAGGCACTACAAGTCCCAGCATTGCAGGGTCTATCACCACTTGTTGCTCTGGATAGGCACTACAAGTCCCAGCATTGCAGGATCTATCACCACAGGTTGCTCTGCAAAGGCACTACAAGTCCCAACATTGCAGTATCTATCAAAGGCACTACAAGTCCCAGCATTGCAGCATCTATCATAGGCACTACAAGTCGTACCATTGCAGGATCTATCACCACAGGTTGCTCTGGAAAGGCACTACAAGTCCCAGCATTGCAGAATCTATCAAAGGCACTACAAGTCCCAGCACTGCAGGGTATATCACCATTTGTTGCTCTGGAAAGGCACTTCAAGTCCCAGCATTGCAGGATCTATCAAAGGCACTACAAGTCCCAGCAACGCAGGACCAATCACCAAAGGTTGCTCTGGAAAGGCACTACAACTCCCAGCATTGCAGGATCTATCAAAGGCACTACAAGTCCCAGCATTGCAGGGTCTATCACCACTTGTTGTTCTGGATAGGCACTACAAGTCCCAGCATTGCTCGATCTATCACCACAGGTTGCTCTGGATAGGCACTACAAGTCCCAGCATTGCAGGATTTATCATAGGCACTACAAGTCCCAGCATTGCAGGATCTATCACCACAGGTTGCTATGGAAAGGCACTACAAGTCCCAGCATTGCAGGATCTATCAAAGGCACTACAAGTCCCAGCATTGCAGGGTCTATCGCCACTTGTTGCTCTGGATAGGCCCTACAAGTCACAGCTTTGCAGGATCTATCACCACAGGTTGCTCTGGAAAGGAAGTACAAGTCCCAGCATTGCAGCATCTATCACCACAGGTTGCTCTGGAAAGGCACTACAAGTCCCAGCATTGCAGGGTCTATCACCACTTGTTGCTCTGGATAGGCACTACAAGTCCCAGCATTGCAGGATCTATCACCACAGGTTGCTCTGGAAAGGCACTACAAGTCCCAACATTGCAGGAACCATCAAAGGCACTACAAGTCCCAGCATTGCAGGATCTATCACCACAGGTTACTCTGGATAGGCCCTACAAGTCCCAGCATTGCAGGATCTATCCTAGGAACTACAAGTCCCAGCATTGCAGGATCTATCAAAGGCACTACAAGTCCCAGCATTGCAGGGTCTATCACCACTTGTTGCTCTAGATAGGCCCTACAAGTCCAAGCATTGCAGGATCTATCACCACAGGTTGCTATGGAAAGGCACTACAAGGCCCTGCATTGCAGGATCTATCAAAGGCACTACAAGTCCCAACATTGCAGGATCTATCAAAGGCACTACAAGTCCCAGCAATGCAGGACCAATCACCAAAGATTGCTCTGGAAAGGCACTACAACTCCCAGCATTGCAGGATTTATCAAAGGCACTACAAGTCCCAGCATTGCAGGGTCTATCACCACTTGTTGTTCTGGATAGGCACTACAAGTCCCAGCATTGCAGGATCTATTACCACAGGTTGCTCTGGAAAGGCACTACAAGTCCCAGCATTGCGGAATCTATCAAAGGCATTACAAGTCCCAGCATTGCAGGATCTACTCTAGGCACTACAAGTCCCAGCATTGCAGGATCTATCAAAGGCACTACATGTCCCAGCATTGCAACATCTATCATAGGCACTACAAGTCATAGCAATGCAGGATCTATCACTACAGGTTGCACTGGATAGGCACTACAAGTCCCAGCATTGCAGGATCTATCATAGGCACTACAAGTCCCAGCATTGCCAGATCTATCATAGGCACTACAAGTCCCAGCATTGCAGGATCTTTTAGCACAGGTTGCTCAGGATAGGTACTACAAGACCCAGCATTGCAGGATATATCATAGGCACTACAAAGTCCTAGCATTACGGGATCTATCACCACAGGTTGCTCTGGATAGGCACTACAAGTTCCAGCATTACAGGATCTATTATAGGCACTACAAGTCCCAGCATTGCTTGGTCTATCATAGGCACTTCAAGTCTCAGCATTGTAGGATCTATCACCACAGGTTGATCAGGATAGGCACTACAAATCCCAGCATTGCAGGATTTAATCACCACAGGTTGCTCAGGATAGGCACTACAAGTCCCAGCATTGCAGGATCTATCACCACAGGTTGCTCTGGATAGGCCCTACAAGTCCCAGCATTTCAGGATCTATCCTAGGCACTACAAGTCCCAGCATTGCAGGATCTATCACCACAGGTTGCTATGGAAAGGCACTACAAGTGCCAGCATTGCAGGATCTATCAAACGCACTACAAGTCCCAGCATTGCGGGATCTATCACCACAGGGTTCTCTGGAAAGGCACTACAAGTCCCAGCATTGCAGGATCTATCAAAGGCACTGCAAGTGACAGCATTGCAGGGTCTATCACCACTTGCTGCTCTGGATAGGCCCTACAACTCCCAGCATTGCAGGATCTATCATAGGCACTACAAGTCCCAGTATTGCAGGATCTATCACCACAGGTTGCTATGGAAAAGCAATACAAGTCCCAGCATTGCAGGATCTATCGAAGGCACTACAATTCCCAGCATTGCAGCATCTATCATAGGCACTACAAGTCATAGCATTGCAGTATCTATCACCACAGGTTGCTCTGGAAAGGCACTACAAGTTCCAGCACTGCAGAATCTATCAAAGGCACTACAAGTCACAGCATTGCAGGGTCTATCACCACTTGTTGCTCTGGATAGGCACTACAAGTCCCAGCATTGCAGGATCTATCACCACAGGTTGCTCTGGAAAGGCACTACAAGTCAAAGCATTGCAGGATCTATCAAAGGCACTACAAGTCCCAGTATTGCAGAGTCTATCACCATTTGTTGTTCTGGATAGGCCCTACAAGTCCCAGCATTGCAGGATCTATCAAAGGCACTACAAGTCCCAGCATTGCAGGGTCTATCACCACTTGTTCCTCTGGATAGGCACTACAAGTCCCAGCATTGCAGCATCTATCACCACAGGTTGCTCTGGAAAGGCACTACAAGTCCCAGCATTGCAGGATCTATCAAAGGCACTACAGGTCCCAGCATTGCAGCATCTATCATAGGCACTGCAAGTCATAGCATTGCAGGATCTATCACCATAGGTTGCTCTGGATAGGCACTACAAGTTCTAGCATTGCCGGATCTATCACCACAGGTTGCTCTGGAAAGGCACTACAAGTCCCAGCATTGCAGAATCTATCAATGGCATTACAAGTCCCAGCATTGCAGGATCTATCAAAGGCACTACAAGTCCCAGTATTGCAGGGTATATCACCATTTGTTGCATGGATAGGCCCTACACGTCCCAGCATTGCAGGATTGATCATAGGCACTACAAGTCCCAGCATTGCAGCATCTATCACCACAGGTTGCTCTGGAAAGGCACTACAAGTCCCAACATTGCAGGATCTATCAAAGGCACTACAAGTCCCAGCATTGCAGCATCTATCATAGGCACTACAAGTCATAGCATTGCAGGATCTATCTCCATAGGTTGCTCTGGAAAGGCACTACAATTCCCAGCATTGCAGAATCTATCAAAGGCACTACAAGTCCCAGCATTGCAGGGTCTATCACCACTTGTTGCTCAGGATATTCACTACAAGTCCCAGAATTGCAGGATCTATCAAAGGCACTGCAAGTCCCAGCATTGCAGGATCTATCAAAGGCACTGCAAGTCCCAGCATTGCAGGATCTATCACCAAAGGTTGCTCTGGAAAGTCACTACAACTCCCAGCATTGCAGGATCTATCAAAGACACTACAAGTTCCAGCATTGCAGGGTCTATCACCACTTGTTGCTCTAGATAGGCCCTGCAAGTCCCAGCATTGCAGGATCTATCACCACAGGTTGCTATGGAAAGGCACTACAAGTCCCTGCATTGCAGGATCTATCAAAGGCACTACAAGTCCCTGCATTGCAGGGTCTATCACCACTTGTTGCTCTGGATAGGCACTACAAGTCCCAGCATTGCAGGATCTATCACCACCGGTTGCTCTGGAAAGGCACTACAAGTCCCAGCATTGCAGGATCTATCTAAGGCACTACAAGTCCCAGCATTGCAGGGTCTATCACCACTTGTTGCTCTGGATAGGCCCTACAAGTCAGTCATTGCAGGATCTATCATAGGCACTAAAAGTCCCAGCATTGCAGGATTTATCACGACAGGTTGCTCTGGAAAGGCACTACAAGTACCTGCATTGCAGGATCTATTAAAGGCACTACAAGTCCCAGCATTGCAGGGTCTATCACCACTTGTTGCTCTGTATAGGCACTACAAGTCCCAGCATTGCAGGATCTATCACCACAGGTTGCTCTGCAAAGGCACTACAAGTCCCAGCATTGCAGAATCTATCAAAGGCACTACAAGTCCCAGCATTGCAGGATCTATCCTAGGCACTACAAGTCCCAGTATTGCAGGATCTATCACCACAGGTTGCTCTGGAAAGGCACTACAAGACCCAGCATTGCAGGATCTATCAAAGGCACTACAAGTCCCAGCATTGCAGGGTCTATCACCACTTGTTCCACTGGATAGGCACTACAAGTCCCAGCATTGCAGGATCTATCAGCACAGGTTGCTCTGGAAAGGCAGTACAAGTCCCAGCATTGCAGCATCTATCACCACAGGTTGCTCTGGAAAGGCACTACAAGTCCCAGCATTACAGGGTCTATCACCACTTGTTGCTCTGGATAGGCACTACAAGTCCCAGCATTGCAGGATCTATCACCACAGGTTGCTCTGCAAAGGCACTAAAAAGTCCCAACATTGCAGGATCTATCAAAGGCACTACAAGTCCCAGCATTGCAGCATCTATCATAGGCACTACAAGTCATAGCATTGCAGGATCTATCACCATAGGTTGCTCTGGATAGGCACTACAAGTTCTAGCATTGCCGGATCTATCACCACAGGTTGCTCTGGAAAGGCACTACAAGTCCCAGCATTGCAGAATCTATCAAAGGCACTACTATTCCCAGCATTGCAGGACCAATCACCAAAGGTTGCTCTGGAAAGGCACTACAACTCCCAGCATTGCAGGATCTATCAAAGGCACTACAAGTCCCAGCATTGCAGGGTCTATCGCCACTCGTTGCTCTGGATAGGCCCTACAAGTCCCAGCTTTGCAAGATCTATCACCACAGGTTGCTCTGGAAAGGCAGTGCAAGTCCCAGCATTGCAGCATCTATCACCACAGTTTGCTCTGGAAAGGCACTACAAGTCCCAGCATTGCAGGGTCTATCACCACTTGTTGCTCTGGATAGGCACTATAAGTCCCAGCATTGCAGGATCTATCAACACAGGTTGCTCTGGAAAGGCACTACAAGTCCCAACATTGCAGGAACCATCAAAGGCACTACAAGTCCCAGCATTGCAGGATCTATCACCACAGGTTGCTCTGGATAGGCCCTACAAGTCCCAGCATTGCAGAATCTATCCTAGGCACTACAAGTCCCAGCATTGCAGGATCTATCACCACAGGTTGCTATGGAAAGGCACTACAAGTCCCAGCATTGCTCGATCTATCACCACAGGTTGCTCTGGATAGGCCCTACAAGTCCCAGCATTGCAGGATTTATCATAGGCACTACAAGTCCCAGCATTGCAGGATCTATCACCACAGGTTGCTATGGAAAGGCACTACAATTCCCAGCATTGCAGAATCTATCAAAGGCACTACAAGTCCCAGCATTGCAGGGTCTATCACCACTTGTTGCTCAGGATATTCACTACAAGTCCCAGAATTGCAGGATCTATCAAAGGCACTGCAAGTCCCAGCATTGCAGGATCTATCAAAGGCACTGCAAGTCCCAGCATTGCAGGATCTATCACCAAAGGTTGCTCTGGAAAGTCACTACAACTCCCAGCATTGCAGGATCTATCAAAGACACTACAAGTCCCAGCATTGCAGGGTCTATCACCACTTGTTCCTCTGGATAGGCACTACAAGTCCCAGCATTGCAGCATCTATCACCACAGGTTGCTCTGGAAAGGCACTACAAGTCCCAGCATTGCAGGATCTATCAAAGGCACTACAGGTCCCAGCATTGCAGCATCTATCATAGGCACTGCAAGTCATAGCATTGCAGGATCTATCACCATAGGTTGCTCTGGATAGGCACTACAAGTTCTAGCATTGCCGGATCTATCACCACAGGTTGCTCTGGAAAGGCACTACAAGTCCCAGCATTGCAGAATCTATCAATGGCATTACAAGTCCCAGCATTGCAGGATCTATCAAAGGCACTACAAGTCCCAGTATTGCAGGGTATATCACCATTTGTTGCATGGATAGGCCCTACACGTCCCAGCATTGCAGGATTGATCATAGGCACTACAAGTCCCAGCATTGCAGCATCTATCACCACAGGTTGCTCTGGAAAGGCACTACAAGTCCCAACATTGCAGGATCTATCAAAGGCACTACAAGTCCCAGCATTGCAGCATCTATCATAGGCACTACAAGTCATAGCATTGCAGGATCTATCTCCATAGGTTGCTCTGGAAAGGCACTACAATTCCCAGCATTGCAGAATCTATCAAAGGCACTACAAGTCCCAGCATTGCAGGGTCTATCACCACTTGTTGCTCAGGATATTCACTACAAGTCCCAGAATTGCAGGATCTATCAAAGGCACTGCAAGTCCCAGCATTGCAGGATCTATCAAAGGCACTGCAAGTCCCAGCATTGCAGGATCTATCACCAAAGGTTGCTCTGGAAAGTCACTACAACTCCCAGCATTGCAGGATCTATCAAAGACACTACAAGTTCCAGCATTGCAGGGTCTATCACCACTTGTTGCTCTAGATAGGCCCTGCAAGTCCCAGCATTGCAGGATCTATCACCACAGGTTGCTATGGAAAGGCACTACAAGTCCCTGCATTGCAGGATCTATCAAAGGCACTACAAGTCCCTGCATTGCAGGGTCTATCACCACTTGTTGCTCTGGATAGGCACTACAAGTCCCAGCATTGCAGGATCTATCACCACCGGTTGCTCTGGAAAGGCACTACAAGTCCCAGCATTGCAGGATCTATCTAAGGCACTACAAGTCCCAGCATTGCAGGGTCTATCACCACTTGTTGCTCTGGATAGGCCCTACAAGTCAGTCATTGCAGGATCTATCATAGGCACTAAAAGTCCCAGCATTGCAGGATTTATCACGACAGGTTGCTATGGAAAGGCACTACAAGTACCTGCATTGCAGGATCTATTAAAGGCACTACAAGTCCCAGCATTGCAGGGTCTATCACCACTTGTTGCTCTGTATAGGCACTACAAGTCCCAGCATTGCAGGATCTATCACCACAGGTTGCTCTGCAAAGGCACTACAAGTCCCAGCATTGCAGAATCTATCAAAGGCACTACAAGTCCCAGCATTGCAGGACTAATCACCAAAGGTTACTCTGGAAAGGCACTACAACTCCCAGCATTGCAGGATCTATCATAGGCACTACAAGTCATAGCATTGCAGGATCTATCACCATAGGTTGCTCTGGATAGGCACTACAAGTTCAAGCATTGCCGGATCTATCACCACAGGTTGCTCTGGAAAGGCACTACAGGTCCCAGCATTGCAGAATCTATCAAAGGCCCTACAAGTCCCAGCATTGCAGGATTTATCATAGGCACTACAAGTACCCAGCATTGCAGGGTCTATCGCCACTTGTTGATCTGGATAGGCCCTACAAGTCCCAGCATTGCAGGATGTATCACCACAGGTTGCTCTGGAAAGGCAGTACAAGTCCCAGCATTGCAGCATCTATCACCACAGGTTGCTCTGGAAAGGCACTACAAGTCCCAGCATTGCAGGGTCTATCACCACTTGTTGCTCTGGATAGGCACTACAAGTCCCAGCATTGCAGGATCTATCACCACAGGTTGCTCTGCAAAGGCACTACAAGTCCCAACATTGCAGTATCTATCAAAGGCACTACAAGTCCCAGCATTGCAGCATCTATCATAGGCACTACAAGTCGTACCATTGCAGGATCTATCACCACAGGTTGCTCTGGAAAGGCACTACAAGTCCCAGCATTGCAGAATCTATCAAAGGCACTACAAGTCCCAGCACTGCAGGGTATATCACCATTTGTTGCTCTGGAAAGGCACTTCAAGTCCCAGCATTGCAGGATCTATCAAAGGCACTACAAGTCCCAGCAACGCAGGACCAATCACCAAAGGTTGCTCTGGAAAGGCACTACAACTCCCAGCATTGCAGGATCTATCAAAGGCACTACAAGTCCCAGCATTGCAGGGTCTATCACCACTTGTTGTTCTGGATAGGCACTACAAGTCCCAGCATTGCTCGATCTATCACCACAGGTTGCTCTGGATAGGCACTACAAGTCCCAGCATTGCAGGATTTATCATAGGCACTACAAGTCCCAGCATTGCAGGATCTATCACCACAGGTTGCTATGGAAAGGCACTACAAGTCCCAGCATTGCAGGATCTATCAAAGGCACTACAAGTCCCAGCATTGCAGGGTCTATCGCCACTTGTTGCTCTGGATAGGCCCTACAAGTCACAGCTTTGCAGGATCTATCACCACAGGTTGCTCTGGAAAGGAAGTACAAGTCCCAGCATTGCAGCATCTATCACCACAGGTTGCTCTGGAAAGGCACTACAAGTCCCAGCATTGCAGGGTCTATCACCACTTGTTGCTCTGGATAGGCACTACAAGTCCCAGCATTGCAGGATCTATCACCACAGGTTGCTCTGGAAAGGCACTACAAGTCCCAACATTGCAGGAACCATCAAAGGCACTACAAGTCCCAGTATTGCAGGATCTATCACCACAGGTTACTCTGGATAGGCCCTACAAGTCCCAGCATTGCAGGATCTATCCTAGGAACTACAAGTCCCAGCATTGCAGGATCTATCAAAGGCACTACAAGTCCCAGCATTGCAGGGTCTATCACCACTTGTTGCTCTAGATAGGCCCTACAAGTCCAAGCATTGCAGGATCTATCACCACAGGTTGCTATGGAAAGGCACTACAAGGCCCTGCATTGCAGGATCTATCAAAGGCACTACAAGTCCCAACATTGCAGGATCTATCAAAGGCACTACAAGTCCCAGCAATGCAGGACCAATCACCAAAGATTGCTCTGGAAAGGCACTACAACTCCCAGCATTGCAGGATTTATCAAAGGCACTACAAGTCCCAGCATTGCAGGGTCTATCACCACTTGTTGTTCTGGATAGGCACTACAAGTCCCAGCATTGCAGGATCTATTACCACAGGTTGCTCTGGAAAGGCACTACAAGTCCCAGCATTGCGGAATCTATCAAAGGCATTACAAGTCCCAGCATTGCAGGATCTACTCTAGGCACTACAAGTCCCAGCATTGCAGGATCTATCAAAGGCACTACATGTCCCAGCATTGCAACATCTATCATAGGCACTACAAGTCATAGCAATGCAGGATCTATCACTACAGGTTGCACTGGATAGGCACTACAAGTCCCAGCATTGCAGGATCTATCATAGGCACTACAAGTCCCAGCATTGCCAGATCTATCATAGGCACTACAAGTCCCAGCATTGCAGGATCTTTTAGCACAGGTTGCTCAGGATAGGTACTACAAGACCCAGCATTGCAGGATATATCATAGGCACTACAAAGTCCTAGCATTACGGGATCTATCACCACAGGTTGCTCTGGATAGGCACTACAAGTTCCAGCATTACAGGATCTATTATAGGCACTACAAGTCCCAGCATTGCTTGGTCTATCATAGGCACTTCAAGTCTCAGCATTGTAGGATCTATCACCACAGGTTGATCAGGATAGGCACTACAAATCCCAGCATTGCAGGATTTAATCACCACAGGTTGCTCAGGATAGGCACTACAAGTCCCAGCATTGCAGGATCTATCACCACAGGTTGCTCTGGATAGGCCCTACAAGTCCCAGCATTTCAGGATCTATCCTAGGCACTACAAGTCCCAGCATTGCAGGATCTATCACCACAGGTTGCTATGGAAAGGCACTACAAGTGCCAGCATTGCAGGATCTATCAAACGCACTACAAGTCCCAGCATTGCGGGATCTATCACCACAGGGTTCTCTGGAAAGGCACTACAAGTCCCAGCATTGCAGGATCTATCAAAGGCACTGCAAGTGACAGCATTGCAGGGTCTATCACCACTTGCTGCTCTGGATAGGCCCTACAACTCCCAGCATTGCAGGATCTATCATAGGCACTACAAGTCCCAGTATTGCAGGATCTATCACCACAGGTTGCTATGGAAAAGCAATACAAGTCCCAGCATTGCAGGATCTATCGAAGGCACTACAATTCCCAGCATTGCAGCATCTATCATAGGCACTACAAGTCATAGCATTGCAGTATCTATCACCACAGGTTGCTCTGGAAAGGCACTACAAGTTCCAGCACTGCAGAATCTATCAAAGGCACTACAAGTCACAGCATTGCAGGGTCTATCACCACTTGTTGCTCTGGATAGGCACTACAAGTCCCAGCATTGCAGGATCTATCACCACAGGTTGCTCTGGAAAGGCACTACAAGTCAAAGCATTGCAGGATCTATCAAAGGCACTACAAGTCCCAGTATTGCAGAGTCTATCACCATTTGTTGTTCTGGATAGGCCCTACAAGTCCCAGCATTGCAGGATCTATCAAAGGCACTACAAGTCCCAGCATTGCAGGGTCTATCACCACTTGTTCCTCTGGATAGGCACTACAAGTCCCAGCATTGCAGCATCTATCACCACAGGTTGCTCTGGAAAGGCACTACAAGTCCCAGCATTGCAGGATCTATCAAAGGCACTACAGGTCCCAGCATTGCAGCATCTATCATAGGCACTGCAAGTCATAGCATTGCAGGATCTATCACCATAGGTTGCTCTGGATAGGCACTACAAGTTCTAGCATTGCCGGATCTATCACCACAGGTTGCTCTGGAAAGGCACTACAAGTCCCAGCATTGCAGAATCTATCAATGGCATTACAAGTCCCAGCATTGCAGGATCTATCAAAGGCACTACAAGTCCCAGTATTGCAGGGTATATCACCATTTGTTGCATGGATAGGCCCTACACGTCCCAGCATTGCAGGATTGATCATAGGCACTACAAGTCCCAGCATTGCAGCATCTATCACCACAGGTTGCTCTGGAAAGGCACTACAAGTCCCAACATTGCAGGATCTATCAAAGGCACTACAAGTCCCAGCATTGCAGCATCTATCATAGGCACTACAAGTCATAGCATTGCAGGATCTATCTCCATAGGTTGCTCTGGAAAGGCACTACAATTCCCAGCATTGCAGAATCTATCAAAGGCACTACAAGTCCCAGCATTGCAGGGTCTATCACCACTTGTTGCTCAGGATATTCACTACAAGTCCCAGAATTGCAGGATCTATCAAAGGCACTGCAAGTCCCAGCATTGCAGGATCTATCAAAGGCACTGCAAGTCCCAGCATTGCAGGATCTATCACCAAGGGTTGCTCTGGAAAGTCACTACAACTCCCAGCATTGCAGGATCTATCAAAGACACTACAAGTTCCAGCATTGCAGGGTCTATCACCACTTGTTGCTCTAGATAGGCCCTGCAAGTCCCAGCATTGCAGGATCTATCACCACAGGTTGCTATGGAAAGGCACTACAAGTCCCTGCATTGCAGGATCTATCAAAGGCACTACAAGTCCCTGCATTGCAGGGTCTATCACCACTTGTTGCTCTGGATAGGCACTACAAGTCCCAGCATTGCAGGATCTATCACCACCGGTTGCTCTGGAAAGGCACTACAAGTCCCAGCATTGCAGGATCTATCTAAGGCACTACAAGTCCCAGCATTGCAGGGTCTATCACCACTTGTTGCTCTGGATAGGCCCTACAAGTCAGTCATTGCAGGATCTATCATAGGCACTAAAAGTCCCAGCATTGCAGGATTTATCACGACAGGTTGCTCTGGAAAGGCACTACAAGTACCTGCATTGCAGGATCTATTAAAGGCACTACAAGTCCCAGCATTGCAGGGTCTATCACCACTTGTTGCTCTGTATAGGCACTACAAGTCCCAGCATTGCAGGATCTATCACCACAGGTTGCTCTGCAAAGGCACTACAAGTCCCAGCATTGCAGAATCTATCAAAGGCACTACAAGTCCCAGCATTGCAGGATCTATCCTAGGCACTACAAGTCCCAGTATTGCAGGATCTATCACCACAGGTTGCTCTGGAAAGGCACTACAAGACCCAGCATTGCAGGATCTATCAAAGGCACTACAAGTCCCAGCATTGCAGGGTCTATCACCACTTGTTCCACTGGATAGGCACTACAAGTCCCAGCATTGCAGGATCTATCAGCACAGGTTGCTCTGGAAAGGCAGTACAAGTCCCAGCATTGCAGCATCTATCACCACAGGTTGCTCTGGAAAGGCACTACAAGTCCCAGCATTACAGGGTCTATCACCACTTGTTGCTCTGGATAGGCACTACAAGTCCCAGCATTGCAGGATCTATCACCACAGGTTGCTCTGCAAAGGCACTAAAAAGTCCCAACATTGCAGGATCTATCAAAGGCACTACAAGTCCCAGCATTGCAGCATCTATCATAGGCACTACAAGTCATAGCATTGCAGGATCTATCACCATAGGTTGCTCTGGATAGGCACTACAAGTTCTAGCATTGCCGGATCTATCACCACAGGTTGCTCTGGAAAGGCACTACAAGTCCCAGCATTGCAGAATCTATCAAAGGCACTACTATTCCCAGCATTGCAGGACCAATCACCAAAGGTTGCTCTGGAAAGGCACTACAACTCCCAGCATTGCAGGATCTATCAAAGGCACTACAAGTCCCAGCATTGCAGGGTCTATCGCCACTCGTTGCTCTGGATAGGCCCTACAAGTCCCAGCTTTGCAAGATCTATCACCACAGGTTGCTCTGGAAAGGCAGTGCAAGTCCCAGCATTGCAGCATCTATCACCACAGTTTGCTCTGGAAAGGCACTACAAGTCCCAGCATTGCAGGGTCTATCACCACTTGTTGCTCTGGATAGGCACTATAAGTCCCAGCATTGCAGGATCTATCAACACAGGTTGCTCTGGAAAGGCACTACAAGTCCCAACATTGCAGGAACCATCAAAGGCACTACAAGTCCCAGCATTGCAGGATCTATCACCACAGGTTGCTCTGGATAGGCCCTACAAGTCCCAGCATTGCAGAATCTATCCTAGGCACTACAAGTCCCAGCATTGCAGGATCTATCACCACAGGTTGCTATGGAAAGGCACTACAAGTCCCAGCATTGCTCGATCTATCACCACAGGTTGCTCTGGATAGGCCCTACAAGTCCCAGCATTGCAGGATTTATCATAGGCACTACAAGTCCCAGCATTGCAGGATCTATCACCACAGGTTGCTATGGAAAGGCACTACAATTCCCAGCATTGCAGAATCTATCAAAGGCACTACAAGTCCCAGCATTGCAGGGTCTATCACCACTTGTTGCTCAGGATATTCACTACAAGTCCCAGAATTGCAGGATCTATCAAAGGCACTGCAAGTCCCAGCATTGCAGGATCTATCAAAGGCACTGCAAGTCCCAGCATTGCAGGATCTATCACCAAAGGTTGCTCTGGAAAGTCACTACAACTCCCAGCATTGCAGGATCTATCAAAGACACTACAAGTCCCAGCATTGCAGGGTCTATCACCACTTGTTCCTCTGGATAGGCACTACAAGTCCCAGCATTGCAGCATCTATCACCACAGGTTGCTCTGGAAAGGCACTACAAGTCCCAGCATTGCAGGATCTATCAAAGGCACTACAGGTCCCAGCATTGCAGCATCTATCATAGGCACTGCAAGTCATAGCATTGCAGGATCTATCACCATAGGTTGCTCTGGATAGGCACTACAAGTTCTAGCATTGCCGGATCTATCACCACAGGTTGCTCTGGAAAGGCACTACAAGTCCCAGCATTGCAGAATCTATCAATGGCATTACAAGTCCCAGCATTGCAGGATCTATCAAAGGCACTACAAGTCCCAGTATTGCAGGGTATATCACCATTTGTTGCATGGATAGGCCCTACACGTCCCAGCATTGCAGGATTGATCATAGGCACTACAAGTCCCAGCATTGCAGCATCTATCACCACAGGTTGCTCTGGAAAGGCACTACAAGTCCCAACATTGCAGGATCTATCAAAGGCACTACAAGTCCCAGCATTGCAGCATCTATCATAGGCACTACAAGTCATAGCATTGCAGGATCTATCTCCATAGGTTGCTCTGGAAAGGCACTACAATTCCCAGCATTGCAGAATCTATCAAAGGCACTACAAGTCCCAGCATTGCAGGGTCTATCACCACTTGTTGCTCAGGATATTCACTACAAGTCCCAGAATTGCAGGATCTATCAAAGGCACTGCAAGTCCCAGCATTGCAGGATCTATCAAAGGCACTGCAAGTCCCAGCATTGCAGGATCTATCACCAAAGGTTGCTCTGGAAAGTCACTACAACTCCCAGCATTGCAGGATCTATCAAAGACACTACAAGTTCCAGCATTGCAGGGTCTATCACCACTTGTTGCTCTAGATAGGCCCTGCAAGTCCCAGCATTGCAGGATCTATCACCACAGGTTGCTATGGAAAGGCACTACAAGTCCCTGCATTGCAGGATCTATCAAAGGCACTACAAGTCCCTGCATTGCAGGGTCTATCACCACTTGTTGCTCTGGATAGGCACTACAAGTCCCAGCATTGCAGGATCTATCACCACCGGTTGCTCTGGAAAGGCACTACAAGTCCCAGCATTGCAGGATCTATCTAAGGCACTACAAGTCCCAGCATTGCAGGGTCTATCACCACTTGTTGCTCTGGATAGGCCCTACAAGTCAGTCATTGCAGGATCTATCATAGGCACTAAAAGTCCCAGCATTGCAGGATTTATCACGACAGGTTGCTATGGAAAGGCACTACAAGTACCTGCATTGCAGGATCTATTAAAGGCACTACAAGTCCCAGCATTGCAGGGTCTATCACCACTTGTTGCTCTGTATAGGCACTACAAGTCCCAGCATTGCAGGATCTATCACCACAGGTTGCTCTGCAAAGGCACTACAAGTCCCAGCATTGCAGAATCTATCAAAGGCACTACAAGTCCCAGCATTGCAGGATCTATCCTAGGCACTACAAGTCCCAGTATTGCAGGATCTATCACCACAGGTTGCTCTGGAAAGGCACTACAAGACCCAGCATTGCAGGATCTATCAAAGGCACTACAAGTCCCAGCATTGCAGGGTCTATCACCACTTGTTCCACTGGATAGGCACTACAAGTCCCAGCATTGCAGGATCTATCAGCACAGGTTGCTCTGGAAAGGCAGTACAAGTCCCAGCATTGCAGCATCTATCACCACAGGTTGCTCTGGAAAGGCACTACAAGTCCCAGCATTACAGGGTCTATCACCACTTGTTGCTCTGGATAGGCACTACAAGTCCCAGCATTGCAGGATCTATCACCACAGGTTGCTCTGCAAAGGCACTAAAAAGTCCCAACATTGCAGGATCTATCAAAGGCACTACAAGTCCCAGCATTGCAGCATCTATCATAGGCACTACAAGTCATAGCATTGCAGGATCTATCACCATAGGTTGCTCTGGATAGGCACTACAAGTTCTAGCATTGCCGGATCTATCACCACAGGTTGCTCTGGAAAGGCACTACAAGTCCCAGCATTGCAGAATCTATCAAAGGCACTACTATTCCCAGCATTGCAGGACCAATCACCAAAGGTTGCTCTGGAAAGGCACTACAACTCCCAGCATTGCAGGATCTATCAAAGGCACTACAAGTCCCAGCATTGCAGGGTCTATCGCCACTCGTTGCTCTGGATAGGCCCTACAAGTCCCAGCTTTGCAAGATCTATCACCACAGGTTGCTCTGGAAAGGCAGTGCAAGTCCCAGCATTGCAGCATCTATCACCACAGTTTGCTCTGGAAAGGCACTACAAGTCCCAGCATTGCAGGGTCTATCACCACTTGTTGCTCTGGATAGGCACTATAAGTCCCAGCATTGCAGGATCTATCAACACAGGTTGCTCTGGAAAGGCACTACAAGTCCCAACATTGCAGGAACCATCAAAGGCACTACAAGTCCCAGCATTGCAGGATCTATCACCACAGGTTGCTCTGGATAGGCCCTACAAGTCCCAGCATTGCAGAATCTATCCTAGGCACTACAAGTCCCAGCATTGCAGGATCTATCACCACAGGTTGCTATGGAAAGGCACTACAAGTCCCAGCATTGCTCGATCTATCACCACAGGTTGCTCTGGATAGGCCCTACAAGTCCCAGCATTGCAGGATTTATCATAGGCACTACAAGTCCCAGCATTGCAGGATCTATCACCACAGGTTGCTATGGAAAGGCACTACAATTCCCAGCATTGCAGAATCTATCAAAGGCACTACAAGTCCCAGCATTGCAGGGTCTATCACCACTTGTTGCTCAGGATATTCACTACAAGTCCCAGAATTGCAGGATCTATCAAAGGCACTGCAAGTCCCAGCATTGCAGGATCTATCAAAGGCACTGCAAGTCCCAGCATTGCAGGATCTATCACCAAAGGTTGCTCTGGAAAGTCACTACAACTCCCAGCATTGCAGGATCTATCAAAGACACTACAAGTCCCAGCATTGCAGGGTCTATCACCACTTGTTGCTCTAGATAGGCCCTGCAAGTCCCAGCATTGCAGGATCTATCACCACAGGTTGCTATGGAAAGGCACTACAAGTCCCTGCATTGCAGGATCTATCAAAGGCACTACAAGTCCCTGCATTGCAGGGTCTATCACCACTTGTTGCTCTGGATAGGCACTACAAGTCCCAGCATTGCAGGATCTATCACCACCGGTTGCTCTGGAAAGGCACTACAAGTCCCAGCATTGCAGGATCTATCTAAGGCACTACAAGTCCCAGCATTACAGGGTCTATCACCACTTGTTGCTCTGGATAGGCCCTACAAGTCAGTCATTGCAGGATCTATCATAGGCACTAAAAGTCCCAGCATTGCAGGATTTATCACGACAGGTTGCTATGGAAAGGCACTACAAGTACCTGCATTGCAGAATCTATCAAAGGCACTACTATTCCCAGCATTGCAGGACCAATCACCAAAGGTTGCTCTGGAAAGGCACTACAACTCCCAGCATTGCAGGATCTATCAAAGGCACTACAAGTCCCAGCATTGCAGGGTCTATCGCCACTTGTTGCTCTGGATAGGCCCTACAAGTCCCAGCTTTGCAAGATCTATCACCACAGGTTGCTCTGGAAAGGCAGTGCAAGTCCCAGCATTGCAGCATCTATCACCACAGTTTGCTCTGGAAAGGCACTACAAGTCCCAGCATTGCAGGGTCTATCACCACTTGTTGCTCTGGATAGGCACTATAAGTCCCAGCATTGCAGGATCTATCAACACAGGTTGCTCTGGAAAGGCACTACAATTCCCAACATTGCAGGAACCATCAAAGGCACTACAAGTCCCAGCATTGCAGGATCTATCACCACAGGTTGCTCTGGATAGGCCCTACAAGTCCCAGCATTGCAGAATCTATCCTAGGCACTACAAGTCCCAGCATTGCAGGATCTATCACCACAGGTTGCTATGGAAAGGCACTACAAGTCCCAGCATTGCTCGATCTATCACCACAGGTTGCTCTGGATAGGCCCTACAAGTCCCAGCATTGCAGGATTTATCATAGGCACTACAAGTCCCAGCATTGCAGGATCTATCACCACAGGTTGCTATGGAAAGGCACTACAAGTCACAGCATTGCAGGATCTATCAAAGGCACTACAAGTCCCAGCATTGCAGCATCTATCATAGGCACTACAAGTCCCAGCATTGCAGGGTCTATCACCACTTGTTGCTCTAGATAGGCCCTACAAGTCCCAGCATTGCAGGATCTATCACCACAGGTTGCTATGGAAAGGCACTACAAGTCCCTGCATTGCAGGATCTATCAAAGGCACTACAAGTCCCAGCATTGCAGGGTCTATCACCACTTTTTCCTCTGGATAGGCACTACAAGTCCCAGCATTGCAGCATTTATCACCACAGGTTGCTCTGTAAAGGCACTACAAGTCCCAACATTGCAGGATCTATCAAAGGCACTACAAGTCCCAGCATTGCAGCATCTATCATAGGCACTACAAGTCATAGCATTGCAGGATCTATCACCATAGGTTGCTCTGGATAGACACTACAAGTTCTAGCATTGCCGGATCTATCACCACAGGTTGCTCTGGAAAGTCACTACAATTCCCAGCATTGCAGAATCTATCAAAGGCACTACAAGTCCCAGCATTGCAGGGTCTATCACCACTTATTGCTCTGGATAGGCACTACAAGTCCCAGCATTGCAGGATCTATCACCACAGGTTGCTCTGGAAAGGCACTACAAGTCCCAGCATTGCAGGATCTATCTAAAACACTACAAGTTCCAGCATTGCAGGGTCTATCACCACTTGTTGCTCTGGATAGGCCCTACAAGTCCCAGCATTGCAGGATCTATCATAGGCACTAAAAGTCCCAGCATTGCAGGATCTATCACCACAGGTTGCTATGGAAAGGCACTACAAGTCCCTGCATTGCAGGATCTATCAAAGGCACTACAAGTCCCAGCATCGCAGGGTCTATCACCACTCTTTGCTCTGTATAGGCACTACAAGTCCCAGCATTGCAGGATCTATCACAACAGATTGCCCTGGAAAGGCACTACAATTCCCAGCATTGCAGAATCCATCAAAGGCACTACAAGTCCCAGCATTGCAGGATCTATCCTAGGCACTACAAGTCCCAGTATTGCAGGATCTATCACCACAGGTTGCTCTGGAAAGGCACTACAAGTCCCAGCATTGCAGGATCTATCAAAGGCACTACAAGTCCCAGCATTTCAGGGTCTATCACCACTTGTTCCTCTGGACAGGCACTACAAGTCCCAGCATTGCAGGATCTATCACCACAGGTTGCTCTGGAAAGGCAGTACAAGTCCCAGCATTGCAGGGTCTATCACCACTTGTTGCTCTGGAAAGGCACTACAAGTACCAACATTGCAGGATCTATCAAAGGCACTACAAGTCCCAGCATTGCAGCATCTATCATAGGCACCACAAGTCATAGCATTGCAGGATCTATCACCATAGGTTGCTCTGGAAAGGCACTACAAGTCCCAGCATTGTAGAATCTATCAAAGGCACTACAAGTCCCAGCATTGCAGGGTCTATCACCACTTATTGCTCTGGAAAGGCACTACAAGTCCCAGATATGCAGGATCTATTAAAGGCACTACAAGTCCCAGCATTGCAGGACTAATCACCAAAGGTTACTCTGGAAAGGCACTACAACTCCCAGCATTGCAGGATCTATCATAGGCACTACAAGTCATAGCATTGCAGGATCTATCACCATAGGTTGCTCTGGATAGGCACTACAAGTTCAAGCATTGCCGGATCTATCACCACAGGTTGCTCTGGAAAGGCACTACAGGTCCCAGCATTGCAGAATCTATCAAAGGCCCTACAAGTCCCAGCATTGCAGGATCTATCCTAGGCACTACAAGTCCCAGTATTGCAGGATCTATCACCACAGGTTGCTCTGGAAAGGCACTACAAGTCCCAGCATTGCAGGATCTATCAAAGGCACTACAAGTCCCAGCATTTCAGGGTCTATCACCACTTGTTCCTCTGGACAGGCACTACAAGTCCCAGCATTGCAGGATCTATCACCACAGGTTGCTCTGGAAAGGCAGTACAAGTCCCAGCATTGCAGGGTCTATCACCACTTGTTGCTCTGGAAAGGCACTACAAGTACCAACATTGCAGGATCTATCAAAGGCACTACAAGTCCCAGCATTGCAGCATCTATCATAGGCACCACAAGTCATAGCATTGCAGGATCTATCACCATAGGTTGCTCTGGAAAGGCACTACAAGTCCCAGCATTGTAGAATCTATCAAAGGCACTACAAGTCCCAGCATTGCAGGGTCTATCACCACTTATTGCTCTGGAAAGGCACTACAAGTCTCAGATATGCAGGATCTATTAAAGGCACTACAAGTCCCAGCATTGCAGGACTAATCACCAAAGGTTACTCTGGAAAGGCACTACAACTCCCAGCATTGCAGGATCTATCATAGGCACTACAAGTCATAGCATTGCAGGATCTATCACCATAGGTTGCTCTGGATAGGCACTACAAGTTCAAGCATTGCCGGATCTATCACCACAGGTTGCTCTGGAAAGGCACTACAGGTCCCAGCATTGCAGAATCTATCAAAGGCCCTACAAGTCCCAGCATTGCAGGATTTATCATAGGCACTACAAGTACCCAGCATTGCAGGGTCTATCGCCACTTGTTGATCTGGATAGGCCCTACAAGTCCCAGCATTGCAGGATGTATCACCACAGGTTGCTCTGGAAAGGCAGTACAAGTCCCAGCATTGCAGCATCTATCACCACAGGTTGCTCTGGAAAGGCACTACAAGTCCCAGCATTGCAGGGTCTATCACCACTTGTTGCTCTGGATAGGCACTACAAGTCCCAGCATTGCAGGATCTATCACCACAGGTTGCTCTGCAAAGGCACTACAAGTCCCAACATTGCAGTATCTATCAAAGGCACTACAAGTCCCAGCATTGCAGCATCTATCATAGGCACTACAAGTCGTACCATTGCAGGATCTATCACCACAGGTTGCTCTGGAAAGGCACTACAAGTCCCAGCATTGCAGGATCTATCAAAGGCACTACAAGTCCCAGCAACGCAGGACCAATCACCAAAGGTTGCTCTGGAAAGGCACTACAACTCCCAGCATTGCAGGATCTATCAAAGGCACTACAAGTCCCAGCATTGCAGGGTCTATCACCACTTGTTGTTCTGGATAGGCACTACAAGTCCCAGCATTGCTCGATCTATCACCACAGGTTGCTCTGGATAGGCACTACAAGTCCCAGCATTGCAGGATTTATCATAGGCACTACAAGTCCCAGCATTGCAGGGTCTATCGCCACTTGTTGCTCTGGATAGGCCCTACAAGTCACAGCTTTGCAGGATCTATCACCACAGGTTGCTCTGGAAAGGAAGTACAAGTCCCAGCATTGCAGCATCTATCACCACAGGTTGCTCTGGAAAGGCACTACAAGTCCCAGCATTGCAGGGTCTATCACCACTTGTTGCTCTGGATAGGCTCTACAAGTCCCAGCATTGCAGGATCTATCACCACAGGTTGCTCTGGAAAGGCACTACAAGTCCCAACATTGCAGGAACCATCAAAGGCACTACAAGTCCCAGCATTGCAGGATCTATCACCACAGGTTACTCTGGATAGGCCCTACAAGTCCCAGCATTGCAGGATCTATCCTAGGAACTACAAGTCCCAGCATTGCAGGATCTATCAAAGGCACTACAAGTCCCAGCATTGCAGGGTCTATCACCACTTGTTGCTCTAGATAGGCCCTACAAGTCCCAGCATTGCAGGATCTATCACCACAGGTTGCTATGGAAAGGCACTACAAGGCCCTGCATTGCAGGATCTATCAAAGGCACTACAAGTCCCAACATTGCAGGATCTATCAAAGGCACTACAAGTCCCAGCAATGCAGGACCAATCACCAAAGATTGCTCTGGAAAGGCACTACAACTCCCAGCATTGCAGGATTTATCAAAGGCACTACAAGTCCCAGCATTGCAGGGTCTATCACCACTTGTTGTTCTGGATAGGCACTACAAGTCCCAGCATTGCAGGATCTATTACCACAGGTTGCTCTGGAAAGGCACTACAAGTCCCAGCATTGCGGAATCTATCAAAGGCATTACAAGTCCCAGCATTGCAGGATCTACTCTAGGCACTACAAGTCCCAGCATTGCAGGATCTATCAAAGGCACTACATGTCCCAGCATTGCAACATCTATCATAGGCACTACAAGTCATAGCAATGCAGGATCTATCACTACAGGTTGCACTGGATAGGCACTACAAGTCCCAGCATTGCAGGATCTATCATAGGCACTACAAGTCCCAGCATTGCCAGATCTATCATAGGCACTACAAGTCCCAGCATTGCAGGATCTTTTAGCACAGGTTGCTCAGGATAGGTACTACAAGACCCAGCATTGCAGGATATATCATAGGCACTACAAAGTCCTAGCATTACGGGATCTATCACCACAGGTTGCTCTGGATAGGCACTACAAGTCCCAGCATTACAGGATCTATTATAGGCACTACAAGTCCCAGCATTGCTTGGTCTATCATAGGCACTTCAAGTCTCAGCATTGTAGGATCTATCACCACAGGTTGATCAGGATAGGCACTACAAATCCCAGCATTGCAGGATTTAATCACCACAGGTTGCTCAGGATAGGCACTACAAGTCCCAGCATTGCAGGATCTATCACCACAGGTTGCTCTGGATAGGCCCTACAAGTCCCAGCATTTCAGGATCTATCCTAGGCACTACAAGTCCCAGCATTGCAGGATCTATCACCACAGGTTGCTATGGAAAGGCACTACAAGTGCCAGCATTGCAGGATCTATCAAACGCATTACAAGTCCCAGCATTGCGGGATCTATCACCACAGGGTTCTCTGGAAAGGCACTACAAGTCCCAGCATTGCAGGATCTATCAAAGGCACTGCAAGTGACAGCATTGCAGGGTCTATCACCACTTGCTGCTCTGGATAGGCCCTACAACTCCCAGCATTGCAGGATCTATCATAGGCACTACAAGTCCCAGTATTGCAGGATCTATCACCACAGGTTGCTATGGAAAAGCAATACAAGTCCCAGCATTGCAGGATCTATCAAAGGCACTACAATTCCCAGCATTGCAGCATCTATCATAGGCACTACAAGTCATAGCATTGCAGTATCTATCACCACAGGTTGCTCTGGAAAGGCACTACAAGTTCCAGCACTGCAGAATCTATCAAAGGCACTACAAGTCACAGCATTGCAGGGTCTATCACCACTTGTTGCTCTGGATAGGCACTACAAGTCCCAGCATTGCAGGATCTATCACCACAGGTTGCTCTGGAAAGGCACTACAAGTCAAAGCATTGCAGGATCTATCAAAGGCACTACAAGTCCCAGTATTGCAGAGTTTATCACCATTTGTTGTTCTGGATAGGCCCTACAAGTCCCAGCATTGCAGGATCTATCAAAGGCACTACAAGTCCCAGAATTGCAGGGTCTATCACCACTTGTTCCTCTGGATAGGCACTACAAGTCCCAGCATTGCAGCATCTATCACCACAGGTTGCTCTGGAAAGGCACTACAAGTCCCAGCATTGCAGGATCTATCAAAGGCACTACAGGTCCCAGCATTGCAGCATCTATCATAGGCACTGCAAGTCATAGCATTGCAGGATCTATCACCATAGGTTGCTCTGGATAGGCACTACAAGTTCTAGCATTGCCGGATCTATCACCACAGGTTGCTCTGGAAAGGCACTACAAGTCCCAGCATTGCAGAATCTATCAATGGCATTACAAGTCCCAGCATTGCAGGATCTATCAAAGGCACTACAAGTCCCAGTATTGCAGGGTATATCACCATTTGTTGCATGGATAGGCCCTACATGTCCCAGCATTGCAGGATTGATCATAGGCACTACAAGTCCCAGCATTGCAGCATCTATCACCACAGGTTGCTGTGGAAAGGCACTACAAGTCCCAACATTGCAGGATCTATCAAAGGCACTACAAGTCCCAGCATTGCAGCATCTATCATAGGCACTACAAGTCATAGCATTGCAGGATCTATCTCCATAGGTTGCTCTGGAAAGGCACTACAATTCCCAGCATTGCAGAATCTATCAAAGGCACTACAAGTCCCAGCATTGCAGGGTCTATCACCACTTGTTGCTCAGGATATTCACTACAAGTCCCAGCATTGCAGGATCTATCAAAGGCACTGCAAGTCCCAGCATTGCAGGATCTATCAAAGGCACTGCAAGTCCCAGCATTGCAGGATCTATCACCAAAGGTTGCTCTGGAAAGTCACTACAACTCCCAGCATTGCAGGATCTATCAAAGACACTACAAGTCCCAGCATTGCAGGGTCTATCACCACTTGTTGCTCTAGATAGGCCCTGCAAGTCCCAGCATTGCAGGATCTATCACCACAGGTTGCTATGGAAAGGCACTACAAGTCCCTGCATTGCAGGATCTATCAAAGGCACTACAAGTCCCTGCATTGCAGGGTCTATCACCACTTGTTGCTCTGGATAGGCACTACAAGTCCCAGCATTGCAGGATCTATCACCACAGGTTGCTCTGGAAAGGCACTACAAGTCCCAGCATTGCAGGATCTATCTAAGGCACTACAAGTCCCAGCATTGCAGGGTCTATCACCACTTGTTGCTCTGGATAGGCCCTACAAGTCAGTCATTGCAGGATCTATCATAGGCACTAAAAGTCCCAGCATTGCAGAATTTATCACGACAGGTTGCTATGGAAAGGCACTACAAGTACCTGCATTGCAGGATCTATTAAAGGCACTACAAGTCCCAGCATTGCAGGGTCTATCACCACTTGTTGCTCTGTATAGGCACTACAAGTCCCAGCATTGCAGGATCTATCACCACAGGTTGCTCTGTAAAGGCACTACAAGTCCCAGCATTGCAGAATCTATCAAAGGCACTACAAGTCCCAGCATTGCAGGATCTATCCTAGGCACTACAAGTCCCAGTATTGCAGGATCTATCACCACAGGTTGCTCTGGAAAGGCACTACAAGACCCAGCATTGCAGGATCTATCAAAGGCACTACAAGTCCCAGCATTGCAGGGTCTATCACCACTTGTTCCACTGGATAGGCACTACAAGTCCCAGCATTGCAGGATCTATCAGCACAGGTTGCTCTGGAAAGGCAGTACAAGTCCCAGCATTGCACAAGTATAAAAGGCACTACAAGTCCCAGCATTGCAGCATCTATCATAGGCACTACAAGTCGTACCATTGCAGGATCTATCACCACAGGTTGCTCTGGAAAGGAACTACAAGTCCCAGCATTGCAGAATCTATCAAAGGCACTACAAGTCCCAGCACTGCAGGGTATATCACCATTTGTTGCTCTGGAAAGGCACTTCAAGTCCCAGCATTGCAGGATCTATCAAAGGCACTACAAGTCCCAGCAACGCAGGACCAATCACCAAAGGTTGCTCTGGAAAGGCACTACAACTCCCAGCATTGCAGGATCTATCAAAGGCACTACAAGTCCCAGCATTGCAGGGTCTATCACCACTTGTTGTTCTGGATAGGCACTACAAGTCCCAGCATTGCTCGATCTATCACCACTAGGGATGAGCCGAACACCCCCCGGTTCGGTTCGCACCAGAACCCGCGAACGGACCGCAAGTTCGCACGAACGTTAGAACCCCATTGACGTCTATGGGACTCGAACGTTCGAAATCAAAAGTGCTCATTTTAAAGGCTAATTTGCATGGTATTGTCCTAAAAAGGGTTTGGGGACCCGGGTCCTACCCCAGGGGACATGTATCAATGCAAAAAAAACTTTTAAAAACGGCCGTTTTTTCGGGAGCAGTGATTTTAATGATGCTTAAAGTAAAAAAAAAAAAGTGAAATATTCCTTTAAATATCGTACCTGGGGGGTGTCTATAGTATGCCTGTAAAGTGACGCGTGTTTCCCATGTTTAGAACAGTCCCTGCACCAAATGTCATTTTTAAAGGAAAAAATCTCATTTAAAACTGCTTGCGGGTTTAATGTCATGTCGGGTCATGGCAATATGGATGAAAATCAGTGAGACAAACGGCATGGGTACCCCCCAGTCCATTACCAGGCCCTTTGGGTCTTGTATGGATATTAAGGGGAACCCCGCACCCAAATTAAAATAAGGAAAGGTCCCTATATACTCTGAACAGCAGTATACAGGCGGTGCAAACAAGACAGGGACTGTAGGTTTGTTGTTAAGTAGAATCTGTTTGTAATTTTGAACATTTTTAATGTGTTTAGCTCCAGCCAAAAAATCTTTTCTAAGCTTTTTGGAAAACATAGGGAAGGGTTATCACCCCTGTGACATTTGTTTTGCGTCTTTCCTCCTCTTCAGAAGATTTCACCTCACTTTTTTGTCCCAATGAAAAATGTTTTTTGAAAATTTGTGTTTTTTTGTGGAACAAGGATTGGAAAGCATCAGTGGAAAGGAAAAATTGTTTTCCCATATTAACTCTTACAGGAGAGAATTTCCCTTCCTTAGGGGTAGATTTCATCTCACTTCCTGTTGTCTCCTTCCGTTTGCAAGTAGGAGTCGTTTGTAAGTTAGATGTTTGAAAGTAGGGTCCTACCCTATATACTCAGCAGAAATTTGGGCCTTAGGTGTTGCTGTGGCCAAAACACTGTAAGCCCTCACAGGGCCCTGCTGTGAAATATTAGATCAAGAATTGTAATTACATGCCCCTGTTGAACAGGAGCTGAAAAATTAGGCCTTAGGCACTGGTGCTGGTGCCACAACACTGCAACCCCTCACAGACACTCTAGTTGGAATGCAGGAACAAGCCCTGCTGCAAAGTATTGCATCAAAAATTGTAATTACACGCCCCTGTTAGACAGGGGCTGAAAAATTGGGTCTTAGGCACTGGTGCTGGTGCCACAACACTGCAACCCCTCACAGACACTCTAGTTGGAATGCAGGAACGAGCCCTGCTGCAAAGTATTACATCAAAAATTGTAATTACACGCCCCTGTTAAACAGGGGCTGAAAAATTGTGCCTTAGGCACTGGTGGTGGCGCCCAGAACCAAAAATGTTCTTACAAGCTATCAGCGTGATGATTGAGGAGGAAGAGGATAATTACTCAGGGATAGTCACTCAGCATCAGCATAGGCAGTCTTTGAAGGGATCTGAGATTTCAAAAAAAATTATTCGGTTACATCTGCATCAGGTGCTTGGTAGCTGGTGGTGATCCAAGACTGATTCATTTTTATGAAGGTCAGCCGATCGACCGAGTCGGTGGACAGACGCACCCTGTGATCGGTTACCACGCCTCCAGCAGCACTGAATGTGCGTTCCGAAAGAACGCTGGATGCAGGACAGGCCAGTAGCTCAATTGCATACTGTGCAAGCTCTGGCCAGTGATCCATCCTCAAGACCCAGTAACCCAGAGGATTTTCGGTGGGAAAGGTGTCCAAGTCTGATCTTGCCCCTAGGTATTCCTGCACCATGTAAAACAGACGCTGGCGATGGTTGCTGGAACCGATCATACCTTGGGGCTGCGGACCAAAAAATTGTCTGAACGCATCGGTCAGACGGCCACCTTCTCCACCGCTCCTTCTTTGACTGACCGAAGCCTCAGCAACACGTTGTCCAGAAACAGGAGTTTGTAACCTCCCAGTCTCTGGGAACGCGTTGCACAGACCTTTCTGCAAGGCCTCCCGAAGATGTTTCATCCTCTGCTCCCTCTGCGATGGCAAGATAAGGTCCGCAACCTTACCCTTGTAACGTGGATCAAGGAGGGTTGCCAGCCAGTATTGGTCCTTCTCCTTGATACCACGAATACGAGGATCCTTACGCAGGCTTTGCAGGATCAGGGAGGCCATGCAGCGTAGGTTTGCTGAGGCATTCGGTCCGGAGTCCTCTGGGTCACTAAGGACAACAACGTCCGCAGCCACCTCCTCCCAGCCACGTACAAGTCCATGTGTTCCTTGGGACTGATCCCTTAAAGACTGCTGATGCTGAGTGCCAGGCTCCACCTCCATACTGACACAATCTTCCTCCTCCTCCTCCTCCTCCTCCTCCTCGTCCTCTTCCTGTGTGATCGGCGGGCACGCAGGAACACTGTCTGGATAAAGGGGGCCTTGAGAGCTAAGGAAGTCCTCCTCTTCCTGCCTCTGTTCTGCCTCAAGTGCCCTGTCCATTATCCCACGCAGCGTGTGCTCCAACAGGTGGACAAGGGGGACAGTGTCACTGATGCATGCACTGTCAGTGCTCACCATCCTCGTGGCCTCCTCGAATGGTGACAGGACAGTGCATGCATCCCTGATCATGGCCCACTGGCGTGGGGAAAAAAAACCAAGGTCCCCTGACCCTGTCCTGGTGCCATAGTCGCACAGGTACTCATTGATGGCCCTCTGCTGCGTGTGCAGCCGCTGCAGCATGGCCAACGTCGAGTTCCACCTGGTGGGCATGTCACAGATTAGGCGGTTCTTGGGCAGGTTAAACTCCTTTTGGAGGTCCGTCAGCCGAGCACTGGCATTATATGACCGGCGGAAATGCACACAGACTTTCCTGGCCTGCCTCAGGACATCCTGTAAGCCCGGGTACCTGCCCAAGAACCGCTGCACCACCAAGTTAAGGACGTGAGCCAAACAGGGCACATGGGTCAGTTGTCCCTGTCGGAGGGCAGAGAGGAGGTTGGTGCCATTGTCGCAAACCACCATTCCTGCCTTAAGTTGGCGTGGCGTCAACCACCTCTGAACCTGCCCCTGCAGAGCTGACAGAACCTCTGCCCCAGTGTGGCTCCTGTCCCCCAAGCACACCAGCTCAAGCACCGCATGGCATCTTTTGGCCTGCGTACTTGCGTAGCCCCTTGAACGCCTACGGAGCACCGCTGGTTCCGAGGAAGAGGCCATGGAGGAAGAAGAAGAGGAGGGGGTGGAGGAGAGAGGTGTGTCACAATCAGCATTTTGGAGGCGTGGTGGCGGAACAACCTCCAACACTACTGCACCTTGTCCTGCATCCTTCCCAGCTGCCAGCAGAGTCACCCAATGCGCCGTGAAACTTAAGTAACGTCCCTGTCCATGCCTGCTGGACCATGAGTCAGCGGTAATATGCACCTTACCGCTGACCGCCCTGTCCAGCGAGGCATGGACATTGCCTTCCACATGCCGGTAGAGAGCCGGAATCGCCTTCCGTGAGAAAAAGTGGCGTTTGGGTACCTGCCACTGAGGAACCGCACATTCCACAAACTCACGGAAGGGGGCAGAGTCTACCAACTGAAAAGGCAGCAGTTGAAGTGCTAGCAATTTTGCCAAGCTAGCATTCAACCGCTGGGCATGTGGATGGCTGGGAGCAAACTTCTTTCGGCGGTGCAGCAGCTGGGGCAGGGAAATTTGCCTGGTACAATCTGACGTCGGTGTACCCAAAGCAGATTGCCCATAAGTACTTGGCTGTGACACACCTAATTCTACACCTTCATTCCTCTCACTGCAGGTCGCAGAGAGGACTGAAGGTCTAGTGGGGTTGGAAATCTCAGCTGATGAGGAGCAAGGAGAGATCGTCTTTGTTCTTTGGTGTGGGTCTTTTAGATACGCTTGCCAACGAACTGCATGGCAGGTCAACATATGTCTGGTCAAGCATGTGGTACCCAAGCGGGAGATGTTTTGGCCACGCGAGATACGCTTGAGACATATGTTGCAAATAGCAGCGGTGCGATCTGATGCACTCGTCTCAAAAAAGGCCCACACCAAAGAACTTTTTGAATAACGCGCAGAGACTGCAGCGCCCTGCACATGTGGAGCTTTGGGGTGTGATGCAGTCAATGTGCTGCCCTTAGGCTGGCCCCTGGAGGGCATCCTGCCTAGTTGGTGATGTGCCACCTCCTCCTCCTCCTCCTCCTCCTCCTCTCTCCTATCAGGCACCCACGTTGAGTCAGTGACCTCATCATCCCCTCCCTCCTCATCACTGGAGCAAACCTGGCAGTATGCTGCAGCAGGGGGAGCATGACTGCCAGATTGCTGTCCTTCTTGGGCACCCCCTCTGTCCGTGCTCATGTTACTGCCTTCATTGAGCTCAGTATCATCATCAGAGCCTTCCAAACGCTGGGCATCCTCCTGGAGCATGTACCCAACACTGTGGTCAAACAGTTCGAGGGAATCCTCAGGAGGACATGGTGGGGCTAGGGAAGGAGTCACTGATGACATTGAGCTGAGGGAAGAGGCCGCTGCTTTGCCAGACAAAGCACCCTGGGCATGGGTGAGAGAGGATGAGGAGGATGAGGACGGCTTGGTCATCCACTCGACCAAGTCTTCCGCATGTTGCGGCTCAACACGGCCAGCTGCCGAAAAAAAGGCCAAGCGTGTCCCATGGCCACGTGCTGATGAGGATGCACCGTCTCCACGACCAGCACTAGACACAGAGCCTGCTTGCCCTCTCTTATTGGCTTGTGACTGTCTGCCTCTCCTTCTTGGCCTTCCAGACATACTAATGGCCTGTAGCTGCACTAAGCTGGGATAGAACACCTGTAATTTTCTTCAGGTAGCTTTATATACTGTAACCAGACAAGCCTGCCTGTCAGTAGGAAGATAACAGGAACGGATCTAGCTGAACACTGTGAGCAGGACGCACTGCACTGAATGTAAATAGCAGGAACGGATCTAGCTAAACACTGTGAGCAGGACGCACTGCACTGAATGTAAATAGCAGGAACGGATCTAGCTAAACACTGTGAGCAGGACGCACTGCACTGAATGTAAATAGCAGGAACGGATCTAGCTGAACACTGTGAGCAGGACGCACTGCACTGAATGTAAATAACAGGAACGGATCTAGCTGAACACTGTGAGCAGGACACACTGTACTAAATGTAAATAGTCTAGCTGCCTGACCGTGGTACTAATAGGATCAAAAAGAACACCTGTAATTTTCTTCAGGTAGCTTTATTTACTGTAACCAGACAAGCCTGCCTGTCAGTAGGAAGATAACAGGAACGGATCTAGCTGAACACTGTGAGCAGGACGTACTGCACTAAATGTATATAGCAGGAACGGATCTAGCTGAACACTGTGAGCAGGACGCACTGCACTGAATGTAAATAGCAGGAACGGATCTAGCTAAACACTGTGAGCAGGACGCACTGCACTGAATGTAAATAGCAGGAACGGATCTAGCTGAACACTGTGAGCAGGACGCACTGCACTGAATGTAAATAGCAGGAACTGATCTAGCTGAACACTGTGAGCAGGACACACTGTACTAAATGTAAATAGTCTAGCTGCCTGACCGTGGTACTAATAGGATCAAAAAGAACACCTGTAATTTTCTTCAGGTAGCTTTATATACTGTAACCAGACAAGCCTGCCTGTCAGTAGGAAGATAACAGGAACGGATCTAGCTGAACACTGTGAGCAGGACGTACTGCACTAAATGTATATAGCAGGAACGGATCTAGCTGAACACTGTGAGCAGGACGCACTGCACTGAATGTAAATAGCAGGAACGGATCTAGCTGAACACTGTGAGCAGGACGCACTGCACTGAATGTAAATAGCAGGAACGGATCTAGCTAAACACTGTGAGCAGGACGCACTGCACTGAATGTAAATAGCAGGAACGGATCTAGCTGAACACTGTGAGCAGGACGCACTGCACTGAATGTAAATAGCAGGAACGGATCTAGCTGAACACTGTGAGCAGGACGCACTGCACTGAATGTAAATAGCAGGAACTGATCTAGCTGAACACTGTGAGCAGGACACACTGTACTAAATGTAAATAGTCTAGCTGCCTGACCGTGGTACTAATAGGATCAAAAAGAACACCTGTAATTTTCTTCAGGTAGCTTTATATACTGTAACCAGACAAGCCTGCCTGTCAGTAGGAAGATAACAGGAACGGATCTAGCTGAACACTGTGAGCAGGACGTACTGCACTAAATGTATATAGCAGGAACGGATCTAGCTGAACACTGTGAGCAGGACGCACTGCACTGAATGTAAATAGCAGGAACGGATCTAGCTGAACACTGTGAGCAGGACGCACTGCACTGAATGTAAATAGCAGGAACGGATCTAGCTAAACACTGTGAGCAGGACGCACTGCACTGAATGTAAATAGCAGGAACGGATCTAGCTGAACACTGTGAGCAGGACGCACTGCACTGAATGTAAATAGCAGGAACGGATCTAGCTGAACACTGTGAGCAGGACGCACTGCACTGAATGTAAATAGCAGGAACGGATCTAGCTGAACACTGTGAGCAGGACGCACTGCACTGAATGTAAATAACAGGAACGGATCTAGCTAAACACTGTGAGCAGGACGCACTGCACTGAATGTAAATAGCAGGAACGGATCTAGCTGAACACTGTGAGCAGGACGCACTGCACTGAATGTAAATAGCAGGAACGGATCTAGCTGAACACTGTGAGCAGGACGCACTGCACTGAATGTAAATAGCAGGAACGGATCTAGCTGAACACTGTGAGCAGGACGCACTGCACTGAATGTAAATAACAGGAACGGATCTAGCTGAACACTGTGAGCAGGACACACTGTACTAAATGTAAATAGTCTAGCTGCCTGACCGTGGTACTAATAGGATCAAAAAGAACACCTGTAATTTTCTTCAGGTAGCTTTATATACTGTAACCAGACAAGCCTGCCTGTCAGTAGGAAGATAACAGGAACGGATCTAGCTGAACACTGTGAGCAGGACGTACTGCACTAAATGTATATAGCAGGAACGGATCTAGCTGAACACTGTGAGCAGGACGCACTGCACTGAATGTAAATAGCAGGAACGGATCTAGCTGAACACTGTGAGCAGGACGCACTGCACTGAATGTAAATAGCAGGAACGGATCTAGCTGAACACTGTGAGCAGGACGCACTGCACTGAATGTAAACAGCAGGAACGGATGTAGCTAAACACTGTGAGCAGCACGCACTGCACTGAATGTAAATAGCAGGAACGGATCTAGCTGAACACTGTGAGCAGCACGCACTGCACTGAATGTAAATAGCAGGAACGGATCTAGCTGAACACTGTGAGCAGGACGCACTGCACTGAATGTAAATAGCAGGAACGGATCTAGCTGAACACTGTGAGCAGCACGCACTGCACTGAATGTAAATAGCAGGAACGGATCTAGCTGAACACTGTGAGCAGCACGCACTGCACTGAATGTAAATAGCAGGAACGGATCTAGCTGAACACTGTGAGCAGGAAGCACTGTACTGAATGTAAATAGCAGGAACGGATCTAGCTGAACACTGTGAGCAGGACACACTGCACTGAATGTAAATAGTCTAGATAGAAGATAACAGGAACGGATCTAGCTAAACTGAATACAGTGTATATATATATATGCAACACCTGGGATGCATATATATACACAATACACTGTAAGTGCAGCTAACTGACTGACTGTTCTGCCTAATCTATCTAACTCAAATCAAATGACACTGTCTCTCTCTCTCTCTATCGCTCAGCACACCGGAACACACACTACACAGGGCCGCCGTGCAGGCGGCCTTATATAGTGTGGGGTGTGTACTAAATCCCCTGAGCCATAATTGGCCAAAGCCACCCTGGCTTTGGCCAATTACAGCTCTCTCTACTGACTGCGCTGTGATTGGCCAAGCATGCGGGTCATAGTGCATGCTTGGCCAATCATCAGCCAGCAATGCACTGCGATGCCGCAGTGAATTATGGGCCGTGACGCGCCACACGAATTTGGCGCGAACGGCCCATATCGTTCGCAATTCGACGGACGGTCGAACAGCCGATGTTCGAGTCGAACATGGGTTCGACTCGAACACGAAGCTCATCCCTAATCACCACAGGTTGCTCTGGATAGGCACTTCAAGTCCCAGCATTGCAGGATTTATCATAGGCACTACAAGTCCCAGCATTGCAGGATCTATCACCACAGGTTGCTATGGAAAGGCACTACAAGTCCCAGCATTGCAGGATCTATCAAAGGCACTACAAGTCCCAGCATTGCAGGGTCTATCGCCACTTGTTGCTCTGGATAGGCCCTACAAGTCACAGCTTTGCAGGATCTATCACCACAGGTTGCTCTGGAAAGGAAGTACAAGTCCCAGCATTGCAGCATCTATCACCACAGGTTGCTCTGGAAAGGCACTACAAGTCCCAGCATTGCAGGGTCTATCACCACTTGTTGCTCTGGATAGGCACTACAAGTCCCAGCATTGCAGGAACCATCAAAGGCACTACAAGTCCCAGCATTGCAGGATCTATCACCACAGGTTACTCTGGATAGGCCCTACAAATCCCAGCATTGCAGGATCTATCCTAGGAACTACAAGTCCCAGCATTGCAGGATCTATCAAAGGCACTACAAGTCCCAGCATTGCAGGGTCTATCACCACTTGTTGCTCTAGATAGGCCCTACAAGTCCCAGCATTGCAGGATCTATCACCACAGGTTGCTATGGAAAGGCACTACAAGGCCCTGCATTGCAGGATCTATCAAAGGCACTACAAGTCCCAACATTGCAGGATCTATCAAAGGCACTGCAAGTCCCAACATTGCAGCATCTATCATAGGCACTACAAATCATAGCATTGCAGGATCTATCACCATAGGTTGCTCTGGATAGGCACTACAAGTTCTAGCATTGCCGGATCTATCACCACAGGTTGCTCTGGAAAGGCACTACAAGTCCCAGCATTGCAGAATCTATCAACGGCACTACAAGTCCCAGCATTGCAGGGACTATCACCACTTGTTGCTCTGGAAAGGCACTACAAGTCCCAGATATTCAGGATCTATCAAAGGCACTACAATTCCCAGCATTGTAGGACCAATCACCAAAGGTTGCTCTGGAAAGGCACTACAACTCCCAGCATTGCAGGATCTATCAAAGGCACTACAAGTCCCAGAATTGCAGGGTCTATCGCCACTTGTTGCTCTGGATAGGCCCTACAAGTCACAGTTTTGCAGGATCTATCACCACAGGTTGCTCTGGAAAGGCAGTGCAAGTCCCAGCATTGCAGCATCTATCACCACAGTTTGCTCTGGAAAGGCACTACAAGTCCCAGCATTGCAGGGTCTATCACCATTTGTTGCTCTGGATAGGCACTACAAGTCCCAGCATTGCAGGATCTAACACCACAGGTTGCTCTGAAAAGGCACTACAAGTCCCAACATTGCAGGAACCATCAAAGGCACTACAAGTCCCAGCATTGCAGGATCTATCACCACAGGTTGCTCTGGATAGGCCCTACAAGTCCCAGCATTGCAGGATCTATCCTAGGCACTACAAGTCCCAGCATTGCAGGATCTAATAAAGGCACTACAAGTCCCAGCATTGCAGGGTCTATCACCACTTGTTGCTCTAGATAGGCCCTACAAGTCCCAGCATTGCAGGATCTATCACCACAGGTTGCTATGGAAAGGCACTACAAGTCCCTGCATTGCAGGATCTATCAAAGGCACTACAAGTCCCAGCATTGCAGGGTCTATCTCCACTTGTTGCTCTGGATAGGCACTACAAGTCCCAGCATTGCAGGATCTATCACCACAGGTTGCTCTGGAAAGGCACTACAAGTCCCAGCATTGCAGGATCTACCTAAGGCACTACAAGTCCCAGCATTGCAGGGCCTATCACCACTTGTTGCTCTGGATAGGCCCTACAAGTCAGTCATTGCAGGATCTATCATAGGCACTACAAGTCCCGGCATTGCAGGATCTATCAAAGGCAATACAAGTCCCACCATTGCAGGGTCTATCACCAAAGGTTGCTCTGGAAAGGCACTTCAAGTCCCAGCATTGCAGCATCTATCACCACAGGTTGCTCTGGAAAGGCACTACAAGGCCCAGCATTGCAGGGTCTATCACCACTTGTTGCTCTGGATAGGCACTACAAGTCCCAGCATTGCAGGATCTATCACCACAGGTTGCTCTGGATAGGCACTACAAGTCCCAACATTGCAGGATCTATCAAAGGCACTACAAGTCCCAGCATTGCAACATCTATCATATACACTACAAGTCATAGCATTGCAGGATCTATCACCATAGGTTGCTCTGCATAGGCACTACAAGTTCTAGCATTGCCGGATCTATCACCACAGGTTGCTCTGGAAAGGCACTACAAGTCCCAGCATTGCAGAATCTATCAAAGGCACTACAAGTCCCAGCATTGCAGGGTCTATCACCACTTGTTGCTCTGGAACGGCACTACAAGTCCCAGCATTGCAAGATCTATCAAAGGCACTACAAGTCCCAGCATTGCAGGATCTATCACCAAAGGTTGCTCTGGAAAGGCAATTACAACTCCCAGCATTGCAGGATCTATCAAAGGCACTACAAGTCCCTGCATTGCAGGGTCTATCACCACTTGTTGCTCTGGATAGGCCCTACAAGTCCCAGCATTGCAGGATCTATCCTAGGCACTTCAAGCCCCAGCATTGCAGGATCTATCACCACAGGTTGCTATGGAAAGGCACCACAAGTCCCAGCATTGCAGCATCTATCATAGGCACTACAACTCATAGCATTGCAGGATCTATCACCATAGGTTGCTCTGGATAGGCACTACAAGTCCCAGCATTGCAGAATATATCAAAGGCACTACAAGTCCCAGCATTGCAGGGTCTATCACCACTTGTTGCTCTGGAAAGGCACTACAAGTCACAACATTGCAAGATCTATCAAAGGCACTACAAGTCCCAGCATTGCAGGATCTATCACCAAAGGTTGCTCTGGAAAGGCACTTACAACTCCCAGCATTGCAGGATCTATCAAAGGCACTACAAGTCCCAGCATTACAGGGTCTATCACCACTTGTTGCTCTGGATAGACCCTACAAGTCCCAGCATTGCAGGATCTATCACCAAAGGTTGCTCTGGAAAGGCACTTACAACTCCCAGCATTGCAGGATCTATCAAAGGCACTACAAGTCCCAGCATTACAGGGTCTATCACCACTTGTTGCTCTGGAAAGGCACTACAAGTCCCAGCTTTGCAGCATCTATCACCACAGGTTGCTCTGGAATGGCACTACAAGTCCCAGCATTGCAGGGTCTATCACCACTTGTTGCTCTGGATAGGCACTACAAGTCCCAACATTGCAGGATCTATCAAAGGCACTACAAGTCCCAGCATTGCAACATCTATCATATACACTACAAGTCATAGCATTGCAGGATCTATCACCATAGGTTGCTCTGCATAGGCACTACAAGTTCTAGCATTGCCAGATCTATCACCACAGGTTGCTCTGGAAAGGCACTACAAGTCCCAGCATTGCAGAATCTATCAAAGGCACTACAAGTCCCAGCATTGCAGGGTCTATCACCACTTGTTGCTCTGGAACGGCACTACAAGTCCCAGCATTGCAGAATCTATCAAAGGCACTACAAGTCCCAGCATTGCAGGATCTATCACCAACGGTTGCTCTGGAAAGGCACTTACAACTCCCAGCATTGCAGGATCTATCAAAGGCACTACAAGTCCCTGCATTGCAGGGTCTATCACCACTTGTTGCTCTGGATAGGCCCTACAAGTCCCAGCATTGCAGGATCTATCCTAGGCACTTCAAGCCCCAGCATTGCAGGATCTATCACCACAGGTTGCTATGGAAAGGCACTACAAGTCCCAGCATTGCAGGATCTATCAAAGACACTACAAGTCCCAGCATTGCAGGGTCTATCACCACTTGTTCCTCTGGATTGGCACTACAAGTCCCAGCATTGCAGCATCTATCACCACTGGTTGCTCTGAAAGGCACTACAAGTCCCAGCATTGCAGCATCTATCACCACAGGTTGCTCTGGAAAGGCACTACAAGTCCCAGCATTGCAGGGTCTATCACCACTTGTTGCTCTGGATAGGCACTACAAGTCCCAGCATTGCAGGATCTATCACCACAGGTTGCTCTGGAAAGGCACTACAAGTCCCAACATTGCAGGATCTATCAAAGGCACCACAAGTCCCAGCATTGCAGCATCTATCATAGGCACTACAACTCATAGCATTGCAGGATCTATCACCATAGGTTGCTCTGGATAGGCACTACAAGTCCCAGCATTGCAGAATATATCAAAGGCACTACAAGTCCCGGCATTGCAGGGTCTATCACCACTTGTTGCTCTGGAAAGGCACTACAAGTCACAACATTGCAAGATCTATCAAAGGCACTACAAGTCCCAGCATTGCAGGATCTATCACCAACGGTTGCTCTGGAAAGGCACTTACAACTCCCAGCATTGCAGGATCTATCAAAGGCACTACAAGTCCCTGCATTGCAGGGTCTATCACCACTTGTTGCTCTGGATAGGCCCTACAAGTCCCAGCATTGCAGGATCTATCCTAGGCACTTCAAGCCCCAGCATTGCAGGATCTATCACCACAGGTTGCTATGGAAAGGCACTACAAGTCCCAGCATTGCAGGATCTATCAAAGACACTACAAGTCCCAGCATTGCAGGGTCTATCACCACTTGTTCCTCTGGATTGGCACTACAAGTCCCAGCATTGCAGCATCTATCACCACTGGTTGCTCTGAAAGGCACTACAAGTCCCAGCATTGCAGCATCTATCACCACAGGTTGCTCTGGAAAGGCACTACAAGTCCCAGCATTGCAGGGTCTATCACCACTTGTTGCTCTTGATTGGCACTACAAGTCCCAGCATTGCAGGATCTATCACCACAGGTTGCTCTGGAAAGGCACTACAAGTCCCAACATTGCAGGATCTATCAAAGGCACCACAAGTCCCAGCATTGCAGCATCTATCATAGGCACTACAACTCATAGCATTGCAGGATCTATCACCATAGGTTGCTCTGGATAGGCACTACAAGTCCCAGCATTGCAGAATATATCAAAGGCACTACAAGTCCCGGCATTGCAGGGTCTATCACCACTTGTTGCTCTGGAAAGGCACTACAAGTCACAACATTGCAAGATCTATCAAAGGCACTACAAGTCCCAGCATTGCAGGATCTATCACCAAAGGTTGCTCTGGAAAGGCACTTACAACTCCCAGCATTGCAGGATCTATCAAAGGCACTACAAGTCCCAGCATTACAGGGTCTATCACCACTTGTTGCTCTGGATAGACCCTACAAGTCTCAGCATTGCAGGATCTATCACCACAGGTTGCTATGGAAAGGCACTACAAGTCCCAGCATTGCAGGATCTATCAAAGGCACTACAAGTCCCTGCATTGCAGGGTCTATCACCACTTGTTGCTCTGGATAGGCCCTACAAGTCCCAGCATTGCAGGATCTATCCTAGGCACTTCAAGTCCCAGCATTGCAGGATCTATCACCACAGGTTGCTATGGAAAGGCACTACAAGTCCCAGCATTGCAGGATCTATCAAAGGCACTACAAGTCCCAGCATTGCAGGGTCTATCACCACTTGTTCCTCTGGATTGGCACTACAAGTCCCAGCATTGCAGCATCTATCACCACTTGTTGCTCTGGAAAGGCACTACAAGTCCCAGCATTGCAGCATCTATCACCACAGGTTGCTCTGGAATGGCACTACAAGTCCCAGCATTGCAGGGTCTATCACCACTTGTTGCTCTGGATAGGCACTACAAGTCCCAACATTGCAGGATCTATCAAAGGCACTACAAGTCCCAGCATTGCAACATCTATCATAGGCACTACAAGTCATAGCATTGCAGGATCTATCACCATAGGTTGCTCTGCATAGGCACTACAAGTTCTAGCATTGCCGGATCTATCACCACAGGTTGCTCTGGAAAGGCACTACAAGTCCCAGCATTGCAGAATCTATCAAAGGCACTACAAGTCCCAGCATTGCAGGGTCTATCACCACTTGTTGCTCTGGAACGGCACTACAAGTCCCAGCATTGCAAGATCTATCAAAGGCACTACAAGTCCCAGCATTGCAGGATCTATCACCAAAGGTTGCTCTGGAAAGGCACTTACAACTCCCAGCATTGCAGGATCTATCAAAGGCACTACAAGTCCCTGCATTGCAGGGTCTATCACCACTTGTTGCTCTGGATAGGCCCTACAAGACCCAGCATTGCAGGATCTATCCTAGGCACTTCAAGCCCCAGCATTGCAGGATCTATCACCACAGGTTGCTATGGAAAGGCACTACAAGTCCCAGCATTGCAGGATCTATCAAAGACACTACAAGTCCCAGCATTGCAGGGTCTATCACCACTTGTTCCTCTGGATTGGCACTACAAGTCCCAGCATTGCAGCATCTATCACCACTGGTTGCTCTGAAAGGCACTACAAGTCCCAGCATTGCAGCATCTATCACCACAGGTTGCTCTGGAAAGGCACTACAAGTCCCAGCATTGCAGGGTCTATCACCACTTGTTGCTCTGGATAGGCACTACAAGTCCCAGCATTGCAGGATCTATCACCACAGGTTGCTCTGGAAAGGCACTACAAGTCCCAACATTGCAGGATCTATCAAAGGCACCACAAGTCCCAGCATTGCAGCATCTATCATAGGCACTACAACTCATAGCATTGCAGGATCTATCACCATAGGTTGCTCTGGATAGGCACTACAAGTCCCAGCATTGCAGAATATATCAAAGGCACTACAAGTCCCAGCATTGCAGGGTCTATCACCACTTGTTGCTCTGGAAAGGCACTACAAGTCACAACATTGCAAGATCTATCAAAGGCACTACAAGTCCCAGCATTGCAGGATCTATCACCAAAGGTTGCTCTGGAAAGGCACTTACAACTCCCAGCATTGCAGGATCTATCAAAGGCACTACAAGTCCCAGCATTACAGGGTCTATCACCACTTGTTGCTCTGGATAGACCCTACAAGTCTCAGCATTGCAGGATCTATCACCACAGGATGCTATGGAAAGGCACTACAAGTCCCTGCTTTTCAGGATCTATCAAAGGCACTACAAGTCCCAGCATTGCAGGGTCTATCACCACTTGTTGCACTGGATAGGCACTACAAGTCCCAGCATTGCAGGATCTATCACCACAGGTTGCTCTGGAAAGGCACTACAAGTCCCAACATTGCAGGATCTATCAAAGGCACTACAAGTCCCAGCATTGCAACATCTATCATAGGCACTACAAGTCATAGCATTGCAGGATCTATCACCATAGGTTGCTCTGCATAGGCACTACAAGTTCTAGCATTGCCGGATCTATCACCACAGGTTGCTCTGGAAAGGCACTACAAGTCCCAGCATTGCAGAATCTATCAAAGGCACTACAAGTCCAAGCATTGCAGGGTCTATCACCACTTGTTGCTCTGGAACGGCACTACAAGTCCCAGCATTGCAAGATCTATCAAAGGCACTACAAGTCCCAACATTGCAGGATCTATCACCAAAGGTTGCTCTGGAAAGGCACTTACAACTCCCAGCATTGCAGGATCTATCAAAGGCACTACAAGTCCCAGCATTGCAGGGTCTATCACCACTTGTTGCTCTGGATAGACCCTACAAGTCCCAGCATTGCAGGATCCATCACCACAGCTTGCTATGGAAAGGCACTACAAGTCCCTGCATTGCAGGATCTATCAAAGGCAATACAAGTCCCACCATTGCAGGGTCTATCACCAAAGGTTGCTCTGGAAAGGCACTTCAAGTCCCAGCATTGCAGCATCTATCACCACAGGTTGCTCTGGAAAGGCACTACAAGTCCCAGCATTGCAGGGTCTATCACCACTTGTTGTTCTGGATAGGCACTACAAGTCCCAGCATTGCAGGATCTATCACCACAGGTTGCTCTGGATAGGCACTACAAGTCCCAACATTGCAGGATCTATCAAAGGCACTACAAGTCCCAGCATTGCAACATCTATCATATACACTACAAGTCATAGCATTGCAGGATCTATCACCATAGGTTGCTCTGCATAGGCACTACAAGTTCTAGCATTGCCGGATCTATCACCACAGGTTGCTCTGGAAAGGCACTACAAGTCCCAGCATTGCAGAATCTATCAAAGGCACTACAAGTCCCAGCATTGCAGGGTCTATCACCACTTGTTGCTCTGGAACGGCACTACAAGTCCCAGCATTGCAAGATCTATCAAAGGCACTACAAGTCCCAGCATTGCAGGATCTATCACCAAAGGTTGCTCTGGAAAGGCAATTACAACTCCCAGCATTGCAGGATCTATCAAAGGCACTACAAGTCCCTGCATTGCAGGGTCTATCACCACTTGTTGCTCTGGATAGGCCCTACAAGTCCCAGCATTGCAGGATCTATCCTAGGCACTTCAAGCCCCAGCATTGCAGGATCTATCACCACAGGTTGCTATGGAAAGGCACCACAAGTCCCAGCATTGCAGCATCTATCATAGGCACTACAACTCATAGCATTGCAGGATCTATCACCATAGGTTGCTCTGGATAGGCACTACAAGTCCCAGCATTGCAGTATCTATCAAAGGCACTACAAGTCCCAGCATTGCAGCATCTATCATAGGCACTACAAGTCGTACCATTGCAGGATCTATCACCACAGGTTGCTCTGGAAAGGAACTACAAGTTCCAGCATTGCAGAATCTATCAAAGGCACTACAAGTCCCAGCACTGCAGGGTATATCACCATTTGTTGCTCTGGAAAGGCACTTCAAGTCCCAGCATTGCAGGATCTATCAAAGGCACTACAAGTCCCAGCAACGCAGGACCAATCACCAAAGGTTGCTCTGGAAAGGCACTACAACTCCCAGCATTGCAGGATCTATCAAAGGCACTACAAGTTCCAGCATTGCAGGGTCTATCACCACTTGTTGTTCTGGATAGGCACTACAAGTCCCAGCATTGCTCGATCTATCACCACAGGTTGCTCTGGATAGGCACTTCAAGTCCCAGCATTGCAGGATTTATCATAGGCACTACAAGTCCCAGCATTGCAGGGTCTATCGCCACTTGTTGCTCTGGATAGGCCCTACAAGTCACAGCTTTGCAGGATCTATCACCACAGGTTGCTCTGGAAAGGAAGTACAAGTCCCAGCATTGCAGCATCTATCACCACAGGTTGCTCTGGAAAGGCACTACAAGTCCCAGCATTGCAGGGTCTATCACCACTTGTTGCTCTGGATAGGCACTACAAGTCCCAGCATTGCAGGATCTATCACCACAGGTTGCTCTGGAAAGGCACTACAAGTCCCAACATTGCAGGAACCATCAAAGGCACTACAAGTCCCAGCATTGCAGGATCTATCACCACAGGTTACTCTGGATAGGCCCTACAAGTCCCAGCATTGCAGGATCTATCCTAGGAACTACAAGTCCCAGCATTGCAGGATCTATCAAAGGCACTACAAGTCCCAGCATTGCAGGGTCTATCACCACTTGTTGCTCTAGATAGGCCCTACAAGTCCCAGCATTGCAGGATCTATCACCACAGGTTGCTATGGAAAGGCACTACAAGGCCCTGCATTGCAGGATCTATCAAAGGCACTACAAGTCCCAACATTGCAGGATCTATCAAAGGCACTGCAAGTCCCAACATTGCAGCATCTATCATAGGCACTACAAATCATAGCATTGCAGGATCTATCACCATAGGTTGCTCTGGATAGGCACTACAAGTTCTAGCATTGCCGGATCTATCACCACAGGTTGCTCTGGAAAGGCACTACAAGTCCCAGCATTGCAGAATCTATCAACGGCACTACAAGTCCCAGCATTGCAGGGACTATCACCACTTGTTGCTCTGGAAAGGCACTACAAGTCCCAGATATTCAGGATCTATCAAAGGCACTACAATTCCCAGCATTGTAGGACCAATCACCAAAGGTTGCTCTGGAAAGGCACTACAACTCCCAGCATTGCAGGATCTATCAAAGGCACTACAAGTCCCAGAATTGCAGGGTCTATCGCCACTTGTTGCTCTGGATAGGCCCTACAAGTCACAGTTTTGCAGGATCTATCACCACAGGTTGCTCTGGAAAGGCAGTGCAAGTCCCAGCATTGCAGCATCTATCACCACAGTTTGCTCTGGAAAGGCACTACAAGTCCCAGCATTGCAGGGTCTATCACCATTTGTTGCTCTGGATAGGCACTACAAGTCCCAGCATTGCAGGATCTAACACCACAGGTTGCTCTGAAAAGGCACTACAAGTCCCAACATTGCAGGAACCATCAAAGGCACTACAAGTCCCAGCATTGCAGGATCTATCACCACAGGTTGCTCTGGATAGGCCCTACAAGTCCCAGCATTGCAGGATCTATCCTAGGCACTACAAGTCCCAGCATTGCAGGATCTAATAAAGGCACTACAAGTCCCAGCATTGCAGGGTCTATCACCACTTGTTGCTCTAGATAGGCCCTACAAGTCCCAGCATTGCAGGATCTATCACCACAGGTTGCTATGGAAAGGCACTACAAGTCCCTGCATTGCAGGATCTATCAAAGGCACTACAAGTCCCAGCATTGCAGGGTATATCTCCACTTGGTGCTCTGGATAGGCACTACAAGTCCCAGCATTGCAGGATCTATCACCACAGGTTGCTCTGGAAAGGCACTACAAGTCCCAGCATTGCAGGATCTACCTAAGGCACTACAAGTCCCAGCATTGCAGGGCCTATCACCACTTGTTGCTCTGGATAGGCCCTACAAGTCAGTCATTGCAGGATCTATCATAGGCACTACAAGTCCCGGCATTGCAGGATCTATCAAAGGCAATACAAGTCCCACCATTGCAGGGTCTATCACCAAAGGTTGCTCTGGAAAGGCACTTCAAGTCCCAGCATTGCAGCATCTATCACCACAGGTTGCTCTGGAAAGGCACTACAAGTCCCAGCATTGCAGGGTCTATCACCACTTGTTGCTCTGGATAGGCACTACAAGTCCCAGCATTGCAGGATCTATCACCACAGGTTGCTCTGGATAGGCACTACAAGTCCCAACATTGCAGGATCTATCAAAGGCACTACAAGTCCCAGCATTGCAACATCTATCATATACACTACAAGTCATAGCATTGCAGGATCTATCACCATAGGTTGCTCTGCATAGGCACTACAAGTTCTAGCATTGCCGGATCTATCACCACAGGTTGCTCTGGAAAGGCACTACAAGTCCCAGCATTGCAGAATCTATCAAAGGCACTACAAGTCCCAGCATTGCAGGGTCTATCACCACTTGTTGCTCTGGAACGGCACTACAAGTCCCAGCATTGCAAGATCTATCAAAGGCACTACAAGTCCCAGCATTGCAGGATCTATCACCAAAGGTTGCTCTGGAAAGGCAATTACAACTCCCAGCATTGCAGGATCTATCAAAGGCACTACAAGTCCCTGCATTGCAGGGTCTATCACCACTTGTTGCTCTGGATAGGCCCTACAAGTCCCAGCATTGCAGGATCTATCCTAGGCACTTCAAGCCCCAGCATTGCAGGATCTATCACCACAGGTTGCTATGGAAAGGCACCACAAGTCCCAGCATTGCAGCATCTATCATAGGCACTACAACTCATAGCATTGCAGGATCTATCACCATAGGTTGCTCTGGATAGGCACTACAAGTCCCAGCATTGCAGAATATATCAAAGGCACTACAAGTCCCAGCATTGCAGGGTCTATCACCACTTGTTGCTCTGGAAAGGCACTACAAGTCACAACATTGCAAGATCTATCAAAGGCACTACAAGTCCCAGCATTGCAGGATCTATCACCAAAGGTTGCTCTGGAAAGGCACTTACAACTCCCAGCATTGCAGGATCTATCAAAGGCACTACAAGTCCCAGCATTACAGGGTCTATCACCACTTGTTACTCTGGATAGACCCTACAAGTCCCAGCATTGCAGGATCTATCACCAAAGGTTGCTCTGGAAAGGCACTTACAACTCCCAGCATTGCAGGATCTATCAAAGGCACTACAAGTCCCAGCATTACAGGGTCTATCACCACTTGTTGCTCTGGAAAGGCACTACAAGTCCCAGCTTTGCAGCATCTATCACCACAGGTTGCTCTGGAATGGCACTACAAGTCCCAGCATTGCAGGGTCTATCACCACTTGTTGCTCTGGATAGGCACTACAAGTCCCAACATTGCAGGATCTATCAAAGGCACTACAAGTCCCAGCATTGCAACATCTATCATATACACTACAAGTCATAGCATTGCAGGATCTATCACCATAGGTTGCTCTGCATAGGCACTACAAGTTCTAGCATTGCCAGATCTATCACCACAGGTTGCTCTGGAAAGGCACTACAAGTCCCAGCATTGCAGAATCTATCAAAGGCACTACAAGTCCCAGCATTGCAGGGTCTATCACCACTTGTTGCTCTGGAACGGCACTACAAGTCCCAGCATTGCAGAATCTATCAAAGGCACTACAAGTCCCAGCATTGCAGGATCTATCACCAACGGTTGCTCTGGAAAGGCACTTACAACTCCCAGCATTGCAGGATCTATCAAAGGCACTACAAGTCCCTGCATTGCAGGGTCTATCACCACTTGTTGCTCTGGATAGGCCCTACAAGTCCCAGCATTGCAGGATCTATCCTAGGCACTTCAAGCCCCAGCATTGCAGGATCTATCACCACAGGTTGCTATGGAAAGGCACTACAAGTCCCAGCATTGCAGGATCTATCAAAGACACTACAAGTCCCAGCATTGCAGGGTCTATCACCACTTGTTCCTCTGGATTGGCACTACAAGTCCCAGCATTGCAGCATCTATCACCACTGGTTGCTCTGAAAGGCACTACAAGTCCCAGCATTGCAGCATCTATCACCACAGGTTGCTCTGGAAAGGCACTACAAGTCCCAGCATTGCAGGGTCTATCACCACTTGTTGCTCTGGATAGGCACTACAAGTCCCAGCATTGCAGGATCTATCACCACAGGTTGCTCTGGAAAGGCACTACAAGTCCCAACATTGCAGGATCTATCAAAGGCACCACAAGTCCCAGCATTGCAGCATCTATCATAGGCACTACAACTCATAGCATTGCAGGATCTATCACCATAGGTTGCTCTGGATAGGCAATACAAGTCCCAGCATTGCAGAATATATCAAAGGCACTACAAGTCCCGGCATTGCAGGGTCTATCACCACTTGTTGCTCTGGAAAGGCACTACAAGTCACAACATTGCAAGATCTATCAAAGGCACTACAAGTCCCAGCATTGCAGGATCTATCACCAAAGGTTGCTCTGGAAAGGCACTTACAACTCCCAGCATTGCAGGATCTATCAAAGGCACTACAAGTCCCAGCATTACAGGGTCTATCACCACTTGTTGCTCTGGATAGACCCTACAAGTCTCAGCATTGCAGGATCTATCACCACAGGTTGCTATGGAAAGGCACTACAAGTCCCAGCATTGCAGGATCTATCAAAGGCACTACAAGTCCCTGCATTGCAGGGTCTATCACCACTTGTTGCTCTGGATAGGCCCTACAAGTCCCAGCATTGCAGGATCTATCCTAGGCACTTCAAGTCCCAGCATTGCAGGATCTATCACCACAGGTTGCTATGGAAAGGCACTACAAGTCCCAGCATTGCAGGATCTATCAAAGGCACTACAAGTCCCAGCATTGCAGGGTCTATCACCACTTGTTCCTCTGGATTGGCACTACAAGTCCCAGCATTGCAGCATCTATCACCACTTGTTGCTCTGGAAAGGCACTACAAGTCCCAGCATTGCAGCATCTATCACCACAGGTTGCTCTGGAATGGCACTACAAGTCCCAGCATTGCAGGGTCTATCACCACTTGTTGCTCTGGATAGGCACTACAAGTCCCAACATTGCAGGATCTATCAAAGGCACTACAAGTCCCAGCATTGCAACATCTATCATAGGCACTACAAGTCATAGCATTGCAGGATCTATCACCATAGGTTGCTCTGCATAGGCACTACAAGTTCTAGCATTGCCGGATCTATCACCACAGGTTGCTCTGGAAAGGCACTACAAGTCCCAGCATTGCAGAATCTATCAAAGGCACTACAAGTCCCAGCATTGCAGGGTCTATCACCACTTGTTGCTCTGGAACGGCACTACAAGTCCCAGCATTGCAAGATCTATCAAAGGCACTACAAGTCCCAGCATTGCAGGATCTATCACCAAAGGTTGCTCTGGAAAGGCACTTACAACTCCCAGCATTGCAGGATCTATCAAAGGCACTACAAGTCCCTGCATTGCAGGGTCTATCACCACTTGTTGCTCTGGATAGGCCCTACAAGTCCCAGCATTGCAGGATCTATCCTAGGCACTTCAAGCCCCAGCATTGCAGGATCTATCACCACAGGTTGCTATGGAAAGGCACTACAAGTCCCAGCATTGCAGGATCTATCAAAGACACTACAAGTCCCAGCATTGCAGGGTCTATCACCACTTGTTCCTCTGGATTGGCACTACAAGTCCCAGCATTGCAGCATCTATCACCACTGGTTGCTCTGAAAGGCACTACAAGTCCCAGCATTGCAGCATCTATCACCACAGGTTGCTCTGGAAAGGCACTACAAGTCCCAGCATTGCAGGGTCTATCACCACTTGTTGCTCTGGATAGGCACTACAAGTCCCAGCATTGCAGGATCTATCACCACAGGTTGCTCTGGAAAGGCACTACAAGTCCCAACATTGCAGGATCTATCAAAGGCACCACAAGTCCCAGCATTGCAGCATCTATCATAGGCACTACAACTCATAGCATTGCAGGATCTATCACCATAGGTTGCTCTGGATAGGCACTACAAGTCCCAGCATTGCAGAATATATCAAAGGCACTACAAGTCCCAGCATTGCAGGGTCTATCACCACTTGTTGCTCTGGAAAGGCACTACAAGTCACAACATTGCAAGATCTATCAAAGGCACTACAAGTCCCAGCATTGCAGGATCTATCACCAAAGGTTGCTCTGGAAAGGCACTTACAACTCCCAGCATTGCAGGATCTATCAAAGGCACTACAAGTCCCAGCATTACAGGGTCTATCACCACTTGTTGCTCTGGATAGACCCTACAAGTCTCAGCATTGCAGGATCTATCACCACAGGATGCTATGGAAAGGCACTACAAGTCCCTGCTTTTCAGGATCTATCAAAGGCACTACAAGTCCCAGCATTGCAGGGTCTATCACCACTTGTTGCACTGGATAGGCACTACAAGTCCCAGCATTGCAGGATCTATCACCACAGGTTGCTCTGGAAAGGCACTACAAGTCCCAACATTGCAGGATCTATCAAAGGCACTACAAGTCCCAGCATTGCAACATCTATCATAGGCACTACAAGTCATAGCATTGCAGGATCTATCACCATAGGTTGCTCTGCATAGGCACTACAAGTTCTAGCATTGCCGGATCTATCACCACAGGTTGCTCTGGAAAGGCACTACAAGTCCCAGCATTGCAGAATCTATCAAAGGCACTACAAGTCCAAGCATTGCAGGGTCTATCACCACTTGTTGCTCTGGAACGGCACTACAAGTCCCAGCATTGCAAGATCTATCAAAGGCACTACAAGTCCCAACATTGCAGGATCTATCACCAAAGGTTGCTCTGGAAAGGCACTTACAACTCCCAGCATTGCAGGATCTATCAAAGGCACTACAAGTCCCAGCATTGCAGGGTCTATCACCACTTGTTGCTCTGGATAGACCCTACAAGTCCCAGCATTGCAGGATCCATCACCACAGCTTGCTATGGAAAGGCACTACAAGTCCCTGCATTGCAGGATCTATCAAAGGCAATACAAGTCCCACCATTGCAGGGTCTATCACCAAAGGTTGCTCTGGAAAGGCACTTCAAGTCCCAGCATTGCAGCATCTATCACCACAGGTTGCTCTGGAAAGGCACTACAAGTCCCAGCATTGCAGGGTCTATCACCACTTGTTGTTCTGGATAGGCACTACAAGTCCCAGCATTGCAGGATCTATCACCACAGGTTGCTCTGGATAGGCACTACAAGTCCCAACATTGCAGGATCTATCAAAGGCACTACAAGTCCCAGCATTGCAACATCTATCATATACACTACAAGTCATAGCATTGCAGGATCTATCACCATAGGTTGCTCTGCATAGGCACTACAAGTTCTAGCATTGCCGGATCTATCACCACAGGTTGCTCTGGAAAGGCACTACAAGTCCCAGCATTGCAGAATCTATCAAAGGCACTACAAGTCCCAGCATTGCAGGGTCTATCACCACTTGTTGCTCTGGAATGGCACTACAAGTCCCAGCATTGCAAGATCTATCAAAGGCACTACAAGTCCCAGCATTGCAGGATCTATCACCAAAGGTTGCTCTGGAAAGGCAATTACAACTCCCAGCATTGCAGGATCTATCAAAGGCACTACAAGTCCCTGCATTGCAGGGTCTATCACCACTTGTTGCTCTGGATAGGCCCTACAAGTCCCAGCATTGCAGGATCTATCCTAGGCACTTCAAGCCCCAGCATTGCAGGATCTATCACCACAGGTTGCTATGGAAAGGCACCACAAGTCCCAGCATTGCAGCATCTATCATAGGCACTACAACTCATAGCATTGCAGGATCTATCACCATAGGTTGCTCTGGATAGGCACTACAAGTCCCAGCATTGCAGAATATATCAAAGGCACTACAAGTCCCAGCATTGCAGGGTCTATCACCACTTGTTGCTCTGGAAAGGCACTACAAGTCACAACATTGCAAGATCTATCAAAGGCACTACAAGTCCCAGCATTGCAGGATCTATCACCAAAGGTTGCTCTGGAAAGGCACTTACAACTCCCAGCATTGCAGGATCTATCAAAGGCACTACAAGTCCCAGCATTACAGGGTCTATCACCACTTGTTGCTCTGGATAGACCCTACAAGTCCCAGCATTGCAGGATCTATCACCAAAGGTTGCTCTGGAAAGGCACTTACAACTCCCAGCATTGCAGGATCTATCAAAGGCACTACAAGTCCCAGCATTACAGGGTCTATCACCACTTGTTGCTCTGGAAAGGCACTACAAGTCCCAGCTTTGCAGCATCTATCACCACAGGTTGCTCTGGAATGGCACTACAAGTCCCAGCATTGCAGGGTCTATCACCACTTGTTGCTCTGGATAGGCACTACAAGTCCCAACATTGCAGGATCTATCAAAGGCACTACAAGTCCCAGCATTGCAACATCTATCATATACACTACAAGTCATAGCATTGCAGGATCTATCACCATAGGTTGCTCTGCATAGGCACTACAAGTTCTAGCATTGCCGGATCTATCACCACAGGTTGCTCTGGAAAGGCACTACAAGTACCAGCATTGCAGAATCTATCAAAGGCACTACAAGTCCCAGCATTGCAGGGTCTATCACCACTTGTTGCTCTGGAACGGCACTACAAGTCCCAGCATTGCAAGATCTATCAAAGGCACTACAAGTCCCAGCATTGCAGGATCTATCACCAAAGGTTGCTCTGGAAAGGCACTTACAACTCCCAGCATTGCAGGATCTATCAAAGGCACTACAAGTCCCTGCATTGCAGGGTCTATCACCACTTGTTGCTCTGGATAGGCCCTACAAGTCCCAGCATTGCAGGATCTATCCTAGGCACTTCAAGCCCCAGCATTGCAGGATCTATCACCACAGGTTGCTATGGAAAGGCACTACAAGTCCCAGCATTGCAGGATCTATCAAAGACACTACAAGTCCCAGCATTGCAGGGTCTATCACCACTTGTTCCTCTGGATTGGCACTACAAGTCCCAGCATTGCAGCATCTATCACCACTGGTTGCTCTGAAAGGCACTACAAGTCCCAGCATTGCAGCATCTATCACCACAGGTTGCTCTGGAAAGGCACTACAAGTCCCAGCATTGCAGGGTCTATCACCACTTGTTGCTCTGGATAGGCACTACAAGTCCCAGCATTGCAGGATCTATCACCACAGGTTGCTCTGGAAAGGCACTACAAGTCCCAACATTGCAGGATCTATCAAAGGCACCACAAGTCCCAGCATTGCAGCATCTATCATAGGCACTACAACTCATAGCATTGCAGGATCTATCACCATAGGTTGCTCTGGATAGGCACTACAAGTCCCAGCATTGCAGAATATATCAAAGGCACTACAAGTCCCAGCATTGCAGGGTCTATCACCACTTGTTGCTCTGGAAAGGCACTACAAGTCACAACATTGCAAGATCTATCAAAGGCACTACAAGTCCCAGCATTGCAGGATCTATCACCAAAGGTTGCTCTGGAAAGGCACTTACAACTCCCAGCATTGCAGGATCTATCAAAGGCACTACAAGTCCCAGCATTACAGGGTCTATCACCACTTGTTGCTCTGGATAGACCCTACAAGTCTCAGCATTGCAGGATCTATCACCACAGGTTGCTATGGAAAGGCACTACAAGTCCCAGCATTGCAGGATCTATCAAAGGCACTACAAGTCCCTGCATTGCAGGGTCTATCACCACTTGTTGCTCTGGATAGGCCCTACAATTCCCAGCATTGCAGGATCTATCCTAGGCACTTCAAGTCCCAGCATTGCAGGATCTATCACCACAGGTTGCTATGGAAAGGCACTACAAGTCCCAGCATTGCAGGATCTATCAAAGGCACTACAAGTCCCAGCATTGCAGGGTCTATCACCACTTGTTCCTCTGGATTGGCACTACATGTCCCAGCATTGCAGCATCTATCACCACTTGTTGCTCTGGAAAGGCACTACAAGTCCCAACATTGCAGCATCTATCACCACAGGTTGCTCTGGAATGGCACTACAAGTCCCAGCATTGCAGGGTCTATCACCACTTGTTGCTCTGGATAGGCACTACAAGTCCCAACATTGCAGGATCTATCAAAGGCACTACAAGTCCCAGCATTGCAACATCTATCATATACACTACAAGTCATAGCATTGCAGGATCTATCACCATAGGTTGCTCTGCATAGGCACTACAAGTTCTAGCATTGCCGGATCTATCACCACAGGTTGCTCTGGAAAGGCACTACAAGTCCCAGCATTGCAGAATCTATCAAAGGCACTACAAGTCCCAGCATTGCAGGGTCTATCACCACTTGTTGCTCTGGAACGGCTCTACAAGTCCCAGCATTGCAAGATCTATCAAAGGCACTACAAGTCCCAGCATTGCAGGATCTATCACCAAAGGTTGCTCTGGAAAGGCACTTACAACTCCCAGCATTGCAGGATCTATCAAAGGCACTACAAGTCCCTGCATTGCAGGGTCTATCACCACTTGTTGCTCTGGATAGGCCCTACAAGTCCCAGCATTGCAGGATCTATCCTAGGCACTTCAAGCCCCAGCATTGCAGGATCTATCACCACAGGTTGCTATGGAAAGGCACTACAAGTCCCAGCATTGCAGGATCTATCAAAGACACTACAAGTCCCAGCATTGCAGGGTCTATCACCACTTGTTCCTCTGGATTGGCACTACAAGTCCCAGCATTGCAGCATCTATCACCACTGGTTGCTCTGAAAGGCACTACAAGTCCCAGCATTGCAGCATCTATCACCACAGGTTGCTCTGGAAAGGCACTACAAGTCCCAGCATTGCAGGGTCTATCACCACTTGTTGCTCTGGATAGGCACTACAAGTCCCAGCATTGCAGGATCTATCGCCACAGGTTGCTCTGGAAAGGCACTACAAGTCCCAACATTGCAGGATCTATCAAAGGCACCACAAGTCCCAGCATTGCAGCATCTATCATAGGCACTACAACTCATAGCATTGCAGGATCTATCACCATAGGTTGCTCTGGATAGGCACTACAAGTCCCAGCATTGCAGAATATATCAAAGGCACTACAAGTCCCAGCATTGCAGGGTCTATCACCACTTGTTGCTCTGGAAAGGCACTACAAGTCACAACATTGCAAGATCTATCAAAGGCACTACAAGTCCCAGCATTGCAGGATCTATCACCAAAGGTTGCTCTAGAAAGGCACTTACAACTCCCAGCATTGCAGGATCTATCAAAGGCACTACAAGTCCCAGCATTACAGGGTCTATCACCACTTGTTGCTCTGGATAGACCCTACAAGTCTCAGCATTGCAGGATCTATCACCACAGGTTGCTATGGAAAGGCACTACAAGTCCCTGCTTTTCAGGATCTATCAAAGGCACTACAAGTCCCAGCATTGCAGGATCTATCACCACAGGTTGCTCTGGAAAGGCACTACAAGTCCCAGCATTGCAGAATCTATCAAAGGCCCTACAAGTCCCAGCATTGCAGGATCTATCAAAGGCACTACAAGTCCCAGCATTGCAAGATCTATCAAAGGCACTACAAGTCCCAGCATTGCAGGATCTATCACCAAAGGTTGCTCTGGAAAGGCACTTACAACTCCCAGCATTGCAGGATCTATCAAAGGCACTACAAGTCCCAGACTGCAGGGTCTATCACCACTGGTTGCTCTGGAAAGGCACTACAAGTCCCAGCATTGCAGCATCTATCACCACTGGTTGCTCTGGAAAGGCACTACAAGTCCCAGCATTGCAGGATCTATCAAATGCACTACAAGTCCCTGCATTGCAGGGTCTATCACCACTTGTTGCTCTGGATAGGCCCTACAAGTCCCAGCATTGCAGGATCTATCCTAGGCACTTCAAGTCCCAGCATTGCAGGATCTATCACCACAGGTTGCTATGGAAAGGCACTACAAGTCCCAGCATTGCAGGATCTATCAAAGGCACTACAAGTCCCAGCATTGCAGGGTCTATCACCCCTTGTTCCTCTGGATTGGCACTACAAGTCCCAGCATTGCAGCATCTATCACCACTGGTTGCTCTGGAAAGGCACTACAAGTCCCAGCATTGCAGCATCTATCACCACAGGTTGCTCTGGAATGGCACTACAAGTCCCAGCATTGCAGGGTCTATCACCACTTGTTGCTCTGGATAGGCACTACAAGTCCCAACATTGCAGGATCTATCAAAGGCACTACAAGTCCCAGCATTGCAACATCTATCATAGGCACTACAAGTCATAGCATTGCAGGATCTATCACCATAGGTTGCTCTGCATAGGCACTACAAGTTCTAGCATTGCCGGATCTATCACCACAGGTTGCTCTGGAAAGGCACTACAAGTCCCAGCATTGCAGAATCTATCAAAGGCACTACAAGTCCCAGCATTGCAGGGTCTATCACCACTTGTTGCTCTGGAACGGCACTACAAGTCCCAGCATTGCAAGATCTATCAAAGGCACTACAAGTCCCAGCATTGCAGGATCTATCACCAAAGGTTGCTCTGGAAAGGCACTTACAACTCCCAGCATTGCAGGATCTATCAAAGGCACTACAAGTCCCTGCATTGCAGGGTCTATCACCACTTGTTGCTCTGGATAGGCCCTACAAGTCCCAGCATTGCAGGATCTATCCTAGGCACTTCAAGCCCCAGCATTGCAGGATCTATCACCACAGGTTGCTATGGAAAGGCACTACAAGTCCCAGCATTGCAGGATCTATCAAAGACACTACAAGTCCCAGCATTGCAGGGTCTATCACCACTTGTTCCTCTGGATTGGCACTACAAGTCCCAGCATTGCAGCATCTATCACCACTGGTTGCTCTGAAAGGCACTACAAGTCCCAGCATTGCAGCATCTATCACCACAGGTTGCTCTGGAAAGGCACTACAAGTCCCAGCATTGCAGGGTCTATCACCACTTGTTGCTCTGGATAGGCACTACAAGTCCCAGCATTGCAGGATCTATCACCACAGGTTGCTCTGGAAAGGCACTACAAGTCCCAACATTGCAGGATCTATCAAAGGCACCACAAGTCCCAGCATTGCAGCATCTATCATAGGCACTACAACTCATAGCATTGCAGGATCTATCACCATAGGTTGCTCTGGATAGGCACTACAAGTCCCAGCATTGCAGAATATATCAAAGGCACTACAAGTCCCAGCATTGCAGGGTCTATCACCACTTGTTGCTCTGGAAAGGCACTACAAGTCACAACATTGCAAGATCTATCAAAGGCACTACAAGTCCCAGCATTGCAGGATCTATCACCAAAGGTTGCTCTGGAAAGGCACTTACAACTCCCAGCATTGCAAGATCTATCAAAGGCACTACAAGTCCCAACATTGCAGGATCTATCACCAAAGGTTGCTCTGGAAAGGCACTTACAACTCCCAGCATTGCAGGATCTATCAAAGGCACTACAAGTCCCAGCATTGCAGGGTCTATCACCACTTGTTGCTCTGGATAGACCCTACAAGTCCCAGCATTGCAGGATCCATCACCACAGCTTGCTATGGAAAGGCACTACAAGTCCCTGCATTGCAGGATCTATCAAAGGCAATACAAGTCCCACCATTGCAGGGTCTATCTAACAAGTGTGTTGCTCTGGATAGGCACTACAAGTCCCAGCATTGCAGGATCCATCACCACAGGTTGCTCTGGAAAGGCACTACAAGTCCCAGCATTGCAGGATCTTTCAAAGGCACTACAAGTCCCTGCATTGCAATGGTCTATCACCACTTTTTGCTCTGGATAGGCACTAGAAGTCCCAGCATTGCAGGATCTATCAAAGGCACTACAAGTCCCAGCATTGCAAGATCTATCAAAGGCACTACAAGTCCCAGCATTGCAGGATCTATCACCAAAGGTTGCTCTGGAAAGGCACTTACAACTCCCAGCATTGCAGGATCTATCAAAGGCACTACAAGTCCCAGATTGCAGGGTCTATCACCACTGGTTGCTCTGGAAAGGCACTACAAGTCCCAGCATTGCAGCATCTATCACCACTGGTTGCTCTGGAAAGGCACTACAAGTCCCAGCATTGCAGGATCTATCAAAGGCACTACAAGTCCCTGCATTGCAGGGTCTATCACCACTTGTTGCTCTGGATAGGCCCTACAAGTCCCAGCATTGCAGGATCTATCCTAGGCACTTCAAGTCCCAGCATTGCAGGATCTATCACCACAGGTTGCTATGGAAAGGCACTACAAGTCCCAGCATTGCAGGATCTATCAAAGGCACTACAAGTCCCAGCATTGCAGGGTCTATCACCACTTGTTCCTCTGGATTGGCACTACAAGTCCCAGCATTGCAGCATCTATCACCACTGGTTGCTCTGGAAAGGCACTACAAGTACCAGCATTGCAGCATCTATCACCACAGGTTGCTCTGGAATGGCACTACAAGTCCCAGCATTGCAGGGTCTATCACCACTTGTTGCTCTGGATAGGCACTACAAGTCCCAACATTGCAGGATCTATCAAAGGCACTACAAGTCCCAGCATTGCAACATCTATCATATACACTACAAGTCATAGCATTGCAGGATCTATCACCATAGGTTGCTCTGCATAGGCACTACAAGTTCTAGCATTGCCGGATCTATCACCACAGGTTGCTCTGGAAAGGCACTACAAGTCCCAGCATTGCAGAATCTATCAAAGGCACTACAAGTCCCAGCATTGCAGGGTCTATCACCACTTGTTGCTCTGGAACGGCACTACAAGTCCCAGCATTGCAAGATCTATCAAAGGCACTACAGGTCCCAGCATTGCAGGATCTATCACCAAAGGTTGCTCTGGAAAGGCACTTACAACTCCCAGCATTGCAGGATCTATCAAAGGCACTACAAGTCCCTGCATTGCAGGGTCTATCACCACTTGTTGCTCTGGATAGGCCCTACAAGTCCCAGCATTGCAGGATCTATCCTAGGCACTTCAAGCCCCAGCATTGCAGGATCTATCACCACAGGTTGCTATGGAAAGGCACTACAAGTCCCAGCATTGCAGGATCTATCAAAGACACTACAAGTCCCAGCATTGCAGGGTCTATCACCACTTGTTCCTCTGGATTGGCACTACAAGTCCCAGCATTGCAGCATCTATCACCACTGGTTGCTCTGAAAGGCACTACAAGTCCCAGCATTGCAGCATCTATCACCACAGGTTGCTCTGGAAAGGCACTACAAGTCCCAGCATTGCAGGGTCTATCACCACTTGTTGCTCTGGATAGGCACTACAAGTCCCAGCATTGCAGGATCTATCACCACAGGTTGCTCTGGAAAGGCACTACAAGTCCCAACATTGCAGGATCTATCAAAGGCACCACAAGTCCCAGCATTGCAGCATCTATCATAGGCACTACAACTCATAGCATTGCAGGATCTATCACCATAGGTTGCTCTGGATAGGCACTACAAGTCCCAGCATTGCAGAATATATCAAAGGCACTACAAGTCCCAGCATTGCAGGGTCTATCACCACTTGTTGCTCTGGAAAGGCACTACAAGTCACAACATTGCAAGATCTATCAAAGGCACTACAAGTCCCAGCATTGCAGGATCTATCACCAAAGGTTGCTCTGGAAAGGCACTTACAACTCCCAGCATTGCAGGATCTATCAAAGGCACTACAAGTCCCAGCATTACAGGGTCTATCACCACTTGTTGCTCTGGATAGACCCTACAAGTCTCAGCATTGCAGGATCTATCACCACAGGTTGCTATGGAAAGGCACTACAAGTCCCTGCTTTTCAGGATCTATCAAAGGCACTACAAGTCCCAGCATTGCAGGGTCTATCACCACTTGTTGCACTGGATAGGCACTACAAGTCCCAGCATTGCAGGATCTATCACCACAGGTTGCTCTGGAAAGGCACTGCAAGTCCCAGAATTGCAGGATCTATCAAAGGCACTACAAGTCCCAGCATTGCAGGGTCTATCAACACTTGTTGCTCTGGATAGGCCCTACAAGTCCCAGCATTACAGGATCTATCATAGGCACTACAAGTCCCAGCATTGCCAGATCTATCATATGTACTACAAGTATCAGCATTGCAGGATCTTTTAGCACAGGTTGCTCAGGATAGGTACTACAAGACCCAGCATTGCAGGATATATCATAGGCACTACAAAGTTCTAGCATTACGGGATCTATCACCACAGGTTGCTCTGGATAGGCACTACAAGTCCCAGCATTACAGGATCTATCATAGGCACTGCAAGTCCCAGCATTGCTTGGTCTATCATAGGCACTTCAAGTCTCAGCATTGCAGGATCTATCACCACAGGTTGCTCAGGATAGGCACTACAAGTCCCAGCATTGCAGGATTTAATCACCACAGGTTGCTCAGGATAGGCACTACAAGTCCCAGCACTGCAGGATCTATCACCACAGGTTGCTATGGAAAGGCACTACAAGTGTCAGTATTACAGGATCTATCATAGGCACTACAAGTCCCAGCATTGCAGGATCTATCACCACAGGTTGCTATGGAAAGGCACTACAAGTCCCAGCATTGCGGGATCTATCACCACAGGTTGCTCTGGAAAGTCACTACAAGTCCCAGCATTGAAGGATCTATCAAAAGCACTGCAAGTCTCAGCATTGCAGGGTCTATCACCACTTGTTGCTCTGGATAGGCCCTACAACTCCCGGCATTGCAGGATCTATCATAGGCATTACAAGTCCCAGTATTGCAGTATCTATCACCACAGGTTGCTATGGAAAGGCAATACAAGTCCCAGCATTGCAGGATCTATCAAAGGCACTACAAATCCCAGCATTGCAGCATCTATCATAGGCACTACAAGTCATAGCATTGCAGGATCTATCACCACAGGTTACTCTGGAAAGGCACTACAAGTTCCAGCATTGCAGAATCTATCAAAGGCACTACAAGTCCCAGCATTGCAGGGTCTATCACCACTTGTTGCTCTGAATAGGCACTACAAGTCCCAGCATTGCAGGATCTATCACCACAGGTTGCTCTGGAAAGGCACTACAAGTCCCAGCATTGCAGGATCTATCAAAGGCACTACAATCCCAGTATTGAAGGGTCTATCACCATTTGTTGCTCTGGATAGGCCCTACAAGTCCCAGCATTGCAGGATCTATCATAGGCACTACAAGTTCAAGCATTGCAGGATCTATCACCACAGGTTGCTATGGAAAGGCACTACAAATCCAGGCATTGCAGGATCTATCAAAGGCTCTACAAGTCCCACCATTGCAGGATCTATCACCACAGGTTGCTCTGGATAGGCCCTACAAGTCCCAGCATTGCAGAATCTATCCTAGGCACTACAAGTCCCAGCATTGCAGGATCTATCACCACAGGTTGCTATGGAAAGGTAGTACAAATCCCAGCATTGCAGGATCTATCAAAGGCACTACAAGTCCCAGCATTGCAGGGTCTATCACCACTTCTTGCTCTGGATAGGCACTACAAGTCAAAGCATTGCAGGATCTATCACCACAGGTTGCTCTGGAAAGGCACTACAAGTCCCAACATTGCAGGATGTATCAAAGGCACTACAAGTCCCAGCATTGCAGCATCTATCATAGGCACTACAAGTCATAGCATTGCAGGATCTATTACCATAGGTTGCTCTGGATAGGCACTACAAGTTCTAGCATTGCCAGATCTATCACCACAGGTTGCTCTGGAAAGGCACTACAAGTAACAGCATTGCAGGGTCTATCACCACTTGTTGCTCTGGATAGGCACTACAAGTCCCAGCATTGCAGGATCTATCACCACAGGTTGCTCTGGAAAGGCACTACAAGTCCCAGCATTGCAGAATCTATCAAAGGCACTACAAGTCCCAGCACTGCAGGGTCTATCACCACTTGTTGCTCTGGAAAGGCACTTCAAGTCCCAGCATTGCAGGATCTATCAAAGGCACTACAAGTCCCAGCAATGCAGGACCAATCACCAAAGGTTGCTCTGGAAAGGCACTACAACTCCCAGCATTGCAGGATCTATCAAAGGCACTACAAGTCCCAGCATTGCAGGGTCTATCACCACTTGTTGTTCTGAATAGGCACTACAAGTCCCAGCATTGCTCGATCTATCACCACAGGTTGCTCTGGATAAGCACTACAAGTCCCAGCATTGCAGGATTTATCATAGGCATTACAAGTCCCAGCATTGCAGGGTCTATCACCACTTGTTCCTCTGGATAGGCACTACAAGTCCCAGCATTGCAGCATCTATCACCACAGGTTCCTCTGGAAAGGCACTAAAAGTCCCAACATTGCAGGACCTATCAAAGGCACTACAAGTCCCAGCATTGCAGCATCTATCATAGGCACTACAAGTCATAGCATTGCAGGATCTATCACCATAGGTTGCTCTGGATAGACACTACAAGTTCTAGCATTGCCGGATCTATCACCACAGGTTGCTCTGGAAAGGCACTACAAATCCCTGCATTGCAAGATCTATCAAAGGCACTACAAGTCCCAGCATTGCAGGGTCTATCACCACTTGTTGCTCTGGATAGGCACTACAAGTCCCAGCATTGCAGGATCTATCACCACAGATTGCTCTGGAAAGGCACTAGAAGTCCCAGCATTGCAGAATCTATCAAAGGCACTACAAGTCCCAACATTGCAGGATCTATCCTAGGCACTACAAGTCCCAGTATTGCAGGATCTATCACCACAGGTTGCTCTGGAAAGGCACTACAAGTCCCAGCATTGCAGGATCTATCAAAGGCACTACAAGTCCCAGGATTTCAGGGTCTATCACCACTTGTTCCTCTGGATAGGCACTACAAGTCCCAGCATTGCAGGATCTATCACCACAGGTTGCTCTGGAAAGGCAGTACAAGTCGCAGCATTGCAGCATCTATCACCACAGGTTGCTCTGGAAAGTCACTACAAGTCGCAGCATTGCAGGGTCTATCACCACTTGTTGCTCTGGATAGGCACTACAAGTCCCAGCATTGCAGGATCTATCACCACAGGTTGCTCTGGAAAGGCACTACAAGTCCCAACATTACAGGATCTATCAAAGGCACTACAAGTCCCAGCATTGCAGCATCTATCATAGGCACCACAAGTCATAGCATTGCAGGATCTATCACCATAGGTTGCTCTGGAAATGCAGTACAAGTTCTAGCATTGCTGGATCTATCACCACAGGTTGCTCTGGAAAGGTACTACAAGTCCCAGCATTGCAGAATCTATCAAAGGCACTACAAGTCCCAGCATTGCAGGGTCTATCACCACAGGTTGCTATGGAAAGGCACTACAAGTCCCAGATATGCAGGATCTATAAAAGGCACTACAAGTCCCAGCATTGCAGGACTAATCACCAAAGGTTACTCTGGAAAGGCACTACAACTCCCAGCATTGCAGGATCTATCACCACAGGTTGCTCTGGATAGGCCCTACAAGTCCCAGCATTGCAGAATCTATCCTAGGCACTACAAGTCCCAGCATTGCAGGATCTATCACCACAGGTTGCTATAGAAAGGTAGTACAAATCCCAGCATTGCAGGATCTATCAAAGGCACTACAAGTCCCAGCATTGCAGGGTCTATCACCACTTCTTGCTCTGGATAGGCATTACAAGTCAAAGCATTGCAGGATCTATCACCACAGGTTGCTCTGGAAAGGCACTACAAGTCCCAACATTGCAGGATGTATCAAAGGCACTACAAGTCCCAGCATTGCAGCATCTATCATAGGCACTACAAGTCATAGCATTGCAGGATCTATTACCATAGGTTGCTCTGGATAGGCACTATAAGTTCTAGCATTGCCGGATCTATCACCACAGGTTGCTCTGGAAAGGCACTACAAGTAACAGCATTGCAGGGTCTATCACCACTTGTTGCTCTGGATAGGCACTACAAGTCCCAGCATTGCAGGATCTATCACCACAGGTTGCTCTGGAAAGGCACTACAAGTCCCAGCATTGCAGAATCTATCAAAGGCACTACAAGTCCCAGCACTGCAGGGTCTATCACCACTTGTTGCTCTGGAAAGGCACTTCAAGTCCCAGCATTGCAGGATCTATCAAAGGCACTACAAGTCCCAGCAATGCAGGACCAATCACCAAAGGTTGCTCTGGAAAGGCACTACAACTCCCAGCATTGCAGGATCTATCAAAGGCACTACAAGTCCCAGCATTGCAGGGTCTATCACCACTTGTTGTTCTGAATAGGCACTACAAGTCCCAGCATTGCTCGATCTATCACCACAGGTTGCTCTGGATAAGCACTACAAGTCCCAGCATTGCAGGATTTATCATAGGCATTACAAGTCCCAGCATTGCAGGGTCTATCACCACTTGTTCCTCTGGATAGGCACTACAAGTCCCAGCATTGCAGCATCTATCACCACAGGTTCCTCTGGAAAGGCACTAAAAGTCCCAACATTGCAGGATCTATCAAAGGCACTACAAGTCCCAGCATTGCAGCATCTATCATAGGCACTACAAGTCATAGCATTGCAGGATCTATCACCATAGGTTGCTCTGGATAGACACTACAAGTTCTAGCATTGCCGGATCTATCACCACAGGTTGCTCTGGAAAGGCACTACAAATCCCTGCATTGCAAGATCTATCAAAGGCACTACAAGTCCCAGCATTGCAGGGTCTATCACCACTTGTTGCTCTGGATAGGCACTACAAGTCCCAGCATTGCAGGATCTATCACCACAGATTGCTCTGGAAAGGCACTAGAAGTCCCAGCATTGCAGAATCTATCAAAGGCACTACAAGTCCCAACATTGCAGGATCTATCCTAGGCACTACAAGTCCCAGTATTGCAGGATCTATCACCACAGGTTGCTCTGGAAAGGCACTACAAGTCCCAGCATTGCAGGATCTATCAAAGGCACTACAAGTCCCAGGATTTCAGGGTCTATCACCACTTGTTCCTCTGGATAGGCACTACAAGTCCCAGCATTGCAGGATCTATCACCACAGGTTGCTCTGGAAAGGCAGTACAAGTCGCAGCATTGCAGCATCTATCACCACAGGTTGCTCTGGAAAGTCACTACAAGTCGCAGCATTGCAGGGTCTATCACCACTTGTTGCTCTGGATAGGCACTACAAGTCCCAGCATTGCAGGATCTATCACCACAGGTTGCTCTGGAAAGGCACTACAAGTCCCAACATTACAGGATCTATCAAAGGCACTACAAGTCCCAGCATTGCAGCATCTATCATAGGCACCACAAGTCATAGCATTGCAGGATCTATCACCATAGGTTGCTCTGGAAATGCACTACAAGTTCTAGCATTGCTGGATCTATCACCACAGGTTGCTCTGGAAAGGTACTACAAGTCCCAGCATTGCAGAATCTATCAAAGGCACTACAAGTCCCAGCATTGCAGGGTCTATCACCACAGGTTGCTATGGAAAGGCACTACAAGTCCCAGATATGCAGGATCTATAAAAGGCACTACAAGTCCCAGCATTGCAGGACTAATCACCAAAGGTTACTCTGGAAAGGCACTACAACTCCCAGCATTGCAGGATCTATCACCACAGGTTGCTATGGAAAGGCACTACAAATCCAGGCATTGCAGGATCTATCAAAGGCACTACAAGTCCCAACATTGCAGGATCTATCATAGGCACTACAAGTCCCAGCATTGCCAGATCTATCATAGGCACTACAAGTCCCAGCATTGCAGGATCTTTTAGTACAGGTTGCTCAGGATAGGTACTACAAGACCCAGCATTGCAGGATATATCATAGGCACTACAAAGTCCTAGCATTACAGGATCTATCACCACAGGTTGCTCTGGATAGGCACTACAAGTCCCAGCATTACAGGATCTATCATAGGCACTACAAGTCCCAGCATTGCTTGGTCTATCATAGGCACTTCAAGTCAAAGCATTGCAGGATCTATCACCACAGGTTGCTCGGGATAGGCACTACAAGTCCCAGCATTGCAGGATTTAATCACCACAGGTTGCTCAGGATAGGCACTACAAGTCCCAGCATTGCAGGATCTATCACCACAGGTTGCTCTGGATAGGCCCTACAAGTCCCAGCATTGCAGGATCTATCCTAGGCACTACAAGTCCCAGCATTGCAGGATCTATCACCACAGGTTGCTATGGAAAGGCACTACAAGTCCCAGCATTGTGGGATCTATCACCACAGGTTGCTCTGGAAAGGCACTAGAAGTCCCAGCATTGCAGGATCTATCAAATTCACTGCAAGTCCCAGCATTGCAGGATCTATCACCACAGGTTGCTCTGGATAGACCCTACAAGTCCCAGCATTGCAGGATCTATCCTAGGCACTACAAGTCCCAGCATTGCAGGATCTATTACCACAGGTTGCTATGGAAAGGCACTACAAGTCCCAGCATTGCAGGATCTATCAAAGGCACTACAAGTCTCAGCATTGCAGGGTCTATCACCACTTGTTGCTCTGGAAAGGCACTACAAGTCCCAGCATTGCAAGATCTATCAAAGGCACTACAAGTCCCAGCATTGCAGGATCTATCACCAAAGGTTGCTCTGGAAAGGCACTTACAACTCCCAGCATTGCAGGATCTATCAAAGGCACTACAAGTCCCAGATTGCAGGGTCTATCACCACTGGTTGCTCTGGAAAGGCACTACAAGTCCCAGCATTGCAGCATCTATCACCACTGGTTGCTCTGGAAAGGCACTACAAGTCCCAGCATTGCAGCATCTATCACCACAGGTTGCTCTGGAAAGGCACTACAAGTCCCAGCATTGCAGGGTCTATCACCACTTGTTGCTCTGGATAGGCACTACAAGTCCCAGCATTGCAGGATCTATCACCACAGGTTGCTCTGGAAAGGCACTACAAGTCCCAACATTGCAGGATCTATCAAAGGCACCACAAGTCCCAGCATTGCAGCATCTATCATAGGTACTACAACTCATAGCATTGCAGGATCTATCACCATAGGTTGCTCTGGATAGGCACTACAAGTCCCAGCATTGCAGAATATATCAAAGGCACTACAAGTCCCAGCATTGCAGGGTCTATCATAGGCACTACAAGTCCCAGCATTGCTTGGTCTATCATAGGCACTTCAAGTCTCAGCATTGCAGGATCTATCACCACAGGTTGCTCAGGATAGGCACTACAAGTCCCAGCATTGCAGGATTTAATCACCACAGGTTGCTCAGGATAGGCACTACAAGTCCCAGCATTGCAGGATCTATCACCACAGGTTGCTATGGAAAGGCACTACAAGTGTCAGTATTGCAGGATCTATCATAGGCTCTACAAGTCCCAGCATTGCAGGATCTATCAAAGGCACTACAAGTCCCAGATTGCAGGGTCTATCACCACTGGTTGCTCTGGAAAGGCACTACAAGTCCCAGCATTGCAGCATCTATCACCACTGGTTGCTCTGGAAAGGCACTACAAGTCCCAGCATTGCAGCATCTATCACCACAGGTTGCTCTGGAAAGGCACTACAAGTCCCAGCATTGCAGGGTCTATCACCACTTGTTGCTCTGGATAGGCACTACAAGTCCCAGCATTGCAGGATCTATCACCACAGGTTGCTCTGGAAAGGCACTACAAGTCCCAACATTGCAGGATCTATCAAAGGCACCACAAGTCCCAGCATTGCAGCATCTATCATAGGTACTACAACTCATAGCATTGCAGGATCTATCACCATAGGTTGCTCTGGATAGGCACTACAAGTCCCAGCATTGCAGAATATATCAAAGGCACTACAAGTCCCAGCATTGCAGGGTCTATCATAGGCACTACAAGTCCCAGCATTGCTTGGTCTATCATAGGCACTTCAAGTCTCAGCATTGCAGGATCTATCACCACAGGTTGCTCAGGATAGGCACTACAAGTCCCAGCATTGCAGGATTTAATCACCACAGGTTGCTCAGGATAGGCACTACAAGTCCCAGCATTGCAGGATCTATCACCACAGGTTGCTATGGAAAGGCACTACAAGTGTCAGTATTGCAGGATCTATCATAGGCTCTACAAGTCCCAGCATTGCAGGATCTATCACCACAGGTTGCTATGGAAAGGCACTACAAGTCCCAGCATTGCGGGATCTATCACCACAGGTTGCTCTGGAAAGGCACTACAAGTCCCAGCATTGAAGGATCTATCAAAAGCACTGCAAGTCTCAGCATTGCAGGGTCTATCACCACTTGTTGCTCTGGATAGGTCCTACAACTCCCGGCATTGCAGGATCTATCATAGGCACTACAAGTCCCAGTATTGCAGTATCTATCACCACAGGTTGCTATGGAAAGGCAATACAAGTTCCAGCATTACAGGATCTATCATAGGCACTACAAGTCCCAGCATTGCTTGGTCTATTATAGGCACTTCAAGTTTCAGCATTGCAGGATCTATCTCCACAGGTTGCTCGGGATAGGCACTACAAGTACCAGCATTGCAGGATTTAATCACCACAGGTTGCTCAGGATAGGCACTACAAGTCCCAGCATTGCAGGATCTATCACCACAGGTTGCTCTGGTTAGGCCCTACAAGTCCCAGCATTGCAGGATCTATCCTAGGCACTACAAGTCCCAGCATTGCAGGATCTATCACCACAGGTTGCTATGGAAAGGCACTACAAGTGACAGCATTACAGGATCTATCATAGGCAGTACAATTCCCAGCATTGCAGGATCTATCACCACAGGTTGCTATGGAAAGGCACTACAAGTCCCAGCATTGCGGGATCTATCACCACCGGTTGCTCTGGAAAGGCACTACAAGTCCCAGTATTGCAGGATCTATCTAAGGCACTGCAAGTCCCAGCATTGCAGGATCTATCACCACATGTTGCTCTGGATAGGCCCTACAAGTCCCAGCATTGCAGGATCTATCCTAGGCACTTCAAGTCCCAGCATTGCAGGATCTATCACCACTTGTTCCTCTGGATTGGCACTACAAGTCCCAGCATTGCAGCATCTATCACCACTGGTTGCTCTGGAAAGGCACTACAAGTCCCAGCATTGCAGCATCTATCACCACAGGCTGCTCTGGAAAGGCAATACAAGTCCCAGCATTGCAGGGTCTATCACCACTTGTTGCTCTGGATAGGCACTACAAGTCCCAGCATTGCAGGATCTATCACCACAGGTTGCTCTGGAAAGGCACTACAAGTCCCAACATTGCAGGATCTATCAAAGGCACTACAAGTCCCAGCATTGCAACATCTATCATAGGCACTACAAGTCATAGCATTGCAGGATCTATCACCATAGGTTGCTCTGCATAGGCACTACAAGTTCTATCATTGCCGGATCTATCACCACAGGTTGCTCTGGAAAGGCACTACAAGTCCCAGCATTTCAGAATCTATCAAAGGCACTACAAGTCCCAGCATTGCAAGATCTATCAAAGGCACTACAAGTCCCAGCATTGCAGGATCTATCACCAAAGGTTGCTCTGGAAAGGCACTTACAACTCCCAGCATTGCAGGATCTATCAAAGGCACTACAAGTCCCAGCATTGCAGGGTCTATCACCACTTGTTGCTCTGGATAGACCCTACAAGTCCCAGCATTGCAGGATCCATCACCACAGCTCTCTATGGAAAGGCACTACAAGTCCCTGCATTGCAGGATCTATCAAAGGCAATACAAGTCCCACCATTGCAGGGTCTATCTAACAAGTGTGTTGCTCTGGATAGGCACTACAAGTCCCAGCATTGCAGGATCCATCACCACAGGTTGCTCTGGAAAGGCACTACAAGTCCCAGCATTGCAGGATCTTTCAAAGGCACTACAAGTCCCTGCATTGCAGGGTCTATCACCACTTTTTGCTCTGGATAGGCCCTACAAGTCCCAGCATTGCAGGATCTATCAAAGGCACTACAAGTCCCAGCATTGCAAGATCTATCAAAGGCACTACAAGTCCCAGCATTGCAGGATCTATCACCAAAGGTTGCTCTGGAAAGGCACTTACAACTCCCAGCATTGCAGGATCTATCAAAGGCACTACAAGTCCCAGATTGCAGGGTCTATCACCACTGGTTGCTCTGAAAGGCACTACAAGTCCCAGCATTGCAGCATCTATCACCACTGGTTGCTCTGGAAAGGCACTACAAGTCCCAGCATTGCAGGATCTATCAAAGGCACTACAAGTCCCTGCATTGCAGGGTCTATCACCACTTGTTGCTCTGAATAGGCCCTACAAGTCCCAGCATTGCAGGATCTATCCTAGGCACTTCAAGTCCCAGCATTGCAGGGTCTATCACCACTTGTTCCTCTGGATTGGCACTACAAGTCCCAGCATTGCAGCATCTATCACCACTGGTTGCTCTGGAAAGGCACTACAAGTCCCAGCATTGCAGCATCTATCACCACAGGTTGCTCTTGAATGGCACTAAAAGTCCCAGCATTGCAGGGTCTATCACCACTTGTTGCTCTGGATAGGCACTACAAGTCCCAACATTGCAGGATCTATCAAAGGCACTACAAGTCCCAGCATTGCAACATCTATCATAGGCACTACAAGTCATAGCATTGCAGGATCTATCACCATAGGTTGCTCTGCATAGGCACTACAAGTTCTAGCATTGCCGGATCTATCACCACAGGTTGCTCTGGAAAGGCACTACAAGTCCCAGCATTGCAGAATCTATCAAAGGCACTACAAGTCCCAGCATTGCAGGGTCTATCACCACTTGTTGCTCTGGAACGGCACTACAAGTCCCAGCATTGCAAGATCTATCAAAGGCACTACAAGTCCCAGCATTGCAGGATCTATCACCAAAGGTTGCTCTGGAAAGGCACTTACAACTCCCAGCATTGCAGGATCTATCAAAGGCACTACAAGTCCCTGCATTGCAGGGTCTATCACCACTTGTTGCTCTGGATAGGCCCTACAAGTCCCAGCATTGCAGGATCTATCCTAGGCACTTCAAGCCCCAGCATTGCAGGATCTATCACCACAGGTTGCTATGGAAAGGCACTACAAGTCCCAGCATTGCAGGATCTATCAAAGGCACTACAAGTCCCAGCATTGCAGGGTCTATCACCACTTGTTCCTCTGGATTGGCACTACAAGTCCCAGCATTGCAGCATCTATCACCACTGGTTGCTCTGGAAAGGCACTACAAGTCCCAGCATTGCAGCATCTATCACCACAGGTTGCTCTGGAAAGGCACTACAAGTCCCAGCATTGCAGGGTCTATCACCACTTGTTGCTCTGGATAGGCACTACAAGTCCCAGCATTGCAGGATCTATCACCACAGGTTGCTCTGGAAAGGCACTACAAGTCCCAACATTGCAGGATCTATCAAAGGCACCACAAGTCCCAGCATTGCAGCATCTATCATAGGCACTACAACTCATAGCATTGCAGGATCTATCACCATAGGTTGCTCTGGATAGGCACTACAAGTCCCAGCATTGCAGAATATATCAAAGGCACTACAAGTCCCAGCATTGCAGGGTTTATCACCACTTGTTGCTCTGGAAAGGCACTACAAGTCACAACATTGCAAGATCTATCAAAGGCACTACAAGTCCCAGCATTGCAGGATCTATCACCAAAGGTTGCTCTGGAAAGGCACTTACAACTCCCAGCATTGCAGGATCTATCAAAGGCACTACAAGTCCCAGCATTACAGGGTCTATCACCACTTGTTGCTCTGGATAGACCCTACAAGTCTCAGCATTGCAGGATCTATCACCACTTGTTGCTCTGTATAGGCACTACAAGTCCCAGCATTGCAGGATCTATCACCACAGGTTGCTCTGGAAAGGCACTACAAGTCCCAACATTGCAGGATCTATCAAAGGCACCACAAGTCCCAGCATTGCAGCATCTATCATAGGTACTACAACTTACAGCATTGCAGGATCTATCACCATAGGTTGCTCTGGATAGGCACTACAAGTCCCAGCATTGCAGAATATATCAAAGGCACTACAAGTCTCAGCATTGCAGGGTCTATCACCACTTGTTGCTCTGGAAAGGCACTACAAGTCCCAGCATTGCAAGATCTATCAAAGGCACTACAAGTCCCAGCATTGCAGGATCTATCACCAAAGGTTGCTCTGGAAAGGCACTTACAACTCCCAGCATTGCAGGATCTATCAAAGGCACTACAAGTCCCAGATTGCAGAGATTGCAGGGTCTATCACCACTGGTTGCTCTGGAAAGGCACTACAAGTCCCAGCATTGCAGCATCTATCACCACTGGTTGCTCTGGAAAGGCACTACAAGTCCCAGCATTGCAGCATCTATCACCACAGGTTGCTCTGGAAAGGCACTACAAGTCCCAGCATTGCAGGGTCTATCACCACTTGTTGCTCTGGATAGGCACTACAAGTCCCAGCATTACAGGGTCTATCACCACTTGTTGCTCTGGATAGACCCTACAAGTCCCAGCATTACAGGATCTATCATAGGCACTACAAGTCCCAGCATTGCCAGATCTATCATATGTACTACAAGTATCAGCATTGCAGGATCTTTTAGCACAGGTTGCTCAGGATAGGTACTACAAGACCCAGCATTGCAGGATATATCATAGGCACTACAAAGTTCTAGCATTACGGGATCTATCACCACAGGTTGCTCTAGATAGGCACTACAAGTCCCAGCATTACAGGATCTATCATAGGCACTGCAAGTCCCAGCATTGCTTGGTCTATCATAGGCACTTCAAGTCTCAGCATTGCAGGATCTATCACCACAGGTTGCTCAGGATAGGCACTACAAGTCCCAGCATTGCAGGATTTAATCACCACAGGTTGCTCAGGATAGGCACTACAAGTCCCAGCACTGCAGGATCTATCACCACAGGTTGCTATGGAAAGGCACTACAAGTGTCAGTATTACAGGATCTATCATAGGCACTACAAGTCCCAGCATTGCAGGATCTATCACCACAGGTTGCTATGGAAAGGCACTACAAGTCCCAGCATTGCGGGATCTATCACCACAGGTTGCTCTGGAAAGTCACTACAAGTCCCAGCATTGAAGGATCTATCAAAAGCACTGCAAATCTCAGCATTGCAGGGTCTATCACCACTTGTTGCTCTGGATAGGCCCTACAACTCCCGGCATTGCAGGATCTATCATAGGCATTACAAGTCCCAGTATTACAGTATCTATCACCACAGGTTGCTATGGAAAGGCAATACAAGTCCCAGCATTGCAGGATCTATCAAAGGCACTACAAGTCCCAGCATTGCAGCATCTATCATAGGCACTACAAGTCATAGCATTGCAGGATCTATCACCACAGGTTACTCTGGAAAGGCACTACAAGTTCCAGCATTGCAGAATCTATCAAAGGCACTACAAGTCCCAGCATTGCAGGGTCTATCACCACTTGTTGCTCTGAATAGGCACTACAAGTCCCAGCATTGCAGGATCTATCACCACAGGTTGCTCTGGAAAGGCACTACAAGTCCCAGCATTGCAGGATCTATCAAAGGCACTACAATCCCAGTATTGAAGGGTCTATCACCATTTGTTGCTCTGGATAGGCCCTACAAGTCCCAGCATTGCAGGATCTATCATAGGCACTACAAGTCCAAGCATTGCAGGATCTATCACCACAGGTTGCTATGGAAAGGCACTACAAATCCAGGCATTGCAGGATCTATCAAAGGCTCTACAAGTCCCACCATTGCAGGATCTATCACCACAGGTTGCTCTGGATAGGCCCTACAAGTCCCAGCATTGCAGAATCTATCCTAGGCACTACAAGTCCCAGCATTGCAGGATCTATCACCACAGGTTGCTATGGAAAGGTAGTACAAATCCCAGCATTGCAGGATCTATCAAAGGCACTACAAGTCCCAGCATTGCAGGGTCTATCACCACTTCTTGCTCTGGATAGGCACTACAAGTCCCAGCATTGCAGGATCTATCACCACAGGTTGCTCTGGAAAGGCACTACAAGTCCCAACATTGCAGGATGTATCAAAGGCATTACAAGTCCCAGCATTGCAGCATCTATCATAGGCACTACAAGTCATAGCATTGCAGGATCTATTACCATAGGTTGCTCTGGATAGGCACTACAAGTTCTAGCATTGCCGGATCTATCACCACAGGTTGCTCTGGAAAGGCACTACAAGTAACAGCATTGCAGGGTCTATCACCACTTGTTGCTCTGGATAGGCACTACAAGTCCCAGCATTGCAGGATCTATCACCACAGGTTGCTCTGGAAAGGCACTACAAGTCCCAACATTGCAGGATCTATCAAAGGCACTACAAGTCCCAGCATTGAATCATCTATCATAGGCACTACAAGTCATAGCATTGCAGGATCTATCACCACTTGTTGCTCTGGATAGGCACTACAAGTCCCAGCATTGCAGGATCTATCACCACAGGTTGCTCTGGAAAGGCACTATAAGTCCCAACATTGCAGGATCTATCAAAGGCACTACAAGTCCCAGCATTGCAGGGTCTATCACCACTTGTTGCTCTGGATAGGCACTACAAGTCCCAGCATTGCAGGATCTATCACCACAGGTTGCTCTGGAAAGGCACTACAATTCCCAACATTGCAGGATCTATCAAAGGCACTACAAGTCCCAGCATTGCAGCATCTATCATAGGCACTACAAGTCATAGCATTGCAGGATCTATCACCATAGGTTGCTCTGGATAGGCACTACAAGTTCTAGCATTGCCGGATCTATCACCACAGGTTGCTCTGGAAAGGCACTACAAGTCCCAGCATTGCAGAATATATCAAAGGCACTACAAGTCCCAGCATTGCAGGGTCTATCACCACTTGTTGCTCTGGAAAGGCACTACAAGTCCCAGCATTGCAAGATCTATCAAAGGCACTACAAGTCCCAGCATTGCAGGATCTATCACCAAAGGTTGCTCTGGAAAGGCACTTACAACTCCCAGCATTGCAGGATCTATCAAAGGCACTACAAGTCCCAGCATTGCAGGGTCTATCACCACTTGTTGCTCTAGATAGGCACTACAAGTCCCAGCATTGCAGAATCTATCACCACAGGTTGCTCTGGAAAGACACTACAAGTCCCAGCATTGCAGGATCTATCAAAGGCACTACAAGTCCCTGCATTGCACGTTCTATCACCACTTGTTGCTCTGGATAGGCCCTACAAGTCCCAGCATTGCAGGATCTATCATAGGCACTGCAAGTCCCAGCATTGCAGGATCTATCACCACAAGTTGCTATGGAAAGGCACTAAAAGTACGAGCATTGCAGGATCTATCAAAGGCACTACAAGTCCCAGCATTGCAGGGTCTATCACCACTTGTTGCTCTGGATAGGCACTACAAGTCCCAGCATTGCAGGATCTATCACCACAGGTTGCTCTGGAAAGGCACTACAAATCTCAGCATTGCAGGATCTATCAAAGGCACTACAAGTCCCAGCATTGCAACATCTATCATAGGCACTACAAGTCATAGCAATGCAGGATCTATCACTACAGGTTGCACTGGATAGGCACTACAAGTCCCAGCATTGCTGGATCCATCTTAGGCACTACAAGTCCCAGCATTGCCAGATCTATCATAGGCACTACAAGTCCCAGCATTGCAGGATCTTTTAGCACAGGTTGCTCAGGATAGGTACTACAAGACCCAGCATTGCAAGATATATCATAGGCACTACAAAGGCCTACCATTACGGGATCTATCACCACAGGTTGCTCTGGATAGGCACTACAAGTCCCAGCATTACAGGATCTATCATAGGCACTACAAGTCCCAGCATTGCTTGGTCTATTAAAGGCACTTCAAGTTTCAGCATTGCAGGATCTATCACCACAGGTTGCTCGGGATAGGCACTACAAGTATCAGCATTGCAGGATTTAATCACCACAGGTTGCTCAGGATAGGCACTACAAGTCCCAGCATTGCAGGATCTATCACCACAGGTTGCTCTGGTTAGGCCCTACAAGTCCCAGCATTGCAGGATCTATCCTAGGCACTACAAGTCCCAGCATTGCAGGATCTATCACCACAGGTTGCTATGGAAAGGCACTACAAGTGCCAGCATTACAGGATCTATCATAGGCAGTACAATTCCCAGCATTGCACGATCTATCACCACAGGTTGCTATGGAAAGGCACTACAAGTCGCAGCATTGCGGGATCTTTCACCACAGGTTGCTCTGGAAAGGCACTACAAGTCCCAGCATTGCAGGATCTATCTAAGGCACTGCAAGTCCCAGCATTGCAGGATCTATCACCACAGATTGCTATGGAAAGGCACTACAAGTGTCAAAATTGCAGGATCTATCATAGGCACTACAAGTCCCAGCATTGCAGGATCTATCACCACAGGTTGCTATGGAAAGGCACTACAAGTCCCAGCATTGGGGGATCTATCACCACAGGTTGCTCTGGAAAGACACTACAAGTCCCAGCATTGAAGGATCTATCAAAAGCACTGCAAGTCTCAGCATTGCAGGGTCTATCACCACTTGTTGCTCTGGATAGGTCCTACAACTCCCGGCATTGCAGGATCTATCATAGGCACTACAAGTCCCAGTATTGCAGTATCTATCACCACAGGTTGCTATGGAAAGGCAATACAAGTCCCAGCATTGCAGGATCTATCAATGGCACTACAAGTCCCAGCATTGCAGCATCTATCATAGGCACTACAAGTCATAGCATTGCAGGGTCTATCACCACAGGTTGCTCTGGAAAGGCACTACAAGTTCCAGCATTGCAGAATCTATCAAAGGCACTACAAGTCCCAGCATTGCAGGGTCTATCACCACTTGTTGCTCTGAATAGGCCCTACAAGTCCCAGCATTGCAGGATCTATCATAGGCACTACAAGTCCCAGCATTGCATGATCTATCACCACAGGTTGCTATGTAAAGGCACTACAAATCCAGGCATTGCAGGATCTATCAAAGGCACTACAAGTCCCAGCATTGCAGGATCTATCATAGGCACTACAAGTCCCAGCATTGATAGATCTATCATAGGCACTACAAGTCCCAGCATTGCAGGATCTTTTAGTACAGGTTGCTCAGGATAGGTACTACAAGACCCAGCATTGCAGGATATATCATAGGCACTACAAAGTCCTAGCATTACAGGATCTATCACCACAGGTTGCTCTGGATAGGCACTACAAGTCCCAGCATTACAGGATCTATCATAGGCACTACAAGTCCCAGCATTGCTTGGTCTATCATAGGCACTTCAAGTCAAAGCATTGCAGGATCTATCACCACAGGTTGCTCGGGATAGGCACTACAAGTCCCAGCATTGCAGGATTTAATCACCACAGGTTGCTCAGGATAGGCACTACAAGTCCCAGCATTGCAGGATCTATCACCACAGGTTGCTCTGGATAGGCCCTACAAGTCCCAGCATTGCAGGATCTATCCTAGGCACTACAAGTCCCAGCATTGCAGGATCTATCACCACAGGTTGCTATGGAAAGGCACTACAAGTCCCAGCATTGCGGGATCTATCACCACAGGTTGCTCTGGAAAGGCACTACAAGTCCCAGCATTGCAGGATCTATCAAATTCACTGCAAGTCCCAGCATTGCAGGATCTATCACCACAGGTTGCTCTGGATAGGCCCTACAAGTCCCAGCATTGCAGGATCTATCCTAGGCACTACAAGTCCCAGCATTGCAGGATCTATCACCACAGGTTGCTATGTAAAGGCACTACAAGTCCCAGCATTGCAGGATCTATCAAAGGCACTACAAGTCTCAGCATTGCAGGGTCTATCACCACTTGTTCCTCTGGATAGGCACTACAAGTCCCAGCATTGCAGGATATATCACCACTGGTTGCTCTGGAAAGGCACTTCAAGTCCCAGCATTGCAGCATCTATCACCACAGGTTGCTCTGGAAAGGCACTACAAGTCCCAGCATTGCAGGGTCTATCACCACTTGTTGCTCTGGATAGGCACTACAAGTCCCAGCATTGCAGGATCTATCACCACAGGTTGCTCTGGAAAGGCACTACAAGTCCCAACATTGCAGGATCTATCAAAGGCACCCCAAGTCCCAGCATTGCAGCATCTATCATAGGTACTACAACTTATAGCATTGCAGGATCTATCACCATAGGTTGCTCTGGATAGGCACTACAAGTCCCAGCATTGCAGAATATATCAAAGGCACTACAAGTCTCAGCATTGCATGGTCTATCACCACTTGTTGCTCTGGAAAGGCACTACAAGTCCCAGCATTGCAAGATCTATCAAAGGCACTACAAGTCCCAGCATTGCAGGATCTATCACCAAAGGTTGCTCTGGAAAGGCACTTACAACTCCCAGCATTGCAGGATCTATCAAAGGCACTACACGTCCCAGATTGCAGGGTCTATCACCACTGGTTGCTCTGGAAAGGCACTACAAGTCCCAGCATTGCAGCATCTATCACCACTGGTTGCTCTGGAAAGACACTACAAGTCCCAGCATTGCAGCATCTATCACCACAGGTTGCTCTGGAAAGGCACTACAAGTCCCAGCATTGCAGGGTCTATCACCACTTGTTGCTCTGGATAGGCACTACAAGTCCCAGCATTGCAGGATCTATCAACACAGGTTGCTCTGGAAATTCACTACAAGTCCCAACATTGCAGGATCTATCAAAGGCACCACAAGTCCCAGCATTGCAGCATCTATCATAGGTACTACAACTCATAGCATTGCAGGATCTATCACCATAGGTTGCTCTGGATAGGCACTACAAGTCCCAGCATTGCAGAATATATCAAAGGCACTACAAGTCCCAGCATTGCAGGGTCTATCATAGGCACTACAAGTCCCAGCATTGTGTGGTCTATCATAGGCACTTCAAGTCTCAGCATTGCAGGATCTATCACTACAGGTTGCTCAGGATAGGCACTACAAGTCCCAGCATTGCAGGATTTAATCACCACAGGTTGCTCAGGATAGGCACTACAAGTCCCAGCATTGCAGGATCTATCACCACAGGTTGCTATGGAAAGGCACTACAAGTGTCAGTATTGCAGGATCTATCATAGGCACTACAAGTCCCAGCATTGCAGGATCTATCACCACAGGTTGCTATGGAAAGGCACTACAAGTCCCAGCATTGCGGGATCTATCACCACAGGTTGCTCTGGAAAGGCACTACAAGTCCCAGCATTGAAGGATCTATCAAAAGCACTGCAAGTCTCAGCATTGCAGGGTCTATCACCACTTGTTGCTCTGGATAGGTCCTACAACTCCCGGCATTGCAGGATCTATCATAGGCACTACAAGTCCCAGTATTGCAGTATCTATCACCACAGGTTGCTATGGAAAGGCAATACAAGTCCCAGCATTGCAGGATCTATCAAAGGCACTACAAGTCCCAGCATTGCAGGATCTATCACCACAGGTTGCTATGGAAAGGCACTACAAGTGCCAGCATTACAGGATCTATCATAGGCAGTACAATTCCCAGCATTGCAGGATCTATCACCACAGGTTGCTGTGGAAAGGCACTACAAGTCGCAGCATTGCGGGATCTATCACCACAGGTTGCTCTGGAAAGGCACTACAAGTCCCAGTATTGCAGGATCTATCTAAGGCACTGCAAGTCCCAGCATTGCAGGATCTATCACCACATGTTGCTCTGGATAGGCCGTACAAGTCCCAGCATTGCAGGATCTATCCTAGGCACTTCAAGTCCCAGCATTGCAGGGTCTATCACCACTTGTTGCTCTGGAACGGCAATACAAGTCCCAGCAATGCAAGATCTATCAAAGGCACTACAAGTCCCAGCATTGCAGGATCTATCACCAAAGGTTGCTCTGGAAAGGCACTTACAACTCCCAGCATTGCAGGATCTATCAAAGGCACTACAAGTCCCAGCATTGCAGGGTCTATCACCACTTGTTGCTCTGGATAGACCCTACAAGTCCCAGCATTGCAGGATCCATCACCACAGCTTGCTATGGAAAGTCACTACAATTCCCTGCATTGCAGGATCTATCAAAGGCAATACAAGTCCCACCATTGCAGGGTCTATCTAACAAGTGTGTTGCTCTGGATAGGCACTACAAGTCCCAGCATTGCAGGATCCATCACCACAGGTTGCTCTGGAAAGGCACTACAAGTCCCAGCATTGCAGGATCTTTCAAAGGCACTACAAGTCCCTGCATTGCAGGGTCTATCACCACTTTTTGCTCTGGATAGGCCCTACAAGTCCCAGCATTGCAGGATCTATCAAAGGCACTACAAGTCCCAGCATTGCAAGATCTATCAAAGGCACTACAAGTCCCAGCATTATAGGATCTATCACCAAAGGTTGCTCTGGAAAGGCACTTACAACTCCCAGCATTGCAGGATCTATCAAAGGCACTACAAGTCCCAGATTGCAGGGTCTATCACCACTGGTTGCTCTGGAAAGGCACTACAAGTCCCAGCATTGCAGCATCTATCACCACTGGTTGCTCTAGAAAGGCACTACAAGTCCCAGCATTGCAGGATCTATCAAAGGCACTACAAGTCCCTGCATTGCAGGGTCTATCACCACTTGTTGCTCTGGATAGGCCCTACAAGTCCCAGCATTGCAGGATCTATCCTAGGCACTTCAAGTCCCAGCATTGCAGGATCTATCACCACAGGTTGCTATGGAAAGGCACTACAAGTCCCAGCATTGCAGGATCTATCAAAGGCACTACAAGTCCCAGCATTGCAGGGTCTTACATCACATCATTACACCTTACATCAGAGACCCATCAGAGCCCCTTACATCAGAGTCCTATCAGAATCTCCTTACATCAGAGACCCATCAGCAGCCCCTTACATCAGAGTCCCATCACCTGTCCCCTTACATCAGAGTCCCATCACCTGTCCCCTTACATCAGAGTCCCATCACCTGTCCCCTTACATCAGAGTCCCATCACCTGTCCCCTTACATCAGAGTCCCATCAGCAGCCCCTTACATCAGAGTCCCATCAGCAGCCCCTTACATCAGAGTCCCATCAGCAGCCCCTTACATCAGAGTCCCATCAGCAGCCCCTTACATCAGCGTCCCATCACATGGTCCTTACATCAGAGTCCCATCACCAGCCCCCTTACATCAGAGTCCCATCAACAGTCGCTTACATCAGAGTCCCATCAGCAGCCCCTTACATCAGAATCCCATCAGCAGCCCAATACAGAGTGTCCCAACACCAGGACCTTACATCAGAGTCCAATCAGCGGCCCCTTACTTCAGACTCCCATCACCAGCCCCCTTACATCAGAGTCCCCTAAGCAGCCTATTACATCAGAGTCCCATCACCAGCCCCTCACATCAGAGTCCCATCACCTGTCCCATCACAGGCCCATTACATCATAGTACCATCAGCAGCCCCTTACATCAGGATCCAATCAGCAGCCCCTTACATCAGCGTCCCATTAACAGCCCCCTACATCAGAGTCCCATCATCAGCCCCTTTACATCAGAATCCAATCAGCAACTACTTACATCAGAGTCCCATCACCAGCCCCCTTACATCAGAGTCCAATCAGCAGCTTCTTACTAATGTGATGAGTCCCACCAGCAGCCCCTTACTTCAGAGTCCCAGAGATGATAGAGCCAGAGATGATAGAGCTAGCGATGATAGAGATAGTGATAAAGCTAGAGATGGTAGCGTTAGAGATGATAGAGCTGATAGAGATAGCGATGATATAGCTAGAGATGATATAGCTAGAGATGATAAGTATAGAGATGATAGAGCCAGAGATGATAAGTATAGAGATGATAGAGCCAGAGATGATAGAGCCAGAGATGATAGAGCCAGAGATGATAGAGCCAGAGATGATAGAGTTAGAGATGATAGAGATAGAGATGATAGAGTTAGAGATGATAGAGTTAGAGATGATAGAGTTAGAGATGATAGAGCTAGAGATGATAGAGCTAGAGATGATAGAGCTAGAGATGATAGAGATAGTGATGAGAAATCTAGAGATGATAGCGTTTAGAGATGACGACAGAGCTAATAGAGATGCTAGAGATGATAGAGCTAGAGATCATAAAGATAGAGATGATAGAGCTAGAGGTGATAGAGCCAGAGATGATAGAGCCAGAGATGATAGAGCCAGAGATGATAGAGCCAGAGATGATAGAGCCAGAGATGATAGAGCCAGAGATGATAGAGCCAGAGATGATAGAACTAGTAGATGATAGAGCTAGAGATTAGGGATGAGCTTCGTGTTCGAGTCGAACCCATGTTCGACTCGAACATCGGCTGTTCGGTCGTTCGCCGAATTGCGAACGATATGGGCCGTTCGCGCCAAATTCGTGTGGCGCGTCACGGCCCATAATTCACTGCGGCATCGCAGTGCATTGCTGGCTGATGATTGGCCAAGCATGCACTATGACCCGCATGCTTGGCCAATCACAGCGCCGTCAGTAGAGAGAGCTGTAATTGGCCAAAGCCAGGGTGGCTTTGGCCAATTATGGCTCAGGGGATTTAGTACACACCCCACACTATATAAGGCCGCCTGCACGGCGGCCCTGTGTAGTGTGTGTTCCGGTGTGCTGAGAGATAGAGAGAGAGAGAGACAGTGTCATTTGATTTGAGTTAGATAGATTAGGCAGAACAGTCAGTCAGTTAGCTGCACTTACAGTGTATTGTGTATATATATGCATCCCAGGTGTTGCATATATATATATACACTGTATTCAGTTTAGCTAGATCCGTTCCTGTTATCTTCTATCTAGACTATTTACATTTAGTGCAGTGTGTCCTGCTCACAGTGTTCAGCTAGATCCGTTCCTGCTATTTACATTCAGTGCAGTGCGTCCTGCTCACAGTGTTCAGCTAGATCCGTTCCTGGTATTTACATTTAGTGCAGTGCGTCCTGCTCACAGTGTTCAGCTAGATCCGTTCCTGCTATTTACATTCAGTGCAGTGCGTCCTGCTCACAGTGTTCAGCTAGATCCGTTCCTGGTATTTACATTTAGTGCAGTGCGTCCTGCTCACAGTGTTCAGCTAGATCCGTTCCTGCTATTTACATTCAGTGCAGTGCGTCCTGCTCACAGTGTTCAGCTAGATCCGTTCCTGCTATTTACATTCAGTGCAGTGCGTCCTGCTCAGTGTTCAGCTAGATCCGTTCCTGGTATTTACATTTAGTGCAGTGCGTCCTGCTCACAGTGTTCAGCTAGATCCGTTCCTGCTATTTACATTCAGTGCAGTGCGTCCTGCTCACAGTGTTCAGCTAGATCCGTTCCTGCTATTTACATTCAGTGCAGTGCGTCCTGCTCACAGTGTTCAGCTAGATCCGTTCCTGGTATTTACATTTAGTGCAGTGCGTCCTGCTCACAGTGTTCAGCTAGATCCGTTCCTGCTATTTACATTCAGTGCAGTGCGTCCTGCTCACAGTGTTCAGCTAGATCCGTTCCTGCTATTTACATTCAGTGCAGTGCGTCCTGCTCACAGTGTTCAGCTAGATCCGTTCCTGCTATATACATTTAGTGCAGTACGTCCTGCTCACAGTGTTCAGCTAGATCCGTTCCTGTTATCTTCCTACTGACAGGCAGGCTTGTCTGGTTACAGTATATAAAGCTACCTTAAGAAAATTACAGGTGTTCTTTTTGATCCTATTAGTACCACGGTCAGGCAGCTAGACTATTTACATTTAGTACAGTGTGTCCTGCTCACAGTGTTCAGCTAGATCCGTTCCTGTTATCTTCCTACTGACAGGCAGGCTTGTCTGGTTACAGTATATAAAGCTACCTTAAGAAAATTACAGGTGTTCTTTTTGATCCTATTAGTACCACGGTCAGGCAGCTAGACTATTTACATTTAGTACAGTGCGTCCTGCTCACAGTGTTCAGCTAGATCCGTTCCTGTTATCTTCCTACTGACAGGCAGGCTTGTCTGGTTACAGTATATAAAGCTACCTGAAGAAAATTACAGGTGTTCTTTTTGATCCTATTAGTACCACGGTCAGGCAGCTAGACTATTTACATTTAGTACAGTGTGTCCTGCTCACAGTGTTCAGCTAGATCCGTTCCTGTTATCTTCCTACTGACAGGCAGGCTTGTCTGGTTACAGTATATAAAGCTACCTTAAGAAAATTACAGGTGTTCTTTTTGATCCTATTAGTACCACGGTCAGGCAGCTAGACTATTTACATTTAGTACAGTGCGTCCTGCTCACAGTGTTCAGCTAGATCCGTTCTTGCTATTTACATTCAGTGCAGTGCGTCCTGCTCACAGTGTTCAGCTAGATCCGTTCCTGGTATTTACATTTAGTGCAGTGCGTCCTGCTCACAGTGTTCAGCTAGATCCGTTCCTGCTATTTACATTCAGTGCAGTGCGTCCTGCTCACAGTGTTCAGCTAGATCCGTTCCTGCTATATACATTTAGTGCAGTACGTCCTGCTCACAGTGTTCAGCTAGATCCGTTCCTGTTATCTTCCTACTGACAGGCAGGCTTGTCTGGTTACAGTATATAAAGCTACCTTAAGAAAATTACAGGTGTTCTTTTTGATCCTATTAGTACCACGGTCAGGCAGCTAGACTATTTACATTTAGTACAGTGTGTCCTGCTCACAGTGTTCAGCTAGATCCGTTCCTGTTATCTTCCTACTGACAGGCAGGCTTGTCTGGTTACAGTATATAAAGCTACCTTAAGAAAATTACAGGTGTTCTTTTTGATCCTATTAGTACCACGGTCAGGCAGCTAGACTATTTACATTTAGTACAGTGCGTCCTGCTCACAGTGTTCAGCTAGATCCGTTCTTGCTATTTACATTCAGTGCAGTGCGTCCTGCTCACAGTGTTCAGCTAGATCCGTTCCTGGTATTTACATTTAGTGCAGTGCGTCCTGCTCACAGTGTTCAGCTAGATCCGTTCCTGCTATTTACATTCAGTGCAGTGCGTCCTGCTCACAGTGTTCAGCTAGATCCGTTCCTGCTATATACATTTAGTGCAGTACGTCCTGCTCACAGTGTTCAGCTAGATCCGTTCCTGTTATCTTCCTACTGACAGGCAGGCTTGTCTGGTTACAGTATATAAAGCTACCTTAAGAAAATTACAGGTGTTCTTTTTGATCCTATTAGTACCACGGTCAGGCAGCTAGACTATTTACATTTAGTACAGTGCGTCCTGCTCACAGTGTTCAGCTAGATCCGTTCCTGTTATCTTCCTACTGACAGGCAGGCTTGTCTGGTTACAGTATATAAAGCTACCTGAAGAAAATTACAGGTGTTCTATCCCAGCTTAGTGCAGCTACAGGCCATTAGTATGTCTGGAAGGCCAAGAAGGAGAGGCAGACAGTCACAAGCCAATAAGAGAGGGCAAGCAGGCTCTGTGTCTAGTGCTGGTCGTGGAGACGGTGCATCCTCATCAGCACGTGGCCATGGGCTACGCTTGGCCTTTTTTTCGGCAGCTGGCCGTGTTGAGCCGCAACATGCGGAAGACTTGGTCGAGTGGATGACCAAGCCGTCCTCATCCTCCTCATCCTCTCTCACCCATGCCCAGGGTGCTTTGTCTGGCAAAGCAGCGGCCTCTTCCCTCAGCTCAATGTCATCAGTGACTCCTTCCCTAGCTCCACCATGTCCTCATGAGGATTCCCTCGAACTGTTTGACCACAGTGTTGGGTACATGCTCCAGGAGGATGCCCAGCGTTTGGAAGGCTCTGATGATGATACTGAGCTCAATGAAGGCAGTAACATGAGCACGGACAGAGGGGGTGCCCAAGAAGGACAGCAATCTGGCAGTCATGCTCCCCCTGCTGCAGCATACTGCCAGGTTTGCTCCAGTGATGAGGAGGGAGGGGATGATGAGGTCACTGACTCAACGTGGGTGCCTGATAGGAGAGAGGAGGAGGAGGAGGAGGAGGTGGCACATCACCAACTAGGCAGGATGCCCTCCAGGGGCCAGCCTAAGGGCAGCACATTGACTGCATCACACCCCAAAGCTCCACATGTGCAGGGCGCTGCAGTCTCTGCGCGTTATTCAAAAAGTTCTTTGGTGTGGGCCTTTTTTGAGACGAGTGCATCAGATCGCACCGCTGCTATTTGCAACATATGTCTCAAGCGTATCTCGCGTGGCCAAAACATCTCCCGCTTGGGTACCACATGCTTGACCAGACATATGTTGACCTGCCATGCAGTTCGTTGGCAAGCATATCTAAAAGACCCACACCAAAGAACAAAGACGATCTCTCCTTGCTCCTCATCAGCTGAGATTTCCAACCCCACTAGACCTTCAGTCCTCTCTGAGACCTGCAGTGAGAGGAATGAAGGTGTAGAATTAGGTGTGTCACAGCCAAGTACTTGTGGGCAATCTGCTTTTGGTACACCGACGTCAGATTGTACCAGGCAAATTTCCCTGCCCCAGCTGCTGCACCGCCGAAAGAAGTTTGCTCCCAGCCATCCACATGCCCAGCGGTTGAATGCTAGCTTGGCAAAATTGCTAGCACTTCAACTGCTGCCTTTTCAGTTGGTAGACTCTGCCCCCTTCCGTGAGTTTGTGGAATGTGCGGTTCCTCAGTGGCAGGTACCCAAACGCCACTTTTTCTCACGGAAGGCGATTCCGGCTCTCTACCGGCATGTGGAAGGCAATGTCCATGCCTCGCTGGACAGGGCGGTCAGCGGTAAGGTGCATATTACCGCTGACTCATGGTCCAGCAGGCATGGACAGGGATGTTACTTAAGTTTCACGGCGCATTGGGTGACTCTGCTGGCAGCTGGGAAGGATGCAGGACAAGGTGCAGTAGTGTTGGAGGTTGTTCCGCCACCACGCCTCCAAAATGCTGATTGTGACACACCTCTCTCCTCCACCCCCTCCTCTTCTTCTTCCTCCATGGCCTCTTCCTCGGAACCAGCGGTGCTCCGTAGGCGTTCAAGGGGCTACGCAAGTACGCAGGCCAAAAGATGCCATGCGGTGCTTGAGCTGGTGTGCTTGGGGGACAGGAGCCACACTGGGGCAGAGGTTCTGTCAGCTCTGCAGGGGCAGGTTCAGAGGTGGTTGACGCCACGCCAACTTAAGGCAGGAATGGTGGTTTGCGACAATGGCACCAACCTCCTCTCTGCCCTCCGACAGGGACAACTGACCCATGTGCCCTGTTTGGCTCACGTCCTTAACTTGGTGGTGCAGCGGTTCTTGGGCAGGTACCCGGGCTTACAGGATGTCCTGAGGCAGGCCAGGAAAGTCTCTGTGCATTTCCGCCGGTCATATAATGCCAGTGCTCGGCTGACGGACCTCCAAAAGGAGTTTAACCTGCCCAAGAACCGCCTAATCTGTGACATGCCCACCAGGTGGAACTCGACGTTGGCCATGCTGCAGCGGCTGCACACGCAGCAGAGGGCCATCAATGAGTACCTGTGCGACTATGGCACCAGGACAGGGTCAGGGGACCTTGGTTTTTTTTCCCCACGCCAGTGGGCCATGATCAGGGATGCATGCACTGTCCTGTCACCATTCGAGGAGGCCACGAGGATGGTGAGCACTGACAGTGCATGCATCAGTGACACTGTCCCCCTTGTCCACCTGTTGGAGCACACGCTGCGTGGAATAATGGACAGGGCACTTGAGGCAGAACAGAGGCAGGAAGAGGAGGACTTCCTTAGCTCTCAAGGCCCCCTTTATCCAGACAGTGTTCCTGTGTGCCCGCCGATCACACAGGAAGAGGACGAGGAGGAGGAGGAGGAAGATTGTGTCAGTATGGAGGTGGAGCCTGGCACTCAGCATCAGCAGCAGTCTTTAAGGGATCAGTCCCAAGGAACACATGGACTTGTACGTGGCTGGGAGGAGGTGGCTGCGGACGTTGTTTTCCTTAGTGACCCAGAGGACTCCGGACCGAATGCCTCAGCAAACCTACGCTGCATGGCCTCCCTGATCCTGCAAAGCCTGCGTAAGCATCCTCGTATTCGTGGTATCAAGGAGAAGGACCAATACTGGCTGGCAACCCTCCTTGATCCACGTTACAAGGGTAAGGTTGCGGACCTTATCTTGCCATCGCAGAGGGAGCAGAGGATGAAACATCTTCGGGAGGCCTTGCAGAAAGGTCTGTGCAACGCGTTCCCAGAGACTGGGAGGTTACAAACTCCTGTTTCTGGACAACGTGTTGCTGAGGCTTCGGTCAGTCAAAGAAGGAGCGGTGGAGAAGGTGGCCGTCTGACCGATGCGTTCAGACAATTTTTTGGTCCGCAGCCCCAAGGTATGATCGGTTCCAGCAACCATCGCCAGCGTCTGTTTTACATGGTGCAGGAATACCTAGGGGCAAGATCAGACTTGGACACCTTTCCCACCGAAAATCCTCTGGGTTACTGGGTCTTGAGGATGGATCACTGGCCAGAGCTTGCACAGTATGCAATTGAGCTACTGGCCTGTCCTGCATCCAGCGTTCTTTCGGAACGCACATTCAGTGCTGCTGGAGGCGTGGTAACCGATCACAGGGTGCGTCTGTCCACCGACTCGGTCGATCGGCTGACCTTCATAAAAATGAATCAGTCTTGGATCACCACCAGCTACCAAGCACCTGATGCTGATGTAACCGAATAATTTTTTTTGAAATCTCAGATCCCTTCAAAGACTACCTATGCTAAAGCTGAGTGACTATCCCTGAGTAATTATCCTCTTCCTCCTCAATCATCACGCTGATAGCTTGTAAGAACATTTTTGGTTCTGGGCGCCACCACCAGTGCCTAAGGCACAATTTTTCAGCCCCTGTTTAACAGGGGCATGTAATTACAATTTTTGATGTAATACTTTGCAGCAGGGCTCGTTCCTGCATTCCAACTAGAGTGTCTGTGAGGGGTTGCAGTGTTGTGGCACCAGCACCAGTGCCTAAGGCCCAATTTCTCTGCCCCTGTCTAACAGGGGCGTGTAATTACAATTTTTGATGCAATACTTTGCAGCAGGGCTCGTTCCTGCGTTCCAACTAGAGTGTCTGTGAGGGGTTGCAGTGTTGTGGCACCAGCATCAGTGCCTAAGGCCCAATTTTTCTGCCCCTGTCTAACAGGGGCGTGTAATTACAATTTTTGATGCAATATTTTCCAGCAGGGCTCGTTCCTGCGTTCCAACTAGAGTGTCTGTGAGGGGTTGCAGTGTTGTGGCACCAGCACCAGTGCCTAAGGCCCAATTTTTCTGCCCCTGTCTAACAGGGGTGTGTAATTACAATTTTTGATGCAATACTTTGCAGCAGGGCTCGTTCCTGCGTTCCAACTAGAGTGTCTGTGAGGGGTTGCAGTGTTGTGGCACCAGCACCAGTGCCTAAGGCCCAATTTTTCAGCTCCTGTTCAACAGGGGCATGTAATTACAATTCTTGATCTAATATTTCACAGCAGGGCCCTGTGAGGGCTTACAGTGTTTTGGCCACAGCAACACCTAAGGCCCAAATTTCTGCTGAGTATATAGGGCAGGACCCTACTTTCAAACATCTAACTTACAAACGACTCCTACTTGCAAACGGAAGGAGACAACAGGAAGTGAGATGAAATCTACCCCTAGGAAGGGAAATTCTCTCCTGTAAGAGTTAATATGGGAAAACAATTTCTCCTTTCCACTGATGCTTTCCAATCCTTGTTCCACAAAAAAACCCAAATTTTCAAAAAACATTTTTCATTGGGACAAAAAAGTGAGGTGAAATCTTCTGAAGAGGAGGAAAGACAGCAAAACAAATGTCACAGGGGTGATAACCCTTCCCTATGTTTTCCAAAAAGCTTAGAAAAGATTTTTTGGCTGGAGCTAAACACGTTAAAAATGTTCAAAATTACAAACAGATTCTACTTAACAACAAACCTACAGTCCCTGTCTTGTTTGCACCGCCTGTATACTGCTGTTTAGAGTATATAGGGCCTGGTGGCCCCACACCTTTCCTTATTTTAATTTGGGTGCGGGGTTCCCCTTAATATCCATACAAGACCCAAAGGGCCTGGTAATGGACTGGGGGGTACCCATGCCGTTTGTCTCACTGATTTTCATCCATATTGCCATGACCCGACATGACATTAAACCCACAAGCAGTTTTAAATGAGATTTTTTCATTTAAAAATGACATTTGGTGCAGGGACTGTTCTAAACATGGGAAACACGCGTCACTTTACAGGCATACTATAGACACCCCCCAGGTACGATATTTAAAGGAATATTTCACTTTTTTTTTTTTACTTTAAGCATCATTAAAATCACTGCTCCCGAAAAAACGGCCGTTTTTAAAAGTTTTTTTTGCATTGATACATGTCCCCTGGGGTAGGACCCGGGTCCCCAAACCCTTTTTAGGACAATACCATGCAAATTAGCCTTTAAAATGAGCACTTTTGATTTCGAACGTTCGAGTCCCATAGACGTCAATGGGGTTCTAACGTTTGTGCGAACTTTCGGTCCGTTCGCGGGTTCTGGTGCGAACCGAACCGGGGGGTGTTCGGCTCATCCCTAATCACCACAGGTTGCTCTGGATAGGCCATACAAGTCCCAGCATTGCAGGATCTATCCTAGGCACTACAAGTCCCAGCATTGCAGCATCTTTCACCACAGGTTGCTTTGGAAAGGCACTATAAGTCCAAGCATTGCAGGATCTATCAAAGGCACTACAAGTCCCAGCATTGCAGGGTCTATCACCACAGGTTGCTCTGGAAAGGCACCACAAGTCCCAGCATTGCAGGATCTATCAAAGGCACTACAAAGTCCTAGCATTATGGGATCTATCACCACAGGTTGCTCTGGATAGGCACTACAAGTCCCAGCATTACAGGATCTATCATAGGCACTACAAGTCAAAGCATTGCTTGGTCTATCATAGGCACTTCAAGTCTCAGAATTGCAGCATCTATCACCACAGGTTGCTCGGGATAGGCGCTACAAGTCCCAGCATTGCAGGATCTATCACTACAGGTTGCTCTGGATAGGCCCTACAAGTCCCAGCATTGCAGGATCTATCCTAGGCACTACAAGTCCCAGCATTGCAGCATCTTTCACCACAGGTTGCTTTGGAAAGGCACTACAAATCCCAGCATTGCAGGATCTATCAAAGCAACTACAAGTCCCAGCATTGCAGGGTCTATCACAACTTGTTGCTCTGGATAGGCACTACAAGTCCCAGCATTGCAGGATCTATCACCACAGGTTGCTCTGGAAAGGCACTACAAGTCCCAGCATTGCAGGATCTATCCTAGGCACTACAAATCCAAGCATTGCAGGATCTATCACCTCAGGTTGCTATGGATAGGCCCTACAAGTCCCAGCAATGCAGGATCTATCCTAGGCACTACAAATCCAAGCATTGCAGGATCTATCACCACAGGTTGCTATGGAAAGGCGCTACAAGTCCCAGCATTGCAGGATCTAGACACTACAAGTCCCAGAATTCCAAGATCTATCATAGGCACTACAAATCCCAGCATTGCAGTATCTATCATAGGCACTACAAATCCCAGCATTGCAGGATATATCACCACAGTTAGCTCAGGATAGGCACTACAAGTCCGAGCATTGCAGGATCTATCACCACAGCTTGCCCTGGATAGGCACTACAAGTCCCATCATTGCAGTATCCATCACCACAGGTTGCTCAGAATAGGCACAATAGGTCCCAGCATTGCAGGATCTATCATAGGCAGTACAAGTACCAGAATTTCAGGAACTTTCACCACAGGTTGTTCAGGATAGACACTACAAGTCCCAGCATTGCAGGATATATCATAGGCACTAAAAGTCCCAGCATTGCAGGATCTATCATAGACACTAAAAGTCCCAGCATTGCAGGATCTATCACCACAGCTTTCCCAGGATAGGCACTACAAGTCCCAGCATTGCAAGATCTATCACCACAGGTTATTTAGGATGGGCACTAAAGGTCCCAGCATTGCAGCATCTATCATAGGCACTACAAGTCATTGCATTGCAGGATCTATCACCACAGGTTGCTCTAGATAGGCACTACAAGTCCCAGCATTGCAGGATCTATCATAGGCAGTACAAGTTCCAGAATTGCAGGATCTTTTTCCACAGGTTGCTCAGGATAAGCACTACAAGTCCCAGCATAGCAGAATATATCAACACAGGTTGCTCAGGATTTTCACTACAAGTCCCAGCATTGGGACCTATCATAGGCACTGCAAGTCCCAGCATTGCAGTTTCTGTCACCACAGGTTGCTCAGGATAGGCACTACAAGTTCCAGCATTGCAGGATCTATCTATCATTTGCACTACAAGTACCAGCATTGCAGGATCTATCACCACAAGTTGCTCTGGATAGGCTCTACAAATTCCAGTATTGCACGATATATCAACACAGGTCGCTCAGGATATTTACTACAAGTCCCAGCATTGTAGGACCTATCATAGGCACTGCAAGTCCCAGCATTGCAGTTTCTATGACCACAGGTTGCTCAGGATAGGCACTACAAGTCCAAGCATTGCAGGATATATCACCACAGGATGCTCAGGATAGGCACTACAAGTCCCAGCATTGCAGGATATATCATAGGCACTACAAGTCCTAGCATTGCAGGATCTATCACCACAAGTTGCTCAGGATAGGCACTACAGGTCCCAGCATTGCAGGATCTATCATAGACACTACAAGTCCCAACATTGCAGGATCTATCATAGGCACTACAAGTCCCAGCATTGCAGGATCTATCACCACAGTTAGCTCAGGATAGGCACTGCAATTCCCAACATTGCAGGATTTATCACCACAGGTTGCTCAGGATAGGCACTACAAGTCCCAGCATTGCAGGATCTATTACCACAGGTTGCTCAGGAAAGGAACTACAAGTCCCAGCATTGCAGGATCTATCACCACAGGTTGCTCTGGAAAGGCACTACAAGTCCCAGCATTGCAGGATCTATCAATGGCACTAAAAGTCCCAGCATTGCTGGATCTATCACCACTTGTTGCTCTGGATAGGAACTACAATGCCTAGTATTGCAGGATTTATCACCACAGGTTGCTCAGGATAGGCACTACAAGTCCTATCATTGCAAAATCTATCACCACAGGTTGCTCAGGATAGGCACTACAAGTCCTATCATTGCAAAATCTATCACCACAGGTTGCTCAGGATAGGCACTACAAGTCCCAGCATTGCAGGATATATCATAGACACAACAAGTCCCAGCATTGCAGGATCTATCACCACAAGTTGCTCAGGATAGGCACTACAGGTCCCAGAATTGCAGGATATATCAACACAGGTTTCTCAGGATATTAACTACAAGTCCCAGCATTGTAGGATCTTTAATAGGCACTGCAAATCCCAGCATTGCAGTTTCTATCAACGCAGGTTGCTCAGGATAGGCACTACAAGTCCCAGCATTGACAGATTTATCATAGGCACTATAAGTCCCAGCATTGTAGGAGCTATCACCATAGGTTGCTCAGGATACGTATTACAAGTCCCTGCATTGCAGGATCTATTACCACAGGTTTCTCTGGATAGGCACTACAAGTCCCAGCATTGCAGGATCTATCACCACATATTGCTCAGGATAGGCACTACAAGTCCCAGCATTTCAGGATGTATCACCGCAGGTTGCTCAGGATAGGCACTACAAGTCCCAGCATTGCAGGATCTATCAAAGGCACTACAAGTCCCTGCATTGCAGGATCTATCACCACTTGTTGCTCTGGATAGGCCCTACAAGTCCCAGCATTGCAGGATCTATCCTAGGCACTACAAATCCCAGCATTGCATGATCTATCACCACAGGTTGCTATGGAAGGCACTACAAGTCCCAGCATTGCAGGATCTATCAAGGGCACTACAAGTCCCAGCATTGCAGGATCTATCACAACTTGTTGCTTTGGATAGGCACTACAAGTCCCAACATTGCAGGATCTATCACCACAGGTTGCTCTGGAAAGGCACTACAAGTCCCAGCATTGCAGGATCTATTACAAGCACTACAAGTCCCTGCATTGCAGGGTCTATCACCACTTGTTGCTCTGGATAGGCCCTACAAGTCCCAGCATTGCAGGATCTATCATAGGCACTACAAGTCCCAGCATTGCAGGATCTATCGCCACAAGTTGCTATGGAAAGGCACTACAAGTCCCAGCATTGCAGGATCTATCAAAGGCACTACAAGTCACAGCATTGCAGGGTCTATCATCACTTGTTGCTCTGGATAGGCACTACAAGTCCCAGCATTGCAGAATCTATCACCACAGCTTGCTCTGGAAAGGCACTACAAATCCCAGCATTGCAGGATCTATCAAAGGCACTACAAGTCCCAGCATTGCAACATCTATCATAGGCACTACAAGACATAGCAATGCAGGATCTATCACTACAGGTTGCACTGGATAGGCACTACAAGTCCCAGCATTGCAGGATCTATCATAGGCACTACAAGTCCCAGCATTGCCAGATCTATCATAGGCACTACAAATCCCAGCATTGCAGGATCTTTTAGCACAGGTTGCTCAGGATAGGTACTACAAGACCCAGCATTGCAGGATATATCAAAGGCACTACAAAGTCCTAGTATTATGGGATCTATCACCACAGGTTGCTCTGGATAGGCACTACAAGTCCCAGCATTACAGGATCTATCATAGGCACTACAAGTCCCAGCATTGCTTGGTCTATCATAGGCACTTCAAGTCTCAGAATTGCTGGATCTATCACCACAGGTTGCTCGGGATAGGCACTACAAGTCCCAGCATTGCAGGATCTATCACCACAGGTTGCTCTGGATAGGCCCTACAAGTCCCAGCATTGCAGGATCTATCCTAGGCACTACAAGGCCCAGCATTGCAGCATCTTTCACCACAGGTTGCTTTGGAAAGGCACTACAAGTCCAAGCATTGCAGGATCTATCAAAGGCACTACAAGTCCCAGCATTGCAGGGTCTATCACAACTTGTTGCTCTGGATAGGCACTACAAGTCCCAGCATTGCAGGATCTATCACCACAGGTTGCTCTGGAAAGGCACTACAAGTCCCAGCATTGCAGGATCTATCAAAGGCACTACAAGTCCCTGCATTGCAGGATCTATCACCACTTGTTGCTCTGGATAGGCCCTACAAGTCCCAGCACTGCAGGATCTATCCTAGGCACTACAAATCCAAGCATTGCAGGATCTATCACCACAGGTTGCTCTGTAAAGGCACTACAAGTCCCAGCATTGCAGGATCTATCAAAGGCACTACAAGTCCCTGCATTGCAGGATCTATCACCACTTGTTGCTCTGGATAGGCCCTACAAGTCCCAGCATTGCAGGATCTATCATATGCACTACAAGTCCCAGCATTGCAGGATCTATCACCACAAGTTGCTATGGAAAGGCACTACAAGTCCCAGCATTGCAGGATCTATCAAAGGCACTACAAGTCCCAGCATTGCAGGGTCTATCATCACTTGTTGCTCTGGATAGGCACTACAAGTCCCAGCATTGCAGGATCTATCACCACAGGTTGCTCTGGAAAGGCACTACAAATCCCAGCATTGCAAGATCTATCAAAGGTACTACAAGTCACAGCATTGCAACAATTATCATAGGCACTACAAGTCCCAGCATTGCAGGATCTTTTAGCACAGGTTGCTCAGGATAGGTACTACAAGACCGAGCATTGCAGGATATATCATAGGAACTACAAGTCCCAGCATTGCAGGATCTATCACCACAGATTGCTCAGGATAGGCACTGCAAGTCCCAGCATTGCAGTTTATATCACCACAGGTTGCTCAGGATAGGCACTACAAGTCCAAGCATTGATGGATCTATCATAGGCACTATAAGTCCCAGCATTGTAGGAGCTATCACCATACATTGCTCAGGATACGTATTACAAGTCCCTGCATTGCAGGATCTATCCCCAAAGGTTTCTCTGGATATGCACTACAAGTCCCAGCAATACAGGATCTATCGACACAGGTTGCTCAGGATAGGCACTACAAGTCCCAGCATTGCAGGATCTATCACCACATGTTGTGGATAAGACACTACAAGTCCCAGCATTGCAGGATCTATCATCACAGGTTGCTCAGGATAGACACTACAAGTCCCAGCACTGCAGGATCTGTTATAGGCACTACAAGTCCCAGCTTTGCAGGATCTAGACACTACAAGTCCCAGAATTCCAAGATCTATCATAGGCACTACAAGTCCCAGCATTGCAGTATCTATCATAGGCACTACAAGTCCCAGCATTGCAGGATATATCACCACAGTTAGCTCAGGATAGGCACTACAAGTCCCAGCATTGGGGGATCTATCACCACAGGTTGCTCTGGATAGGCACTACAAGTCCCAGCATTGCAGGATTTATCACCACAGGTTGCTCTGGATAGGCACTACAAGTCCCAGCATTACAGGATCTATCATAGGCACTACAAGTCCCAGCATTGTTTGGTCTATCATAGGCACTTCAAGAATCAGCATTGCAGGATCTATCACCACAGGTTTCTCATGATAGGCACTACAAGTCCCAGCACTGCAGGATCTATCACCACAGGTTGCACTGGATAGGCCCTACAAGTCCCAGCATTGCAGGATCTATCCTAGGCCCTACAAATCCCAGCATTGCAGGATCTATCACCACAGGTTGCTATGAAAGGCGCTACAAGTCCCAGCATTGCAGGATCTATCAAAGGCACCACAAGTCCCAGCATTGCAGGATCTATCACATCTTGTTGCTCTGGATAGGCACTACAAGTCCCAGCATTGCAGGATCTATCACCACAGGTTGCTCTGGAAAGGCACTACAAGTCCCAGCATTGCAGGATCTTTTAGCACAGGTTGCTCAGGATAGGTACTACAAGACCCAGCATTGCAGGATATATCATAGGCACTACAAAGTCCTAGCATTATGGGATCTATCACCACAGGTTGCTCTGGATAGGCACTACAAGTCCCAGCATTACAGGATCTATCATAGGCACTACAAGTCAAAGCATTGCTTGGTCTATCATAGGCACTTCAAGTCTGAGAATTGCAGGATCTATCACCACAGGTTGCTCAGGATAGGCACTACAAGTCCCAGCATTGCAGGATCTATCACCACAGGTTGCTCTGGATAGGCCCTACAAGTCCCAGCATTGCAGGATCTATCCTAGGCACTACAAGTCCCAGCATTGCAGCATCTTTCACCACAGGTTGCTTTGGAAAGGCACTACAAGTCCCAGCATTGCAGGATCTATCAAAGCAACTACAAGTCCCAGCATTGCAGGGTCTATTACAACTTGTTGCTCTGGATAGGCACTACAAGTCCCAGCATTGCAGGATCTATCACCACAGGTTGCTCTGGAAAGGCACTACAAGTCCCAGCATTGCAGGATCTATCAAAGGCACTACAAGTCCTTGCATTGCAGGATCTATCACCACTTGTTGCTCTGGATAGGCCCTACAAGTCCCAGTATTGCAGGATCTATCATAGGCACTACAAGTCCCAGCATTGCAGGATCTATCACCACAAGTTGCTATGGAAAGGCACTACAAGTCCCAGCATTGCAGGATCTATCAAAGTCACTACAAGTCACAGCATTGCAGGGTCTATCACCACTTGTTGCTCTGGATAGGCACTAAAAGTCCCAGCATTGCAGGATCTATCACCACCGCTTGCTCTGTAAAGGCACTACAAATCCCAGCATTGCAGGATCTATCAAAGGCACTACAAGTCCCAGCATTGCAACATCTATCATAGGCACTACAAGTCATAGCAATGCAGGATCTATCACTACAGGTTGCACTGGATAGGCACTACAAGTCCCAGCATTGCAGGATCTATCATAGGCACTACAAGTCCCAGCATTGCCAGATCTATCATAGGCACTACAAGTCCCAGCATTGCAGGATCTTTTAGCACAGGTTGCTCAGGATAGGTACTACAAGACCCAGCATTGCAGGATATATCATAGGCACTACAAAGTCCTAGCATTATGGGATCTATCACCACAGGTTGCTCTGGATAGGCACTACAAGTCCCAGCATTACAGGATCTATCATAGGCACTACAAGTCAAAGCATTGCTTGGTCTATCATAGGCACTTCAAGTCTCAGAATTGCAGGATCTATCACCACAGGTTGCTCAGGATAGGCACTACAAGTCCCAGCATTGCAGGATCTATCACCACAGGTTGCTCTGGATAGGCCCTACAAGTCCCAGCATTGCAGGATCTATCCTAGGCACTACAAGTCCCAGCATTGCAGCATCTTTCACCACAGGTTGCTTTGGAAAGGCACTACAAGTCCCAGCATTGCAGGATCTATCAAAGCACTACAAGTCCCAGCATTGCAGGATCTATCACAACTTGTTGCTCTGGATAGGCACTACAAGTCCCAGCATTGCAGGATCTATCACCACAGGTTGCTCTGGAAAGGCACTACAAGTCCCAGCATTGCAGGATCTATTACAGGCACTACAAGTCCCTGCAATGCAGGGTCTATCACCACTTGTTGCTCTGGAAAGGCACTACAAGTCCCAGCATTGCAGGATCTATCAAAGGCACTACAAGTCACAGAATTGCTGGGTCTATCACCACTTGTGGCTCTGGATAGGCACTACAAGTCCCAGCATTACAGGATCTATCACCACAGCTTGCTCTGGAAAGGCACTACAAATCTCAGCATTGCAGGATCTATCAAAGGCACTACAAGTCCCAGCATTGCAACATCTATCATAGGCACTACAAGTCATAGCAATGCAGGATCTATCACTACAGGTTTCACTGGATAGGCACTACAAGTTCCAGCATTGCAGGATCTATCATAGGCACTACAATTCCCAGCATTGCCAGATCTATCATAGGCACTACAAGTCCCAGCGTTGCAGGATCTTTTAGCACAGGTTGCTCAGGATAGGTACTACAAGACCCAGCATTGCAGGATATGTCATAGGCACTACAAAGTCCTAGCATTATGGGATCTATCACCACAGGTTGCTCTGGATAGGCACTACAAGTCCCAGCATTACAGGATCTATCATAGGCACTACAACTCCCAGCATCGCTTGGTCTATCATAGGCACTTCAAGTCTCAGAATTGCAGGATCTATCACCACAGGTTGCTCGGGATAGGCACTACAAGTCCCAGCATTGCAGGATCTATCACCACAGGTTGCTCTGGAGAGGCACTACAAGTCCCAGCATTACAGGATCTATCCTAGGCACTACAAGTCCCAGCATTGCAGCATTTTTTACCACAGGTTGCTTTGGAAAGGCACTACAAGTCCAAGCATTGCAGGGTCTATCACAACTTGTTGCTCTGGAGAGGCATTACAAGTCCCAGCATTGCAGGATCTATCACCACAGGTTGCTCTGGAAAGGCACTACAATTCCCAGCATTGCATGATCTATCAAAGGCACTACAAGTCCCTGCATTGCAGGATCTATCACCACTTGTTGCTCTGGATAGGCCCTACAAGTCCCAGCATTGCAGGAACTATCATAGGCATTACAAGTCCCAGCATTGCAGGATCTATCACCACAGGTTGCTCTGGAAAGGCACTACAAGTCCCAGCATTGCAGGATCTATTACAGGCACTACAAGTCCCTGCAATGCAGGGTCTATCACCACTTGTTGCTCTGGAAAGGCACTACAAGTCCCAGCATTGCAGGATCTATCAAAGGCACTACAAGTCACAGAATTGCTGGGTCTATCACCACTTGTGGCTCTGGATAGGCACTACAAGTCCCAGCATTACAGGATCTATCACCACAGCTTGCTCTGGAAAGGCACTACAAATCTCAGCATTGCAGGATCTATCAAAGGCACTACAAGTCCCAGCATTGCAACATCTATCATAGGCACTACAAGTCATAGCAATGCAGGATCTATCACTACAGGTTTCACTGGATAGGCACTACAAGTTCCAGCATTGCAGGATCTATCATAGGCACTACAATTCCCAGCATTGCCAGATCTATCATAGGCACTACAAGTCCCAGCGTTGCAGGATCTTTTAGCACAGGTTGCTCAGGATAGGTACTACAAGACCCAGCATTGCAGGATATGTCATAGGCACTACAAAGTCCTAGCATTATGGGATCTATCACCACAGGTTGCTCTGGATAGGCACTACAAGTCCCAGCATTACAGGATCTATCATAGGCACTACAACTCCCAGCATCGCTTGGTCTATCATAGGCACTTCAAGTCTCAGAATTGCAGGATCTATCACCACAGGTTGCTCGGGATAGGCACTACAAGTCCCAGCATTGCAGGATCTATCACCACAGGTTGCTCTGGAGAGGCACTACAAGTCCCAGCATTACAGGATCTATCCTAGGCACTACAAGTCCCAGCATTGCAGCATTTTTTACCACAGGTTGCTTTGGAAAGGCACTACAAGTCCAAGCATTGCAGGGTCTATCACAACTTGTTGCTCTGGAGAGGCATTACAAGTCCCAGCATTGCAGGATCTATCACCACAGGTTGCTCTGGAAAGGCACTACAATTCCCAGCATTGCATGATCTATCAAAGGCACTACAAGTCCCTGCATTGCAGGATCTATCACCACTTGTTGCTCTGGATAGGCCCTACAAGTCCCAGCATTGCAGGAACTATCATAGGCATTACAAGTCCCAGCATTGCAGGATCTATCACCACAAGTTGCTATGGAAAGGCACTACAAGTCCCAGCATTGCAGGATCTATCAAAGGCACTACAAGTCCCAGCATTGCAGGGTCTATCACCACTTGTTGCTCTGGATAGGCACTACAAGTCCCAGCATTGCAGGATCTATCACCACAGGTTGCTCTGGAAAGGCACTACAAATCCCAGCATTGCAGGATCTATCAAAGGCACTACAAGTCACAGCATTGCAACATCTATCATAGGCACTACAAGTCCCAGCATTGCAGGATCTTTTAGCACAGGTTGCTCAGGATAGGTACTACAAGACCGAGCATTGCAGGATATATTATAGGAACTACAAGTCCCAGCACTGCAGGATCTATCACCACAGGTTGCTCAGGATAGGCACTGCAAGTCCCAGCATTGCAGTTTCTATCACCACAGGTTGCTCAGGATAGGCACTACAAGTCCCAGCATTGATGGATCTATCATAGGAACTATAAGTCCCAGCATTGTAGGAACTATCACCATACGTTGCTCAGGATACGTATTACAAGTCCCTGCATTGAGGATCTATCACCACAGGTTTCTCTGGATATGCACTACAAGTCCCAGCAATGCAGGATCTATCGACACAGGTTGCTCAGGATAGGCACTACAAGTCCCAGCATTGCAGGATCTATCACCACATGTTGTGGATAAGGCACTACAAGTCCAAGCATTGCAGGATCTATCATCACAGGTTGCTCAGGATAGACACTACAAGTCCCAGCACTGCAGGATCTGTTATAGGCACTACAAGTCCCAGCATTGCAGTATTTATCATAGGCACTACAAGTCCCAGCATTGCAGAATATATCACCACAGTTAGCTCAGGATAGGCACTACAAGTCCTAGCATTGCAGGATCTATCACCACAGCTTGCCCTGGATAGGCACTACAAGTCCCATCATTGCAGTATCCATCACCACAGGTTGCTCAGAATAGGCACAATAGGTCCCAGCATTGCAGGATCTATCATAGGCAGTAAAAGTACCAGAAGTGCAGGAACTTTCACCACAGGTTGCTCAGGATAGACACTACAAGTCCAAGCATTGCAGGATATATCATAGGCACTAAAAGTCCCAGCATTGCAGGATCTATCATAGGCACTAAAAGTCCCAGCATTGCAGGATCTATCACCACAGCTTTCCCAGGATAGGCACTACAAGTCCCAGCATTGCAAGATCTATCACCACAGGTTATTTAGGATGGGCACTAAAAGTCCGAGCATTGCAGCATCTATCATAGGCACTACAAGTCATTGCATTGCAGGATCTATCACCACAGGTTGCTCTAGATAGGCACTACAAGTCCCAGTGTTGCAGGATCTATCATAGGCAGTACAAGTTCCATTATTGCAGGATCTTGTTCCATAGGTTGCTCAGGATAAGCACTACAAGTCCCAGCATTGCAGGATATATCAACACAGGTTGCTCAGGATTTTCACTACAAGTCCCAGCATTGGTACCTATCATAGGCACTGCAAGTCCCAGCATTGCAGTTTCTGTCACCACAGGTTGCTCAGGATAGGCACTACAAGTTCCAGCATTGCAGGATCTATCTATCATTGGCACTACAAGTCCAAGCATTGCAGGATCTATCACCACAGGTTGCTCTGGATAGGCTCTACAAATTCCAGCATTGCACGATATATCAACACAGGTCGCTCAGGATATTTACTACAAGTCCCAGCATTGTAGGATCTATCATAGGCACTGCAAGTCCCAGCATTGCAGTTTCTATGACCACAGGTTGCTCAGGATAGGCACTACAAGTCCAAGCATTGCAGGATCTATCACCACAGGATGCTCAGGATAGGCACTACAAGTCCCAGAATTGCAGGATATATCATAGGCACTACAAGTCCTAGCATTGCAGGATCTATCACCACAAGTTGCTCAGGATAGGCACTACAGGTCCCAGCATTGCAGGATCTATCATAGACACTACAAGTCCCAACATTGCAGGATCTATCATAGGAACTACAAGTCCCAGCATTGCAGGATCTATCACCACAGTTATCTCAGGATAAGCACTACAAGTCCCAACATTGCAGGATTTATCACCACAGGTTGTTTAGGATAAGCACTACAAGCCCCAGCATTGCAGGATCTATCACCACAGGTTGCTCAGGAAAGGAACTACAAGTCCCAGCATTGCAGGATCTATCACCACAGGTTGCTCTGGAAAGGCACTACAAGTCCCAGCATTGCAGGATCTATCAAAGGCACTAAAAGTCCCAGCATTGCTGGATCTATCACCACTTGTTGCTCTGGATAGGCACTACAAGTCCTAGTATTGCAGGATTTATCACCACAGGTTGCTCAGGATAGGCACTACTAGTCCTATCATTGCAAAATCTATCACCACAGGTTGCTCAGGATAGGCACTACAAGTCCCAGCATTGCAGGATCTATCATAGACACTACAAGTCCCAGCATTGCAGGATCTATCACCACAAGTTGCTCAGGATAGGCACTACAGGTCCCAGAATTGCAGGATATATCAACACAGGTTTCTCAGGATATTAACTACAAGTCCCAGCATTGTAGGATTTTTAATAGGCACTGCAAGTCCAAGCATTGCAGTTTCTATCACCGCAGGTTGCTCAGGATAGGCACTACAAGTCCCAGCATTGACAGATTTATCATAGGCACTATAAGTCCCAGCATTGTAGGAGCTATCACCATAGGTTTCTCAGGATACGTATTACAAGTCCCTGCATTGCAGGATCTATTACCACAGGTTTCTCTGGATAGGCACTACAAGTCCCAGCATTGCAGGATCTATCACCACATATTGCTCAGGATAGGCACTACAAGTCCCAGCATTTCAGGATGTATCACCGCAGGTAGCTCAGAATAGGCACTACAAGTCCCAGCATTGCAGGATCTATCAAAGGCACTACAAGTCCCTGCATTGCAGGATCTATCACCACTTGTTGCTCTGGATAGGCCCTACAAGTCCCAGCATTGCAGGATCTATCCTTGGCACTACAAATCCCAGCATTGCAGGATCTATCACCACAGGTTGCTATGGAAAGGCGCTACAAGTCCCAGCATTGCAGGATCTATCACAACTTGTTGCTCTGGATAGGCACTGAGGTAGCAGAATATTAGGTAGGATATTGGTAATGACTGCTGGACAATGAACTTCTGGTATGCGAGGTTTTATTCCATTCTTCTAGCTAGCAAAATGGACACTCCTGGCCCGACTAATGTCTACACGCCAAGAAGTGCCCGATACAGACAATTCAGTGTACATATAACTCTATCACATTACGTCACAAGCGAACAGACAATACATTTCCGTTACCAGAAATTCTAACCCTTTAAACAGTTAACCTCCTCTTATTGATGCAAAACAGTTTAGCAAAGCATATTCTTTCACAAGCATTACACAAGCCTTGCTTTGCGGTTACCTTCTTCATCTGCTGACCAGCTTGACACACCCTGGACACAGGAAAAGTGTGCTAAGCTAAGCACAGATGGCTGTGCTAAGGGGGGGAAATGGGTGAATTCAGTGTCCCAACCCACAGCCTGTCAGGTTCTACAGACCAAATGTTCTTAGCATAGTAAATAGGAATGGCTTCTTAGCTGAAATTCAAATTCAGCCCTACTACACACATAACCATGGCCATATAATCTGATCCCCATTCCTACTTCATTCCCCCCTTTGATCATAATCATAGCGATTAATATGAGCGAGATTAAGCATCACTAAATAGCATACAGGTCTGCTTTCTAATGGATCAGAGCCCAATGTGACTGATATTTTTTTTTTTTTTTTAATTTAGTCTTGGGGGGTTAATGGCTGGTATTTCCACATAGCCATAATATGGGTCGCAGCCTTTCTTTCTACGGTGGCCTCAATGAAACTCTGGATCATTCTAGTCCCAAGGGGAATCAGACAGGGCAGCAGCAGACATGCTACAAGTATTACTACAACGATCCCCAATATAGCCTTTACCTCATATACACTGGGGAAACCCTAATCTCCGAACCAGCTACCAGCATTGAGACTGGTCTGGACTGGCACATGAGCTAACTTTTTCATTCTACCAGTGATTTCCTCAACTACTTTTCCTGTGTTGTCCACTTCTAAGCAACAATTACTCAGATTAAATTGTCCACAGACACCACCCTCAGTAGCTAACAGATAGTCTAAGGCAAGTCTATTCTGATACACATGAGCACGTAAATTAGTTCCTCCACACACATAGCAATCTGTTACTTGTAAATTGTCAGCCACACTTTCTGCCAGTTCAATGAACAGGTTCTTTGTGCTAGGGGGTATTTCCATACCAGTGGCTAGCTCTTCATATAAGGAATGAAATAGCTGATGATTAACACTCTTTGTTAGTTCAGTTTCTAGTGAGACATACACAATTGTACCGGGGTCTGATCCTTTACCATAAATATGAACTCCAAACTTATTTCCCCATTGTGCTAAAAACTGGACAGGGTTATGTATGGTGAAATTCACAGGGGTGCAACTTCCCACTGTGCAGCTGGATGAACCAGCTAAAGATTGTAGAATGGCATCCTGATTTTTCATTCCCCATGTTCCCCAGGCAGCACACCTCCAGTTGGGGCAGTAATTCCATTCCTCATTTGCACAGCTAGGTCCCAGTTTTCCTGAACAGATGTACCTATCATTTCTCAAATACTCGCTCTCCCATTCCAATCCCCCACACCCTCCCCTGGGGAAGTGGTTGAGGTTGATGGCAGCACATACATCAAAGATTAAGCTTGCTGCAGTGCTGGGGTCAGTGATCAGTGTACGGTTTATCAGCTTACCGGTGGAACTAAAGCTCCGAACGGTTAGCCAGGTTTTATAGGGTGCATAAGTGGGGTCATAACAGGTTATCTGATTTTCAAAGGAGCACATTGAATAGGTAGTCCCATTATGTATGCAAGTACCAGTCTCTGTGCCCTTGCATTGATAATGGGAGTGCCACAATAACATCTTGGTAGTTACGGATCCTACTCTGGTAGTCTTTATACAAGGGTCACATGAGATACTCTCCCCCCCTGTTAACCTGGTCAGTATCACTATTATGACTATCAACAGTCTCATTATAACGATTTTAGTAAACATTACACCGATGAATATCCTCAAGCTTCAGCTTGTGCGTAGACCAACCAGCGTCCGGGCTGTGGTTGGAGCAGAGCTTAGTAGATATCCTTTATCTTCCGCCGTGCGTTGAGCCAGCAGCTTCCAGGGGTGTGCGGGCCGCAGGGCTGCAGTCTGTCTATCTTCTGCCGTGCGTAAATTCAGCAGCTTCCAGGGGTGTGCTGAACACAGGGCTGGAGTTCTTCCTTCTGATTTCTCTGGTCAATCTCAGTCTCAAAGGATCTTGGGGGTCTACTGTACTGTGCCAGGAGTCTGTGAGGTCAGCAGCTCGCTTTACCCTGGAGTGGTGTATCCAGGGTGTCACCTCAGCTACCTTAATGGCTGTTGGGGTAGATAGCAGAACAGTGTAAGGACCTCTCCATTTTGGCCCTAGTGGGGTTATGTTCCACTCCTTTACCCACACTGTTTCTCCTGGTTTAAAGGGGTGTACTGGGTTCGACAAGCTTATGAGAAGTTTCTCTTGAACCCATTTCCCTATGTCCTCCATACTTTCCCCAAGCTTCTGTATCAGTTCACGGTTAACTACCCCTCCTATCTGATGCAAGTCTCCTCTTATCCCTCTAATGATGGGTGGGGGCCTACCATACAGTACCTCAAAAGGGGACAGATTTGTCCTCTTTGTTGGGGTACTCCGAATTCTCAGTAAAGCAATGGGCAACATCAAGGTCCACTTCATTTGGGTTTCCTGACAGAGCTTAGCCAGTTGTGACTTGAGTGTGCGGTTCAGCCGTTCAACTTTTCCAGAGCTTTGGGACCTATATGCGGTGTGTAATTTCCAAGTAATCTTAGGTGCCGTTGCTAATTCCTGGAGGCACTTGTGGACAAAGTCAGGGCCATTGTCTGGGCCTATATCTGGAGATAAACATCTTTTACAAAACTGCTTCCGTCAGTAAAGTACTCAACGTTTGGATTTTCCAAGGGGCTGTCTTTCAAGTCTGGTCGGCTTGCATATCCATTACCCGGAGACTGTCATGAGTTAGGGGTTCCTGTGAGGTGGGGAGCAAAGTGGCTGGGTTTAAAGTGTTTACAGTCTCTAAGTGGATACGAGGATTTTCACACAGCATAGCTTGATATTTAACCATTCGAATGTTAGTAAACCAGTGATTTCCCTTGTAATCCATTAATGCCTGTACTTGGTGTGGGATCCGGACATAAGTCTCCTGACCCAATGACAACTTGTCAGCTTCGACCACAAGGAGGGCTGTTACTGCGATGGCCCGCTGCAGGATGGCCATCCCTGAGCTACAGTGTCCAGTTGTTTTGAAAGGTATGCTACAGGGCGCTGTCAAGACCCAGAGTATTGTGTCCGGACTCCTACTACTATTCCTTGTTTTTCACTGACATACAAATAGAAGACTTTTTGGCTATCTGGCAAGCCTAGCGCAAGAGTCTACATTAGGGAGACCTTAATGTCTTAAGGCTCTGTTTTGCTGTTCTCCCCATTGGAAGGGTTCCTTTTCTCCCGCCTTTGTGGATTCATAGAGGGGTCTGGCTTTTATGGAAAAGTCCGGTATCCAGATTCAGCAGAATCCTGCCACCCCCAGGAATTCACGTACTTGCCGTCTGGTAGTCAGGGTGGGAATCTGACAAACAACTTCTTTCCTGCCTTCTCCCAATTGTCTCTGTCCTTGTGATACTCTGAATCCCAGGTACTTTACAGTCTCTTGTCAAAATTGCACCTTTCTCCGGGACACCTTATAACCTGCCTCCCACAGTAATTGTAACAGTTCATTAGTGACCGCTGGGTGCATGGTCATTACAGCCTGATTGACCGCTCTGAGGTCTTGAACAGGACGACAGTGAGCTGTTTCAGGTTTCTGCACTGGGAGTAGAGGTGTATTTCAGGGAGACTGACAGGGTTTTAGAATTCCATAGTGTAGGAATTTGTTTAAGTACTTTTGTTTTCCTACTAGGGCTTTTAGAGGGACTGGGTACTGTTTCAGGCTGACTGGAGTGGCTCCTGATTTTAATACAATAAGGATTGGGGGAACGTGTGTGGTTAATCCTGGTAGGTTGTCTTCTGCCCACAGTCCCGGGATGTCTTGCAGTATGCGGGCTTCAAAGGGATGCGGGGCAAGGGTCCGGCTATTTGCATCAGGATTTCTCGGAGTGGAAGTGGACACTTGATTGGGGAGCCCATTGACTACTACTGAGTTCCCTATTTCTGTCCTGCCTATACCCAGAGTGTTACGGTCAGGAGTATATTTACTGAGATTTGGCATTGACAAACTTGCTGAATCTGATGTAGGTGGACAACAACTTGAGTCCCCTTGTTTACTGGACGGGGCATTTGGACATGGCTCTGACCTGTCTCTATCTGAGGTCCTTTCATCTACGGGGGAGGCTGATCTGTCTCTTCGGGTTGAGAATATATGTGTTTTGTTTGTTTTGTCAGTGGTACTATTCTTGTCATAACTATAATTCTATACTGTTCCTCTTTCTGTGGCTTCTATCCACTTCAGGTCTTTATCTCCCATTTGTCCAAAGGATGCACAATCATCCAGACGGACGTTTTCTCCTAGCTGACTGACTGACTGACTGGCTGAGGTTTTATCCGAGAGATGCACAATCATCTGGATGGATATTCCTCCTGACTGGCTGGCTGAGGATTTATCCGAGAGATGCACAATCATCTGGATGGATATTCCTCCTGACTGGCTGGCTGAGGATTTATTCGAGGGATGCACAATCACCCGAACGAACAGTCCTCCTGGAAGGTGCGTCTTGGTCATGTTTCTGTAATTCTGACATAATATTCTCAAATAATCAGTCAATGGTCTCTAAGTCAAGGGTTCCCTGTGGGGGCCACCGCGCTCCATAGCAGGGCCAATCTTTCTCACACAATGTTATCAATTTCTCAGGGCTAAGTTTTAAATTACAGTTCTTAGAAAATCTCTTCTTAAAGTTGGAGATCATGGTTTGTAGGGGAGATTCAACACTACGTTTCCCACCCATTCTTATAACCTAACAGACACCAAGACAGACACAGAGGGTAGGGTAAATGATGAGAATTCAGTAAGGGGTCTGAATCCTCGACACAAGTAGGGACAATAGACAACGCTTCCCTCGGTCAGTGGCCTGGACGTGGTCTCCCAGCCAGAAAACGCACTTAAAAGAGGACCCGGTCACTTCACCACAAAGTGATGTCTCATACACACATCAATCATACCAGACATTCCCACCCAAAAATTAATGACTGACTGAGGATTCGTCCGAAAGATGCACAATCATCTGAACGGACGTCTCTCTCGGAAGGTGATCAGGCTTCCCTTCTCTCGATCCGTCGAGAGGCTGGCTGGCTGTCTGACTGTTATCCAAAAACAGAAATAAAAAGACTCTCACCTGTTCCCGTTGGAGCTCCAGCTATCTACTTCTCGGATTCCCAGGTCCTTTTGACGCTACGAAGGTCGTCCACAGCAGGCCACCAAATGGGACACAGCGCAGTCTCCTAGATAACAGTTCTAGAAGGCGCCTTTTGAGACTACGATATAGCCCACAGGGCTGGCCTCTCGGACCACTCCTTGTAGGTCTGGTGGAAAACAGTGCCACCTGCCTCAACAGGTCACACCGATATTCCCCCCGTTACGGCCAATGCACCAAATGAGGTAGCAGAATATTAGGTAGGATATTGGTAATGACTGCTGGACAATGAACTTCTGGTATGCGAGGTTTTATTCCATTCTTCTAGCTAGCAAGAATGGACACTCCTGGCCCGACTAATGTCTACACGCCAAGAAGTGCCCGATACAGACAATTCAGTGTACATATAACTCTATCACATTACGTCACAAGCGAACAGACAATACATTTCCGTTACCAGAAATTCTAACCCTTTAAACAGTTAACCTCCTCTTATTAATGCAAAACAGTTTAGCAAAGCATATTCTTTCACAAGCATTACACAAGCCTTGCTTTGCGGTTACCTTCTTCATCTGCTGACCAGCTTGACACACCCTGGACACAGCAAAAGTGTGCTACGCTAAGCACAGATGGCTGTGCTAAGGGGGGGAAATGGGTGAATTCAGTGTCCCAACCCACAGCCTGTCAGGTTCTACAGACCAAATGTTCTTAGCATAGTAAATAGGAATGGCTTCTTAGCTGAAATTCTAAATCAGCCCTAATACACACATAACCATGGCCATATAATCTGATCCCCATTCCTACTTCAGCACTACAAGTCCCAGCATTGCAGGATCTATCACCACAGGTTGCTCTGGAAAGGCACTACAAGTCCCAGCATTGCAGGATCTATCACAGGCACTACAAGTCCCTGCATTGCAGGGTCTATCACCACTTGTTGCTCTGGATAGGCCTTACAAGTCCCAGCATTGCAGGATCTATCATAGGCACTACAAGTCCCAGCATTGCAGGATCTATCACCACAAGTTGCTATGGAAAGGCACTACAAGTCCCAGCATTGCAGGATCTATCAAAGGCACTACAAGTCACAGCATTGCAGGGTCTATCACCACTTGTTGCTCTGGATAGGCACTACAAGTCCCAGCATTGCAGGATCTATCACCACAGCTTGCTCTGGAAAAGCACTACAAATCCCAGCATTGCAGGATCTATCAAAGGCACTACAAGTCCCAGCATTGCAACATCTATCATAGGCACTACAAGTCATAGCAGTGCAGGATCTATCACTACAGGTTGCACTGGATAGGCACTACAAGTCCCAGCATTGCAGGATCTATCTTAGGCACTACAAGTCCAAGCATTGCCAGATCTATCATAGGCACTACAAGTCCCAGCATTGCAGGATCTTTTAGCACAGGTTGCTCAGGATAGGTACTACAAGACCCAGCATTGCAGGATATATCATAGGCACTACAAAGTCCTAGCATTATGGGATCTATCACCACAGGTTGCTCTGGATAGGCACTACAAGTCCCAGCATTGCAGGATCTATCATAGGCGCTACAAGTCCCAGCATTGCTTGGTCTATCATAGGCACTTCAAGTCTCAGAATTGCAGGATCTATCACCACAGGTTGCTCGGGATAGGCACTACAAGTCCCAGCATTGCAGGATCTATCACCACAGGTTGCTCTGGATAGGCCCTACAAGTCCCAGCATTGCAGGATCTATCCTAGGCACTACAAGTCCCAGCATTGCAGCATCTTTCACCACAGGTTGCTTTGGAAAGGCACTACAAGTCCAAGCATTGCAGGATCTATCAAAGGCACTACAAGTCCCAGCATTGCAGGGTCTATCACAACTTGTTGCTCTGGATAGGCACTAAAAGTCCCAGCATTGCAGGATCTATCACCACAGGTTGCTCTGGAAAGGCACTACAAGTCCCAGCATTGCAAGATCTATCAAAGGCACTAAAAGTCCCTGCATTGCAGGATCTATCACCACTTGTTGCTCTGGATAGGCCCTACAAGTCCCAGCATTGCAGGATCTATCATAGGCACTACAAGTCCCAGCATTGCAGGATCTATCACCACAAGTTGCTATGGAAAGGCACTACAAGTCCCAGCATTGCAGGATCTATCAAAGGCACTACAAGTCCCAGCATCGCAGGGTCTATCACCACTTGTTGCTCTGGATAGGCACTACAAGTCCCAGCATTGCAGGATCTATCACCACAGGTTGCTCTGGAAAGGCACTACAAATCCCAGCATTGCAAGATCTATCAAAGGCACTAAAAGTCACAGCATTGCAACATCTATCATAGGCACTACAAGTCCCAGCATTGCAGGATCTTTTAGCACAAGTTGCTCAGGATAGGTACTACAAGACCGAGCATTGGATCTATCACCACAGATTGCTCAGGATAGGCACTGCAAGTCCCAGCATTGCAGTTTCTATCACCACAGGTTGCTCAGGATAGGCACTACAAGTCCCAGCATTGATGGATCTATCATAGGCACTATAAGTCCCAGCATTGTAGGAGCTATCACCATACGTTGCTCAGGATACGTATTACAAGTCCCTGCATTGCAGGATCTATCACCACAGGTTTCTCTGGATATGCACTACAAGTCCCAGCAATGCAGGATCTATCGACACAGGTTGCTCAGGATACGCACTACAAGTCCCAGTATTGCAGGATCTATCACCACATGTTGTGGATAAGGCACTAAAAGTCCCAGCATTGCAGGATCTATCATCACAGGTTGCTCAGGATAGACACTACAAGTCCCAGCACTGCAGGATCTGTTATAGGCACTACAAGTCCCAGCATTACAGTATCTATCATAGGCACTACAAGTCCCAGCATTGCAGGATATATCACCACAGTTAGCTCAGGATAGGCATGACAAGTCCTAGCATTGCAGGATCTATCACCACAGCTTGCCCTGGATAGGCACTACAAGTCCCATCATTGCAGTATCCATCACCACAGGTTGCTCAGAATAGGCACAATAGGTCCCAGCATTGCAGGATCTATCATAGGCAGTACAAGTACCAGAATTGCAGGAACTTTCACCACAGGTTGCTCAGGATAGACACTACAAGTCCCAGCATTTCAGGATATATCATAGGCACTAAAAGTCCCAGCATTGCAGGATCTATCATAGGCACTAAAAGTCCCAACATTGCAGGATCTATCACCACAGCTTTCCCAGGATAGGCACTACAAGTCCCAGCATTGCAAGATCTATCACCACAGGTTATTTAGGATGGGCACTAAAAGTTCCAGCATTGCAGCATCTCTCATAGGCACTACAAGTCATTGCATTGCAGGATCTATCACCACAGGTTGCTCTAGATAGGCACTACAAGTCCCAGCATTGCAGGATCTATCATAGGCAGTACAAGTTCCAGAATTGCAGGATCTTTTTCCACAGGTTGCTCAGGATAAGCACTACAAGTCCCAGCATTGCAGGATATATCAACACAGGTTGCTCAGGATTTTCACTACAAGTCCCAGCATTGGGATCTATCATAGGCACTGCAAGTCCCAGCATTGCAGTTTCTGTCACCACAGGTTGCTCAGGATAGGCACTACAAGTTCCAGCATTGCAGGATCTATCTATCATTGGCACTACAAGTCCCAGCATTTCAGGATCTATCACCACAGGTTGCTCTGGATAGGCTCTACAAATTGCAGCATTGCACGATATATCAACACAGGTCGCTCAGGACATTTACTACAAGTCCCAGCATTGTAGGATCTATCATAGGCACTATAAGTCCCAGCATTGCAGTTTCTATGACCACAGGTTGCTCAGGATAGGCACTACAAGTTCAAGCATTGCAGGATCTATCACCACAGGTTGCTCAGGATAGGCACTACAAGTCCCAGCATTGCAGGATATATCATAGGCACTACAAGTCCTAGCATTGCAGGATATATCACCACAAATTGCTCAGGATAGGCACTACAGGTCCCAGCATTGCAGGATCTATCATAGACACTACAAGTCCCAACATTGCAGGATCTATTATAGGCACTACATGTCCCAGCATTGCATGATCTATCACCACAGTTAGCTCAGGATAGGCACTACAAGTCCAAACATTGCAGGATTTATCACCACAGGTTGCTCAGGGTAGGCACTACAAGTCCCAGCATTGCAGGATCTATCACCACAGGTTGCTCAGGAAAGGAACTACAAGTCCCAGCATTGCAGGATCTATCACCACAGGTTGCTCTGGAAAGGCACTACAAGTCCCAGCATTGCAGGATCTATCAATGGCACTAAAAGTCCCAGCATTGCTGGATCTATCACCACTTGTTGCTCTGGATAGGCACTACAAGTCCTAGTATTGCAGGATTTATCACCACAGGTTGCTCAGGATAGGCACTACAAGTCCTATCATTGCAAAATCTATCACCACAGGTTGCTCAGGATAGGCACTACAAGTCCCAGCATTGCAGGATCTATCATAGACACTACAAGTCCCAGCATTGCAGGATCTATCACCACAAGTTGCTCAGGATAGGCACTACAGGTCCCAGAATTGCAGGATATATCAACACAGGTTGCTCAGGATATTAACTACAAGTCCCAGCATTGTAGGATCTTTAATAATCACTGCAAGTCCCAGCATTGCAGTTTCTATCACCGCAGGTTGCTCAGGATAGGCACCACAAGTCCCAGCATTGACAGATTTATCATAGGCACTATAAGTCCCAGCATTGTAGGAGCTATCACCATAGGTTGCTCAGGATTCGTATTACAAGTCCCTGCATTGCAGGATCTATTACCACAGGTTTCTCTGGATAGGCACTACATGTCCCAGCATTGCAGGATCTATCACCACATATTGCTCAGGATAGGCACTACAAGTCCCAGCATTTCAGGATGTATCACCGCAGATTGCTCAGGATAGGCACTACAAGTCCCAGTATTGCAGGATATATCATAGGCACTACAAGTCCTAATATTGCAGGATTTATCACCACAGGTTGCTCAGAATAGGCACTACAAGTCCTAGCATTGCAAAATCTATCACAACAGGTTGCTCAGGATAGGCACTACAAGTCCCAGCATTGCAGGATCTATCATAGACACTACAAGTTCCAGCATTGCAGGATCTATTACCACAAGTTGCTCAGGGTAGGCACTACAGGTCCCAGAATTGCAGGATATATCAATACAGGTTGCTCAGGATATTCACTACAAGTCCCAGCATTGTATGATCTATCATAGGCACTTCAAGTCCCAGCATTGCAGTTTCTATCACCACAGGTTGCTCAGGATAGGCACTACAAGTCCCAGCATTGCAGGATCTATCACCACAGGTTGCTCAGGAAAGGAACTACAAGTCCCAGCATTGCAGGATCTATCACCACAGGTTGCTCTGGAAAGGCACTACAAGTCCCAGCATTGCAGGATCTATCAAGGGCACTAAAAGTCCCAGCATTGCTGGTTCTATCACCACTTGTTGCTCTGGATAGGCACTACAAGTCCCAGTATTGCAGGATTTATCACCACAGGTTGCTCAGGATAGGCACTACAAGTCCTATCATTGCAAAATCTATCACCACAGGTTGCTCAGGATAGGCACTACAAGTCCCAGCATTGCAGGATCTATCATAGACACTACAAGTCCCAGAATTGCAGGATCTATCACCACAAGTTGCTCAGGATAGGCACTACAGGTCCCAGAATTGCAGGATATATCAACACAGGTTGCTCAGGATATTAACTACAAGTCCCAGCATTGTAGGATCTTTAATAGGCACTGCAAGTCCCAGCATTGCAGTTTCTATCACCGCAGGTTGCACAGGATAGGCACTGCAAGTCCCAGCATTGACAGATTTATCATAGGCACTATAAGTCCCAGCATTGTAGGAGCTATCACCATAGGTTGCTCAGGATACGTATTACAAGTCCCTGCATTGCAGGATCTATTACCACAGGTTTCTCTGGATAGGCACTACAAGTCCCAGCATTGCAGGATCTATCACCACATATTGCTCAGGATAGGCACTACAAGTCCCAGCATTTCAGGATGTATCACCGCAGATTGCTCAGGATAGGCACTACAAGTCCCAGGATTGCAGGATATATCATAGGCACTACAAGTCCTAATATTGCAGGATTTATCACCACAGGTTGCTCAGAATAGGCACTACAAGTCCTAGCATTGCAAAATCTATCACAACAGGTTGCTCAGGATAGGCACTACAAGTCCCAGCATTGCAGGATCTATCATAGACACTACAAGTTCCAGCATTGCAGGATCTATTACCACAAGTTGCTCAGGGTAGGCACTACAGGTCCCAGAATTGCAGGATATATCAACACAGGTTGCTCAGGATATTCACTACAAGTCCCAGCATTGTATGATCTATCATAGGCACTGCAAGTCCCAGCATTGCAGTTTCTATCACCACAGGTTGCTCAGGATAGGCACTACATGTCCCAGCAATGGCGGATCTATCATAGGCACTATAAGTCCCAGCATTGTAGGAGCTATCACCATACATTGCTAAGGATAGGTATTACAAGTGCCTGCATTGCAGGATCTATCACCACAGGTTTCGCTGGATATGCACTACAAGTCCCAGCAATGCACGATCTATCAACACAGGTTGATCAGGATAGGCACTACAAGTCCCAGCACTGCAGGATCTGTTATTGGCACTAAGAGTCCCAGCTTCGCAGGATCTATCAAAGACACCACAAGTCCCAGCATTGCAGGATATATCACCACAGTTAGCTCAGGATAGGCACTACAAGTACCAAGCATTGCAGGATTTATCCCAGAATTCCAAGATCTATCATAGGCACTACAAGTCCCAGCATTGCAGGATCTATCATAGGCACTACAAGTCCCAGCATTGCAGGATATATCACCACAGTTAGCTCAGGATAGGCACTACAAGTACCAGCATTGCAGGATTTATCACCAGAGTTTGCTCAGGATAGGCACTACAAGTCCCAGCATTGAAGGATCTATCATAGGCACTGCAAGTCCCAGCATGCCAGTTTCTATCACCACAGGTTGCTAAGGATAGGCACTACAAGTCCCAGCATTGACGGATCTATCATAGGCACTATAAGTCCCAGCATTGTAGGAGCTATCACCATACGTTGCTCAGGATACGTATTACAAGTCCCTGCATTGCAGGATCTATTACCACAGGTTTCTCTGGATATGCACTACAAGTCCCAGCAATGCAGGATCTATCGACACAGGTTGCTCAGGATAGGCACTACAAGTCCCAGCATTGCAAGATCTATCACCACATGTTGTGGAAAAGGCACTACAAGTCCCAGCATTGCAGGATCTATCACCACAGGTTGGTCAGGATAGACACTACAAGTCCCAACACTGCAGGATCTGTTATAGGCACTACATGTCCCAGCTTTGCAGGATCTATCATAGACACTACAAGTCCCAGCGTTGCAGGATCTATCATAGGCACTACAAGTCCCAGCATTGCAGGAAATATCACCACAGTTAGCGCAGGATATACACTACAAGTACCAGCATTGCAGGATTTATCACCACAGGTTGCTCGGGATAGGCACTACAAGTCCCAGCATTGCAGGATCTATCACCACAGGTTGCTCAGGAAAGGAACTACAAGTCCTAGCATTGCAGGATCTATCACCACAGCTTGCCCTGGATAGGCACTATAAGTCCCATCATTGCAGTATCCATCACCACAGGTTGTTCAGAACAGGCACTATAGGTCCCAGCATTGCAGGATCTATCATAGGCAGTACAAGTACCAGAATTGCAGGATATATCAATACAGGTTGCTCAGGATATTCATTACAAGTTCCAGCATTTTAGGATCTATCATAGACACTGCAGGTCCCAGCATTTCAGTTTCTATCACCACAGGTTGCTTAGGATAGGCACTAAAATTTCCAGCATTTCAGGATCTATCACTACAGGTTGCTCAGGATAAGCACTAAAAGTCCCAGCATTTCAGGATCTATCACCGCAGGTTGCTCAGGATAAGCACTACAAGTCCCACCATTGCAGGATATATCATAGGCACTACAAGTCCTAGCATTGCAGGATTTATCACCACAGGTTGCTCAGGATAGGCACTACAAGTCCCAGCATTGCAGGATCTATCACCACATGTTGTGGATAAGGCACTGCAAGTCCCAGCATTGCAGGATCTATCACCACAGGTTGCTCAGGATAGACACTACAAGTCCCAGCACTGCAGGATCTGTTATAGGCACTACAAGTCCCAGCTTTGCAGGATCTATCATAGACACTACAAGTCCCAGAATTCCAAAATCTATCATAGGCACTACAAGTCCCAGCATTGCAGGATCTATAATAGGCACTACAAGTCCCAGCATTGCAGGATGTATCATAGACACTACAAGTCCCAGAATTCCAAGATCTATTATAGGCACTACAAGTCCCAGCATTGCAGGATCTATCATAGGCACTACAAGTCCCAGCATTGCAGGAAATATCACCACAGTTAGCTCAGGATAGGCACTACAAGTACCAGCATTGCAGGATTTATCACCACAGGTTGCTCAGGATAGGCACTACAAGTCCCAGCATTGCGGGATCTATCACCACAGGTTGCTCAGGAAAGGAACTACAAGTCCTAGCATCGTAGGATCTATCACCACAACTTGCCCTGGATAGGCACTACAAGTCCCATTATTGCAGTATCCATCACCACAGGTTGCTCACAACAGGCACTATAGGTCCCAGCATTGCAGGATCTATAATAGGCAGTACAAGTACCAGAATTGCAGGAACTTTCACCACAGGTTGCTCAGGATAGACACTACAAGTCCCAGCATTGCAGGATATCTCAATACAGGTTGCTCAGGATATTCATGACAAGTTCCAGCATTTTAGGATCTATCATAGACACTGCAGGTCCCAGCATTGCAGTTTCTATTACCACAGGTTGTTTAGGATAGGCACTAAAATTTCCAGCATTTCAGGATCTATCACTACAGGTTGCTCAGGATACGCACTACAAGTCCCAGCATTGCAGGATCTATCACCACAGGTTGCTCAGGAAAGGAACTACAAGTCCTAGCATTGCAGGATCTATCACCACAGCTTGCCCTGGATAGGCACTATAAGTCCCATCATTGCAGTATCCATCACCACAGGTTGTTCAGAACAGGCACTATAGGTCCCAGCATTGCAGGATCTATCATAGGCAGTACAAGTACCAGAATTGCAGGATATATCAATACAGGTTGCTCAGGATATTCATTACAAGTTCCAGCATTTTAGGATCTATCATAGACACTGCAGGTCCCAGCATTTCAGTTTCTATCACCACAGGTTGTTTAGGATAGGCACTAAAATTTCCAGCATTTCAGGATCTATCACTACAGGTTGCTCAGGATACGCACTACAAGTCCCAGCATTTCAGGATCTATCACCACAGGTTGCTCAGGATAAGCACTACAAGTCCCAGCATTGCAGGATATATCATAGGCGCTACAAGTCCTAGCATTGCAGGATTTATCACCACAGGTTGCTCAGAATAGACACTACAAGTCCCAGCATTGCAGGATCTATCACCACATATTGTGAATAAGGCACTACAAGTCCCAGCATTGCAGGATCTATCACCACAGGTTGCTCAGGATAGACACTACAAGTCCCAGCACTGCAGGATCTGTTATAGGCACTACAAGCCTCAGCTTTGCAGGATCTATCATAGACAGTACAAGTCCCAGAATTCCAAAATCTATCATAGGCACTACAATTCCCAGCATTGCAGGATCTATCATAGGCACTACAAGTCCCATCATTGCAGGATATATCACCACAGTTAGCTCAGGATAGGAACTACAAGTACCAGCATTACAGGATCTATCACCACAGGTTGCTCAGGATAGGCACTACAAGTCCCAGCATTGCGGGATCATTCACCACAGGTTGCTCAGGAAAGGAACTACAAGTCCTAGCATTGCAGGATCTATCACCACAGCTTGCCCTGGATAGGCACTACAAGTCCCATCATTGCAGTATCCATCACCACAGGTTGCCCAGAATAGGCACTATAGGTCCCAGCATTGCAGGATCTATCATAGGCAGTACAATACCAGAATTGCAGGATCTATCACCACTGGTTGCTCAGGATAGGCACTACAAGTCCCAGCATTGCAGGATATATCAATACAGGTTGCTCAGGATATTCACTACAAGTCCCAGCATTGCAGGATCTATCATAGGCAGTACAAGTACCAGAATTGCAGGAACTTTCACCACAGGTTGCTCAGGATAGACACCACAAGTCCCAGCATTGCAGGATATATCAATACAGGTTGCTCAGGATATTCATTACAAGTTCCAGCATTTTAGGATCTATCATAGACACTGCAGTTCCCAGCATTGCAGTTTCTATCACCACAGGTTGCTTAGGATAGGCACTAAAATTTCCAGCATTTCAGGATCTATCACTACAGGGTGCTCAGGATAGGCACTACAAGTCCCAGCATTTCAGGATCTATCACCACAGGTTGCTCAGGATAGGCACTACATGTCCCAGCATTGCAGGATATATCATAGGCACTACAAGTCCTAGCATTGCAGGATTTATCACCACAGGTTGCTCAGGATAGGCACTACAAGTCATAGCATTGCAAAATCTATCACCACAGGTTGCTCAGGATAGGCACTACAAGTCCCAGTATTGCAGAATCTATCATAGACACTACAAATCCCAGCATTGCAGGATCTATCACCACAAGTTTCTCAGGATAGGCACTACAGGTTCCAGAATTGCAGGATATATCAACACAGGTTGCTCAGGATATTCACTACAAGTCCCAGCATTGTAAGATATTTCATCGGCACTGCAAGTCCAAGAATTGCAGTTTCTATCACCACAGGTTGCTCAGGATAGGCACTACAAGTCCCAGTATTTATGGATCTATCATAGGCACTATAAGTCTCAGCATTGTAGGAGCCATAGTTTGGTCAGGATACATATTTCAAGTCCCTGCATTGCAGGATCTATCACCACAGGTTGCTCTGGATAGGCACTACAAGTCCCAGCATTGCAGGATCTATCACCACAGGTTGCTCTGGAAAGGCACTACAAGTCCCAGCATTGCAGGATCTATTACAGGCACTACAAGTCCCTGCATTGCAGGGTCTATCACCACTTGTTGCTCTGGATAGGCCCTACAAGTCCCAACATTGCAGGTTCTATCATAGGCACTACAAGTCCCAGCATTGCAGGATCTATCACCACAAGCTGCTATGGAAAGGCACTACAAGTCCCAGCATTTCAGGATCTATCAAAGGCACTACAAGTCACAGCATTGCAGGGTCTATCACCACTTGCTGCTCTGGATAGGCACTACAAGTCCCAGCATTGCAGGATTTATCACCACAGCTTGCTCTGGAAAGGCACTACAAATCCCAGCATTGCAGGATCTATCAAAGGCACTACAAGTCCCAGCATTGCAACATCTATCATAGGCACTACAAGTCATAGCAATGCAGGATCTATCACTACAGGTCTCACTGGATAGGCACTACAAGTCCCAGCATTGCAGGATCTATCATAGGCACTACAAGTCCCAGCATTGCCAGATCTATCATAGGCACTATAAGTCCCAGCATTGCAGGATCTTTTAGCACAGGTTGCTCAGGATAGGTACTACAAGACCCAGCATTGCAGGATATATCATAGGCACTACAAAGTCCTAGCATTATGGGGTCTATCTCCACAGGTTGCTCTGGATAGGCACTACAAGTCCCAGCATTACAGGATCTATCATAGGCATTACAAGTCCCATCATTGCTTGGTCTATCATAGGCACTTCAAGTCTCAGAATTGCAGGATCTATCACCACAGGTTGCTCGGGATAGGCACTACAAGTCCCAGCATTGCAGGATCTATCACCACAGGTTGCTCTGGATAGGCCCTACAAGTCCCAGCATTGCAGGATCTATCCTAGGCACTACAAGTTCCAGCATTGCAGCATCTTTCACCACAGGTTGCTTTGGAAAGGCACTACAAGTCCCAGCATTGTAGGAGCTATCACCATACGTTGCTCAGGTTAGGTATTACAAGTCCCTGCATGGCAGGATCTATCACCACAGGTTTCTCTGGATATGCACTACAAGTCCCAGCAATGCAGGATCTATCAACACAGGTTGCTCAGGATAGGCACTACAAGTCCCAGCACTGCAGGATCTGTTATTGGCACTAAGAGTCCCAGCTTCGCAGGATCTATCAAAGACACCACAAGTCCCAGCATTGCAGGATATATCACCACAGTTAGCTCAGGATAGGCACTACAAGTACCAAGCATTGCAGGATTTATCCCAGAATTCAAGGATCTACCATAGGCACTACAAGTCCCAGCATTGCAGGATCTATCATAGGCACTACAAGTCCCAGCATTGCAGGATATATCACCACAGTTAGCTCAGGATAGGCACTACAAGTACCAGCATTGCAGGATATATCACCACAGTTTGCTCAGGATAGGCACTACAAGTCCCCGCATTGTAGGATCTATCATAGGCACTGCAAGTCCCAGCATGCAAGTTTCTATCACCACAGGTTGCTCAGGATAGGCACTACAAGTCCCAGCATTGACGGATCTATCATAGGCACTATAAGTCCCAGCATTGTAGGAGCTATCACCATACGTTGCTCAGGATACGTATTACAAGTCCCTGCATTGCAGGATCTATTACCACAGGTTTCTCTGGATATGCACTACAAGTCCCAGCAATGCAGGATCTATCGACACAGGTTGCTCAGGATAGGCACTACAAGTCCCAGCATTGCAAGATCTATCACCACATGTTGTGGATAAGGCACTACAAGTCCCAGCATTGCAGTATCTATCACCACAGGTTGGTCAGGATAGACACTACAAGTCCCAACACTGCAGGATCTGTTATAGGCACTACAAGTCCCAGCTTTGCAGGATCTATCATAGACACTACAAGTCCCAGCGTTGCAGGATCTATCATAGGCACTACAAGTCCCAGCATTGTAGGAAATATCACCACAGTTAGCTCAGGATATACACTACAAGTACCAGCATTGCAGGATTTATCACCACAGGTTGCTCAGGATAGGCACTACAAGTCCCAGCATTGCAGGATCTATCACCACAGGTTGCTCAGGAAAGGAACTACAAGTCCTAGCATTGCAGGATCTATCACCACAGCTTGCCCTGGATAGGCACTATAAGTCCCATCATTGCAGTATCCATCACCTCAGGTTGTTCAGAACAGGCACTATAGGTCCCAGCATTGCAGGATCTATCATAGGCAGTACAAGTACCAGAATTGCAGGAACCTTTCAACACAGGTTGCTCAGGATAGACACTACAAGTCCCAGCATTGCAGGATATATCAATACAGGTTGCTCAGGATATTCATTACAAGTTCCAGCATTTTAGGATCTATCATAGACACTGCAGGTCCCAGCATTGCAGTTTCTATCACCACAGGTTGCTTAGGATAGGCATTAAAATTTCCAGCATTTCAGGATCTATCACTACAGGTTGCTCAGGATAGCCACTACAAGTCCCAGCATTTCAGGATCTATCACCGCAGGTTGCTCAGGATAAGCACTACAAGTCCCACCAATGCAGGATATATCATAGGCACTACAAGTCCTAGCATTGCAGGATTTATCACCACAGGTTGCTCAGGATAGGCACTAAAAGTCCCAGCATTGCAGGATCTATCACCACATGTTGTGGATAAGGCACTGCAAGTCCCAGCGTTGCAGGATCTATCATAGGCACTACAAGTCCCAGCATTGTAGGAAATATCACCACAGTTAGCTCAGGATATACACTACAAGTACCAGCATTGCAGGATTTATCACCATAGGTTGCTCAGGATAGGCACTACAAGTCCCAGCATTGCAGGATCTATCACCACAGGTTGCTCAGGAAAGGAACTACAAGTCCTAGCATTGCAGGATCTATCACCACAGCTTGCCCTGGATAGGCACTATAAGTCCCATCATTGCAGTATCCATCACCTCAGGTTGTTCAGAACAGGCACTATAGGTCCCAGCATTGCAGGATCTATCATAGGCAGTACAAGTACCAGAATTGCAGGAACCTTTCAACACAGGTTGCTCAGGATAGACACTACAAGTCCCAGCATTGCAGGATATATCAATACAGGTTGCTCAGGATATTCATTACAAGTTCCAGCATTTTAGGATCTATCATAGACACTGCAGGTCCCAGCATTTCAGTTTCTATCACCACAGGTTGCTTAGGATAGGCACTAAAATTTCCAGCATTTCAGGATCTATCACTACAGGTTGCTCAGGATAGGCACTAAAAGTCCCAGCATTTCAGGATCTATCACCGCAGGTTGCTCAGGATAAGCACTACAAGTCCCACCATTGCAGGATATATCATAGGCACTACAAGTCCTAGCATTGCAGGATTTATCACCACAGGTTGCTCAGGATAGGCACTACAAGTCCCAGCATTGCAGGATCTATCACCACATGTTGTGGATAAGGCACTGCAAGTCCCAGCATTGCAGGATCTATCACCACAGGTTGCTCAGGATAGACACTACAAGTCCCAGCACTGCAGGATCTGTTATAGGCACTACAAGTCCCAGCTTTGCAGGATCTATCATAGACACTACAAGTCCCAGAATTCCAAAATCTATCATAGGCACTACAAGTCCCAGCATTGCAGGATCTATAATAGGCACTACAAGTCCCAGCATTGCAGGATGTATCATAGACACTACAAGTCCCAGAATTCCAAGATCTATTATAGGCACTACAAGTCCCAGCATTGCAGGATCTATCATAGGCACTACAAGTCCCAGCATTGCAGGAAATATCACCACAGTTAGCTCAGGATAGGCACTACAAGTACCAGCATTGCAGGATTTATCACCACAGGTTGCTCAGGATAGGCACTACAAGTCCCAGCATTGCGGGATCTATCACCACAGGTTGCTCAGGAAAGGAACTACAAGTCCTAGCATCGCAGGATCTATCACCACAACTTGCCCTGGATAGGCACTACAAGTCCCATTATTGCAGTATCCATCACCACAGGTTGCTCACAACAGGCACTATAGGTCCCAGCATTGCAGGATCTATAATAGGCAGTACAAGTACCAGAATTGCAGGAACTTTCACCACAGGTTGCTCAGGATAGACACTACAAGTCCCAGCATTGCAGGATATCTCAATACAGGTTGCTCAGGATATTCATGACAAGTTCCAGCATTTTAGGATCTATCATAGACACTGCAGGTCCCGGCATTGCAGTTTCTATTACCACAGGTTGTTTAGGATAGGCACTAAAATTTCCAGCATTTCAGGATCTATCACTACAGGTTGCTCAGGATACGCACTACAAGTCCCAGCATTTCAGGATCTATCACCACAGGTTGCTCAGGATAAGCACTACAAGTCCCAGCATTGCAGGATATATCATAGGCGCTACAAGTCCTAGCATTGCAGGATTTATCACCACAGGTTGCTCAGAATAGACACTACAAGTCCCAGCATTGCAGGATCTATCACCACATATTGTGAATAAGGCACTACAAGTCCCAGCATTGCAGGATCTATCACCACAGGTTGCTCAGGATAGACACTACAAGTCCCAGCACTGCAGGATCTGTTATAGGCACTACAAGCCTCAGCTTTGCAGGATCTATCATAGACAGTACAAGTCCCAGAATTCCAAAATCTATCATAGGCACTACAATTCCCAGCATTGCAGGATCTATCATAGGCACTACAAGTCCCATCATTGCAGGATATATCACCACAGTTAGCTCAGGATAGGAACTACAAGTACCAGCATTACAGGATCTATCACCACAGGTTGCTCAGGATAGGCACTACAAGTCCCAGCATTGCGGGATCATTCACCACAGGTTGCTCAGGAAAGGAACTACAAGTCCTAGCATTGCAGGATCTATCACCACAGCTTGCCCTGGATAGGCACTACAAGTCCCATCATTGCAGTATCCATCACCACAGGTTGCCCAGAATAGGCACTATAGGTCCCAGCATTGCAGGATCTATCATAGGCAGTACAATACCAGAATTGCAGGATCTATCACCACTGGTTGCTCAGGATAGGCACTACAAGTCCCAGCATTGCAGGATATATCAATACAGGTTGCTCAGGATATTCACTACAAGTCCCAGCATTGCAGGATCTATCATAGGCAGTACAAGTACCAGAATTGCAGGAACTTTCACCACAGGTTGCTCAGGATAGACACCACAAGTCCCAGCATTGCAGGATATATCAATACAGGTTGCTCAGGATATTCATTACAAGTTCCAGCATTTTAGGATCTATCATAGACACTGCAGTTCCCAGCATTGCAGTTTCTATCACCACAGGTTGCTTAGGATAGGCACTAAAATTTCCAGCATTTCAGGATCTATCACTACAGGGTGCTCAGGATAGGCACTACAAGTCCCAGCATTTCAGGATCTATCACCACAGGTTGCTCAGGATAGGCACTACATGTCCCAGCATTGCAGGATATATCATAGGCACTACAAGTCCTAGCATTGCAGGATTTATCACCACAGGTTGCTCAGGATAGGCACTACAAGTCATAGCATTGCAAAATCTATCACCACAGGTTGCTCAGGATAGGCACTACAAGTCCCAGTATTGCAGAATCTATCATAGACACTACAAATCCCAGCATTGCAGGATCTATCACCACAAGTTTCTCAGGATAGGCACTACAGGTTCCAGAATTGCAGGATATATCAACACAGGTTGCTCAGGATATTCACTACAAGTCCCAGCATTGTAAGATATTTCATCGGCACTGCAAGTCCAAGAATTGCAGTTTCTATCACCACAGGTTGCTCAGGATAGGCACTACAAGTCCCAGTATTTATGGATCTATCATAGGCACTATAAGTCTCAGCATTGTAGGAGCCATAGTTTGGTCAGGATACATATTTCAAGTCCCTGCATTGCAGGATCTATCACCACAGGTTGCTCTGGATAGGCACTACAAGTCCCAGCATTGCAGGATCTATCACCACAGGTTGCTCTGGAAAGGCACTACAAGTCCCAGCATTGCAGGATCTATTACAGGCACTACAAGTCCCTGCATTGCAGGGTCTATCACCACTTGTTGCTCTGGATAGGCCCTACAAGTCCCAACATTGCAGGTTCTATCATAGGCACTACAAGTCCCAGCATTGCAGGATCTATCACCACAAGCTGCTATGGAAAGGCACTACAAGTCCCAGCATTTCAGGATCTATCAAAGGCACTACAAGTCACAGCATTGCAGGGTCTATCACCACTTGCTGCTCTGGATAGGCACTACAAGTCCCAGCATTGCAGGATTTATCACCACAGCTTGCTCTGGAAAGGCACTACAAATCCCAGCATTGCAGGATCTATCAAAGGCACTACAAGTCCCAGCATTGCAACATCTATCATAGGCACTACAAGTCATAGCAATGCAGGATCTATCACTACAGGTCTCACTGGATAGGCACTACAAGTCCCAGCATTGCAGGATCTATCATAGGCACTACAAGTCCCAGCATTGCCAGATCTATCATAGGCACTACAAGTCCCAGCATTGCAGGATCTTTTAGCACAGGTTGCTCAGGATAGGTACTACAAGACCCAGCATTGCAGGATATATCATAGGCACTACAAAGTCCTAGCATTATGGGGTCTATCTCCACAGGTTGCTCTGGATAGGCACTACAAGTCCCAGCATTACAGGATCTATCATAGGCATTACAAGTCCCATCATTGCTTGGTCTATCATAGGCACTTCAAGTCTCAGAATTGCAGGATCTATCACCACAGGTTGCTCGGGATAGGCACTACAAGTCCCAGCATTGCAGGATCTATCACCACAGGTTGCTCTGGATAGGCCCTACAAGTCCCAGCATTGCAGGATCTATCCTAGGCACTACAAGTCCCAGCATTGCAGCATCTTTCACCACAGGTTGCTTTGGAAAGGCACTACAAGTCCCAGCATTGTAGGAGCTATCACCATACGTTGCTCAGGTTAGGTATTACAAGTCCCTGCATGGCAGGATCTATCACCACAGGTTTCTCTGGATATGCACTACAAGTCCCAGCAATGCAGGATCTATCAACACAGGTTGCTCAGGATAGGCACTACAAGTCCCAGCACTGCAGGATCTGTTATTGGCACTAAGAGTCCCAGCTTCGCAGGATCTATCAAAGACACCACAAGTCCCAGCATTGCAGGATATATCACCACAGTTAGCTCAGGATAGGCACTACAAGTACCAAGCATTGCAGGATTTATCCCAGAATTCCAAGATCTACCATAGGCACTACAAGTCCCAGCATTGCAGGATCTATCATAGGCACTACAAGTCCCAGCATTGCAGGATATATCACCACAGTTAGCTCAGGATAGGCACTACAAGTACCAGCATTGCAGGATATATCACCACAGTTTGCTCAGGATAGGCACTACAAGTCCCAGCATTGTAGGATCTATCATAGGCACTGCAAGTCCCAGCATGCAAGTTTCTATCACCACAGGTTGCTCAGGATAGGCACTACAAGTCCCAGCATTGACGGATCTATCATAGGCACTATAAGTCCCAGCATTGTAGGAGCTATCACCATACGTTGCTCAGGATACGTATTACAAGTCCCTGCATTGCAGGATCTATTACCACAGGTTTCTCTGGATATGCACTACAAGTCCCAGCAATGCAGGATCTATCGACACAGGTTGCTCAGGATAGGCACTACAAGTCCCAGCATTGCAAGATCTATCACCACATGTTGTGGATAAGGCACTACAAGTCCCAGCATTGCAGTATCTATCACCACAGGTTGGTCAGGATAGACACTACAAGTCCCAACACTGCAGGATCTGTTATAGGCACTACAAGTCCCAGCTTTGCAGGATCTATCATAGACACTACAAGTCCCAGCGTTGCAGGATCTATCATAGGCACTACAAGTCCCAGCATTGTAGGAAATATCACCACAGTTAGCTCAGGATATACACTACAAGTACCAGCATTGCAGGATTTATCACCACAGGTTGCTCAGGATAGGCACTACAAGTCCCAGCATTGCAGGATCTATCACCACAGGTTGCTCAGGAAAGGAACTACAAGTCCTAGCATTGCAGGATCTATCACCACAGCTTGCCCTGGATAGGCACTATAAGTCCCATCATTGCAGTATCCATCACCTCAGGTTGTTCAGAACAGGCACTATAGGTCCCAGCATTGCAGGATCTATCATAGGCAGTACAAGTACCAGAATTGCAGGAACCTTTCAACACAGGTTGCTCAGGATAGACACTACAAGTCCCAGCATTGCAGGATATATCAATACAGGTTGCTCAGGATATTCATTACAAGTTCCAGCATTTTAGGATCTATCATAGACACTGCAGGTCCCAGCATTGCAGTTTCTATCACCACAGGTTGCTTAGGATAGGCATTAAAATTTCCAGCATTTCAGGATCTATCACTACAGGTTGCTCAGGATAGCCACTACAAGTCCCAGCATTTCAGGATCTATCACCGCAGGTTGCTCAGGATAAGCACTACAAGTCCCACCATTGCAGGATATATCATAGGCACTACAAGTCCTAGCATTGCAGGATTTATCACCACAGGTTGCTCAGGATAGGCACTAAAAGTCCCAGCATTGCAGGATCTATCACCACATGTTGTGGATAAGGCACTGCAAGTCCCAGCGTTGCAGGATCTATCATAGGCACTACAAGTCCCAGCATTGTAGGAAATATCACCACAGTTAGCTCAGGATATACACTACAAGTACCAGCATTGCAGGATTTATCACCATAGGTTGCTCAGGATAGGCACTACAAGTCCCAGCATTGCAGGATCTATCACCACAGGTTGCTCAGGAAAGGAACTACAAGTCCTAGCATTGCAGGATCTATCACCACAGCTTGCCCTGGATAGGCACTATAAGTCCCATCATTGCAGTATCCATCACCTCAGGTTGTTCAGAACAGGCACTATAGGTCCCAGCATTGCAGGATCTATCATAGGCAGTACAAGTACCAGAATTGCAGGAACCTTTCAACACAGGTTGCTCAGGATAGACACTACAAGTCCCAGCATTGCAGGATATATCAATACAGGTTGCTCAGGATATTCATTACAAGTTCCAGCATTTTAGGATCTATCATAGACACTGCAGGTCCCAGCATTGCAGTTTCTATCACCACAGGTTGCTTAGGATAGGCATTAAAATTTCCAGCATTTCAGGATCTATCACTACAGGTTGCTCAGGATAGCCACTACAAGTCCCAGCATTTCAGGATCTATCACCGCAGGTTGCTCAGGATAAGCACTACAAGTCCCACCATTGCAGGATATATCATAGGCACTACAAGTCCTAGCATTGCAGGATTTATCACCACAGGTTACTCAGAATAGGCACTACAAGTCCCAGCATTGCAGGATCTATCACCACATGTTGTGGATAAGGCACTGCAAGTCCCAGCATTGCAGGATCTATCACCACAGGTTGCTCAGGATAGACACTACAAGTCCCAGCACTGCAGGATCTGTTATAGGCACTACAAGTCCTAGCTTTGCAGGATCTATCATAGACACTACAAGTCCCAGAATTCCAAAATCTATCATAGGCACTACAAGTCCCAGCATTGCAGGATCTATAATAGGCACTACAAGTCCCAGCATTGCAGGATATATCATAGACACTACAAGTCCCAGAATTCCAAGATCTATTATAGGCACTACAAGTCCCAGCATTGCAGGATCTATCATAGGCACTACAAGTCCCAGCATTGCAGGAAATATCACCACAGTTAGCTCAGGATAGGCACTACAAGTCCCAGCATTGCGGGATCTATCACCACAGTTTGCTTAGGAAAGGAACTACAAGTTCTAGCATTGCAGGATATATCACCACAACTTGCCCTGGATAGGCACTACAAGTCCCATTATTGCAGTATCCATCACCACAGGTTGCTCACAACAGGCACTATAGGTCCCAGCATTGCAGGATCTATAATAGGCAGTACAAGTACAAGAATTGCCGGATCTTTCACCACAGGTTGCTCAGGATAGACACTACAAGTCCCAGCATTGCAGGATATCTCAATACAGGTTGCTCAGGATATTCATGACAAGTTCCAGCATTTTAGGATCTATCATAGACACTGCAGGTCCCAGCATTGCAGTTTCTATTACCAAAGGTTGTTTAGGATAGGCACTAAAATTTCCAGCATTTCAGGATCTATCACTACAGGTTGCTCAGGATACGCACTACAAGTCCCAGCATTTCAGGATCTATCACCACAGGTTGCTCAGGATAAGCACTACAAGTCCCAGCATTGCAGGATATATCATAGGCGCTACAAGCCCTAGCATTGCAGGATTTTTCACCACAGGTTGCTCAGAATAGGCACTACAAGTCCCAGCATTGCAGGATCTATCACCACATATTGTGAATAAGGCACTACAAGTCCCAGCATTGCAGGATCTATCACCACAGGTTGCTCAGGATAGACACTACAAGTCCCAGCACTGCAGGATCTGTTATAGGCACTACAAGTCTCAGCTTTGCAGGATCTATCATAGACAGTACAAGTCCCAGAATTTCAAAATCTATCATAGGCACTACAATTCCCAGCATTGCAGGATCTATCATAGGCACTACAAGTCCTATCATTGCAGGATATATCACCACAGTTAGCTCAGGATAGGAACTACAAGTACCAGCATTACAGGATCTATCACCACAGGTTGCTCAGGATAGGCACTACAAGTCCCAGCATTGCGGGATCTATCACCACAGGTTGCTCAGGAAAGGAACTACAAGTCCTAGCATTGCAGGATCTATCACCACAGCTTGCCCTGGATAGGCACTACAAGTCCCATCATTGCAGTATCCATCACCACAGGTTGCCCAGAATAGGCACTATAGGTCCCAGCATTGCAGGATCTATCATAGGCAGTACAATACCAGAATTGCAGGATCTATCACCACTGGTTGCTCAGGATAGGCACTACAAGTCCCAGCATTGCAGGATATATCAATACAGGTTGCTCAGGATATTCACTACAAGTCCCAGCATTGCAGGATCTATCATAGGCAGTACAAGTACCAGAATTGCAGGAACTTTCACCACAGGTTGCTCAGGATAGACACCACAAGTCCCAGCATTGCAGGATATATCAATACAGGTTGCTCAGGATATTCATTACAAGTTCCAGCATTTTAGGATCTATCATAGACACTGCAGTTCCCAGCATTGCAGTTTCTATCACCACAGGTTGCTTAGGATAGGCACTAAAATTTCCAGCATTTCAGGATCTATCACTACAGGGTGCTCAGGATAGGCACTACAAGTCCCAGCATTTCAGGATCTATCACCACAGGTTGCTCAGGATAGGCACTACATGTCCCAGCATTGCAGGATATATCATAGGCACTACAAGTCCTAGCATTGCAGGATTTATCACCACAGGTTGCTCAGGATAGGCACTAAAAGTCCCAGCATTGCAGGATCTATCACCACATGTTGTGGATAAGGCACTGCAAGTCCAAGCGTTGCAGGATCTATCATAGGCACTACAAGTCCCAGCATTGTAGGAAATATCACCACAGTTAGCTCAGGATATACACTACAAGTACCAGCATTGCAGGATTTATCAATACAGGTTGCTCAGGATATTCATTACAAGTTCCAGCATTTTAGGATCTATCATAGACACTGCAGTTCCCAGCATTGCAGTTTCTATCACCACAGCTTGCTTAGGATAGGCACTAAAATTTCCAGCATTTCAGGATCTATCAATACAGGGTGCTCAGGATAGGCACTACATGTCCCAGCATTGCAGGATATATCATAGGCACTACAAGTCCTAGCATTGCAGGATTTATCACCACAGGTTGCTCAGGATAGGCACTACAAGTCATAGCATTGCAAAATCTATCACCACAGGTTGCTCAGGATAGGCACTACAAGTCCCAGTATTGCAGAATCTATCATAGACACTACAAATCCCAGCATTGCAGGATCTATCACCACAAGTTGCTCAGGATAGGCACTACAGGTTCCAGAATTGCAGGATATATCAACTCAGGTTGCTCAGGATATTCACTACAAATCCCAGCATTGTAAGATATTTCATCAGCACTGCAAGTCCAAGAATTGCAGTTTCTATCACCACAGGTTGCTCAGGATAGGCACTGCAAGTCCCAGTATTTATGGATCTATCATAGGCACTATAAGTCTCAGCATTGTAGGAGCCATAGTTTGGTCATGATACATATTTCAAGTCCCTGCATTGCAGGATCTATCACCACAGGTTGCTCTGGATAGGCACTACAAGTCCCAGCATTGCAGGATCTATCACCACAGGTTGCTCTGGAAAGGCACTACAAGTCCCAGCATTGCAGGATTTATTACAGGCACTACAAGTCCCTGCATTGCAGGGTCTATCATCACTTGTTGCTCTGGATAGGCCCTACAAGTCCCAGCATTGCAGGATCTATCATAGGCACTACAAGTCCCAGCATTGCAGGATCTATCACCACAAGCTGCTATGGAAAGGCACTACAAGTCCCAGCATTGCAGGATCTATCAAAGGCACTACAAGTCACAGCATTGCAGGGTCTATCACCACTTGTTGCTCTGGATAGGCACTACAAGTCCCAGCATTGCAGGATCTATCACCACAGCTTGCTCTGGAAAGGCACTACAAATCCCAGCATTGCAGGATCTATCAAAGGCACTACAAGTCCCAGCATTGCAACATCTATCATAGGCACTACAAGTCATAGCAATGCAGGATCTATCACTACAGGTTGCACTGGATAGGCACTACAAGTCCCAGCATTGCAGGATCTATCATAGGCACTACAAGTCCCAGCATTGCCAGATCTATCATAGGCACTACAAGTCCCAGCATTGCAGGATCTTTTAGCACAGGTTGTTCAGGATAGGTACTACAAGACCCAGCATTGCAGGATATATCATAGGCACTACAAAGTCCTAGCATTATGGGATCTATCTCCACAGGTTGCTCTGGATAGGCACTACAAGTCCCAGCATTACAGGATCTATCATAGGCACTACAAGTCCCAGCATTGCTTGGTCTATCATAGGCACTTCAAGTCTCAGAATTGCAGGATCTATCACCACAGGTTGCTCGGGATAGGCACTGCAAGTCCCAGCATTGCAGGATCTATCCTAGGCACTACAAGTCCCAGCATTGCAGCATCTTTCACCACAGGTTGCTTTGGAAAGGCACTACAAGTCCCAGCATTGCAGGATCTATCAAAGGCACTACAAGTCACAGCATTGCAGGTTCTATCACAACTTGTTGCTCTGGATAGGCACTACAAATCCCAGCTTTGCAGGATCTATCACCACAGGTTGCTCTGGAAAGGACTACAAGTCCCAGCATTGCAGGATCTATCAAAGGCACTACAAGTCCCTGCATTGCAGGATCTATCACCACTTGTTGCTCTGGATAGGCCCTACAAGTCCCAGCATTGCAGGATCTATCATAGGCACTACAAGTCCCAGCATTGCAGGATCTATCACCACAAGTTGCTATGGAAAGGCACTACAAGTCCCAGCATTGCAGGATCTATCATAGGCACTACAAGTCCCAGCATTGCAGTTTCTGTCACCACAGGTTGCTCAGTATAGGCACTACACGTCCTAACATTGAAGGATATATCATAGGCACTACAAGTCTCAGCATTACAGGATCTATGTATCATAGGCACTACATGTCCCAGCATTGCAGGATCTATCACCACAGGTTGCTCTGGAAAGGCACTACAAATCTCAGCATTGCAAGATCTATCAAAGGCACTTCAAGTCACAGCATTGCAACATCTATCATAGGCACTACAAGTCCCAGCATTGAAGGATCTTTTAGCACAGGTTGCTCAGGGTATGTACTACAAGACCGAGCATTGCAGGATATATCATAGGAACTACAAGTCCCAGCATTGCAGGATCTATCGCCACAGATTGCTCAGGATAGGCACTGCAAGTCCCAGCATTGCAGTTTCTATCACCACAGGTTGCTCAGGATAGGCACTACAAGTCCCAGCATTGATGGATCTATCATAGGCACTATAAGTCCCAGCATTGTAGGAGCTATCACCATACGTTGCTCAGGATATGTATTACAAGTCCCTGCATTGCAGGATCTATCACCACAGGTTTTTCTGGATATGCACTACAAGTCCCAGCAATGCAGGATCTATCAACACAGGTTGCTCAGTATAGGCACTACAAATCCCAGCACTGCAGGATATATCACCACAGTTAGCTCAGGATAGGCACTACAAGTACCAGCATTGCAGGATCTATCACCACAGGTTGGTCAGGATAGACACTACAAGTCCCAGCACTGCAGGATCTATTATAGGCACTACAAGTCAAAGCTTTGCAGGATCTATTATAGACACTACAAGTTATATAATTGCAAGATCTATCATAGGCACTACAAGTCCCAGCATTGCACGATATATCAACACAGGTTGCTCAGGATATTCACTACAAGTCCCAGCATTGTAGGTTCTATCACAGGAACTGCAAGTCCCAGCATTGCAGTTTCTATCACCAAAGGTTGCTCAGGATAGGCACTACAAGTTCCAGCATTGCAGGATATATCATAGGCACTACAAGTCCTAGCATTGCAGGATCTATCACCACATGTTGCTCAGGATAGGCACTACAGGTCCCAGCATTGCAGGATCTATCATAGACACTACAAGTCCCAACATTGCAGGATCTATCATAGGCACTAAAAGTCCCAGCATTGCAGGATCTATGATAGGCACTGCAAGTCCCAGCATTGCAAGATCTATCACTACAGGTTACTTAGGATGGGCACTCCAAGTCCCAGCATTGCAGCATCTACCATAGGCACCACAAGTCATTGCATTGCACAATCTATCACAACAGGTTGCTCTGGATAGGCACTACAAGTCTCAGCATTGCAGGATCTATCATAGGCAGTACAAGTACAAGAATTGCAGGATCTATTGCCACAGTTTGGTTAGGATAGGCACTACAAGTCTCAGCATTGCAGGATATATCAACACTTGTTGCTCAGGAAAGGAACTACAAGTCCCAGCATTGCAGGATCTATCATAGGCACTGCAAGTCCCAGCATTGCAGTTTCTGTCACCACAGGTTGCTCAGTATAGGCACTACACGTCCTAACATTGAAGGATATATCATAGGCACTACAAGTCTCAGCATTACAGGATCTATGTATCATAGGCACTACATGTCCCAGCATTGCAGGATCTATCATCAGCACTACAAGTCCCAGCATTGCAGGATCTATCACCACAGGTTGCTCAGGATAGGCACTACAAGTCCCAGCATTGCAGCTTCTATGATAAGCACTATAAGTCTTAGCATTGCAGGATCTATCACCACATATTGCTCTGGATAGGCACTACAAGTCCCAGCATTGCAGGATCTATTATAGGCACTACAAGTCCCATCATTGCTGGATCTATCATAGCTACTACAAGTCATAGCTTCAAAGAATATATCAGCACAGGTTGCTCATGATAGGCACTACAAGTCCCAGCAGTGTATGATCTATCATAGGCACTACAAGTCCCAGCATTGCAGGATCTATCACCACATGTTTCCCTGAATAGGCACTACAAGTCCCAGCATTACAAGATCTCTCAACACAGGTTGCTCAGGATATTCACTACAAGTCCCAGCATTGCAGCATCTATCATAGGCACTACAAGTTCCAGCATTGCAGGCTCTATCACAACAGGTTGCTCAGGATAGGCACTACAAGAGCCATCATTGCAGGATATATCATAGCCACTACAAGTCCTAGCATTGCAGAATCTATAAGCACAGCTTGCTTTGGATAGGCACTACAAGTCCTAGCATTACAGGAACTATTATAGGCACTACAATTCCCAGCATTACAGGATCGATCATAGGCACTACAAATCCCAGCATTGCAGGTTCTATCACCACAGGTTGCTCAGGATAGGCACTACAAGTCCCAGCATTTCAAGATCTATCACCAAGGTTGCTATGATAGATCCTGCAATGCTGGGACTTGTTGTGCCTTTGCAGAGCAACCTGTGGTGATAGATCTGGAAATGCTAGAACTTGTAGTGCCTATCCAGAGCAACCTATGGTGATAGATCCTGCAATGCTATGACTTGTAGTGCTTATGATAGATGCTGTAATGATGGGACTTGTAGTGCCTTTGATAGATCCTGCAATGCTGTGACTTGTAGTGCCTTTGATAGATCCTGCAATGCTGGGACTTGTAGTGCCTTTCCAGAGCAACCTGCAGTGATAGATCTTGCAATGCTGGGACTTGTAGTGCCTATCCAGAGCAACAAGTTTTGATAGACCCTGCAATGCTGGGACTTGTATTGCCTTTGATAGATCTTGTAATGCTGGGACTTGTAGTGCCATTCCAGAGCAACCTGTGGTGATAGATCCTTCAATGCTGGGACTTGTAGTGCCTATCCTGAGCAACCTGTGGTGACTAAATCCTGCAATGCTGGGACTTGTAGTGCCTATCCTGAGCAACCTGTGGTGATAGATCCTGCAATGCTGGGACTTGTAGTGCCTATGATAGATCCTGCAATGCTGGGACTTGTAGTGCCTATGATAGATCCTTTAATGCTGGGACTTGTAGTGCCTATGATATATCCTGCAATGCTGGGTCTTGTAGTATCTATCCTGAGCAATCTGTGGTGATAGATCCTGCAATGCTATGACTTGTAGTGCCTATGATAGATGCTGCAATGCTGGGACTTGTAGTGCCTATCCCGAGCAACCTGTGTTGATAGATCTTGCAATGCTGAGACTTGAAGTGCCTATTCTGGGTAACCTGTGGTGATAGATCCTGCAATGCTCGGACTTGTAGTTCCTTTCCTGAGCAACTTGTGGTGATAGATCCTTCAATGCTGGGACTTATAGTGCCTATCCTGAGCAACCTGTGGTGATTAAATCCTGCAATGCTGGGATGTGTAGTGCCTATGATCTATCCTGCAATGCTGGGTCTTGTAGTACCTATCCTGAGCAACCTGTGGTGATAGATCTGGCAATGCTGGGACTTGGAGTGCCTATGATAGATCCTGCAATACTGGGACTTGTAGTGCCTATCCAGAGCAACCTGTGGTGATAGATCCTGTAATGCTAGGACTTGTAGTGCCTATGATAGATTCTGTAATGCTGGGCCTTGTAGTGCCTATCCTGAGCAACCTGTGTTGATAGATCTTGCAATGCTGGGATTTGAAGGGCATATCCAGAGCAACAAGTGGTGATAGACCCTGCAATGCTGGGATTTGTAGTGCCTTTGATAGATCCTACAATGCTGGGATTTGTAGTGCCTTTCCAGAGCAACCTGTGGTGATAGATCCTGCAGTGCTGGGACCTGTAATTCCTTTCCTGAGCAACCTGTGGTGATAAATCCTGCAATGCTGTCACTTTTAGTGCCTATGATAGATCCTGCAATTCTGGGACTTGTATTGCCTATGATAGATCCTGCAATGCTGGGACTTGTAGTGCCTATCATAGATCCTGTAATGCTCGAACTTGCAGTGCCTATCCAGCGCAACCAGTGATGATAGATCTTGCAATGCAAGGACTTGTAGTGCCTATGATATATCCTGCAATGCTGAGACTCGTAGTGCCTATACAGAGCAACCTGTGGTGATAGATCCTGCAATGCTGGGACTTGTGGTGCATATCCTGGGCAACCTGTGGTGATAGAACCTACAATGCTGGGACTGATAGTGCCTTTGATAGTTCCTGCAATGCTGGGACTTAAAGTGCTTATGATAGATCCTGTAATGCTGGGAGTTGTAGAGCCTATCCAGAGCAACCTGTTGGGATAGATACTGCAATACTGGAACTTGTAGTGCCTATGATATATCATGCAATGCTGGGACTTGCAGTGCCTATCCTGAGCAACTTGTGGTGACAGATCCTGCAATGCTGGGATTTGTAGTGCTTATCCTGAGCAACCTGTGGTGATATAAACTGCAATGCTGGGACTTGCAGTGCCTGTGATATATCATGCAAAACTGGGACTTGTAATGCCTATGATAGATCATTCAATGCTGGGACTTGTTGTGTCTACCCTGAGCAACCTGTGTTGATTTATCCCTCAATGATATGACTTGTAGTGCCTAGGATAGATCCGGCAATGCTGGGACTTGTAGAGCCTATGATAGATTCTGCAATGCTGGGACTTGTAGTGAATATCCTGAGCAACCTGTGTTGAGAGATCTCGTAATGCTGCGACTTGTAGTGCCTATTCGGGGCAACTTGTGGTCATAGATCCTGCAATGCTGGGACTTGTAGTGCCTATGATAGATCCTGTAATGCTGGGACTTGTAGTGCCTATAAAGAGCAACCTGTGGTGATAGATCCTGCAATGCTAGGACTTGTAGTGCCTATGATATATCCTGCAATGCTGGGTCTTGTAGTACCTATCCTGAGCAACCTGTGGTGATAGATCCAGCAATGCTGGGACTTGTAGTGCCTATGATAGATCCTGCAATACTGGGACTCGTACTGCCTATCCAGAGCAACCTGTGGTGATAGATCCTGTAATGCTATGATTTGTAGTGGATATGATAGATGCTGTAATGCTGGGACTTGTAGTTCCTTTCTTGAGCAACCTGTGGTGATAGATCCTTTAATGCTGGGACTTGTAGTGCCTATCCTGAGCAACCTGTGGTGATTAAATCCTGCAATACTGTTACTTGTAGTGCCTATCCTGAGCAACCTGTGGTGTTAGATCCTGCAATGCTGGGACTTGTAGTGCCTAAGATAGATCCTACAATGCTGGGACTTGTAGTGCCTATGATAGATCCTTTAATGCTGGGACTTGTAGTGCCTATCCAGAGCAACCTGTGGTGATAGATCCTGCAATGCTAGGACTTGTAGTGTGTATGATATATCCTTCAATCCTGGGTCTTGTAGTACCTATCCTTAGCAACCTGTGGTGATAGATCCTGCAATGCTGGGACTTGTAATGCCTATGATATATCATACAATGTTGGGACTTGTAGTGCTTATCCTGAGCAACCTGTGTTGATATATACTTCAGTGCTATAACTTGTAGTGCCTATGATAGATCCGGCAATGCTGGGACTTGTAGTGCCTATCCTGAGCAACCTCTGGTGATTAAATCCTGCAATGCTGGGACTTGTAGTGCCTATGATAGATCCTGCAATGCTGGGACTTGTAGTGCCTATCATAGATCCTGTAATGCTCGAACTTGCAGTGCCTATCCAGAGCAACCAGGGGTGATAGATCTTGCAATGCGAGGACTTGTAGTGCCTATGATATATCCTGCAATGCTGAGACTCGTAGTGCCTATACAGAGCAACCTGTGGTGATAGATCCTGCAATGCTGGGACTTGTGGTGCATATCCTGGGCAACCTGTGGTGATAGAACCTACAATGCTGGGACTTATAGTGCCTTTGATAGTTCCTGCAATGCTGGGACTTAAAGTGCCTATGATAGATCCTGTAATGCTGGGAGTTGTAGAGCCTATCTAGAGCAACCTGTGGGGATAGATACTGCAATACTGGAACTTGTAGTGCCTATGATATATCATGCAATGCTGGGACTTGCAGTGCCTATCCTGAGCAACTTGTGGAGACAGTTCCTGCAATGCTGGGATTTGTAGTGCTTATCCTGAGCAACCTGTGGTGATATAAACTGCAATGCTGGGACTTTCAGTGCCTGTGATATATCATGCAAAACTGGGGCTTGTAATGCCTATGATAGATCATTCAATGCTGGGACTTGTTGTGCCTACCCTGAGCAACCTGTGTTGATTTATCCCTCAATGATATGACTTGTAGTGCCTAGGATAGATCCGGCAATGCTGGGACTTGTAATGCCTATGATAGATCCTGCAATGCTGGGACTTGTAGTGCTTATCCAGAGCAACCTGTGGTGATAGATCCTGAAATGCAATGACTTGTAATGCCTATGATAGATGCTGCAATGCTGGGACTTGTAGTGAATATCCTGAGCAACCTGTGTTGAGAGATCTCGTAATGCTGGGACTTGTAGTGCCTATTCGGGGCAACTTGTGGTGATAGATCCTGCAATGCTGGGACTTGTAGTGCCTATGATAGATCCTGTAATGCTGGGACTTGTAGTGCCTATAAAGAGTAACCTGTGGTGATAGATCCTGCAATGCTAGGACTTGTAGTGCCTATGATATATCCTGCAATGCTGGGTCTTGTAGTACCTATCCTGAGCAACCTGTGGTGATAGATCCAGCAATGCTGGGACTTGTAGTGCCTATGATAGATCCTGCAATACTGGGACTTGTACTGCCTATCCAGAGCAACCTGTGGTGATAGATCCTGTAATGCTATGATTTGTAGTGGCTATGATAGATGCTGTAATGCTGGGACTTGTAGTTGCTTTCCTGAGCAACCTGTGGTGATAGATCCTTTAATGCTGGGACTTGTAGTGCCTATCCTGAGCAACCTGTGGTGATTAAATCCTGCAATACTGTGACTTGTAGTGCCTATCCTGAGCAACCTGTGGTGATAGATCCTGCAATGCTGGGAATTGTAGTGCCTAAGATAGATCCTACAATGCTGGGACTTGTAGTGCCTATGATAGATTCTTTAATGCTGGGACTTGTAGTGCCTATCCAGAGCAACCTGTGGTGATAGATCCTGCAATGCTAGGACTTGTAGTGTGTATGATATATCCTTCAATCCTGGGTCTTGTAGTACCTATCCTGAGCAACCTGTGGTGATAGATCCTGCAATGCTGGGACTTGTAATGCCTATGATATATCATACAATGTTGGGACTTGTAGTGCTTATCCTGAGCAACCTGTGTTGATATATACTTCAATGCTATAACTTGTAGTGCCTATGATAGATCAGGCAATGCTGGGACTTGTAGTGCCTATCCTGAGCAACCTCTGGTGATTAAATCCTGCAATGCTGGGACTTGTAGTGCCTATGATAGATCCTGCAATGCTGGGACTTGTAGTGCCTATCATAGATCCTGTAATGCTCAAACTTGCAGTGCCTATCCAGAGCAACCAGGGGTGATAGATCTTGCAATGCGAGGACTTGTAGTGCCTATGATATATCCTGCAATGCTGAGACTCGTAGTGCCTATACAGAGCAACCTGTGGTGATAGATCCTGCAATGCTGGGACTTGTGGTGCATATCCTGGGCAACCTGTGGTGATAGAACCTACAATGCTGGGACTTATAGTGCCTTTGATAGTTCCTGCAATGCTGGGACTTAAAGTGCCTATGATAGATCCTGTAATGCTGGGAGTTGTAGAGCCTATCTAGAGCAACCTGTGGGGATAGATACTGCAATACTGGAACTTGTAGTGCCTATGATATATCATGCAATGCTGGGACTTGCAGTGCCTATCCTGAGCAACTTGTGGAGACAGTTCCTGCAATGCTGGGATTTGTAGTGCTTATCCTGAGCAACCTGTGGTGATATAAACTGCAATGCTGGGACTTTCAGTGCCTGTGATATATCATGCAAAACTGGGGCTTGTAATGCCTATGATAGATCATTCAATGCTGGGACTTGTTGTGCCTACCCTGAGCAACCTGTGTTGATTTATCCCTCAATGATATGACTTGTAGTGCCTAGGATAGATCCGGCAATGCTGGGACTTGTAGTGCCTATGATAGATCCTGCAATGCTGGGACTTGTAGTGCTTATCCAGAGCAACCTGTGGTGATAGATCCTGCAATGCAATGACTTGTAATGCCTATGATAGATGCTGCAATGCTGGGACTTGTAGTGAATATCCTGAGCAACCTGTGTTGAGAGATCTCGTAATGCTGGGACTTGTAGTGCCTATTCGGGGCAACTTGTGGTGATAGATCCTGCAATGCTGGGACTTGTAGTGCCTATAATAGATCCTGTAATGCTGGGACTTGTAGTGCCTATAAAGAGTAACCTGTGGTGATAGATCCTGCAATGCTAGGACTTGTAGTGCCTATGATATATCCTGCAATGCTGGGTCTTGTAGTACCTATCCAGAGCAACCTGTGGTGATAGATCCAGCAATGCTGGGACTTGTAGTGCCTATGATAGATCCTGCAATACTGGGACTTGTACTGCCTATCAAGAGCAACCTGTGGTGATAGATCCTGTAATGCTATGATTTGTAGTGGCTATGATAGATGCTGTAATGCTGGGACTTGTAGTTCCTTTCCTGAGCAACCTGTGGTGATAGATCCTTTAATGCTGGGACTTGTAGTGCCTATCCTGAGCAACCTGTGGTGATTAAATCCTGCAATACTGTGACTTGTAGTGCCTATCCTGAGCAACCTGTGGTGATAGATCCTGCAATGCTGGGAATTGTAGTGCCTAAGATAGATCCTACAATGCTGGGACTTGTAGTGCCTATGATAGATCCTTTAATGCTGGGACTTGTAGTGCCTATCCAGAGCAACCTGTGGTGATAGATCCTGCAATGCTAGGACTTGTAGTGTGTATGATATATCCTTCAATCCTGGGTCTTGTAGTACCTATCCTGAGCAACCTGTGGTGATAGATCCTGCAATGCTGGGACTTGTAATGCCTATGATATATCATACAATGTTGGGACTTGTAGTGCTTATCCTGAGCAACCTGTGTTGATATATACTTCAATGCTATAACTTGTAGTGCCTATGATAGATCAGGCAATGCTGGGACTTGTAGTGCCTATCCTGAGCAACCTCTGGTGATTAAATCCTGCAATGCTGGGACTTGTAGTGCCTATCCTGAGCAACCTGTGGTGATAGATCCTGCAATGCTGGGACTTGTAGTACCTATGATAGATCATACAATGCTGAGACTTGTAGTGCCTATCCAGAGCAACCTGTGGTGATAGATTCTGCAATGCTAGGACTTGTAGTGCCTATGATATATCATACAATGCTGGGACTTGTAGTGCCTATCCTGAGAAACCTGTGTTGATATTTCCTTCAATGCTATGACTTGTAGTGGCTATAATAGATCCGTCAATGCTGGGACTTGTAGTGCCTATGATAGATCCTGCAATGCTGGGACTTGTAGTGCCTATCAAAAGCAAGCTGTGTTGATACTTCCTTCAATGCTATGACTTGTAGTGCCTATGATAGATGCTGCAATGCTGGGACTTGTAGTGCCTATCCTGAGAAACCTGTGTCGATAGATCTTGCAATGCTGGGACTTGTTGTGCCTATTCTGGGCAACCTTTGGTGATAGACCCTGCAAAGCTGGGACTTGTAGTGACTTTGATAGATCCTGCAATGCTGGGATTTGTAGTGCCTTTCAAGAGCAACCTGTGGTGATAGATCCTGCAATGCTGGGACTTGTATTGCCTATCCAGAGCAACAAGTGGTGATAGACCCTACAATGCTTGGACTTGTAGTGCCTTTGATAGATCCTACAATGCTGGGATTTGTAGTGCCTTTCAAGAGCAACCTGTGGTGATAGATCCTACAATGCTGGGACTTGTATTGCCTATCCAGAGCAACAAGTGTTGATAGACCCTGCAATACTTGGACTTGTAGTGCCTATCCTGAGCAACCTGTGGTGATAGAAACTGCAATGCTGGGATTTGCAGTGCCTATGATAGAACCTACAATGCTGGGATTTGTAGTGCATATCCTGAGAAACCTGTGTTGATATATCCTGCAATGCTGGGACTTGTAGTGCCTATCCTGAGCAACCTGTGTTGATAAATCCTGCAATGCTGGGACTTGTAGTGCCTATCCTGAGCAACCTGTAGTGATAGATCCTGCAATGCTGGGACTTGTAGTGCCTATGATATATCTTGCAATGCTGGGACTTGTAGTGCCTATGATAGATCCTGTAATGCTGGAACTTGCAGTTCCTATGCAGAGCAACCTGTGGTGATAGATCCTGCAATGCAAGAACTTGTAGTGCCTATCCTGTTCAACCTGTGGTGATAGATCCTGCAATGTTGGGACTTGTAATGCCTATGATAGATCCTGCAATGCTGGGACTTTTAGGGCCTTATCCAGCAACCCGTGGTGATAGATCCTGCAATGCTGGGACTTGTAGTGCCTATGATAGATCCTTTAATGCTGGGACTTGTAGTGCCTATGATAGATCCTGCAATGCTGGGACTTGTAGTGCCTTTCCAGAGCAAAATGTGGTTATAGATCTTGCAATGCTGGGACTTGTAGTGCCTATCCTGAGCAACCTGTGGTAAAGATCCTGAAATGCTAGGACTTGTAATGCCTATGATATATCCTGCAATGCTGGGACTTGTAGTGCCTATCCTGAGCAACCTGTGGTGATAGAAACTGCAATGCTGGGACTTGCAGTGCCTATGATAGATCCTACAATGCTGAGACTTGTATTGAATATCCTTAGCAAGCTGTGTTTATATATCCTGCAATGCTGGGACTCGTAGTGCCTATCCTGAGCAACCTGTGGTGATAGATCCTACAATTCTGGTACTTGTACTGGCTATGATAGATCCTGCAATGCTGGGGCGTGTAGTGCCTATGATAGATCCTGCAATGCTGGGACTTGTAGTGCCTATCCAGAGCATTTATCCATCAGAATGCATGTACCTCCACTGTGGGGACACTCATATTTTAGTGTTAGGATCACAGATATCAGGGTGCAGTGACGAGGCTCTGTGGCTTACGCATGCGTTTGCAAATGCTTGCGGACTAAACCCCTGTTTTTAATGCATACTGTTGGACAGGTTAATTTGGTTGTCTGCAAGCTGGTGGTAAGTAGGCTTGGAATTTTTTCCTGGGTATTCCCCAGGCTTGTTTATATCTGTTTGTAGCCCTCCAATGCCACTTACTGCGATAGCGAGCTATAAATGAGGGTGGTGGCAAGTTTTTTGAGTATACCTTGGTGTGTGTATTGGTCCAGCAATGCACCAGCACCTTTGCAGCCATTGTGCTATTTGCTGGGTGTCTGGTGCACTCCTGTACCTTTAAGAAGGGGTGGGCTGCCCTTCAGTCCACCTGCTCTCATTTATCCATCAGAATGCATGTGCCTCCATTGTGGGGAGACTCATATTTTAGTGTTAGGACCACAGATATCAGGGTGCCGTGACGAGGCTCTGTGGCTTACGCATGCATTTGCAAATGTGTGCGGACTAAACCCCTGTTTTTAACCCATACTATTAGACAGGTTAATTTGGTTGTCTGCGAGCTGGTGGTAAGTAAGCTTGGAATTTTTTCCTGGGTATTCCCAAGGCCTTGTTTATACCTATCCAGAGCAACCTGTGGTGATAGATCATGCAATACTGGAACTTGTAGTGCCTATGATATATCATGCAATGCTGGGACTTGTAGTGCCTATCCTGAGCAACCTGTGATGATAGATCTGACAATGCTGGGACTTGTAATGCCTATGATAGAGCCTGAAATGCTTTGACTTGTAGTGCCTATCCTGAGCAATCTGTGGTGATAGATCTTACAATGCTGGGACTTGCAGTGCCTATGATAGATCCTGCAATGCTGGGACTTAAAGTGAATATCCTGAACAACCTATGTTGATATATCCTGCAATGCTGGGACTTGTAGTGCATATCCTGAGCAACTTGTGGTGATCCTGCAATTCTGGTACTTGTACTGCCTATGACAGATTATGCAATACTGGGACTTGTAGTGCCTATGAAATATCATGCAATACTGGGTCTTGTAGTGCCTATCCTGAGCAACCTGTGGTGATAGATCTTGCAATGCTGGGACTTGTAGTGCCTTTGATAGATCCTGCAATGCTTGGACTTGTACTGCCTATCCAGAGCAAGCTGTGGTGATACATCCTGCAATACTATAACTTGTAGTGCCTATGATAGATGCTGCAATGCTGGGGTTTGTAGTGCTTATCCTGAGCAACCTGTGTTGATAGATCTTGCAATGCTGAGACTTGTGCCTATTCTGGGCAACCTGTGGTGATAGACCCTGCAATGCTGGTACTTGTAGTGCCTTTGATAGATCCTCCATTGCTGGGACTTGTAGTGAATATCCTGAACAACCTGTGTTGATATATCCTGCAATGCTGGGACTTGTAGTGCCTATCCTGAGCAACCTTTTGTGATCATGCAATTCTGGTACTTGTACTGCCTATGATAGATCCTACAATGCTTGGACTTGTAGTGCCTTTGATAGATTCTGCAATGCTTGGACTTGTAGTGCCTATCCAGAGCAACCTGTGGTGATAGATCCTGCAATGCTGGGACCTGTAATTCCTTTCCTGAGCAACCTGTGGTGATAAATCCTGCAATGCTGGGACTTGTAGTTCCTATCCTGAGCAACCTGTGGTGATAGATTCTGCAATGCTGGGACTTGTAGTGCTTATGTTATATTCTGCAATGCTGGTACTTGTAGTGCCTATCCTGAGCAACCTGTGGTGATAGAAACTGCAATGCTGGGATTTGTACTGCCTATCCTGAGAAACCTGTCATGATAGATGCTGCAATTCTGGTACTTGTACTGCCTATGATAGATCCTGCAAAACTGGGACTTGTAATGCCTATGATCGATCATTCAATGCTGGGACTTGTAGTGCCTATCCTGAGCAACCTGTGTTGATATATCCCTCATGCTATGACTTGTAGTGCCTAGGATACATCCTGCAATGCTGGGACTTGTAGTGCCTATGATAGATCCTGTAATGTTGGGACTTGTAGTGCCTATCCAGAGCAACCTGTGGTGATAGATCCTGCAATGCTGGGACTTGTACATCCTGCAATTCTATGACTTGTAGTGCCTATGGTATATGCTGCAATGCTGGGACTTGTAGTGCCTATCCTGAGCAACCTGTGTTGATCGATCTTGCAATGCTGGGACTTGTAGTGCCTATTCTGGCAACCTGTGGTGATAGACCCTGCAATGCTGGGACTTGAAATGCCTTTGATAGATCCTGCAATGCTGGAACTTGTAGTGCCTTTCCAGAGCAACCTATGGTGATAGATCCTGCAATGCTGGGACTTGTTGTGTTCATAGGCACTACAAGTCATAGCTTTGAAGGATATATCAACACAGGTTGCCAAGGAAAGGCACTTCAATTCCCAGCATTGTATGATCTATCATAGGCATTACAAGTCCCAGTATTGAAGGATCTATCACCACAGGTATCCCTGGATAGGCCCTAAAAGTCCAAGCATTTCAGGATGTATCATAGGTACTACAAATCCTAGCATTGCAGGATCTATCACCATAGGTTGCTCAGGATAGGCACTACAATTCCTAGCTTTGCAGGAATTATCATAGGCATTACAAGTCCCAGCATTGCAGGTTCTATCAACACAGGTTGTTCAGGATATTCACTACAAGTCCCAGCATTGCAAGATCAGCATTGCAGGTAACTCTGGATAGGCACTAAAAGTCCAAGCATTTCAGGATGTATCATAAGCACTACAAGACCCAGCATTGCAGGATCTATCACCACAGGTTGCTCAGTATAGGCACTACAAGTCCCAGCATTGCAGGATTTAATCACCACAGGTTGCTCAGGATAGGCATTACAAGTCCCAGTATTGCAGCATCTATCATAGGCACTACAAGTCATAGCATTGCTATCCAGAGCAACAAGTGGTGATAGACCCTGCAATTCTTCGACTTGTAGTGCCTTTGATAGATCCTGCAATGCTGGGACTTGTAGTGCCAATCCAGAGAAACCTGTGGTGATAGAGCATGCAATTCTGGGACTTGTAGTGCCTATGATATATCTTGCAATGCTGCATCTTGTAGTGCCTCTCCTGAGCAACCTCTGGTGATAGATCTTGCAATGCTGGGACTTGTAGTGATTATGATAGATCCCGAAATGCTTGCACATTTAGTGACCATCCTGAGCAACCTGTGGTGTTGATAGATCTTGCAATGCTGGGACATGTAGTGCCTATCCTGAGTAACCTGTGTTGATATATCCTTCAATGCTATGACTTGTAATGCCTATGATAGATCCGGCAATGCTGGGACTTGTAGTGCCTATCCAGAGCAGCCTGTGGTGATAGATCCTGCAATGCACTTATAGTGCCTATGATAGTTGCTGCAATGCTGGGACTTGTAGTGCCTATCCTGAGCAACCTGTGTTGATAGATCTTGCAATGCTGGGACTTGTAGTTCCTTAATTGAGCAACCTGTGGTGATAGATCCTGCAATGCTGGGACTTGTAGTGCCCTTTCAGAGCAACCTGTGGTGATAGACCCTGCAATGCTGGGATTTGTAGTGCCTTTGATAGATCCTGAAATGCTGGGACTTGTAGTGCCTTTCGAGAGCAACCTGTGGTAATAGATCCTGCAATGCTGGGACTTGTAGTGCCTTTCCTGAGCAACCTGTAGTAATAGATCCTGCAATTCTGTTACTTGTACTGCCTATGATAGATCCTGCAATGCTGGGACGTGTAATGCATGACTGCTGAGGCGCAATGGGCCCGGTACCCATTAAATGTAACATAATGTATAAAATCTTTCACCCTTGCCCCTTCACCCCATTAAAGCAACACACTTACAACCATTAGGTTGGAAAGGGCAAGGCCACAGCTTTATTAAAATCCAACACATAACATGTTAACACTTTAAACCAGTGCCAGTCACAGTTGTACTGTGAGCACACAATTCCAAAGGAGGGGGGCCTGTCCTTACCATAAGTGCTGGATAGAGCGCCTACTTCCGATTTCCATCAAGGGCATAGCCCATTACAGCCACTTTTATGCTGGCAAGGTCAAGAAACCGCAGCAAGCTGTGACATACCATAGAAAAAAGGGGTGGGAGGGTGGGCAGCTCTTCCAGCCACGTTCCTCGAAAGACCCAGAATTCCCTGGGAACAAAACTTTTCTGAGTTCAGGCCCAGCCCATCCCCCATAACCACCAATCCCTGGTGACCACTCATCCACCTTGTCCTGCACCTGGCCATGCCCCCATCAGTCAAGGCTCTCTTTCCCTAGGGGCGGGACAAGAGGCCTTCATGTGATAGCTCATTCAATGCTGGAACTTGTAGAGCCTATCCAGAGCAACCTGTGGTGATAGATCCTGCAATGCTATGACTTATAATGCCTATGATATATCCTGCAATGCTAGGTCTTGTAGTACCTATCCTGAGCAACCTGTGGTGATCGATCCTGCAATGCTGGGACTTGTAATGCATTTGATATATCATACAATGCTAGGACTTCTAGGACTTGTAGTGCCTATCCTGAGCAACCTGTGTTGATATATCCTTCAATGCTATGACTTGTAGTGCCTTTGATAGATCAGGCAATGCTGGGACTTGTAGTGGCTATGATAGATCCTTTAATGCTATGACTTGTAGTGCCTATCCAGAGCAACCTGTGGTGATAGAGCTGCAATGCTAGGACTTGTAGTGCCTATGATATATCCTTCAATGCTGGGTCTTGTAGTATCTATCCAGAGCAAACTGTGGTGATAGATCCTGCAATGCTATGACTTGTTGTGCCTATGATATATCCTGCAATGCTGGGACTTGTAGTGCCTATACAGAGCAACCTGTGGTGATAAATCCTGCCATGCCCAGACTTGTAGTGCCTATCCTGTGCAACCTGTGGTGATATAACCTGCAATGCTGGGACTTGCAGTGCCTATGATAATTCCTGCAATGCTGGGACTTGTAATGACTATCCTGAGCAACCTGTGGTGATATATCCTGCAATGCTGGGACTTGTAGTGCCTATCCTGAGCAACCTGTGGTGATAGATCCTGCATTTCTGGAACTTGTACTGCCTATGACAGATCCTGCAATACTGGAACTTGTAGTGTCTATGAAATATCATGCAATGCTGGGACTTGTAGTGCCTATGATAGATCCTGCAATGCTGGGACTTGTAGTGCCTTTCCATAGCAACCTGTGGTGATAGATCCTGCAATACTGAGACTTGTAGTGCCTGTGATAGATCCTGCAATGCTGGGACTTGTAGGGCCTATCCAGAGCAACAAGTGGTGATAGACCCTGCAATGCTGGGACTTGTAGTGCCTTTGATAGATCCTGCAATGCTGGGACCTGTAGTGCCTTTCCAGTGCAACCTGTGGTAATAGATCCTGCAATGCTGGGACTTGTAATGCCTATGATAGATCCTGCAATGCTGGGACTTGTAGGGCCTATCCAGAGCAACAAGTGGTGATAGACAGTGCAATGCTGGGACTTGTAGTGCCTTTGGTAGATCCTGCAATGCTGGGACTTGTAGTGCCTTTCCAGAGCAACTTGGGGTGATAGATCCTGCAATGCTGCGACTTGTAGTGCCTATCCAGAGCAACCTGTGGTGATAGATTCTGCAATGCTGGGACTTGTAATGCCTATGATAGATCCTGCAATGCTGGGACTTGTAGGGCCTATCCAGAGCAACAAGTGGTGATAGACAGTGCAATGCTGGGACTTGTAGTGCCTTTGATAGATCCTGCAATGCTGGGACTTGTAGTGCCTTTCCAGAGCAACTTGTGGTGATAGATCCTGCAATGCTGCAACTTGTAGTGCCTATCCAGAGCAACAAGTGGTGATAGACAGTGCAATGCTGGGACTTGTAGTGCCTTTGATAGATCCTGCAATGCTGGGACTTGTAGTGCCTTTCCAGAGCAACTTGTGGTGATAGATCCTGCAATGCTGCAACTTGTAGTGCCTATCCAGAGCAACCTGTGGTGATAGATTCTGCAATGCTGGGACATGTAGTGCCTATGATATATCCTGCAATGCTGGGACTTGTAGTGCCTTTGATAGATCCTGCAATGCTGGGACTTGTAGTGCCTTTCCATAGCAACCTGTTGTAATAGATCCTGCAATGCTGGGACTTGTAGTGCCTATGATAGATTCTGCAATTATACAAAAAAGCCGCGCTAAAAAAATGATCAATCAAATAATTTGTGAAAATAGTCCTTGTAATAAATGTCCAACACCAATATATTATTAAATTGAATGGTGAAAAATTGTTGTTTTCAATGATCAATAGATGTTGTTCAGGTATCACACTTCCTGTAAGATGAAATGCTTACCAGATAGCAAGCCAAATAAGACAGGTGGCTATAAACCCAGCCTGGGCCTTTGGGGAACCTTTCCTGATACGTCCTTGACAGAATTCACTCACAGACCGCATCAGACCCACGAAGGTTGTACCCAAAAAAATGTTTTAAATAACATAGCGTGACAGTGACATGGATGGGTTTTATTTATTTAAAAATAAAAATTAAAAATGACACTCCACCAGTGATAAATCATAAAATTCATACAATATTTAGTGCCGTAAGCTCAAAAGGAACAATGAGGTGAGTGACATCAACCATACAAAATTGTGAAAAAATATTGTGTATGAAGAGCTAGTGCAAAAACCATCCAAAAAATCCGCTTACCAGAAATGAACCCAAAAAGGCATGTGATAAAACACCAGATGATAGATGGAAACAAGGAAGGGATCTGAGGCCACTTACCAGATTTAATCAAGATTGAAGCATATAACTAGTTAGCAGAAGGGGTGAAAAAATACCAAGGTGCAGATCTGAGGCCGCTTACCAGATACAATAAAGGTTGGAGCATATGACTATTCAGCAAAAAAACAGATGAAAGGAAAACCAAGGTGCTGCAAACCGCATAAAAGACCTGCTTACCAGACAGCAGGCTCTTTAATGGCAGATTAATTTATTATCCATTAAGCCATCCATGACTCGAGCTCCGCAATGCATGTATATAAAAAATGATGGCAATAGTGTAATATGTACAAACTATTTATTAAAATAAAAAAATAACACTTACAGTGTAGCAAGATAAAAAATCACAACGCCGGCCGGCATACGAACAAACTCCCGTCCTCTGTGAGGCAGCGTGGTGATGTCAGCACGTCCCTCCCAAACATGTTTCGTCATAGGCTGACGTTCTCAATGGGTAATGGGCAGCGTGCTAAACCACCACTAAATGTACTAACTCCAAACCTCGCTCTGAGTGCCGCTGCAGGAAACACAGAGCGCCATCTTGGATATGGGCATAACTCATGTATGTTCCCATAGGGGAACGTCAATCAGAGTCCCACCACGGAAACATCAAGCCATCAATTTAAATACAAGCACCCACATTATTTATGTTCCAGGAAAGGGAGAAAAAGGAAAGGGGGACCACGATAACCCCAAAAAGGAGTATAAATATTGCACCAGCCCTCACCTATGTCTCCCTAACAGCTAAACAAGCAGTGAAGGCTCAGAAATGAATGCTTATATCCGATATCTCTATCGATACTAACAATAATAATATTAAAATGTAATGATTATTATAGAATGAAATAAAATCAAAACAAATATAAAATGATATTGAAAATAAAGGTACATAAATTAATAAAAATATATAAAAAAAAAGTAAAAAATAAATACGATAAAAAAGCCTTGAGCCTTTACAGGGGTTCCAAAACACATTTTGTCATTGGCAAGGTCAAAAATATCGAATCAGCCTCAAAAAAAGAGAAGAAGAAGTTATTCCTAATATAGCAACATCCACCCAAAGGTTGATGAACACTAATGGCCCAAAACCCATTTAAATAGACAGGACAAAACAAAAAGCTTATATTATATCCCATTAGTAAATTTAAAAAATGTACTGATCATAATAAACCCGAAAAAAACACCTGAATATCTAATTTAAAAATACATAATACTCCAAATATGTTAAACTTCAATAATAAGACCAACACATTTATAGTAAGGGAGTACTGGTCAGGCTTAAATGACAGAAAAGATCAAGAATTGTCAATGAAAGCATTGACATCTATGTCGATGTTAAGTCCTATGAAATATCATGCAATGCTTGGACCTTTAGTGCCTATCCAGAGCAACCTGTGGGGCTAGATCATGAAATGCTGGGACTTGTAGTGCCTATGATAGATCCTGAAATGCATGGACCTTTAGTGCCTATCCAGAGCAACCTGTGTTGATATATCCTGCAATGCTGGGACTTGTAGTGCCTATGATAGATCCTGTAATGCTGGGACTTGTAGTGCCTATCCAAAGAAACCTGTGGTGATAGATCCTACAATGCTAGGACTTGTAGTGCCTATGATATATCCTGCAATGCTGGGTGTTGTAGTACCTATCCTGAGCAACCTGTGGTAATAGATCCTGCAATGCTGGGACTTGTAATGCCTTTGATATATCATACAATGCTGGGACTTGTAGTGCCTATCCTGAGCAACCTGTGTTGATATATCCTTCAATGCTATGACTTGTAGTGCCTATGATAGATCCGGCAATGCTGGGACTTGTAGTGGCTATGATGGATCCTGCAATGCTGGGACTTGTAGTGCCTATCCAGAGCAACCTGTGGTGAAAGATCCTGCAATGCTATGACTTGTAGTGCCTATGATAGATGCTGCAATGCTGGGACTTGTAGTGCCTTTGATAGATCCTGCAATGCTGGGACTTGTAGTGCCTTTCCATAGCAACCTGTTGTGATAGATCCTGCAATGCTGGGACTTGTAGTGCCTATGATTAGATCCTGAAATGCTTGGACTTTTAGTGCCTATCCTGAGCAACCTGTGGTGATAGATCCTGCAATGCTAGGAATTGTAGTGCCTATGATATATCCTGCAATGCTGGGTCTTGTAGTACCTATCCTGAGCAACCAGTGATGATAGATCCTGCAATGCTGGGACTTGTAATGCCTATGATATACCATACAATGCTGGGACTTGTAGTGCCTATCCTGAGCAACCTGTGTTGATATCTCTTTCAATGGCATGACTTGTAGTGCCTATGATAGATCCGGCAATGCTGGGACTTGTAGTGCCTATGATAGATCCTGCAATGCTGGGACTTGTAGTTCATTTCCTGAGCAACCTGTGGTGATTGATCCTCCAATGCTGGGACTTGTAGTGCCTATACAGAGCAACCTGTGGTGATAGATCCTGCAATGCTCAGACTTGTAGTGCCTATCCAGAGCAACCTGTGGTGATATAACCTGCAATGCTGGGACTTGTAGTGCCTATGATTAGTTCCTGCAATACTTGAACTTGTAATGTCTATGAAATATCATGCAATGCTGGGACTTGTAATGCCTATCCTGAGCAACCTTCGGTTATATATCCTGCAATGCTGGGACTTGTGCCTATGATAGATCCTGAAATGCTTGGACTTTTACTGTCTATCCAGAGCAACCTGTGGTGATAGAAACTGCAATGCTGGGACTTGCAGTGCGTATGATAGATCCTACAATGCTGGGACTTGTAGTGAATATCCTGAGCAAAATGTGTTGATATATCCTGCAATGCTGGGACTTGTAGTGCCTATCCTGAGCAACCTATGGTGATAGATCCTCCAATACTAGGACATGTAGTGCCTATGATAGATCCTGCAATGCTGGAACTTGTAGTGCCTATGATAGATCCTGAAATGCTTGGACTTTTAGTGCCTATCCTGAGCAACCTGTGGTGATAGATCCTGCAATGCTAGGACTTGTAGTGCCTATGATATATCCTGAAATGCTGGGTCTTGTAGTACCTATCCTGAGCAACCTGTGGTGATAGATCCTGCAATGCTGTTACTTGTAATGGATATGATATACCATACAATGCTGGGACTTGTAGTGCCTATCCTGAGCAACCTGTGTTGATATATCTTTCAATGGCATAGCTTGTAGTGCCTATGATAGATCCGGCAATGCTGGGACTTGTTCTATTGTGAAAAAAAAATGCTGGGACTTGTAGTGCCTATGATAGATCCTGCAATGCTGGGACTTTTAGTTCATTTCCTGAGCAACCTGTGGTGATAGATACTCCAATGCTGGGACTTGTAGTGCCTATACAGAGCAACCTGTGGTGATATAACCTGCAATGCTGGGATTTGTAGTGCCTATGATTTGTTCCTGCAATACTTGAACTTGTAGTGTCTATGAAATATCATGCAATGCTGGGACTTGCAATGCCTATCCTGAGCAACCTGTGGTTATATATCTTGCAATGCTGGGACTTGTAGTGCCTATGATAGATCCTGAAATGCTTGGACTTTTACTGTCTATCCAGAGCAACCTGTGGTGATAGAAACTGCAATGCTGGGACTTGCAGTGCCTATGATAGATCCTACAATGCTGGGACTTGTAGTGCCTATGATAGATCCTACAATGCTGGGACTTGTAGTGAATATCCTGAGCAAAATGTGTTGATATATCCTGCAATGCTGGGACTTGTAGTGCCTATCCTGAGCAATCTGTGGTGATAGATCCTCCAATGCTAGGACATGTAGTGCCTATGATAGATCCTACAATTATGGGACTTGTAGTGCCTATGATAGATCCTGTAATGCTGAGACTTGTAGTGCCTATCCGGAGAAACCTGTGGTGATAGATCCTGCAATGCTAGGACATGTAGTGCCTATGATATATCCTGCAATGCGGGGTGTTGTAGTACCTATTCTGAGCAACTTGTGGTGATAAATCCTGCAATGCTATGACTTGTAGTGCCTATATTAGATGCTGCAATGCTGGGACTTGTAGTGCCTTTGATCCTGCAATGTTGGGACTTGTAGTGATTTTCCATAGCAACCTGTTGTGATAGATCCTACAATGCTGGGACTTGTAGTGCCTATGATAGATCCTGAAATGCTTTGGACGTTTAGTGCCTATCCAGAGCAACCTGTGGTGATAGAAACTGCAATGCTGGGACTTGTAGTGCCAATGATAGATCCTGCAATGCTGGGACTTGTAGTGCCTATGATAGATCCTGTAAAACTGGGACTTGTAGTGCCTATCCTGAGCAACCTGTGGTGATAGATCCTACAATGCTAGGACTTGTAGTGCCTATGATATATCCTGCAATGCTGGGACTTGTAGTGCCTATCCAGAGCAAGCTGTGGTGATACATCCTGCAATGCTATGACTTGTAGTGCTTATGATAGATGCTGCAATGCTGGGACTTGTATTGCCTATCCTGAGCAGCCTGTGTTGATAGATCTTGCAATGCTGGGACTTGTAGTGCCTATTTTGGGCAACCTGTGGTGATAGACCCTGCAATGCTGGGACTTGTAGTGCCTTTGATAGATCCTGCAATGCTGGGAATTGTAGTTCATTTCCTGAGAAACCTGTGGTGATAGATACTGCAATGCTGGGACTTGTAGTGCCTATTCTGAGCAACCTGTGGTGATTAAATCCTGCAATGCTGGGACTTGTAGTGCCTATGTTAGATTCTGCAATGCTGGGACGTGTAGTGCCTATGATAGATCCTGTAAAACTGGGACTTGTAGTGCCTATCCTGAGCAACCTGTGGTGATAGATCCTACAATGCTAGGACTTGTGCCTATGATATATCCTGCAATGCTGGGTCTTGTAGTACCTATCCTGAGCATTTTGTTGCTGTCCATATGCCCCAACCGAATCAAATCCTTCATCACATGGGTTGATAATCACTAAATGGGAAAAACCTATTTTGAGTAGGGAGATTTTATTCCCAACTAGCTCCTGCAATGCTGGGACTTGTAGGGCCTATCCAGAGCAACTAGTGGTGATAGACCCTGCAATGCTGGGACTTGTAGTGCCTTTGCTAGATCCTGCAATGCTGGGACTTGTAGTGCATTTCCAGAGCAACCTGTGGTGATAGATTCAGCAATTCTAGGACATGTAGTGCCTATTATATATCCTGCAATGATGGGACTTGTAGTGCCTATACAGAGCAACCTGTGGTGATAGATCCTGCAATGCTCAAACTTGTAGTGCCTATCCTGGGCAACCTGTGGTGATATAACCAGCAATGCTGGGATTTGTAGTGCCTATGATAGTTCCTGCAATGCTGGGACTTATAGTTCTTATGATAGATCCTGCAATGCTGTGACTTGTAGTGCCTTTCCAGAGCAATCTGTGGTGATAGATCCTGCAATGCTGGGACTTGTAGTGCCTATCCAAAGCAACAAGTGGTGATAGACCCTGCAATGCTGGGACTCGTAGTGCCTTTGATAGATGCTGCAATGCTGGGACTTGTAGTTCATTTCCCGAGCAACCTGTGGTGATTAAATCCTGCAATGCTGGGACTTGTAGTGCCTATGTTAGATCCTGTAATGCTGGGACTTGTAGTGCCTATGATAGATCCTGTAATGCTGGTACTTGTAGTGCCTATCCTGAGCAACCTGTGGTGATAGATCCTGCAATGCTGGGACTTGTAGTGCCTATGATAGATCCTGAAATGCTGGGACTTGTAGTGCCTATCCTTAGCAACCTGTGTTGATATATCCTTCAATGCTATTACTTGTAGTTCCTATGATAGATCCAGCAATGCAAAGACTTGTAGTGCCTATGATAGATCCTGAAATGCAGGGACTTTTAGTGCCTATCCAGAGCAACCTGTGGAGATAGATCCTGCAATTCTATAACTAGTAGTGCCTATGATAGATCCTGCATTGCTGGCACTTTTAGGGCTTTATCCAGCAACCTGTGGTGATAGATCCTGCAATGCTGGGACTTGTAGAGCCTATGATAGATCATTTAATGCTGGGACTTGTAGTGCCTTTCCAGAGCAACCTGTGGTGATATACCCTTCAATGCAATGACTTGTAGCACCTATGATAGATCCTGCAATGCTGGGACTTGTAGTGCCTTTCCATAGCAAGGTGTAGTGATAGATCCGGCAATGCTGGGACTTGTAGTGCCCATGATACATCCTGCAATGCTTTGACTTGTAGTGCCTATCCAGAGCAACAAGTGATGATAGACATTGCAATGCTGGGACTTGTAGTGCCTTTGATAGATCCTGCAATGCTAGGACTTGTAGAGCCTCTCCATAGCAACCTGTGTTGATAGATCCTGCAATGCTGGGACTTGTAGTGCCTTTCCATAGCAACCTTTTGTAATAGATCCTGCAATGCTGGGACTTCTAGTGCCTATGATAGATCCTGCAATGCTGAGACTTGTAGGGCCTTTCCAGAGCAACAAGTGTTGATAGACCCTGCAATGCTGGGACTTGTAGTGCCTTTGATAGATACTGCAATGCTGGGACTTGTAGTGCCTTTCCAGAGCAACCTGTGGTGATAGATACTGCAATGCTGGGACTTGTAGTGCCTTTCCAGAGCAACCTGTAGTGATAGATCATGCAAAGCTGGGACTTGTAGTGAATATGATAGTTCCTGCAATGCTGGGACTTATAGTGCCTATGATAGATCCTGCAATCCTGGGACTTGTAGTGCCTATCCAGAGAAACCTGTGGTGATAGATCATGCAATACTGGGACTTGTAGTGCCTATGATATATCATGTAATGCTGTAACTTGTTGTGCTTTTCCTGAGCAACCTGTGGTGATGGATCCTGCAATGCTGGAACTTCTAATGCCTATGATATATCATGCAATTCTGGGACTTGTAGTGCCTATCCTGAGCAACCTGTGTTGATATATCCCTCAATGCTATGACTTATAGTGCCTATGATAGATCCGGCAATGCTGGGACTTGTAGTGCCTATCCTGAGCAACCTGTGGTGATAGATCCTGTAATGCTGGGACTTGTAGTGCCGATGATAGATCCTGCAATGCTGGGACTTGTAGTGCCTATCCTGAGCAACCTGTGGTGATAAAATCCTGCAATGCTATGACTTGTAGTGCCTATCCTGAGCAACCTGTAGTGATAGATCCTGCAATGCTGGGACTTGAAGTGCCTATGATAGATCCTGCAATGCTGGGACTTGCAGTACCTATCCTGAGCAACCTGTGGTGATAGATCCCGCAATGCTGAGACTTGTAGTGCCTTTCCATAGCAACCTTTTGTAATAGATCCTTCAATGCTGGGATTTGTAGTGCCTATGATAGATCCTGCAATTTTGGGACTTGTAGGGCCTATCCAGAGCAACCTTGATATATCCTTCAATGCTTTGACTTGTAGCGCCTATGATAGATCTGGCAATGATGGGACTTGTAGTGGCTATGATAGATCCTGCAATGCTGAGACTTGTAGTGCCTATGCAGAGCAACCTGTGGTGATGGATCCTGCAATGCTATGACTTTTAGTGCCTATGATAGATGTTGTAATGCTGGGACTTGTAGTGCCTTTGATAGATCCTGCAATGCTGGGAATTGTAGTGCCTATCCAGAGCAACAAGTGGTGATAGACCTTGCCATGCTGGAAATTGTAGTGCCTTTGATAGATCCTGCAATGCTGGGACTTGTAGTGCCTTTTTCATAGCAACCTGTAGTGATAGATCCTGCAATGCTGGGAATTGTAGTGCCTATGATAGATCCTGCAATGCTGGGACTTTTAGGGCCTATCCAGGGCAACAAGTGGTGATAGACCCTGCAATGCTGGTACTTGAAATGCCTTTGATAGATCCTGCAATGCTGGGACTTGTAGTGCCTTTCCAGAGCAACTTGTGGTGATAGATCCTGCAATGCTGGGACTTGAAGTGCCTATCCAGAGCAACAAGTGGTGATAGACCCTGCAATGCTGGGACTTGAAGTGCCTTTGATAGATTCTGCAATGCTGGGACTTGTAGTCCCTTTCCAGAGCAACCTGTGGTGATAGATCCGGAAATGCTAGGACTTGTAGTGCCTATGATAGATCCTGCAATGCTGGGACTTGTAGTGCCTATCCAGAGCAACCTGTGTTGATAGATCCTGCAATGCTATGACTTATATATAGCGATGAGTCAGTGCGTCGCCCGTTCCCATGACGACGTCCAATAGGACGAAACGTACGTCGGAAGGTTGACGCGCTGACGTCATCGTTTTTCGCCTGAACGGGTGCATGCAAGCCGGCCGGCTGTTCCTATCCTATGTGCCTTCATATCGTGATTTTAAATGTAAGTGTGACCAGTTTTATACCTCAATAAATTGTAATACAGTTTTACACTATGGAGAATTTGTTATGTCCTTTTGGGTCCTCCTACTGTGTGGATTGAGCTCAATACTTCGTTAGATCCTGCCCACCCTCTTCCCTATTGGAGACCTGAGGAGCTGATCTTCCCCGTACAGAGATTATTACTAAGCTGTTTTACAGCTTACCTCTGGTAAGCGGACATCTTATTAGGTGGAGGATTTTTCACTGGGTGCTTCACGTCTATGCACATTGAATACACCTATCTTGGCTCCAAGGACTGCGTTACATGTCCATGATCACTGTTTGCATTTGTCTTGGCTTCGTGAACTGTGTGTTTTTGTGACGCCAGTCACTTTTCTTACCTTCATTTGGGACTTCTGCTATCTCCATTTAGGACTTATATTTTTCAGTCACTTTTTCTATAGAGCTTTGGTGTTTTTCATTCACAATTATTAATTTTGTATTAATTTATTTTAAACAATTGTATAGGTTTTCATTAGCCATATCACATGGTATTGCCTTTAGCGCGGTCTTTTTTGAATATTTCTATGACTTATAGTGCCTTTGATAGATCCTGCAATGCTGGGACTTGAAGTGCCTTTCCATAGCAACTTGTGGTGATAGATCCTGCTATACTTGGACTTGTAGTGCCTATGACAGATCCTGCAATGCTGGGGATTTTAGGGCCTATCCAGAGCAACAAGTGGTGATAGACCCTGCAGTGCTGGGACTTGTAGTGCCTTTGATAGATCCTGCAATGCTGGGACTTGTAGTGTCTTTCCAGAGCAACCTGTGGTGATAGATCATGCAATGCTGGGACTTGTAGTGCCTATGATAGTTCCTGCAATGCTGGGAGTCGTACTGCCTATGATAGATCCTACAATGCTGGGACTTGTAGGGCCTATCCAGAGCAACAAGTGGTGATAGACCCTGTAATGCTGGGACTTGTATTGCCTTTGATAGATCCTGCAATGCTGGGACTTGTAGTGCCTTTCCAGAGCAACCTGTGTTGATGAATCTTCCAATGCTGGGACTTGTAGGGCCTTTCCAGAGCAACAAGTGGTGACAGACCCTGCAATGCTGGGACTTGTAGTGCCTTTGATAGATCCTGCAATGCTGGGACATGTAGTGCCTTTCCATAGCAACCTTTTGTAATAGATCCTGCAATGCTGGGACTTGTAGTGCCTATAATAGATCCTGCAATGCTGGAACTTGTAGCGCCTTTCCAGAGCAACAAGTGGTGATAGGCCCTGCAATGCTGGGACTTGTAGTGCCTTTGATATATTCTGCAATGCTGGGACTTGTAGTGCCTTTGATAGATCCTGCAATGCTGGGACTTGTAGTGCCTTTCCAGAGCAACCTGTGGTGATAGATCCTGCAATGCTGGGACTTGTAGTCTCTGTCCAGACAAACAAGTGGTGATAGACCCTGCAATGCTGGGACTTGTAGTGCCTTTGATAGATCCTGCAATGCTGGGACTTGTAGTGCCTTTCCATAGCAACCTGTGGTGATAGATCATGCAATGCTGGGACTTGTAGTGCCTATGATAGTTCCTGCAATGCTGGGACTTATAGTGCCTATGATAGATCCTGCAATGCTGGGACTTGTAGTTCCTATGATATATCATACAATTCTGGGACTTGTAGTGCCTATCCTGAGCAACCTGTGTTGATATATCCCTCAATGCTATGACTTGTAGTGCCTATGATAGATACGGCAATGTTGGGACTTGTAGTGCCTATCCTGAGCAACCTGTGGTGATAGATCCTGCAATGCTCTGACTTGTAGTGCCTATGATGGATTTGGCAATGCAGGGACTTGTAATGGTTATGATAGATCCTGCAATGCTGGGACTTTTAGTGCCTATCCAGAGCAAGCTGTGTTTATAGATCTTGCAATGCTGTGACTTGTACTGCCTATCCCGTTCAACCTGTGGTGATAGATCCTGCAATGCTGGAACTTGTAGTGCCTTTTCATAGCAACCTGTTGTAATAGATCCGGCAATGTTGGGACTTGTAGTGCCTATGATATATCCTGCAATGCTGGGTCTTGCAGTACCTATCCTGAGCAACCGGTGTTGATATATCCTTCTAAGCTATGACTTTTAGTGCCCATGATAGATCCGGCAATGTTGGGACTTGTAGTGCCTATCCTGAGCAACCTGTGGTGATAGATCCTGCAATGCTGAGACTTGTAGTGCCGATGATAGATCCTGCAATGCTGGGACTTGTAGTGCCTTTCCTTAGCAACCTGTGGTTATAGATTCTGCAATGCTGGGTGTTGTACTGCCTATGATAGATCCTGCAATGCTGAGATTTGTAGTGCCTATCCAGAGCAACAAGTGGCGATAGACCCTTTAATGCCGGGACTTGTAGTGCCTTTGATATATTCTGCAATGCTGGGACTTGTAGTGCCTTTGATAGATCCTGCAATGCTGGGACTTGTAGTGCCTATCCAGGGCAACTTGTGGTGATAGATACTGCAATGCTATGACTTATAATGCCTATGATAGATGCTGCAATGCTGGGACTTGCAGTGCCTTTGATAGATCCTGCAATGCTCTGACTTGTAGTGCCTTTCCAGAGCAACCTGTGGTAATAGATCCTGCAATTCTGGGACTTCTAGTTCATTTCCTGAGCAACCTGAGGTTTTACATCCTGCAAAGCTATGAATTGTAGTGCCTATCCTGAGCAACCTGTGTTGATATATCCTTCAATGCTATGACTTTTAGTGCCCATGATAGATCCGGCAATGCTGGGACTTGTAGTGCCTATCCAGAGCAACCTGTGGTGATAGATCCTGCAATGCTATGACTTGTAGTGCCTATGATAGATGTTGCAATGCTGGGACTTGTAGTGCTTTTGATAGATCCTGCAATGCTGGGACTTGTAGTTCATTTCCTGAGCAACCTGTGGTGATAAATCCTGCAATGCTGGGACTTGTAGTGCCTATACAGAGCTACCTGTGGTGATACAAGTCCCAGCATTGCAGGATTTATCACCACAGGTTGCTCAGGAAATGAACTACAAGTCCCAGCATTGCAGGATCTATCAAAGGCACTACAAGTCCCAGCATTGCAACATCTATCATAGGCACTACAAGTCATAGCATTGCAGGATCTATCACCACAGGTTGCTCTGGATAGGCACTACATCTTGCAATGCTGGGGATTGTAGTGCCTATGATAGTTTCTGCAATGCTGGGACTTGTAGTGCCTATCCTGAGCAACCTGTGGTGATATATGTCCTCCAGTTATTGTACTTTTACTGCCTATGATAGATCCTGCAATGCTGGGACTTGTAGTGTCTTTGATAGATCCTGCAATGCCGGGACTTGTAGTGCCTTTCCAGAGCAACCTGTGGTGATAGATCCTGCAATTCTGGGACTTTTAGTTCATTTCCTGAGCAACCTGTGGTTTTAAATCCTGCAATACTGGGACTTGTAGTGCCTATCCTGAGCAACCTGCGGTGTTAGATCCTGCAATGCTATGACTTGTAATGCCTATTACAGATCATACAATGCTGGGAATTGCAGTGAATATCCTTAGCAACCTCTGTTGATATATCCTTCAATGCTATGACTTGTAGTGCCTATGATAGATCCGGCCATGCAGGGACTTGTAGTGCCTATGATAGATCTTGCAATGCTGGGACTTTTAGTGCCTATCCAGAGCAACCTGTGGAGATAGATCCTGCAATGCTATGACTTGTAGTGCCTATGATAGATCATACAATGCCGGGACTTGTAGTGCCTATCCTGTTCAACCTGTGGTGATAGAACCTGCAATGCTGGGACTTGTAGTGCCTATGATAGATCCTGCAATGCTGGGACTTGTAGAGCCTTTGATAGATCCTGCAATGCTGGGACTTGTAGTGCCTTTCCAGAGCAACCTGTGGTGAGAGATCCTGCAATGCTGGGACTTGTAGTGCCTATCCTGAGCAACCTGTGGTGATAGATCCTGCAATGCTGGGACTTGAAGTGCCCATGATAGATCCTGCTATGCTGGGACTTGTAGTGCCTATGATATATCCTGCAATGCTGGGTCTTGCAGTACCTATCCTGAGCAACCTGTGGTGATAGATCCTGCAATGCTGCGACTTGTAGTGCCTTTCCATAGCAACCTTTTGTAATAGATCCTGTAATGCTGGGACTTGTAGGGCCTATCCAGAGCAACAAGTGGTGATAGACCCTGCAATGCTGGGACTTGTAGTGTCTTTGATAGTTCCTGAAATGCTGGGACTTGTAGTGCCTTTCCAGAGCAACCTGTGGTGATAGATCCTGCAATGCTGGGACTTGTAGTGCCTATCCTGAGCAACCTGTGGTGATTAAATCCTGCAATGCTGGGACTTGTAGTGCCTATCCTGAGCAACCTGTGGTGATAGATCCTGCAATGCTGGGACTTGAAGTGCCTATGATAGATCCTGCAATGCTGGGACTTGTAGGGCCTATCCAGAGCAACAAGTCCTGATAGACCCTGTAATGCTGGGACTTGTAGTGCCTTTGATAGATCCTGCAATGCTGGGACTTGTCGTGCCTTTGATAGATCAACCTGTGGTGATAGATCCTGCAATGCTGGGACTTGTAGTGCCTATCCAGAGCAACAAGTGGTGATAGACCTTGCAATGCTGGGACTTGTAGTGCCTTTGATAGATCCTGCAATGCTGGGACTTGTAGTGCCTTTCAATAGCAATCTGTGGTGATAGATTCTGCAATGCTGGGTGTTGTACTGCCTATAATAGATCCTGCAATGCTGGGATTTGTAGTGCCTATCCAGAGCAACAATTGGTGATAGACCCTGCAATACTGGGACTTGTAGTGCCTTTGATAGATTCTGCAATGCTGGGACTTGTAGTGTCTATCCAGGGCATCTTGTGGTGATAGATCCTGCAATGCTATGACTTATAGTGCTTATGATAGATGCTGCAATGCTGGGACTTGTAGTGCCTTTGATAGTTCCTGCAATGCTGTGACTTGTAGTGTCTTTCCAGAGCAACCTGTGGTGATAGATCCTGCAATGCTGGGACTTGTAGTGCCTTTCCTTAGTAACCTTTTGTAATAGATCCTGCAATTCTGGGACTTGTAGTGCCTATGATAGATCCTGCAATGCTGGGACTTGCAGGGCCTTTCCAGAGCAACAAGTGGTGATAGATCCTGCAATGCTGGGCCTTGTAGTGCCTTTGATAGATCCTGCAATGCTGGGACTTGTATTGCCTTTCCATAGCAACCTGTGGTGATAGATCATGCAATGCTGGGACTTGTAGTGAATATGATAGTTCCTGCAAAGCTGGGTCTTGTAGTACCTATCCTGAGCAACCTGTGGTGATAGATCCTGCAATGCTGGGACTTGTAATGCCTTTGATATATCATACAATGCTGCGACTTGTAGTGCCTATCCTAAGCAACCTGTGTTGATATATCCTTCAATGCTATGACTTGTAGTGGCTATGATAGATCCAGCAATGCTGGGACTTGTAGTGGCTATGATAGATCCTGCAATGCTGGGACTTGTAGTGCCTATCCAGAGCAACCTGTGGTGATAGATCCTGCAATGCTATGACTTGTAGTGCCTATGATAGATGCTGCAATGCTGGGACTTGTTGTGCCTTTGATAGATCCTGCAATGCTGGGACTTGCATTGCCTATCCATAGCAAGCTGTGGTGATACATCCTGCAATGCTTGGACTTGTAGTGCCTATCCTGAGCAACCTTTGTTGATAGATCTTGCAATGCTGGGACTTGTAGTGCCTTTGATAGATCATGCAATGCTGGGACTTGTAGTGCCTATCCTGAGCAACCTGTGGTGATAGATCCTGCATTTCTGGAACTTGTACTGCCTATGACAGATCCTGCAAAACTTGAACTTGTACTGTCTATGAAATATCATGCAATGCTGGGACTTGTAGTGCCTATGATAGATCCTGCAATGCTGGGACTTGCATTGCCTATCCATAGCAAGCTGTGGTGATACATCCTGCAATGCTTAGACTTGTAGTGCCTATCCTGAGCAACCTTTGTTGATAGATCCTGCAATGCTAGGACTTCTAGTGCCTATGATATATCCTGCAATGCTGGATCTTGTAGTACCTATCTGGAGCAACCTGTGGTGATAGATCCTGCAATGCTGGGACTTGTAATGCCTATGATACAATAGATCCTGCAATGCTGGGACTTGTAGTGATTATCCAGAGCAACCTGTGGTGATAGATACTGCAATGCTATGACTTGTAGTGCCTATGATAGATGCTGCAATGCTGTGACTTGTAGTGCATACCCTGAGCAACCTGTGTTTATAGATTTTGCAATGCTGGGACTTATAAAAAATAATAAAAAAATAATAAAAAAGATGCGGCGCTAAAACATGATTGAAAAAATACACTAAATAGGTATATAAATGAACCCAATATAAGGTAGATAAACGTAAGGATATACGTAGAAAAATACACTAATATCCAAAAATTAATAAATGCCAAATGTGAATAAATATATATATATAAGTGAAAACATCCCAAAAATCAAAATCCAAAAACCAAAATAAAAAGGTCCGTGATTGAAAAAAGAAGGTGCCAAAAAGTGTCAAAAGGGAGATAAAGATGCAGATGGAGAAATCTTCTATGTCTCTTCACACCCAAGGTGGAATATCAGATGCGCTTACCAGATCCTGGTGACTGCTATTACGGCAGTCATAAACAGCACATTGAATTTTGGGTCTCCCCAGAACCTCAGCATAAGGTACCCATGAGCGGCAGATGATTTGTCAGGAATGAAAAACAAGAGGACAATCCATAGTGTAATATGTCTGCACAGTCAATTTATTAAAAGGAATTGCACTTACAAGACATCGATGAATAAACAGCAATGTCAACGAGAATCGGCGTCTCCGTCTGCTACCTCTGCTTCCCAAGTTTGTGTAAAAGCCCAACACGACAACGGACGTGGTGACGTCGTAGGCTCCTCCTTTTTTTACGCGTTTCATCACGATAGGACGTCGTCTGGGGATTGGCCAAAAATGCTGGGACTTGTAGTGCCTATTCTGGGCAACCTGTGGTGATAGATCCTGCAATGCTGGAACTTGTAGTTCCTTTGCTGGGCAACCTGTGGTGATAGATCTTCCAATGCTGGGACTTGTAGTGCCTATCCTGAGCAACCAGTGGCGATTAAATCCTGCAATGCTGGGACTTGTAGTGCCTATGATAGATCCTGCAATTCTGGGACTTGTAGTGCCGATGCTGGGACTTGTAGTGCCTATCCAGAGCAACCTGTGGTGATAGATCCTGCAATGCTAGGACTTGCAGTGCCTATGATATATCCTGCAATGCTGGGGCTTGGAATGCCTATGATATATCATACAATGCTTGGACTTGTAGTGCCTATCCTGAGCAACCTGTGTTGATATATCCTTCAATGCTATGACTTGTAGTGCCTATGATAGATCCGGCAATGCTGGGACTTGTAGTGCCTATACAGAGCAACCTGTGGTGATAGGTCCTGCAATGCTCTGACTTGTAGTGCCTATCCTGGGCAACCTGTGGTGATAGATCTTGCAATGCTGGGAATTGTACTGCCTATGATAGTTCCTGCAATGCTGGGACTTACAGAGCCTCTGATAGTTCCTGCAATGCTGTGACTTGTAGTTCCTATCCAGAGCAACCTGTGGTTTAAGATCCTGCAATGCTGGGCCTTGTAGTGCCTATGGTAGATGCTGCAATGCTGGGACTTGTAGTGCCTATCCAGAGCAAAAGTGGTGATGGATCCTGCAATGCTGGGACTTGTAGTGCCTTTGATAGATCCTGCAATTATGGGACTTGTAGTGCCTTTCCAGAGCAACCTGTGGTGACAATCCTGCAATGCTAGGACTTGTAGTGCCTATGATATATCCTGCAATGCTGGGACTTTTAATGACTTTGATAGATCCTGCAATGCTGGGACTTGTAGTGCCTTTCCATAGCAACCTGTTGTGATAGATCTTGCAATGCTCGGACTTGTAGTTCCTATCCTGGGCAACCTGTGGTGATATAACCTGCAATGCTGGGACTTGTATTGCCTCTCCTGGGCACCCTGTGGTGATAGATCTTGCAATGCTATGACTTGTAGTGATTATGATAGATCCTGCAATGCTGGGACTTGTAGTGCCCATCCAGAGAAACCTGTGGTGATAGATCCTGCAATGTTATGACTTATAGTGCCTATCCTGAGCAACAAGTGGTGATAGACCCTGCAATGCTGGGACTTATAGTGCCTTTGATAGATCCTGCAATGCTGGGACTTGTAGTGCCTTTCCATAGTAACCTGTGGTGATAGATCCTGCAATACTGGGACTTGTAGTGATTATGATAGATCATGAAATGCTTGGACTTGTAGTGACTATCCTGAGCAACCTGTGGTGATAGATCTTGCAATGCTGGGACTTGTAGTGCCTATGATAGTTCCTGCAATGCTGGGACTCGTAGTGCCTATGATAGTTCCTGCGTAGCTGGGACGTATAGTGCCTATGATAGATACTGCAATGCTGGGACTTGTAGTGCTTTTCCAGAGCAACCAGTGGTGATAGATCCTGCAATGCTGGGACTTGTAGTTACTTTCCTGGGCAACCTGTGGTGATAGATCCTGCAATGCTGGGACTTGTAGTGCCTATGATAGATCCTGTAATGCTGGGACTTGTAGTGCCTATCCAGAGCAACCTGTGGTGATAGATCCTGCAATGCTAGGACTTGTAGTGCCTATGATATATACTGCAATGCTGGTTCTTTCAGTACCTATCCTGAGCAACCTGTGGTGATAGATCCTGCAATGCTTTGACTTGTAATGCCTTTGATATATCATACAGTGCTGGGACATTTAGTGCCTATCCTGAGCAACCTGTGTTGATCTATCCTTCAATGCTATGACTTGTATTTAATATAATAGATCCGGCAATGCTGGGACTTGTAGTGCCTATGATAGATCCTGCAATGCTATGACTTGTAGTGCCTATGATAGATGTTGCAATGCTGGGACTTGTAGTGCCTTTGATAGATGTTGCAATGCTGGGACTTGTAGTGCCTTTGATAGATCCTGCAATGCTGGGACTTGTAGTGCCTTTCCATAGCATCCTGTAGTAATAGATCCTACAATACTGGGACTTGTAGTGATTATGATAGATCATGAAATGCTTGGACTTGTAGTGACTATCCTGAGCAACCTGTGGTGATAGATCTTGCAATGCTGGGACTTGCAGTGCCTATGATAGATCCTACAGTGCTGGGACTTGTAGTGAATATCCTGAGCAACCTATGTTGATATATCCTGCAATGCTGGGGCTTGTAGTGCCTATCCTGAGCAACCTGTGGTGATATATCCTGCAATGCTGGGACTTGAAGTGCCTATGATAGATCCTGCAATGCTGGGACTTGTAGTGCCTATGAAAGATCCTGCAATGCTGGGACTTGTAGTGCCTATCCAGGGCAACCTGTGGTGATAGATCCTGCAATGCTAGGACTTGTAGTGCCTATGATATATCCTGCAATGCTGGGTCTTATAGTACCTATCCTGAGCAACCTGTGGTGATAGATCCTGCAATGCTGGGACTTGTAATGCCTTTGATATATCATACAATGCTGGAAATTGAAGTGCCTATCCTGAGCAACCTGTGTTGATATATCCTTCAGTGCTATGACTCGCAGTGCCTATGATAGATCAGGCATTGCTGGGACATGTGAAGGCTATGATAGATCCTGCAATGCTGGGACTTGTAGTGCCTATCCAGAGCAACCTGTGGTGATAGATCCTGCAATGCTATGTCTTGTAGTGCCTATGATAGATGCTGCAATGTTGGGACTTGTAGTGATTATCCAGAGCAACCTGTGGTTTTAAATCCTGCAATGCTGGGACTTGTAGTGCCTATCCAGAGCAACATGTGGTGAAAGATCTTGCAATGCTTGGACTTGTAGTGCTAATGATAGATCCTGAAATGCTTGGACGTTTAGTGCCTATCCAGAGTTACCTGTGGTGATAGATCCTGCAATGCTGGGACTTGTAGTGCCTATCCAGAGCAACAAGTGGTAATAGATCCTGCAATGCTGGGACTTGTAGCGCCTTTGATAGATCCTGCAATGCTGGGACTTGTAGTGCCTTTACAGAGAAACCTGTGGTGATAGATCCTGCAATGCTGGGACTTGTAGTTCATTTCCTGAGCAACAAGTGGTGATAGACCCTGCAATGCTGGGACTTGTAGTGCCTTTGATAGATCCTGCAATGTTGGGGCTTGTAGTGCGTTTCCAGAGCAACCTGTGGTGATAGATCCTGCAATGCTAGGACATGTAGTGCCTATGATATATCCTGCAATGCTGGGACTTGTAGTGCCTATACAGAGCAACCTGTGGTGATAGATCCTGCAATGCTCAGACTTGTAGTGCCTATCCTGGGCGACCTGTGGTGATATAACCTGCAATGCTTGGACTTGTAGTGCCTATGATAGTTCCTATCATCGCTATCACTATCATCTCTATAAGCTCTATCATGTCATCTCTAGCGCTATCATCTTAAACTCTATAAATTCTAACTCTATCATCTCAAGCTCTTTCATTGCTAGCTCTGTCATATTTAACATATCTCTGGCTCTATCATCTCTAACTCTATCATTACTATCTCTATCATCTCTGGCTCTATCATCTCTGGCTCTATCATCTCTGGCTCTATCATCTCTAACTCTATCATTTGCAGCTCTATCATCTCTACCTCTATCATTTGCAGCTCTATCATCTCTACCTCTATCATCTCTGGCTCTATCATCTCTAACTCTATCATCTCTAACTCTATCATCGCTATCAATATTATCTCTATCATCTCTATCAGCTCTATCATGTCATCTCTAGCTCTATCATCTCTAGCTCTATAATCCTTATTATCTCTAATTCTATCATCTCTAGCTCTATTATCTCTAGCTCTATCATCGCTAACTCTATCATCTCTCACGCTATCATCTCTAGCTTTATCATCACTATCTCTATCATCGTTAGCTCTATCATCTCTGGCTCTATCATTTCTGGCTCTATCATCTCAAGCTCTTTAATTTCTAGCTCTTTCATATTTAACTCTATCATCTCTAACTCTATAATCTCTGGCTCTATCATCTCTGGCTCTATCATCTCTGGCTCTATCATCTCTGGCTCTATCATGTCTATCCTTATCTCTAGCTCTATAATCTCTAGCTCTGTCACTATCTAGCACTATCATCTCTAACTCTATCATCTCTAGTAGGGATGAGCCGAACACCCCCCGGTTCGGTTCGCACCAGAACCCGCGAACGGACCGCAAGTTCGCACGAACGTTAGAACCCCATTGACGTCTATGGGACTCGAACGTTCGAAATCAAAAGTGCTCATTTTAAAGGCTAATTTGCATGGTATTGTCCTAAAAAGGGTTTGGGGACCCGGGTCCTACCCCAGGGGACATGTATCAATGCAAAAAAAACTTTTAAAAACGGCCGTTTTTTCGGGAGCAGTGATTTTAATGATGCTTAAAGTAAAAAAAAAAAGTGAAATATTCCTTTAAATATCGTACCTGGGGGGTGTCTATAGTATGCCTGTAAAGTGACGCGTGTTTCCCATGTTTAGAACAGTCCCTGCACCAAATGTCATTTTTAAAGGAAAAAATCTCATTTAAAACTGCTTGCGGGTTTAATGTCATGTCGGGTCATGGCAATATGGATGAAAATCAGTGAGACAAATGGCATGGGTACCCCCCAGTCCATTACCAGGCCCTTTGGGTCTTGTATGGATATTAAGGGGAACCCCGCACCCAAATTAAAATAAGGAAAGGTCCCTATATACTCTGAACAGCAGTATTCAGGCGGTGCAAACAAGACAGGGACTGTAGGTTTGTTGTTAAGTAGAATCTGTTTGTAATTTTGAACATTTTTAATGTGTTTAGCTCCAGCCAAAAAATCTTTTCTAAGCTTTTTGGAAAACATAGGGAAGGGTTATCACCCCTGTGACATTTGTTTTGCATCTTTCCTCCTCTTCAGAAGATTTCACCTCACTTTTTTGTCCCAATGAAAAATGTTTTTTGAAAATTTGGGTTTTTTTGTGGAACAAGGATTGGAAAGCATCAGTGGAAAGGAGAAATTGTTTTCCCATATTAACTCTTACAGGAGAGAATTTCCCTTCCTTAGGGGTAGATTTCATCTCACTTCCTGTTGTCTCCTTCCGTTTGCAAGTAGGAGTCGTTTGTAAGTTAGATGTTTGAAAGTAGGGTCCTGCCCTATATACTCAGCAGAAATTTGGGCCTTAGGTGTTGCTGTGGCCAAAACACTGTAAGCCCTCACAGGGCCCTGCTGTGAAATATTAGATCAAGAATTGTAATTACATGCCCCTGTTGAACAGGAGCTGAAAAATTAGGCCTTAGGCACTGGTGCTGGTGCCACAACACTGCAACCCCTCACAGACACTCTAGTTGGAACGCAGGAACGAGCCCTGCTGCAAAGTATTGCATCAAAAATTGTAATTACATGCCCCTGTTAGACAGGGGCAGAAAAATTGGGCCTTAGGCACTGGTGCTGGTGCCACAACACTGCAACCCCTCACAGACACTCTAGTTGGAACGCAGGAACGAGCCCTGCTGCAAAGTATTGCATCAAAAATTGTAATTACACGCCCCTGTTAGACAGGGGCAGAAAAATTGGGTCTTAGGCACTGGTGCTGGTGCCACAACACTGCAACCCCTCACAGACACTCTAGTTGAAACGCAGGAACAAGCCCTGCTGCAAAGTATTGCATCAAAAATTGTAATTACACGCCCCTGTTAGACAGGGGCTGAAAAATTGGGTCTTAGGCACTGGTGCTGGTGCCACAACACTACAACCCCTCACAGACACTCTAGTTGGAAAGCAGGAACGAGCCCTGCTGCAAAGTATTACATCAAAAATTGTAATTACACGCCCCTGTTAAACAGGGGCTGAAAAATTGTGCCTTAGGCACTGGTGGTGGCGCCCAGAACCAAAAATGTTCTTACAAGCTATCAGCGTGATGATTGAGGAGGAAGAGGATAATTACTCAGGGATAGTCACTCAGCATCAGCATAGGCAGTCTTTGAAGGGATCTGAGATTTCAAAAAAAATTATTCGGTTACATCAGCATCAGGTGCTTGGTAGCTGGTGGTGATCCAAGACTGATTCATTTTTATGAAGGTCAGCCGATCGACCGAGTCGGTGGACAGACGCACCCTGTGATCGGTTACCACGCCTCCAGCAGCACTGAATGTGCGTTCCGAAAGAACGCTGGATGCAGGACAGGCCAGTAGCTCAATTGCATACTGTGCAAGCTCTGGCCAGTGATCCATCCTCAAGACCCAGTAACCCAGAGGATTTTCGGTGGGAAAGGTGTCCAAGTCTGATCTTGCCCCTAGGTATTCCTGCACCATGTAAATCAGACGCTGGCGATGGTTGCTGGAACCGATCATACCTTGGGGCTGCGGACCAAAAAATTGTCTGAACGCATCGGTCAGACGGCCACCTTCTCCACCGCTCCTTCTTTGACTGACCGAAGCCTCAGCAACACGTTGTCCAGAAACAGGAGTTTGTAACCTCCCAGTCTCTGGGAACGCGTTGCACAGACCTTTCTGCAAGGCCTCCCGAAGATGTTTCATCCTCTGCTCCCTCTGCGATGGCAAGATAAGGTCCGCAACCTTACCCTTGTAACGTGGATCAAGGAGGGTTGCCAGCCAGTATTGGTCCTTCTCCTTGATACCACGAATACGAGGATCCTTACGCAGGCTTTGCAGGATCAGGGAGGCCATGCAGCATAGGTTTGCTGAGGCATTCGGTCCGGAGTCCTCTGGGTCACTAAGGACAACAACGTCCGCAGCCACCTCCTCCCAGCCACGTACAAGTCCATGTGTTCCTTGGGACTGATCCCTTAAAGACTGCTGATGCTGAGTGCCAGGCTCCACCTCCATACTGACACAATCTTCCTCCTCCTCCTCCTCGTCCTCTTCCTGTGTGATCGGCGGGCACGCAGGAACACTGTCTGGATAAAGGGGGCCTTGAGAGCTAAGGAAGTCCTCCTCTTCCTGCCTCTGTTCTGCCTCAAGTGCCCTGTCCATTATTCCACGCAGCGTGTGCTCCAACAGGTGGACAAGGGGGACAGTGTCACTGATGCATGCACTGTCAGTGCTCACCATCCTCGTGGCCTCCTCGAATGGTGACAGGACAGTGCATGCATCCCTGATCATGGCCCACTGGCGTGGGGAAAAAAAACCAAGGTCCCCTGACCCTGTCCTGGTGCCATAGTCGCACAGGTACTCATTGATGGCCCTCTGCTGCGTGTGCAGCCGCTGCAGCATGGCCAACGTCGAGTTCCACCTGGTGGGCATGTCACAGATTAGGCGGTTCTTGGGCAGGTTAAACTCCTTTTGGAGGTCCGTCAGCCGAGCACTGGCATTATATGACCGGCGGAAATGCACAGAGACTTTCCTGGCCTGCCTCAGGACATCCTGTAAGCCCGGGTACCTGCCCAAGAACCGCTGCACCACCAAGTTAAGGACGTGAGCCAAACAGGGCACATGGGTCAGTTGTCCCTGTCGGAGGGCAGAGAGGAGGTTGGTGCCATTGTCGCAAACCACCATTCCTGCCTTAAGTTGGCGTGGCGTCAACCACCTCTGAACCTGCCCCTGCAGAGCTGACAGAACCTCTGCCCCAGTGTGGCTCCTGTCCCCCAAGCACACCAGCTCAAGCACCGCATGGCATCTTTTGGCCTGCGTACTTGCGTAGCCCCTTGAACGCCTACGGAGCACCGCTGGTTCCGAGGAAGAGGCCATGGAGGAAGAAGAAGAGGAGGGGGTGGAGGAGAGAGGTGTGTCACAATCAGCATTTTGGAGGCGTGGTGGCGGAACAACCTCCAACACTACTGCACCTTGTCCTGCATCCTTCCCAGCTGCCAGCAGAGTCACCCAATGCGCCGTGAAACTTAAGTAACGTCCCTGTCCATGCCTGCTGGACCATGAGTCAGCGGTAATATGCACCTTACCGCTGACCGCCCTGTCCAGCGAGGCATGGACATTGCCTTCCACATGCCGGTAGAGAGCCGGAATCGCCTTCCGTGAGAAAAAGTGGCGTTTGGGTACCTGCCACTGAGGAACCGCACATTCCACAAACTCACGGAAGGGGGCAGAGTCTACCAACTGAAAAGGCAGCAGTTGAAGTGCTAGCAATTTTGCCAAGCTAGCATTCAACCGCTGGGCATGTGGATGGCTGGGAGCAAACTTCTTTCGGCGGTGCAGCAGCTGGGGCAGGGAAATTTGCCTGGTACAATCTGACGTCGGTGTACCAAAAGCAGATTGCCCACAAGTACTTGGCTGTGACACACCTAATTCTACACCTTCATTCCTCTCACTGCAGGTCTCAGAGAGGACTGAAGGTCTAGTGGGGTTGGAAATCTCAGCTGATGAGGAGCAAGGAGAGATCGTCTTTGTTCTTTGGTGTGGGTCTTTTAGATATGCTTGCCAACGAACTGCATGGCAGGTCAACATATGTCTGGTCAAGCATGTGGTACCCAAGCGGGAGATGTTTTGGCCACGCGAGATACGCTTGAGACATATGTTGCAAATAGCAGCGGTGCGATCTGATGCACTCGTCTCAAAAAAGGCCCACACCAAAGAACTTTTTGAATAACGCGCAGAGACTGCAGCGCCCTGCACATGTGGAGCTTTGGGGTGTGATGCAGTCAATGTGCTGCCCTTAGGCTGGCCCCTGGAGGGCATCCTGCCTAGTTGGTGATGTGCCACCTCCTCCTCCTCCTCCTCCTCTCTCCTATCAGGCACCCACGTTGAGTCAGTGACCTCATCATCCCCTCCCTCCTCATCACTGGAGCAAACCTGGCAGTATGCTGCAGCAGGGGGAGCATGACTGCCAGATTGCTGTCCTTCTTGGGCACCCCCTCTGTCCGTGCTCATGTTACTGCCTTCATTGAGCTCAGTATCATCATCAGAGCCTTCCAAACGCTGGGCATCCTCCTGGAGCATGTACCCAACACTGTGGTCAAACAGTTCGAGGGAATCCTCATGAGGACATGGTGGAGCTAGGGAAGGAGTCACTGATGACATTGAGCTGAGGGAAGAGGCCGCTGCTTTGCCAGACAAAGCACCCTGGGCATGGGTGAGAGAGGATGAGGAGGATGAGGACGGCTTGGTCATCCACTCGACCAAGTCTTCCGCATGTTGCGGCTCAACACGGCCAGCTGCCGAAAAAAAGGCCAAGCGTGTCCCATGGCCACGTGCTGATGAGGATGCACCGTCTCCACGACCAGCACTAGACACAGAGCCTGCTTGCCCTCTCTTATTGGCTTGTGACTGTCTGCCTCTCCTTCTTGGCCTTCCAGACATACTAATGGCCTGTAGCTGCACTAAGCTGGGATAGAACACCTGTAATTTTCTTCAGGTAGCTTTATATACTGTAACCAGACAAGCCTGCCTGTCAGTAGGAAGATAACAGGAACGGATCTAGCTGAACACTGTGAGCAGGACGCACTGTACTAAATGTAAATAGTCTAGCTGCCTGACCGTGGTACTAATAGGATCAAAAAGAACACCTGTAATTTTCTTAAGGTAGCTTTATATACTGTAACCAGACAAGCCTGCCTGTCAGTAGGAAGATAACAGGAACGGATCTAGCTGAACACTGTGAGCAGGACGTACTGCACTAAATGTATATAGCAGGAACGGATCTAGCTGAACACTGTGAGCAGGACGCACTGCACTGAATGTAAATAGCAGGAACGGATCTAGCTGAACACTGTGAGCAGGACGCACTGCACTAAATGTAAATACCAGGAACGGATCTAGCTGAACACTGTGAGCAGGACGCACTGCACTGAATGTAAATAGCAAGAACGGATCTAGCTGAACACTGTGAGCAGGACGCACTGTACTAAATGTAAATAGTCTAGCTGCCTGACCGTGGTACTAATAGGATCAAAAAGAACACCTGTAATTTTCTTAAGGTAGCTTTATATACTGTAACCAGACAAGCCTGCCTGTCAGTAGGAAGATAACAGGAACGGATCTAGCTGAACACTGTGAGCAGGACACACTGTACTAAATGTAAATAGTCTAGCTGCCTGACCGTGGTACTAATAGGATCAAAAAGAACACCTGTAATTTTCTTAAGGTAGCTTTATATACTGTAACCAGACAAGCCTGCCTGTCAGTAGGAAGATAACAGGAACGGATCTAGCTGAACACTGTGAGCAGGACGTACTGCACTAAATGTATATAGCAGGAACGGATCTAGCTGAACACTGTGAGCAGGACGCACTGCACTGAATGTAAATAGCAGGAACGGATCTAGCTGAACACTGTGAGCAGGACGCACTGCACTAAATGTAAATACCAGGAACGGATCTAGCTGAACACTGTGAGCAGGACGCACTGCACTGAATGTAAATAGCAAGAACGGATCTAGCTGAACACTGTGAGCAGGACGCACTGTACTAAATGTAAATAGTCTAGCTGCCTGACCGTGGTACTAATAGGATCAAAAAGAACACCTGTAATTTTCTTAAGGTAGCTTTATATACTGTAACCAGACAAGCCTGCCTGTCAGTAGGAAGATAACAGGAACGGATCTAGCTGAACACTGTGAGCAGGACACACTGTACTAAATGTAAATAGTCTAGCTGCCTGACCGTGGTACTAATAGGATCAAAAAGAACACCTGTAATTTTCTTCAGGTAGCTTTATATACTGTAACCAGACAAGCCTGCCTGTCAGTAGGAAGATAACAGGAACGGATCTAGCTGAACACTGTGAGCAGGACGCACTGTACTAAATGTAAATAGTCTAGCTGCCTGACCGTGGTACTAATAGGATCAAAAAGAACACCTGTAATTTTCTTAAGGTAGCTTTATATACTGTAACCAGACAAGCCTGCCTGTCAGTAGGAAGATAACAGGAACGGATCTAGCTGAACACTGTGAGCAGGACACACTGTACTAAATGTAAATAGTCTAGCTGCCTGACCGTGGTACTAATAGGATCAAAAAGAACACCTGTAATTTTCTTAAGGTAGCTTTATATATATATATTTATATGTAAATACCAGGAACGGATCTAGCTGAACACTGTGAGCAGGACGCACTGCACTGAATGTAAATAGCAGGAACGGATCTAGCTGAACACTGTGAGCAGGACGCACTGCACTAAATGTAAATACCAGGAACGGATCTAGCTGAACACTGTGAGCAGGACGCACTGCACTGAATGTAAATAGCAGGAACGGATCTAGCTGAACACTGTGAGCAGGACACACTGCACTAAATGTAAATAGTCTAGATAGAAGATAACAGGAACGGATCTAGCTAAACTGAATACAGTGTATATATATATATATGCAACACCTGGGATGCATATATATACACAATACACTGTAAGTGCAGCTAACTGACTGACTGTTCTGCCTAATCTATCTAACTCAAATCAAATGACACTGTCTCTCTCTCTCTCTATCTCTCAGCACACCGGAACACACACTACACAGGGCCGCCGTGCAGGCGGCCTTATATAGTGTGGGGTGTGTACTAAATCCCCTGAGCCATAATTGGCCAAAGCCACCCTGGCTTTGGCCAATTACAGCTCTCTCTACTGACGGCGCTGTGATTGGCCAAGCATGCGGGTCATAGTGCATGCTTGGCCAATCATCAGCCAGCAATGCACTGCGATGCCGCAGTGAATTATGGGCCGTGACGCGCCACACGAATTTGGCGCGAACGGCCCATATCGTTCGCAATTCGGCGAACGACCGAACAGCCGATGTTCGAGTCGAACATGGGTTCGACTCGAACACGAAGCTCATCCCTAATCTCTAGCTCTATCATCTACTAGTTCTATCATCTCTGGCTCTATCATCTCTGGCTCTATCATCTCTGGCTCTATCATCTCTGGCTCTATCATCTCTGGCTCTATCATCTCTGGCTCTATCATCTCTGGCTCTATCACCTCTGGCTCTATCATCTCTATCTTTATGATCTCTAGCTCTATCATCTCTAGCATCTCTATTAGCTCTGTCGTCATCTCTAAACGCTATCATCTCTAGATTTCTCATCACTATCTCTATCATCTCTAGCTCTATCATCTCTAGCTCTATCATCTCTAGCTCTATCATCTCTAACTCTATCATCTCTAACTCTATCATCTCTAACTCTATCATCTCTATCTCTATCATCTCTAACTCTATCATCTCTGGCTCTATCATCTCTGGCTCTATCATCTCTGGCTCTATCATCTCTGGCTCTATCATCTCTATACTTATCATCTCTGGCTCTATCATCTCTATACTTATCATCTCTAGCTATATCATCTCTAGCTATATCATCGCTATCTCTATCAGCTCTATCATCTCTAACGCTACCATCTCTAGCTTTATCACTATCTCTATCATCGCTAGCTCTATCATCTCTGGCTCTATCATCTCTAACTCTATCATCTCTGGGACTCTGAAGTAAGGGGCTGCTGGTGGGACTCATCACATTAGTAAGAAGCTGCTGATTGGACTCTGATGTAAGGGGGCTGGTGATGGGACTCTGATGTAAGTAGTTGCTGATTGGATTCTGATGTAAGGGGGCTGATGATGGGACTCTGATGTAGGGGGCTGTTAATGGGACGCTGATGTAAGGGGCTGCTGATTGGATCCTGATGTAAGGGGCTGCTGATGGTACTATGATGTAATGGGCCTGTGATGGGACAGGTGATGGGACTCTGATGTGAGGGGCTGGTGATGGGACTCTGATGCAATAGGCTGCTTAGGGGACTCTGATGTAAGGGGGCTGGTGATGGGAGTCTGAAGTAAGGGGCCGCTGATTGGACTCTGATGTAAGGTCCTGGTGTTGGGACACTCTGTATTGGGCTGCTGATGGGATTCTGATGTAAGGGGCTGCTGATGGGACTCTGATGTAAGCGACTGTTGATGGGACTCTGATGTAAGGGGGCTGGTGATGGGACTCTGATGTAAGGACCATGTGATGGGACGCTGATGTAAGGGGCTGCTGATGGGACTCTGATGTAAGGGGCTGCTGATGGGACTCTGATGTAAGGGGCTGCTGATGGGACTCTGATGTAAGGGGCTGCTGATGGGACTCTGATGTAAGGGGATTCTGATAGGACTCTGATGTAAGGGGCTGCTGATGGGACACTGATGTAAGGGGGCTGGTGATGGGACGCTGATGTAAGGGGCTGCTGATGGGAATCTGATGTAAGGGGCTGCTGATGGGAATCTGATGTAAGGGGCTGCTGATGGGAATCTGATGTAAGGGGCTGCTGATGGGACTCTGATGTAAGGGGACAGGTGATGGGACTCTGATGTAAGGGGCTGCTGATGGGACTCTGAAGTAAGGGGCCTGTGACGGGTCTCTGATGTTAGGGGGCTGGTGATGGGCCCCTTACATCAGAGTCCCATCAGAGCCCCTTACATCAGAGTCCTATCAGAATCCCCTTACAGAGTCCCATCAGCAGCCTCTTACATCAGAGTCCATTCAGCTGCCCCTTACATCAGAATCCAATCAGCAGCCTCTTACATCAGAGTCCCCTAAGCAGCCTTTTACATCAGAGTCCCATCACGAGCCCCTTACATCAGAGTCCCATCACGAGCCCCTTACATCAGAGTCCCATCACGAGCCCCTTACATCAGAGTCCCATCACGAGCCCCTTACATCAGAGTCCCATCACGAGCCCCTTACATCAGAGTCCCATCACGAGCCCCTTACATCAGAGTCCCATCACGAGCCCCTTACATCAGAGTCCCATCACGAGCCCCTTACATCAGAGTCCCATCACGAGCCCCTTACATCAGAGTCCCATCACGAGCCCCTTACATCAGAGTCCCATCACGAGCCCCTTACATCAGAGTCCCATCACGAGCCCCTTACATCAGAGTCCCATCACGAGCCCCTTACATCAGAGTCCCATCACGAGCCCCTTACATCAGAGTCCCATCACGAGCCCCTTACATCAGAGTCCCATCACGAGCCCCTCACATCAGAGTCCCATCAGCAGCCCCTCACATCAGAGTCCCATCAGCAGCCCCTCACATCAGAGTCCCATCAGCAGCCCCTCACATCAGAGTCCCATCAGCAGCCCCTCACATCAGAGTCCCATCAGCAGCCCCTCACATCAGAGTCCCATCAGCAGCCCCTCACATCAGAGTCCCATCAGCAGCCCCTCACATCAGAGTCCCATCAGCAGCCCCTCACATCAGAGTCCCATCAGCAGCCCCCTTACATCAGAGTCCCATCACCTGTCCCCTTACATCAGAGTCCCATCACCTGTCCCCTTACATCAGAGTCCCATCACCTGTCCCCTTACATCAGAGTACCATCACCAGCCCCTCACATCAGAGTCCATTCAGCAGCCCCATACATCAGAGTCCAATCAGCAGCCCCTTACATCAGCGTCCCTTACATCAGAGTTCCATCAACAGTCCCTTACAACAGAGTCCTATCACCAGCTCCTCACATCAGAGTCCCATCACCAGCCCATTACATCAGAGTCCCACCAGCAGCCCAATACAGTGTGTCCCAACACCAGGACCTTACATCAGAGACCCATCAGAGCCCCTTACATCAGAGTCCTATCAGAATCTCCTTACATCAGAGACCCATCAGCAGCCCCTTACATCAGAGTCCCATCACCTGTCCCCTTACATCAGAGTCCCATCACCTGTCCCCTTACATCAGAGTCCCATCACCTGTCCCCTTACATCAGAGTCCCATCACCTGTCCCCTTACATCAGAGTCCCATCACCTGTCCCCTTACATCAGAGTCCCATCACCTGTCCCTCACATCAGAGTCCCATCAGCAGCCCCTTACATCAGAGTCCAATCAGCAGCCCCTTACATCAGAGTCCCATCAGCAGCCCCTTACATCAGAGTCCCATCAGCAGCCCCTTACATCAGAGTCCCATCAGCAGCCCCTTACATCAGAGTACAATCAGCAGCCCCTTACATCAGAATGTCCCATCACCAGCCCCTTACATCAGCGTCCAATCAACAGCCCCTTAAATCAGCATCCCATCAACAGCCCCCTACATCAGAGTCCAATTATCAGCCCCATACATCAGGGTACCATTAACAGCCCCCTTACATCAGAGTCCCAACACCAGGTCCTTACATCAGAGACCCATCAGCAGCCCCTTACATCAAAGTCCAATCAGCAGCCCCTTACATCAAAGTCCAATCAGCAGCCCCTTACATCAAAGTCCAATCAGCAGCCCCTTACATCAAAGTCCCATCAGCAGCCCCTTACATCAAAGTCCAATCAGCAGCCCCTTACATCAAAGTCCAATCAGCAGCCCCTTACATCAAAGTCCCATCAGCAGCCCCTTACATCAAAGTCCCATCACAGGCCCCTTACATCAGAGTCATATCCGTATCCCCTTACATCAGAGTCTCATCAGAAGCCCCTTACATCAGCATCACATTAACAGCTCCCTACATCAGAGTCCCATCATCAGCCCCCTTACATCAGAGTCCCATCATCAGCCCCCTTACATCAGAGTCCCATCATCAGCCCCCTTACATCAGAGTCCCATCATCAGCCCCCTTACATCAGAGTCCCATCAGATCCCCTTACATCAGAGTCCCATCAGCCGCCCCTCACATCAGAGTCCCATCAGCCGCCCCTCACATCAGAGTCCCATCAGCAGCCCCTTACATCAGATTCCCATCAGAGCCCCTTACATCAGAGTGCTATCAGAATCCCCTTACATCAGAGTCCAATCAGCAACCCCTTACATCAGAGTTCCATCAACAGTCCCTTACAACAGAGTCCCATCAGCAGCCCCTTACAACAGAGTCCTATCACCAGCCCCTCACATCAGAGTCCCATCACCAGCCCCTACATCAGAGTCCCACCAACAGCCCCCTTACATCAGAGTCCCATCACCAGCCCCTTACATCAGAATCCCATCAGCAGTCCAATACAGAGTGTCCCAACACCAGGACCTTACATAAGAGACCCATCAGCAGCCCCTTACTTCAGAGTCCAATCAGCGGCCCCGTACTTCAGACTCCCATCATAAGCCCCCTTACATCAGAGTCATCTAAGCAGCCTTTTACATCAGAGTGCCATCCCCAGCCCCTCACAATAGAGTCCCATCAGCAGCCCCTTACATCAAAGTCCCATTATCAGCCCCCTTACATCAGAGAGTCCCATCAACAGTCCCTTACATCAGAGAGTCCCATCAGCAGCCCCTTACATCAAAGTCCCATCACCAGCCCCCTTACATCGGAGTCCCATCACATGCTCCTTACATCAGAATCCCATCAGCAGCCCCTTACATCAGAGTCCAATCAACAGCCCCTTACATCAGCGTCCCATCACATGCTCCTTACATCAGAGTCCCATCAACAGTCCCTTACATCAGGGAGTCCCATCAACAGTCCCTTACATCAGAGTGCTATCAGAATTCCCTTACATCAGAGTCCCATAAGCAGCCCCCTTACATCAGAGTCCAATCAGCAGCCTCTTACATTAGAGTCCTACCACCAGCATCTTACATCAAAGTCCCATCAACAGTCCCTTACATCAGAGTCCCATCACCACCCCCCTTACATCAAAGTCCCATCACAAGCACCTTACATCAGAATCCCATAAGCAGCCTCTTACATCAGAGTCCCATCACAAGTCCATTACATCAAAATCCCATCACCAGCCCATTACAGAGTTTCCCAACACCAGGACCTTACATCAGAGACCCATCAGCAGCCTCTTACATCAGAGTCCCATCACATGCTCCTTATACATCAGAGTCCTATAACCAGCCCCCTTACATCAGAGTCCCATCAACAGTCCCTTACCTCAGAGTCCCATCAACAGTCCCTTACCTCAGAGTCCCATCAACAGTCCCTTACCTCAGAGTCCCATCAACAGTCCCTTACCTCAGAGTCCCATCAACAGTCCCTTACCTCAGAGTCCCATCAACAGTCCCTTACATCAGAGTCCCATCAGCAGCCCCTACATCAGAGTCCCACCAACAGCCCCCTTACATCAGAGTCCCATCACCAGCCCCTTACATCAGAATCCCATCAGCAGTCCAATACAGAGTGTCCCAACACCAGGACCTTACATCAGAGACCCATCAGCAGCCCCTTACTTCAGAGTCCAATCAGCGGCCCCGTACTTCAGACTCCCATCATAAGCCCCCTTACATCAGAGTCATCTAAGCAGCCTTTTACATCAGAGTGCCATCCCCAGCCCCTCACAATAGAGTCCCATCAGCAGCCCCTTACATCAAAGTCCCATTATCAGCCCCCTTACATCAGAGAGTCCCATCAACAGTCCCTTACATCAGAGAGTCCCATCAGCAGCCCCTTACATCAAAGTCCCATCACCAGCCCCCTTACATCGGAGTCCCATCACATGCTCCTTACATCAGAATCCCATCAGCAGCCCCTTACATCAGAGTCCAATCAACAGCCCCTTACATCAGCGTCCCATCACATGCTCCTTACATCAGAGTCCCATCAACAGTCCCTTACATCAGGGAGTCCCATCAACAGTCCCTTACATCAGGGAGTCCCATCAACAGTCCCTTACATCAGGGAGTCCCATCAGCAGCCCCTTACATCAGGGAGTCCCATCAGCAGCCCCTTACATCAGGGAGTCCCATCAGCAGCCCCTTACATCAGAGTCCCATCAGCAGCCCCTTACATCAGAGTCCCATCAGCAGCCCCTTACATCAGAGTCCCATCAGCAGCCCCTTACATCAGGGAGTCCCATCAGCAGCACCTTACATCAGAGTCCCATCAGCAGCCCCTTACATCAGAGTCCCATCAGCAGCCCCTTACATCAGAGTCCCATCAGCAGCCCCTTACATCAGAGTCCCATCACAGGTCCCTTACATCAGAGTGCTATCAGAATCCCCTTCCATCAGAATTCCATCACCAGCCAAATACAGAGTGTCCCAATACCAGGACCTTACATCAGAGACCCAGCAGCAGCCCCTTACATCAGGGTCCCATCACATGTTCCTTACATCAGAGTCCCATCAGCAGCCCCTTACAGAGTATCGTCACCAGCCCCCTTACATCAGAGTCCAATCAGCAGCCCCTTACATCAGAGTCCAATCAGCAGCCCCTTACATGAGAGTCCCATCAGCAGCCCCTTACATGAGAGTCCCATCAGCAGCCCCTTACATGAGAGTCCAATCAGCAGCCCCTTACATCAAAGTCCCATCAACAGTCCCTTACATCAGAGTCCCATCAGCAGCCCCCTTACATCAGAGTCCCATCACAAGCTCCTTACATCAGAGTCCCATCAGCAGCCTCTTACATCAGAGTCCATTCAGCAGCCCCTTACATCAGCATCCCATTAACAGCCCCCTACATCAGAGTCCCATCACAGGCCCCTTACATCAGAGTCCCCTAAGCAGCCTTTTACATCAGAGTCCCCTCAGCAGCCTTTTACATCAAAGTCCCATTACCAGCCCCCTTACATCAGAGTCCCATCAGCAGCCGCTTCCATCAGAGTCCAATCAGCGTCCCCTTACTTCAGACTCCCATCACCAGGCCCCTCACATCAGAGTCCCATCAAGCAGCCCCTTACCTCAGAATCCCATCACCAGCCCAATACAGAGTGACCCATAAGCAGCCCCTTACATCAGAGTACCATCATCAGCCCCTCACATCAGAGTCCATTCAGCAGCCACTTACATTAGAGTCCCATCAACAGTCCCTTACATCAGAGTCCCATCAGCAGCCCCTTCATCAGAGTCCAATCAGCAGCCCCTTACATCAGAAGGTACCATCACTAGCCCCTTACATCGGTGTCCCATCATCAGCCCCTTACATCAGAGTCCCATCAGCAGCCCCTTACAAAGTCTCATCCCCTTACATCAGAGTCCAATCAGCAGCCTCTTACATCAAAGTCCCATTACCAGCCCCCTTACATCAGAGTCCCATCAACAGTCCCTTACATCAGGGAGTCCCATTAGCAACCCCTTACTTCAAAGTCCCATCACTATCCCCCTTACATCAGAGTCCCATCACATGCTCTTTACATCAGAGTCCTATTAGCAGCCCCTTACATCAGAGTCCCATTAGCAGCCCCTTACATCAGAGTCCCACCACCAGCCCCTTACATCAAAGTCCCATTGCCAACCCCCTTACATCAGAATCCCATCAACAGTCCCTTACATCAGGGAGTCCCATCAGCAGCCCCTTACATCAAAGTCCCATCACCAGGCCCCTTACATCAGAGTCACATCACATGCTCCTTACCTCAGAGTCCCATCAGCAGCCCCTTACATCAGAGTTCCATCAGCAGTCCAATACAGAGTGTCCCAACACCAGGACCTTACATCAGACAGAGACCCATCAGCAGCCCCTTTCATCAGAATCCATTCAGCAGCCCCTTACATCAGAGTCCAATCAGCGGCTCCTGACTTCAGACTCCCATCACCAGCCCCCTTACATCAGAGTCCCCTAAGCAGCCTTTTACATCAGAGTCCCATCAGCAGCCCCTCACATCAGAGTCCCATCAGCAGCCCCTTACATTAGAGTCCGATCAGCAGCAACTGACAGAGTCTCATCACCAGCCCCCTTACATCAGAGTCCCATCACATGCTCCTTACATCAGAGTCCCATCAGCAGCCCCTTACATCAGAGTCCAATCAGCAGCCCCTTACGTCAGCGTCCTATTAACAGCTCCTGGGACTCTGATGTAAGGAGCATTTGATGGGACGCTGATGTAAAGGGGCTGCTGTTTGGACTCTGATGTAAGGGGCTGCTGATGGTACTCTGTAAGGGGCTGCTGATGGGACTCTGATGTGAGGGGCTGGTGACGGGACTCTGATGTAAGGGGGCTAAGCTAGAGATGTTAAAGCCAGAGATGATAGAGCCAGATAGTGCTAGAGATGACAGACCTAGAGATGATAGAGCTAGAGATCATAAGGATAGAGATGATAGAGCCAGAGATGATAGAGATAACGATGATAGAGGTAGAGATGATAGAGCAAACGATGATAGAGATAGTGGTGATAAAGCTAGAGATGATAGCATTAGAGATGATAGAGCCAGAGATGATAGAGCCAGAGATGATTAAGCCAGAGATGAAAAAGCCAGAGATGATAGAGCCAGATATTGTTAGAGATGACAGAGCTAGAGATGATAGAGCTAGAGATGATAGAGCCAGAGATGATAGAGCTAGCGATGATAGAGATAGTGATGATAGAGCTAGACATGAAAGAGCTGATAGAGATAGCGATGATAGAGCTAGAGATGATAGAGCTAGAGATGATAGCGGTAGAGATGCTAGAGCTAGAGATGATAGAGCTAGCGATGATAGAGATGATAGAGCCAGAGATGATAAAGCTAGAGATGATAGAGCCAGAGATGATAGAGCCAGAGATGATAGAGCCAGAGATGATAGAGCCAGAGATGATTCAGCCAGAGATGATAAAGCAACTTAGAGATGATCGTGATATGGATGATAGAGCCAGAGATGATGGAGTTAGAGATGATTGATAGAGTTAGAAATTAAAGAGCTTGAGATGATAGAGTTAGAGATGATATAGATATGGATGATAGAGCCAGAGATGATAGAGTTAGAGATGATTGATAGAGTTAGATATGACAGAGCAAGAATTAAAAGAGCTTGAGATGATAAAGTTAGAGATGATAGAGTTAGAGATGATAGTGCTAGAGATGACAGAGCTAGAGATGATAGAGCCAGAGATGATAGAGATAGCGATGATAAGATAGTGATGATAGAGCCAGAGATCATAGAGGTAGAGATGATAGAGCTGCAGATGATAGATGTAGAGATGCTAGAGCTAGCGATGATAGAGATAGTAATGATAAAAAGCTAGAGATGATAGAGCCAGAGATGATAAAGCTAACGATGATAGAGATGATAAAGCTAGAGATTGTTATTTCTTAGTGAATCTCTTGTGAACAAAGCTTTATCGCTAACTTTGTAAAATAGGGCAGTGTCCACGCACTATAACTATCCCACCGTGGCGTTTGTTATTTCTTAGTGAATCTTTTGTGAACAAAGCTCTAACGTTAACTTTGTAAAATAGGAACAGTTTCCCGGATTGTAAATTGTAGACTTTAAAACGTCTAAAATAACAATTCGACCTTATACCTCCGGCTATTGTCACTCTAAGGGGCTGCTGATTGGACTTTGATGTAAGGGGCTGCTGATGGGACTTTGATGTAAGGGGCTGCTGATGGGACTTTGATGTAAGGGGCTGCTGATGGGACTTTGATGTAAGGGGCTGCTGATGGGACTTTGATGTAAGGGGCTGCTGAATGGACTCTGAAGTAAGGGGTTGCTGATCGGTCTCTGATATAAGGACCTGGTGTTGGGACACTCTGTATTGGACTGCTGATGGGATTCTGATGTAAGGGGCTGGTGATGGGACTCTGATGTAAGGGGGCTGTTAATGGTACCCTGATGTATGGGGCTGATAATTGGACTCTGATGTAAGGGGCTGATAATTGGACTCTGATGTAAGGGGCTGATGATGGGCCACCACCAGCCCCCTTACATCAGAGTTCCATCAACAGTACCTTACATCAGAATTCCATCAGCAGCCCCTTACATCAGAGTCCCATCAGCAGGCCCTTAAATCAGAGTCCCATCACAGGCCCCTTACATCAGCGTCCCATCACATTTTCTTTACATCAGAGTCCCATCAGCAGCCCCTTACATCAGAGTCCCATCAGCAGACCCTAACATCAGAGTCCCATCACAGGCCCCTTACATCAGAGTCCCATTAGATCCCCTTACATCAGAGTCCTATCAGAGTCCCATCAGCAGCCCCTTACATTAGAGTCTCATCACCATCACCCATATATGTATATAATCCCTATTTATTGATTTATTTTGCTGTCATATGAATAAGCACTGTACATATTAAAGTAACAGATTTATTATAGTGCTAGTTAAAGCACAGTATTTTGTTGTGTGTAGTAAAAAAAAAACTTATAGGGGTTTAAGTCCAAGGAGACCTCTTAGACATCTCCTTTGTTCACTTTTTGCTGTCATATGAATAAGCACTGTACATATTAAAGTTACAGATTTATTATAGTGCTAGTTAGAGCACAGTATTTTGTTGTGTGTAGTAAAAAAAAACTTATAGGGGTTTAAGTCCAAGGAGACCTCTTAGACATCTCTTTTGTTCACTTTTGATGTAAGGGGCTGCTGATTGGACTCTGATATAAGGGGTTGCTGAATGGACTCTGATGTAAGAGGCTGCTGATGGGACTCTGATGTAAGGGACTGTTGATGATACTTTGATGTAAGTGGCTGGTGTTAGGACTCTAATGTAAGAGGCTGCTGATTGGACTCTGATGTAAGGGGCTGCTGAATGGACTCTGATATAAGGGGCTGCTGATGGGACTCTGATGTAAAAGGCTGCTTAGGGGACTCTGATGTTAAGGGGGCTGGTGATGGGAGTCTGAAATAAGGGGCCGCAGATTGGACTCTGTAAGGGGCTGCTGATGGGACTCCGATGTAAGGGACTGTTGATGGAACTCTGATGTAAGGGGGCTGGTGATGGGACTCTGATGTAAGGATCATGTGATGGGACTCTGATGTAAGGGGCTGCTGATTGGACTCTGATGTAAGGGGCTGCTGAATGGATTCTGATGTAAGAAGCTGATGATGGGAGTCTGATGTAAAGAGCTTGTGATGGGACTTTGTATGGGGCTGGTGGTAGGACTCTGATGTAAGAGGCTGCTGATTGGACTCTGATGTAAGGGTGATGGGAGTCTGAAGTAAGGAGCCGCTGATTGGACTCTGATGTAAGGGGCTGCTGATGGGACTCTGATGTAAGGTCCTGGTGTAGGGACACTCTATTTTGGGCTGGTGATGGGATTTTGATGGAACTCTGATGTAAGGGGCTGCTGATGGGACTCTGATGTAAGGGGCTGCTGATGGGACTCTGATGTAAGGGGTTGCTGATTGGACTCTGATGTAAGGGGCTGCTGATGGGACTCTGATGTAGGGGGCTGTTAATGGGACGCTAATGTAAGGGGCTGCTGATTGGACTCTGATGTAAGGGGCTGCTGAATGGACTCTGATGTAAGAGGCTGCTGATGGGACTCTGATGTAAGGAGCTTGTGATGGGACTCTGATGTAAAGGGTCTGGTGATGGGACTTTGATGTAAAGGTCTGCTGATGGGACTCTGATGTAAGGGACTGTTGATGGGACTTTGATGTAAGGGGTTGCTGATTGGACTCTGATGTAAGGGGCTGCTGATGGGACTCTGATGTAGGGGGCTGTTAATGGGACGCTAATGTAAGGGGCTGCTGATTGGACTCTGATGTAAGGGGCTGCTGAACGGATTCTGATGTAAGAAGCTGATGATGGGAGTCTGATGTAAAGAGCTTGTGATGGGACTTTGTATGGGGCTGGTGGTAGGACTCTGATGTAAGAGGCTGCTGATTGGACTCTGATGTAAGGGTGATGGGAGTCTGAAGTAAGGAGCCGCTGATTGGACTCTGATGTAAGGGGCTGCTGATGGGACTCTGATGTAAGGTCCTGGTGTAGGGACACTCTATTTTGGGCTGGTGATGGGATTTTGATGGAACTCTGATGTAAGGGGCTGCTGATGGGACTCTGATGTAAGGGGCTGCTGATGGGACTCTGATGTAAGGGGCTGCTGATGGGACTCTGATGTAAGGGGTTGCTGATTGGACTCTGATGTAAGGGGCTGCTGATGGGACTCTGATGTAGGGGGCTGTTAATGGGACGCTAATGTAAGGGGCTGCTGATTGGACTCTGATGTAAGGGGCTGCTGAATGGACTCTGATGTAAGAGGCTGCTGATGGGACTCTGATGTAAGGAGCTTGTGATGGGACTTTGATGTAAAGGTCTGCTGATGGGACTCTGATGTAAGGGACTGTTGATGGGACTTTGATGTAAGAGGCTGGTGGTAGGACTCTAATGTAAGAGGCTGATGATGGGACTCTGATGTAAGAGGCTGCTGATGGGTCTCTGATGTAAGTGGCTGGTGATGGGACTCTGATGTAAAGGGACAGGTGATGGGACTAGGATGTAAGGGGCTGCTGATGGGACTCTGATGTAAGGGGATCTAATGGGACTCTGATGTTAAGGGGCCTGTGATGGGACTCTGATGTTAGGGGCTGCTGATGGGACTCTGATGTAAGGGGCTGCTGATGGGACTCTGATGTAAGGAACATGTGATGGGACGCTGATGTAAGGGGCCTGTGATGGGACTCTGATGTAAGGTACTGTTGATGGAACTCTAATGTAAGGGGGCTGGTGGTGGGACTCTGATGTAAGGGGTTGCTGATTGGACTCTGATGTAAAAGGCTGCTTAGGGGACTCTGATGTAAGGGGGCTGGTGATGGGAGTCTGAAGTCAGGAGCCGCTGATTGGACTCTGATGTAAGGGGCTGCTGAATGGATTCTGATGTAAGGGGCTGCTGATGGGTCTCTGTCTGGTATAAGGTCCTAGTGTTGGGACACTCTGTATTGGATTGCTGATGGGATTCTGATGTAAGGGGCTGGTGATGGGACTCTGATGTTAAGGACTGTGGATGGTATTCTGATGTAAGGGGGCTGCTGATGGAACTCTGATGTAAGGGGCTGCTGATGGGACTCTGATGTAAGGAGCATGTGATGTGACTCTGATGTAAGGGGCCTGGTGATGGGACTTTGATGTAAGGGGCTGCTGATGGGACTCCCTGATGTAAGGGACTGTTGATGGGATTCTGATGTAAGGGGGTTGGTAATGGGACTTTGATGTAAGGGGCTGGTGGTGGGACTCTGATGTAAGGGACTGTTGATGGGACTCTGATGTAAGGGGCTGCTAATGGGACTCTGATGTAAGGGGCTGCTAATGGGACTCTGATGTAAAGAGCATGTGATGGAACTCTGATGTAAGGGGGCTGGTGATGGGACTTTGAAGTAAGGGGTTGCTGATGGGACTCCCTGATGTAAGGGACTGTTGATGGGACTCTGATGTATTGGGGCTGGTAATGGGACTTTGATGTAAGAGGCTGCTGATTGGACTCTGATGTAAGGGGATGAGACTTTGTAAGGGGCTGCTGATGGGACTCTGATGTAAGGGGGCTGTTAATGGTACCCTGATGTATGGGGCTGATAATTGGACTCTGATGTAGGGGGCTGTTGATGGGATGCTGATTTAAGGGGCTGCTGATGGGACTCTGATGTAAGGGGCTGCTGATGGAACTCTGATGTAAGTGGCTGCTGATGGGACTCTGATTTAAGGGACTGTTGATGGGACTCTGATGTAAGTGGCTGCTGAATGGACTCTGATGTGAGGGGCTGATGATGGTACTCTGATGTAAGGGGCTGCTGATGGGTCACTCTGTATTGGGCTGCTTGATGGGACTCTGATGTGAGGGGCTGGTATGGGACTCTGATGTATAAGGCTGCTTAGGGGACTCTGATGTAAGGGGCCTGGTGATGGAAGTCTGAAGTAAGGTGCCGCTGATTGGACTCTGATGGAAGGGGCTGCTGATGGGACTCTGATGTAAGGGGGCTGGTAATGGGACTCTGATGTAAAAGGCTGCTTTAGGGGACTCTGATGTAAGGGGCCTGTGATGGGACTCTGATGTAGGGGGCTGTTAATGGGATGCTGATGTAAGGGGCTGCTGAATGGACTCTGATGTAAGAGGCTGCTGATGGGACTCTGATGTAAGGAGCTTGTGATGGGACTCTGATGTAAGGAGCTTGTGATGGGACTCTGATGTAAGGGGGCTGGTGATGGGACTCTGATGTAAGGGGCTGCTGATGGGACTCTGATGTAAGGGACTGTTGATGGGACTTTGATGTAAGGGGCTGGTGGTAGGACTCTGATGTAAGGGGCTGGTGGTAGGACTCTGATGTAAGGGGGCTGGTGATGGGACTTTTTTTTTAACAGAAATTTTTATTAAACAAATCAGCATTACATTAAAGAATGATTTGGAACATTCAAAGTATAGAGGAAAATGACAGTAAATAAAAAAAATAAAAAAAAAATCAACCTACAACCTGTAGTCATTGTTTATCAGATATTCCAGTTGTACAAATAACAGAAATATCACTTAACTGTACAGCTTTATTGCATTATAGTATTATACCATCGTAGATAAACTTACATAATTAACCATTTTCAATCCAGCCTGAGGGGGAGAGGGGGGGGGAGGAGGGGCGGGGACACGGGGGGGGAGAGGGGGGGAGGGAACGACGGCAAGACAAGGGGGAGAAGCAAGAGGGAACAAGTACAGGGAAAGTAGTCGAAGAGACGTAGGTTGTCCTCCAGCTAATTTCATATCATAATAATTATGGAACAGGGGGCTCTGGGACCCCAGAGGCGTCTACCCAAGAGGACCAGATCTTATCGAACTTTCCTGGACATTGCCTACTTTCATATGTCAATCTATACAGGGGAAGTACCATGTTCACCGACCTTTTCCATGATAACAAAGTAGGAGGCTCTTCCTTTTTCCATACCATTAAGATTTCACGCCTAGCATAATACAATGCGAAGGTAAGACATAGCTTACTATATCTGTCTCCCTCAAGATCCTCCAAGTGGCTAAGCAATAGAATCTGAGGATCGACCGGTACATGCAAACTTGTGACATCACTCAGTGTGGAGGCCACTGCTGACCAAAAGGGTTTAAGTTTGGGACAGGACCAGACCATGTGCCAAAAGGTGCCCACTTCCTGCCTGCATCTCTGACAATTGGGATCCCTTTGATCATAAATGCGCGCCAGTCTCTGTGGGTTGAAGTACGCTCTGTGTAGGAACTTAAATTGTATGAACCTATCTTTCGCCGCTATCATGGAGGGGATGTAGGAGATTAAACACTCCTTCCATTCCTCTTCATCTAGGGAAGCCCTCCATTTTTCCCATGTCTTAGTTAGTTTGGTGTCATACTCTACTGTGAGATATAGATATAATGTTGAAAGTGGTTTCCCCATCACACTAGAAATCAGGAGCCGTTCAATGGAGTCTGGCACCAAAAAAAGGGGGGGCAGGGAACTGAGCTTCAAAAGCGTGCTTTAGCTGCCAGTATCTAAATTGGAAGGATAATGGGATAGCAAATGATTGCCTCAGGACCTGGAAAGTCATAAGCCTACCATCCTGAACTATATGTTTTAGTGTAAGAATACCCTTCTTTGCCCAGACAGAGGGGACTGGTATACTGTGAAGGTGAGGGAGCATGGGATTGCATATGAGGTGAGATATGATTAGGTTTCCCATAGATCCTCCTGGCCTCCTGCCAGACCCTTACAGTGGTTCGCATCGGAGTTGTCATGGACGGACTGGCCCGAAGTCCACGAAACGGAAGGTTGCTCAGGGCTGCAAAAGAACCCAAAATGGCTGCTTCAAGAGTAACAGCAGGATTCTGTGTGGGCTGGGTGAACCACCACCGAATCGTAACAAGAACAGCTGCCCAATAATAAATTTGAAAGTTCGGTAGTGCCAGTCCCCCCCCCGATAGCGGGAGATACAGGATCTGCTTGGCCACCCTGGGTGGCCTCCCAGCCCACACAAAGTGTATCAGCAGACTCTCTAACCTTCGGAAAAAAGCCCTAGGGATATGAATGGGTGTGTTGCGGAAAAAATATAAAAATTTGGGAAGGTAAATCATTTTTAGCAGGTTTACTCTGCCAACCGGGGTCAGTGGGAGGGAGCGCCAAGAAGCGCACCTAGTCGTTAGCTGTGTCATAATTGGTCGCAGATTATTGTCCATATAATCCTGGACTTTACCACTAATTTTAATTCCTAGGTACTTGAAGTCCTCTACCCATTTAAGCTGCGCGTGTGGGATCCTAGGGGTCGACAGATGGAGTGGGAACAGTATCGATTTATCCCAATTAATACAGATCCCCGAATACCCGCCGAATCGGTTGATCAGATCTAGTGCAGTCTGCAGGGAGGACGACGCGTCCGCCAAATAGAGTAGAGCGTCGTCCGCATACAGTGAAATCTTCTCCTCGATTGGACCCACCTGAAGTCCCCTCACCCCTGGGTCAGCCCGCAGCAGTATAGCCAGGGGCTCCATCGCCAGAGCAAATAAACCCGGGGAGAGAGGACACCCCTGTCTCGTACCCCGAAACAAATTAATCTTTTCTCACAGACTACCGTTGGTGCGTATTCTGGCTGTAGGACTATGGTATAGCATGCGGAGCCATTTCGTGAAGCCCGGGCCAAACCCAAATCGCGAGAGCACCTCCCATAAGTAGCCCCACTCGACGGAATCAAAAGCCTTCTCCGCGTCGAGTGAGGCCACCATTCCTCCGGACTCCCCCCCTGCCCTATCTATATGGGTATAAAGACATCTAATATTAATGTCAGTACCTCTCCCGGGCATGAAGCCTGTTTGATCCCTATGGATTAGGGCAGTGATGACGAGGCTAAGCCTATTGGCCAATACTTTTGCCAGGACCTTTGCATCCACATTCAGGAGGGATATGGGGCGATATGAGAAGCATAAAGTAGGATCCTTCCCTGGCTTGGGGATCACCACTATGATCGCTTCACTCATTGTATCCGGGAGTCTCTCGAGGCGTGTCGATGCAGAGAAGAGGCCCTGAAGCTTGTCTACTAGTTCTGCAGCATATTGTTTATAAAATTCTACAGGGATGCCATCAGGTCCCGGTGTTTTCCCCGTCTGCATTGATTTAAGTGCCTGGAGTATTTCTAAGGATGTAATTGAGGCGTCAAGCTTATCACGATATGTTACCGTGAGGGTTGGGATATCAATATCATCTAGGTATGCTACCAGCTCCTCCCCCCTATATTCTGCCCTAGACGTGTAGAGGGTTTGGTAGAATTCCGCAAAGCATCTATTAATCTCTTCCGGTGTGTGGACTGTCTGTCCCAAGGGGTCCCTGATGTGGGAAATGCTCATCCCACCCGCCTGTTCTCTGGAGAGCCAGGCTAACAAACGGCCCGCTCGCTCCCCCTGCTCAAAAATCCGTTGGGATTGAGCCAACATTTTTTTCTGGGTAAGAGAGGTACGAAGACGAACCACCTCCGATGTCATAAATTGTAATTGTGAGTAGTATATAGGGTCCCGAGTGCGAACAAAGAGAACCTCTGCGCCACTTGCCTCCCTCTCGACCTTTACCAACTCTGCCCTGCGCTCCCTACGGACTCTGGCTATGATGGTCTGGTAGTGTCCCCTCGTCATGGCCTTAAAGGCGTCCCAGACAACTGTGGGATCAGCCCACAGGGAAGAGTACGCTATAGCGGATATTGCGTGATCTCAATGCCGACTTAACCTGGTCAAACGATTTCCTGAGTTTTTGGGTCTCCACCGAATAGTCAGGGAAGATCATCAATTTAGTGTTCTGAAATCTTAGGTCCCCAACGTTTCTGGAGGCACAAAGAACTTCATCCCTATCTCTAAAATTGAGGAGACGGAGTATGAAGGTGCGGGGAGGGGATCCAGGAGGCCCTTGCTTAGGCGGTATACGGTGTGCCCTCTCAACTGTGTAGTGAGGTGACCATCGGGCCTCCGGTAGGAGGTCACGCAGCAAGCCTTCTATGAAGGAGATAGGGTTGTTCCCCTCCGCCCACTCCGGTAAACTGATAATACGAAGATTATTGCGCCGATTTCTGTTCTCCGCATCCTCGGCTCTGTATTCTAGGGCCTTTACTTTGGTCTGAAGCGTACGGAGTGTTACTCCATGTTCCGCCATAGTGTCTTCAGTGTTACTCAGTCTTTGTTCCGTCTCGGTAACTCGCGACCTGATTTTGTCTATATCTTGGCGGATTAGACCCGTATCCAGCTGGACAGCCTCTATCTTTGTTGTTAACGTAGATTGGCAAGTTGCGATGGCCGCCATGACATCCGCCAGCCAGGGGGGACGGGAGTCGTGAGGCTCTATGTGCGCTGCGTATGGTGTGATCCTCCGGGTTGGAACAGGTGGGGGTCTGAGGTAAGTCCAACTGTGGCGGAAAGGCCAACCTTTTGCCCCCTTTGCTGTATTTTGTGCTAGAAGACCTGCGCCTCATTCAGATTGTCAGAGCCCAGATCTGGGCAATAATCGATGGCTGGCTGTGGGGGCCTGTCAGGGGGGTTCAGGGGTCTGCAGGCAGTATATTCAGATCTGTATGTGCCCCCCAGAGAGTCTATCCCCTCACCTGCGGGTTAAGTAAAACTGGGGCTTTCCTCCTCGGACTTCCCTAGGCCCACAGAAACTGGCAGCTTGTCCTCAGCACGTCTCACTCAGGATGTCAGTGGTAGAGGTGGTCTAAGGCCTGCTCCACCGTTCAAATAGAGACCCCCAGCCGTCCCAGACTCCCCTCCTCCAGATCCCTGGGCGCAGTCACTCACCCAGCCGCTCCGGCGGCCTCAGGTCCTCAGGAGAGGCCGCGGTTGCGGTCTAGCTGTTCGTGGGGGTGAGGAGGAGATCAGAGCCGAGCTGGGATGTGTGGCAAGGTTTGAGCCTGCTGATCTGCCTGTGCTCGAGATCCAAAATGGGCTGTGGTGGTCTCCGGGAGCGCCGATCGCGCCGATGGTCCCTCGAGTCGCGGCGCGGCCCGCCAGGAAAGGCCGCAGCTTTGGCCTAGTGCATCGAGGTAGGCCGGAACGTCCGACGGGTCCCGATCGCGGCCCCGGAGCAAAAGAATATCCACCCCTCTCAAGAGCCAGAGGGTCTGCAAGCGCCCCACATACTGCAGGGGTGTATCAGGAGGATCCCAGGGTTGGATGGATCCGGAGCTCTCTAAAAAGCAGCCGCTCACCTCGCCATCTTGGCCACGCCCCTGGTGATGGGACTTTGATGTAAGGGGCTGCTGATGGGACTCTCTGATGTAAGGGACTGTTGATGGGACTCTCTGATGTAAGGGGGCTGATAATGGGACTTTGATGTAAGGGGCTGCTGATGGGACTCTAATGTGAGGGGCTGGGGATGGCATTATGATGTAAAAGGCTGCTTAGATGACTCTGAAGTAAGGGGGCTTATGATGGGAGTCTGAAGTACGGGGCCGCTGATTGGACTCTAAAGTAAGGGGCTGCTGATGGGTCTCTGATGTAAGGTCCAGGTGTTGGGACACTCTGTATTGGACTGCTGATGGGATTCTGATGTAAGGGGCTGGTGAAAGGACTCTGATGTTAAGGACTGTTGATGGGACTCTGATGTAAGGGGGCTGTTGATGGGACTCTGATGTAAGGGGCTGCTGATGGGACTCTGATGTAAGGGGCAGCTGATGGGTCTCTGATGTAAGGTCCTGGTGTTGGGAAACTCTGTAATGGGCTGGTGATGGGATTTTGATGTAATGGGCTTGTGATGGGACTTTGATGTAAGGGGGCTGGTGATGGGACTCTGATGTAAGGGACTGTTGATGGGACTTTGATGTAAGATGATGGTGGTAGGACTCTAATGTAAGGGTCTGGTGATGGGACTCTGATGTAAGGGTCTGATGATGGGACTCTGATGTATGGGGATTCTGATAGGACTCTCATGTAAGGGGATCTAATGGGACTCTGATGTAACAGGCCTCTGATGGGACACTGATGTAAGGGGCTGCTGATGGGACTCTGATGTAAGGTACTGTTGATGGAACTCTGATGTAAGAGGGTTGGTGATGGGACTCTGATGTTAAGGGGTTGCTGATTGGACTCTGATGTAAGAGGCTGCTGATGGGACTCTGATGTAAGAGGCTGCTGATGGGACTCTGATGTAAGAGGCTGCTGATGGGACTCTGATGTAAGAGGCTGCTGATGGGACTCTGATGTAAGAGGCTGCTGATGGGACTCTGATGTAAGAGGCTGCTGATGGGACTCTGATGTAAGAGGCTGCTGATGGGACTCTGATGGGACTCTGATGTAAGGGGCTGCTGATGGGTCTCTGATGTAAGGAGATTCTGATAGGACTCTGATGTAAGGGGCTGGTGATGGGACTCTGATGTAAGGGGCTGCTGATGGGACTCTGATGTACGTGGATTCTGATAGGACTCCGATATAAGGTGATCTGATGGGACTCTGATGTAAGGAGCATGTGATGGGTCTCTGATGTAAGGTCCTGGTATTGGGACACTCTGTTTTGGGCTGGTGATGGGATTCTGATGTAAGTGGCTCGTGATGCAACTCTGATGTAAGTGACTGCTGATGGGTCTCTGATGTAAGGTCCTGGTGTTGGGACTCTGATGTAAGGGGATTCTGATAGGACTCTGATGTAAGGGGATTCTGATAGGACTCTGATGTAAGGGGCTCTGATGTAAGGGGGCTGGTGATTGGACTCTGATGTAAGGAGTATGTGATGAGACTTTGATGTAAGGGGCTGGTGGTGGTACTCTAAAATAAGGAGCATGTGATGGGATGCTGATGTAAGGGGCTGCGGATTGGACTCTGATATAAGGGACTGCTGATTGGACTCTGATGTAAGGAGCATGTGATGGGTCTCTGATGTTAGGGGGCTGGTTATCAGAGTCCAATCGGAGCCCCTTACATCAGAGTTCTATCAGAATCCCCTTTCATCAGAGTCCCATCGGCAGCCCCTTACATCAGAGTCCCATCACCTGTCCCCTTACATCAGAGTCCCATCACCTGTCCCCTTACATCAGAGTCCCATCAGCAGCCCCTTACATCAGAGTCCCATCAGCAGCCCCTTACATCAGAGTCCCATCAGCAGCCCCTTACATCAGAGTCCCATCAGCAGCCCCTTACATCAGAGTCCCATCAGCAGCCCCTTACATCAGAGTCCCATCAGCAGCCCCTTACATCAGAGTCCAATAAGCAGCCCCTTACATAAGCGTCCCATCACACGCTCCTTACATCAGAGTCCCATCACCAGCCCCCATACATCAGAGTAGCATCATAGGCCCCTTACATCAGAATCCCATCACCAGCCGAATACAGAGTGTCCCAACACCAGAGACACATCAGCAGCCCCTTACATCAGAGTCCATTCAGAGTCCCCTAAGCAGCCTTTTACATCATAGTCTCATAACCAGCCCCTCACATCAGAATCCCATCAGCAGCCCCTTACTTCAGAGTCCCACCACCAGCCCCTTACATCAGAGTCCCATCACATGCTCCTTACATCGGAGTCCGATCAGCAGCCAGTTACATCAGAGTCCCATCAGCAGTACCATACATCAGAGTCCATTCAGCAGCCCCTTACATCAGCGTCCCATCACATGGTCCTTACATCAGAGTCCCATCAGCAGCCCCTTACATCAGAGTCCCATCAGCAGCCCCTTACATCAGAGTCCCATCAGCAGCTTCTTACTAATGTAATGAGTTCCACCAGCAGCCCCTTACTTCAGAGTCCCAGAGACGATAGAGTTAGAGACGATAGAGTTAGAGACGATAGAGTTAGAGACGATAGAGTTAGAGACGATAGAGTTAGAGACGATAGAGTTAGAGACGATAGAGTTAGAGACGATAGAGCCAGAGACGATAGAGCCAGAGATGATAGAGATAGTGATGATAAAGCTAGAGATGATAGCGTTAGAGATGATAGCGTTAGAGATGATAGAGTTAGAGATGATAGAGTTAGAGATAATAGAGATGATATAGCCAAAGATGATAGAGCTAGAGATGATAGAGTGAGGTGGAGATGATAGAAATATGGATGATAGAGCTAGAGATGATAGAGCTAGAGATGATAGAGCTAGAGATGATAGAGATAGCGATGATATAGCTAGAGATGATAAGGATAGAGATGATAAGGATAGAGATGATAGAGCCAGAGATGATAGAACTAGCGATGATAAAGTTAGAGGTGATAGATTTAGAAATGATAGATCTAGAGATAATAGAACTATAGATGCTAGAGCTAGCGATGATAGAGCTAGCGATGATAGAGCTAGAGATGATAGAGCTAGAGATGATAGAGCTAGCGATGATAGAGCTAGCGATGATAGAGCTAGCGATGATAGAGCTAGCGATGATAGAGATAGCGATGAGAAAGCTATAAATGCTAGCGTTTAGAGATGACAGAGTTAATAGAGATGCGAGACTTGATAGAGCTAGAGATGATAGAAGTAGTGATAATAGAGATGATAGAGCTAGAGATGATAGAGGTAGTGATGATAGCACCAGAGATGATAGAGCTAGCGATAATAGATTTAGAGATGATAGAGTTAGAGATAATAGAAGTAGAGATGATAGAGCTAGAGATGATAGAGTTAGAGATGATAGTGCTAGATAGTGACCGCTAGAGATTATAGAGCTAGAGATAAGGATAGAGATGATAGAGCTAGAGATGATAGAGCTAGAGATGATAGAGTTCGAGATGATAGAGTTCGAGATGATAGAGTTCGAGATGATAGAGTTCGAGATGATAGAGTTCGAGATGATAGAGTTCGAGATGATAGAGTTCGAGATGATAGAGTTCGAGATGATAGAGTTCGAGATGATAGAGTTCGAGATGATAGAGTTCGAGATGATAGAGTTCGAGATGATAGAGCTAACTATGATAAAGATAGTGATGATAAAGCTAGAAATGATAGCGTGAGAGATGATAGATTTAGCGATGATAGAGCTAGAGATAATAGAGCTAGAGATGATAGAATTAGAGATGATAGAGATTATATAGCTAGAGATGATAGAGCTAGGGATGATAGCGCTGGAGATGACATGATAGAGCTGATAGAGATAATATTGATAGAGATGATAGAATTAGAGATGATAGAGATATGGATGATAGAGCCAGAGATGATAGAGCCAGAGATGATAGAGTCAGAGATGATAGAGTCAGAGATGATAGAGCTGCAGATAATAGAGGTAGAGATGAGATAGAGCTACAGAGAATAGAGCTACAGATGATATCTAGCTTTATCATCTCTATCATCTCCGGCTCTATATCATCTCTATAACTCTAGCTCTATCATCTCTAAGCTTTATCATCGCAATCACTATCAACTTTATCAGCTATGTCATGTCTAGCTCTTATCATCTCTAGCTTTATCATCTCTAGCTCTGTCATTTCTGGCTCTATCATCTCTAACTCTACCATCTCTAACTCTATCATCTCTAACTCTATCATCTCTAACTCTATCATCTCTAGCTCTATCATCTCTAGCTCTATCATCTCTATCCTTATCTCTAGCTCTATAATCTCTAGCTGTCACTATCTAGCACTATCATCTCTAGCTCTATCATCTCTAGCTCTATCATCTCTAGCTCTATCATCTCTAACTCTATCATCTCTAAATCTATCATCGCTAATGCTATCATTTCTAGCTTTATTAGCACTATCTCTATCATCGCTAGATCAATGATAGAGATAGTGCTAATAAAGCTAGAAATGATAGCATTAGCGATGATAGATTTAGAGATGATAGAGTTAGAGATGATAGAGCTAGAGATGATAGAGCTAGAGATGATAGTGCTAGATAGTGACAGCTAGAGATTATAGAGCTAGAGATAAGGATAGAGATGATAGAGCTAGAGATGATAGAATTAGAGATGATAGAGTTAGAGATGATAGAGTTAGAGATGATAGAGTTAGAGATGATAGAGTTAGAGATGATAGAGTTAGAGATGATAGAGTTAGAGATGATAGAGTTAGAGATGATAGAGTTAGAGATGATAGAGTTAGAGATGATAGAGTTAGAGATGATAGAGTTAGAGATGATAGAGTTAGAGATGATAGAGTTAGAGATGATAGAGTTAGAGATGGTAGAGTTAGAGATGATAGAGCCAGAAATGACAGAGCTAGAGATGATAAAGCTAGAGATGATAAGAGCTAGACATGACATAGCTGATAAAGTTGATAGTGATTGCGATGATAAAGCTTAGAGATGATAGAGCTAGAGTTATAGAGATGATATAGAGCCGGAGATGATAGAGATGATAAAGCTAGATATCATCTGTAGCTCTATTCTCTGTAGCTCTATCTCATCTCTACCTCTATTATCTGCAGCTCTATCATCTCTGACTCTATCATCTCTGACTCTATCATCTCTGACTCTATCATCTCTGACTCTATCATCTCTGACTCTATCATCTCTGACTCTATCATCTCTGACTCTATCATCTCTGACTCTATCATCTCTGGCGCTATCATCTCTAACGCTATCATCTCTAACTCTATCATCGCTATCACTATCATCTCTTCCAGCTCTATCAGCTCTATCATGTCAACTCTAGCACTATCATCGCTATCTCCTATCATCTCTGTCTCTATCATCACTATCTTTATCATCTCTAGCTCTGTCATCTCTGGCTCTTCTATCTCTAACTCTATCATCGCTATTACTATCATCTCTATCATCTCTATCATGTCATCTCTAGCACTATCATCTCGAACTCTATAATTTCTAACTCTATCATCTCAAGCTCTTTCATTGCTAGCTCTGTCATATTTAACATATCTCTGGCTCTATCTTCTCTAACTCTATCATTTCTAAATCTATCATCGCTAATGCTATCATTTCTAGCTTTATTATCACTATCATCGCTAGATCAATCATCTCTGGCTCTATCATCTCTGGCTCTATCATCGATATCTCTATCATTTCTAATTCTATCATCTCTATCATCGCTATCAATATTATCTCTATCAGTCATCTCTAGCGCTATCATCCCTAGCTCTATCATCTCTAGCTCTATAATCCCTATTATCTCTAATTCTATCATCTCTAGCTCTATTATCTCTAGCTCAATCATCGCTAAATCTATCATCTCTCACGCTATCATTTCTAGCTTTATCATCACTATCTTTATCATAGTTAGCTCTATCATCTCGAACTCCATCATCTCTGGCTCCATCATCTCTGGCTCCATCATCTCTGGCTCCATCATCTCTGGCTCCATCATCTCTGGCTCCATCATCTCTGGCTCCATCATCTCTGGCTCCATCATCTCTGGCTCCATCATCTCTGGCTCCATCATCTCTGGCTCCATCATCTCTGGCTCTATCATCTCTGGCTCTATCATCTCTAGCTGTCACTATCTAGCACTATCAATCTCTAACTCTATCATCTCTACTTCTATTATCTCTACTTCTATCATCTCTACTTCTATCATCTCTAACTCTATCATCGCTAGCTATATCATCGCTAGCTATATCATCTCTGGCGCTATCATCGCTACCTCTATCATCTCTGGCTCTATCATCTCTAGCTCTATCATCTCTATTATCACTACTTCTATCATCTCTAGCTCTATCATCTCTAGCATCTCTATTAGCTCTGTCATCTCTAAACGCTATCATTTATAGCTTTCTCATCACTATCTCTTATCATCGCTAGCTCTATCATATCTAGCTCTATCATCTCTAACTCTATTATCGCTAGCTCTAGCATCTATAGTTCTATTATCTCTAGATCTATCATTTCTAAATCTATCACCTCTAACTTTATCATCGCTAGCTCTATCATCTCTGGCTCTATCATCTCTATCCTTATCATCTCTATCCTTATCATCTCTAGCTATATCATCGCTATCTCTATCATCTCCAATCAGTCCAATACAGAGTGTCCAAACACTAGGACCCTACATCAGACAGAGACCCATCAGCAGCCCCTTACATCAGAATTCATTCAGCAGCCCCTTACATCAGAGTCCAATCAGCGGCTCCTGACTTCAGACTCCCATCAACAGCCCCCTTACATCAGAGTCCCCTAAGCAGCCTTTTACATCAGAGTCCCACCACCAGCCCCTTACATCAGAGTTCCATCAGCAGCCCCTTATATCAGAGTCCCATCAGCAGCCCATTATATCAGAGTCCCATCAGCAGGCCCTTAAATCAGAGTCCCATCAGCAGACCCTTAAATCAGAGTCCCATCACAGGCCCCTTACATCAGCGTCCCATCACATGTTCCTTACATCAGCGTCCCATCACATGTTCCTTACATCAGAGTCCCATCAGCAGCCCCTTACATCAGAGTCCCATCAGCAGCCCCTTACATCAGAGTCCCATCAGCAGCCCCTAACATCAGAGTCCCATCACTGGCCCCTTACATCAGAGTCCCATTAGATCCCTTTACATCAGAGTCCCATCAGCAGCCCCTTACATCCTAATCCCATCACCTGTCCCTTTACATCAGAGTCCCATCACTAGCCTCTTACATCAGAGTCCCATCACTAGCCTCTTACATCAGAGACCCATCACTAGCCTCTTACATCAGAGACCCATCACTAGCCTCTTACATCAGAGACCCATCACTAGCCTCTTACATCAGAGACCCATCAGCAGCCTCTTACATCAGAGTCCAATCATCAGCCTCTTACATTAGAGTCCTACAACCAGCCTCTTACATCAAAGTCCCATCAACAGTCCCTTACATCAGAGTCCCATCAGCAGCCCCTTACATCAGAGTCCCATCAGCAGACCCTAACATCAGAGTCCCATCACAGGCCCCTTACATTGGAGTCCCATTAGATCCCCTTATATCAGAGTCCTATCAGAATCCCCATACATCAGCAGCCCCTTACATTAGAGTCTCATCACCATCACCCATATATGTGTATAATCCCTCTCTATTGATTTATTTTGCATATTAATAAGCACTGTACATATTAACAGATTTATTATAGTGCTAGTTAGAGCACAGTATTTTATTGTGTGTAGTTAAAAAAAACTTATAGGGGTTTACGTCCAAGGAGACCTCTTAGACATCTCCTTTGTTCACTTTTTGCTGTCATATGAATAAGCACTGTACATATTAAAGTTACAGATGTATTATAGTGCTAGTTAGAGCACAGTATTTTGATGTGTGTAGTAAAAAAAAACTTATAGGGGTTTAAGTCCAAGGAGACCTCTTAGACTTCTCTTTTGTTCACTTTTGATGTAAGGGGCTGCTGATTGGACTCTGATGTAAGAGGCTGCTGATGGGACTCTGATGTAAGGGACTGTTGATGATACTTTGATGTAAGTGGCTGGTGTTAGGACTCTAATGTAAGAGGCTGCTGATTGGACTCTGATGTAAGGGGATTCTGATAGGACTCTGATGTAAGGGGCTGCTGAATGGACTCTGATGTAAGAGGATTTTGATAGGACTCTGATGTAAGGGGCTCTGATGGGACTCTGATGTAAGGGGCTGCTGATGGGACTCTGATGTAAAAGGCTGCTTAGGGGACTCTGATGTTAAGGGGGCTGGTGATGGGAGTCTGAAATAAGGGGCCGCAGATTGGACTCTGATGTAAGGGGCCGCAGATTGGACTCTGATGTAAGGAGTTGCTGATGGGACTCCGATGTAAGGGACTGGTGATGGGACTCTGATGTAAGGATCATGTGATGGGACGCTGATGTTAGGGGCTGCTGATTGGACTCTGATGTAAGGGGCTGCTGAATGGACTCTGTAAGGTCCTGGTGTAGGGACACTCTATTTTTGGGCTGGTGATGGGATTTTGAGTTAAGGGGCTGGTGATGGTACTCTGATGGGACTCTGATGTACTGGGCTGCTGATGGGACTCTGATGTGAGGGGCTGGTGATGGGACTCTGATGTAAGGGGGCTGAGCTATAGTTGTTAAATCCAGAGATGATAGAACCAGATAGTGCTAGAGATGACAAAGCTAAAGATGATAGTGCCAGAGATGATAGTTATAGCGATGAAAGAGTTAGAGATGATAGTGTTAGAGATGATAGTGCTAGAGATCATAAGGATAGAGATAATAAAACCAGAGATGATAGAGATAACAATGATAGCGCTAGAGATGACATGATAGAGCTGATAAAGCTGATAGAGATGATAGCGATAACGATGATACAGTTAGAGATGATAGTGCAAGAGATGACAGAGCTAGAGATGATAGAGCCAGAGATGATAGAGCTAGAGATCATAAGGATAGAGATATTACCAGAGATGATAGAGATAACAATGATAGCGCTAGAGATGACATGATAGAGCTGATAGAGCTGATAGAGCTGATAGAGATGATAGCGATAGCGGTGATAGAGTTAGAGATGATATATTTAAAGATGATAAGGATAGAGATAATAAAGCCAGAGATGAAAAACCCCAATTAGTGCTAGAGATGACAGAGCTAGAGATGATAGAGCCAGAGATGATAAAGGTAGAGATGATAGAGCTGCAGATGATAGAGGTAGAGATAATAGAGCCAGACCGCTGATAGAGATAGCGATGATAGAGCTAGAGATGATAGAGCTAGGGATGATAGAGATATAGATGATAGAACCAGAGTTGATAGAGTTAGAGATGATAGCGTTAGATATGACAGAGCTAGAAATGAAAGAGCTAGAAATAAAAAGCTTGAGATGATAGAGTTAGAGATAATAGAGATAGGGATGATAGAGCCAGAGATGATAGAGCCAGAGATGATAGTTATAGATATGACAGAGCTAGAAATGAAAGAGCTTAAGATGATAGAGCCAGACATGATAGAGCTTTCTTGGGTGTCACGCATAGATCAGAAGGTGACTCCCTCATTCCGCCGGCACATCCTTAATCGTAAACTGGGCACTTTTTTACCAGCTTCTTTAACTGGGGTAAATTGAGTTTCCAAAAAATACACCTTGGCGTTTGTTATTTCTTAGTGAATCTCTTCTGAACAAAGCTCTAACGCTAACTTTGTAAAATTGGAACAGTTTCCCTGATTGTAAATTGTACACTTTAACACGTCTAAAAGTAGCAAACCGACCTTATAACTCCGGGTAGTGTCGCTCAATCTGCCTTGTCAGCCTCTCTCTGTCTCCTGAGATCTTGTACATTGTATCAACTCTAGCTCTATCATCGCTATCACTATCATCTCTATCAGCTCTATCATCTCGGGCTCTAACATCTCGGGCTCAATAATCTCTATCCTTATCATCTCTAGCTCTATCATTTATAGCTATTTCATCTGTAGCTCTATCCTCTGTAGCTCTATCTAATCTCTACCTTTATTATCTACAGCTCTATCATCTCTTCCTCTATCATCTTTGGCTCTATCATCTGTAACGCTATCATCTCAAGCTTTATCATGACTATCTAATCTCATCACTATATCATCGCCCGCTCTATCATCTCTGGCTCTATTATCTTTAAGTCTATCATCTCTAACTCTATCATCTCTAACTCTATCATCTCTAACTCTATTATCTCTAACTCTATCATCTCTAACTCTATCATCGGTTTGAATATTAGCTCTATCATGTCATCTTTATCTATCATCCTTTGCTGTCCTTTCTGTTGCTGAGGAAAAGAAGCTCAGTCATCTCTAACTTTATCATCTCTAGCTATATCATCATTCCACCTTGATAGAGAACGTTACAACTACAGTTCATGTTCTGAGATGCCTAGGTTGGATTCTGAATATGCTTTATAGGCTCTATTATGTCTAGCTCTATCATATCTAACGCTACCATCTCTGGCTATATCATCTCTATAATTATGATCTCTAGCTCTATCATCTCTAGCTCTATAATCCCTATTATCTCTAATTTTATCATCTTTAGCTCTATCATCGTTATCTCTATCATCTCTAAAGCTATCATCTCTAGGTTTATCATCACTATCTCTATCATCGTTAGCTCTATCATCTCTGGCTTTATCATTTCTGGCTCTAATATCTCTAGCTCTATCATCTCTAGTTCTATTATCTATCATCTCTAAATCTATCTCTATTAATCTATCATCTCTAAATCTATCATCTCTAAACGCTATCATCTCTAGCTTTATCATCACTATCTCTGGCATAGCTAGATCAATCATCTCTGGCTCTATCATCTCTATCCTTATCATCTCTATCCTTATCATCTCTATCCTTATCATCTCTATCCTTATCATCTCTATCCTTATCATCTCTATCCTTATCATCTCTATCCTTATCATCTCTAGCTCTATCATCTTTAGCTCTATCATCTCTGGCTCTATCTTCTCGGGCTCAATCATCCATATCTCTATCATCTCTAACTCTATCATCTCTAGCTCTATCATCGCGATCTCTCTGTCATCTCTAGCATCTCTATCAGCTCTATCATGTCTATCTCTATCATCGCTAGCTCTATCATCTCTGGCTCTGTCACTATTCAGCACTATCATATCTAACTCTATTAATTCTAGCTCTATCATCTCTAACTCTATCATCTTTAGCTCTATCATCTCTAGTTCTATTATCTCTAACTCGATCATTTCTAAATCTATCATCTCTGGCTCTATCATCTCTGGCTCTATCATCTCTGGCTCTATCATCTCTGGCTCTATCATCGCTAGCTCTTCATCTCTGGCTCTATCATCTCTAGCTCTATCATCTCTAGCTCTATCATCTCTAGCTCTATCATCTCTAGATCTATCATTTATATTATCACTACCTCTATCATCTCTAACATCTCTATTAGCTCTGTCTCATCATCTAGCTTTCTCATCACTATCTCTATCATCGCTGGCTCTAACATCTCTAACTCTCTAGCATCTCTAGTTCTATTATCTCTAGCATCTCTAAATCTATCATCTCTAACTTTATCATCTCTGGCTCTATCATCTCTGGCTCTATCATCTCTGGCTCTATCATCTCTGGCTCTATCATCTCTGGCTCTATCATCTCTGGCTCTATCATCTCTGGCTCTATCATCTCTGGCTCTATCATCTCTATCCTTATCATCTCTATCCTTATCATCTCTAACTTTATCATATCTAGCTATATCATCGCTATCTTTATCAGATATATATTGTCTAGCTCTATCATCTCAAGCTCTATCATCTCTAGTTCTATTATCTCTAACCCTATCATCTCTAAATCTATCATCGCTAGCTCTATCATCTCTGGCTCTATCTCTTACATCAGAATCCCGTCACCACCCAATACAGAGTGTCCAAACACCAGGACCTTACATCAAAGCCCCATCACCAGCCAACTATCATCAGAGTCCCATCAGCAGTCCCCTACATCAGAGTCCCATCAGAGCCCCTTACATCAGAGTGCTATCAGAATCCCCTTTCATCAGAGTCCCATCAGCAGCCCCCTACATCAGAGTCCCATCAGCAGCCCCTTACATCAAAGTCCCATCACCAGCCAACTAACATCAGAGACCAATCACATGCTCCTTACATCAGAGTCCCATCAGCAGCCCCTTACATCAGAGTCCCATCAGCAGCCCCTTACATCAGAATCCCATCACTAGCCCCTTACATCAGAGTCCCATCAGCAGCCCCCTACATCAGAGTCCCATCAGCAGCCCTTTACATCAGAGTCCCATCACCTGTCAACTTACATCAGAGTCCCATCACCAGCCCATTACATCAGCATCCCATCAGCAGCCCCTTACATCAAAGTCCAATCAGCGGCCCCTTACTTCAGACTCCCATCACCAGGCCCCTTACATCAGAGTCCCCTAAGCAGCCCCTCACATCAGAGTCCCATCACCAGCCCCTCACATCAGAGTCCCATCAGCAGCCCCTTAAATCAGAGTCCCATCAGCAGCCTCTCACAACAGAGTCCATTCAGCAGCCCCTTACATCAGAGTCCAATCAGCAGCCCCTTACATCAGAAAGTCCCATCACCAGCCCCTTACATCAGAGTCACATCAGCAGCCCCTTACATCACAGTTTCCCATCATCAGCCCCTTACATCAGAAAGTCCCATCACCAGCCCCTTACATCAGAGTCACATCAGCAGCCCCTTACATCACAGTTTCCCATCATCAGCCCCTTACATCAGAAAGTCCCATCACCAGCCCCTTACATCAGAGTCACATCAGCAGCCCCTTACATCACAGTTTCCCATCATCAGCGTCCCATCAACAGCCCCTCACATCAGCGTCCCATAAACAGCCCCCTACATCAGAGTCCAATTATCAGCCCCCATACATCAGGGTACCATTAACAGCCTCCTTACATCAGATTCTCATCAGCAGCCCCTTACATCAGATTCCCAGTCCAATCGGCAGCCTCCTACATTAGAGTCCTACCACCAGCCCCTTACATCAAAGTCCCATCAACACTCGCTTATATCAGAGTCCCATCAGCAGCCCCTTACATCAAAGTCCCATCACCAGCCCCCTTACATCAGAGTCCCATCACAAGCTCCTTACATCAGAGTCCAATCAGCAGCCTCTTACATCCGAGTCCATTCAGCAACCCCTTACATCAGAGTCCAATCAGCGGCCCCTTACTTCAGACTCCCATCACCAGCCCCCTTACATCAGAGTCCCCTAAGCAGCCTTTTACATCAGAGTCCCATAACCAGCCCCTCACATCAGAGTCCCATCAGCAGCCCCTTACATCAAAGTCCCATTACCAGCCCCCTTACATCGGAGTCCCATCAACAGTCCCTTACATTAGAGATTCCCATCAGCAGCTGCTTACATCAAAGTCCCATCATCAGCCCCCTTACATCAGAGTCCCATCACATGCTCCTTACATCAGAGTCCCATCAGCAGCCCCTTACATTAGAGTCCTACCACCAGCCCCTTACATCAAAGTCCCATCAACAGTCCCTTACATCAGAGTCCCATCAGCAGCCCCTTACATCAAAGTCCCATCACCAGCCCCCTTACATCAGAGTCCCATCACAAGCTCCTTACATCAGAGTCCCATCAGCAGCCTCTTACATCAGAGTCCATTCAGCAGCCCCTTACATCAGAGTCCTATCAGAATCCCCTTACATCAGAGTCCCGTCAGCAGCCCCTTATAGAGACTCATCACCAACCCCCTTACATCAGAATCCAATCAGCAGCCTCTTACATTAGAGTCCTACCACAAGCCCCTTACGTCAAGGTCCCATCAACAGTCCCTTACAACAGTCCCATCAGCAGCCCCTTACATCAAAGTCCCATCACCAGCCCCCTTACATCAGAGTCCCATCACAAGCTCCTTACATCAGAGTCCAATCAGCAGCCTCTTACATCAGAGTCCATTCAGCAACCCCTTACATCAGAGTCCAATCAGCGGCCCCTTACTTCAGACTCCCATCACCAGCCCCCTTACATCAGAGTCCCCTAAGCAGCCTTTTACATCAGAGTCCCATAACCAGCCCCTCACATCAAAGTCCCATCAGCAGCCCCTTACATAAAAGTCCCATTACCAGCCCCCTTACATCAGAGTCCCATCAACAGTCCTTTACATTAGAGATTCCCATCAGCAGCTGCTTACATCAAAGTCCCATCATCAGCCCCCTTACATCAGAGTCCCATCACATGCTCCTTACATCAGAGTCCCATCACCAGCCCCTTTACATCAGGGTCCCATCAGCAGCCCCTTACATCAGAGTCCCATCACCAGCCCCTTTACATCAGAGTCCCATCAGCAGCCCCTTACATCAGAGTCCCATCAGAGCCGCTTACATTAGAGTCCTATCAGAATCCCCTTACATCAAAGTCCCATCAGCAGCCCCTTACAGAGTCTCATCACCAGCCCCCTTTCATCAGAGTCCAATCAGCAGCCTCTTACATTAGAGTACTACCACCAGCCCCTTACATCAAAGTATCATCAACAGTCCCTTACATCAGAATCCCATAGCAGCCCCTTACATCAGAGTCCCATTAGCAGCCCCTTACATCAAAGTCCCATTACCAGCCCCCTTACATCAGAGTCCCTTCAACAGTCCCTTACATCAGGGAGTCTCATCAGCAGCCCCTTACATTAAAGTCCCATCACCAGCCCCCGTACATCAGCGTCCCATCACATGCTCCTTACATCAGAGTCCCATCAGCAGCCCCTTAAATTGGCATCCCATCACATGCTCCTTATACACCAGATTCCCATTACCAGCCTCCTTACATCAGAGTCCCATCAACAGTCCCTTACATCCGAGTCCCATCAGCAGCCCTTTACAACAGAGTCCCATCAGAATCCCCTTTCATCAGAGTCCCATCAGCAGCCCCCTACATCAGAGTCCCATCAGCAGCCCCTTACATCAGAGTCCCATCACCTGTCAACTTACATCAGAGTCCCATCATCAGCCCCTTACATCAGCATCCCATCACCAGCCCAATACAGTGTGTCCCAACACCAGGACCTTACATCAGAGACCCATCAGCAGCCCCTTACATCAGAGTCCAATCAGCAGCCCCTTACATCAAAGTCCAATCAGCGGCCCCTTACTTCAGACTCCCATCACCAGGCCCCTTACATCAGAGTCCCCTCAGCAGCCTTTTACATCAGAGTCCCATCAGCAGCCCCTTAGATCAGAGTCCCATCAGCAGCCCCTTACATCAGAGTCCATTCAACAGCCCCTTACATCAGAGTCCAATCAGCAGCCCCTTACATCAGAAAGTCCCATCACCAGCCCCTTACATCAGAGTCACATCAGCAGCCCCTTACATCAGAGTCCATTCAGCAGCCCCTTACATCAGTGTCCCATCAGAGGCCCGTTACATCAGAGTCCCATTAGATCCCCTTACATCAGAGGCCTATCAGAATCCCCATACATCAGAGTCCCAACACCAGACCCTTACATTAGAGTCCTACCACCAGCATCTTACATCAAAGTCCCATCAACAGTCCCTTACATCAGAGTCCCATCACCAGCCCCCTTACATCAAAGTCCCATCACAAGCTCCTTACATCAGAATCCCATCAGCAGCCTCTTACATCAGAGTCCCATCACAAGCCCATTACATCAAAATCCCATCACCAGCCCATTACAGAGTTTCCCAACACCAGGACCTTACATCAGAGACCCATCAGCAGCCTCTTACATCAGAGTCCCATCACATGCTCCTTATACATCAGAGTCCTATCACCAGCCCCCTTACATCAGAGTCCCATCAACAGTCCCTTACATCAGTGTCCCATCAGCTGCCCCTTACATCAGAGTCCCATCAGCAGCCCCTTACATCAGAGTCCCATCAACAGTCCTTAACATCAGAGTCCTTTCCTCAGCCCCTTACATCAGAATCCCACCAGCAGTCTAATACAGAGTGTCCCAACACCAGGACCTTACATCAGAGACCCATCAGCAGCCCCTTACTTCAGAGTCCAATCAGCGGCCCCATACTTCAAACTCCCATCATAAGCACCCTTACATCAGAGTCATCTAAGCAGCCTTTTACATCAGAGTGCCATCCCCAGCCCCTCACATTAGAGTCCCATCAGCAGCCCCTTACATCAAAGTCCCATTATCAGCCCCCTTACATCAGAGAGTCCCATCAGCAGTCCCTTACATCAGAGAGTCCTATCAGCAGCCCCTTACATCAAAGTCCCATCACCAGCCCCCTTACATCAGAGTCCTACCACCAGCCCCTTACATCTGAGTCTATTCAGCAGCCCCTTACTTCAGACTCCCATCACCAGCCCCCTTTACATCAGAGTCCCCTAAGAAGCATTTTACATCAGAGTCCCATCACCAGCCCCTCACATCAGAGTCCCATCAGCAGCCCCTTACAACAGAGCCCCATCAGAGCCCCTTACATTAGAGTCCTATCAGAATCCCCTTACATCAGAGTCCCATCAGCGGCCCCTTACAGAGTCTCATCACCAGCCCCCTTACATCAGAGTCCAATCAGCAGCCTCTTACATTACAGTCCTACGACCAGCCCCTTACATCAAAGTCCCATCAGCAGCCCCTTACATCAAAGTCCCATCACCAGCCCCCTTACATCAGAGTCCCATCACAAGCTCCTTACATCAGAGTCCCATCAGCAGCCTCTTACATCAGAGTCCATTCAGCAGCCCCTTACATCAGAGTCCTATCAGAATCCCCTTACATCAGAGTCCCATCAGCAGCCCCTTATAGAGTCTCATCACCAACCCCCTTACATCAGAATCCAATCAGCAGCCTCTTACATTAGAGTCCTACCACCAGCCCCTTACATCAAAGTCCAATTACCGGCCCCCTTACATCAGAGTCCATTCAGCGGCCCCTTACTTCAGACTCCCATCACCAGCCTCGTTACATCAGAGTCCCATCACATGCTCCTTACATCAGCGTTACATCAGCAGCCCCTGACATCAGCCTCCCATTAACAGCCCCCTACATCAGAGTCCCATTATCAGCCCCCTTTACATCAGAGTCCCATCAGCAGCCCCTTACATCAGAATCCAATCAGCAACCCCTTATATTTAGAGTCCCATCACCAGCCCCCTTACATCAGAGTTCCATCAACAGTCCCTTACATCAGAGTCCCATAGCAGCCCCTTACATCAGAGTCCAATCAGCAGCCCCTTACATCAGAGTCCCATCAGCAGCCCCTTACTTTAGAGTCGCACCACTAGCCTCTTACATCAAAGTCCCATCACATGCTCCTTACATCAGCGTCCCATCAGCAGCCCCTTAAATCGGCATCCCATCACATGCTCCTTACAACAGAGTCCCATCAGAATCTCCTTAGCATCCCCTCAGCATCCCATCAGCAGCCCCTTACTTCAGAGTCCCATCAGCAGCCCCTTACATCAGAGTCCCATCAGCAGCACCTTAAATTGGCATCCCATCACATGCTCCTTAGAGCAGAGTCCCATCACCAGCCTCCTTACATCAGAGTCCCATCAACAGTCCCTTACATCAGAGTCCCATCAGCAGCCCCTTACATCAAAGTGCCATCACCGGCCCCTTACATCAAAGTCCAATCAGCGGCCGCTTACTTCAGACTCCCATCACCAGCACCCTTACATCAGAGTCCCCTAAGCAGCCTTTTACATCAATTCCCATCAGTAGCTGCTTACAGAGTCTCATCACCAGCCCCCTTACATCAGAGTCCAATCAGCAGCCTCTTACATTAGAGTACTACCACAAGCCCCTTACATCAAAGTCCCATCGCCAGCCCCCATACATCAGAGTCCCATCACAAGCTCCTTACATCAGAGTCCCATGAGCAGCCTCTTACATCAGAGTCCATTCAGCAGCCTCTTACATCAGCGTCCCATTAACAGCCCCCTACATCAGAGTCCCATTATCAGCCCCCTTACATCAGAGTCCCATCAGCAGCCCCTTACATCAGAGTCCAATCAGCAACCCCTTATATTTAGAGTCCCATCACCAGCCCCCTTACATCAGAGTCCCATAGCAGCCCCTTACATCAGAGTCCCATCAGCAGCCCCTTACATCAGCATCCCATCAGCAGCCCCTTACATCAGAGTCCCATCAGCAGCCCCTTACATCAGAGTCCCATCAGCAGCCCCTTAAATTGGCATCCCATCACATGCTCCTTAGAGCAGAGTCCCATCACCAGCCTCCTTACATCAGAGTCCCATCAACAGTCCCTTACATCAGAGTCCCATCAGCAGCCCCTTACAACAGAGTCCCATCAGAATCTCCTTAGCATCCCCTCAGCATCCCATCAGCAGCCCCTTACTTCAGAGTCCCATCAGCAGCCCCTTACATCAGAGTCCCATCAGCAGCACCTTAAATTGGCATCCCATCACATGCTCCTTAGAGCAGAGTCACATCACCAGCCTCCTTACATCAGAGTCCCATCAACAGTCCCTTACATCAGAGTCCCATCAGCAGCCCCTTACAACAGAGTCCCATCAGAATCCCCTTTCATCAGCGTCCCATCAGCAGCCCCCTACATCAGAGTCCCATCACCTGTCAACTTACATCAGAGTCCCATTACCAGCCCCTTACATCAGCATCCCATCACCAGCCCAATACAGTGTGTCCCAACACCAGGACCTTACATCAGAGACCCATCAGCAGCCCCTTACATCAAAGTCCAATCAGCGGCCAATTACTTCAGACTCCCATCAGCAGGCCCCTTACATCAGAGTCCCATCACCAGCCCCTCACATCAGATTCCCATCAGCAGCCCCTTACATCAGAGTCCATTCAGCAGCCCCTTACATCAGAGTCCATTCAGCAGCCCCTTACATCAGAATCCAATCAGCAGCCCCTTACATCAGAAAGTCCCATCACCAGCCCCTTACATCAGAGTCCCATCAGCAGCCCCTTACATCAGAGTCCCATTTCCTGTCCCCTTACATCAGAGTCCCATCACCAGCCCCTTATATCAGAATCTCATCACCAGCCCAATACAGAGTGTCCCAACACCAGGACCTTACATCAGAGACCCATCAGCAGCCCCTTACATCAGAGTCCACTCAGCAGCCCCATACATGAGAGTCCCAACACCAAGACCTTATATCAGAGTCCCATCAGCAGCCCCTTACATCAAAGTGCCATCACCGGCCCCTTACATCAACGTCCAATCAGCGGCCCCTTACTTCAGACTCCCATCACTAGCACCCTTACATCAGAGTCCCCTAAGCAGCCTTTTACATCAGAATCCCATAACCAGCCCCTCACATCAGAGTCCCATCAGCAGCCCCTTACTTCAGAGTCCCACCACCAGCCCCTTACATCAAAGTCCCATTACCAGCCCCCTTACATCAGAGTCCCATGTACAGTCCCTTACATTAGAGATTCCCATCAGCAGCTGCTTACAGAGTCTCATCACCAGCCCCCTTACATCAGAGTCCAATCAGCAGCCTCTTACATTAGAGTACTACCACAAGCCCCTTACATCAAAGTATCATCAACTGTCCCTTACATCAGAGTATCATCAGCAGCCCCTTACATCAAAGTCCCATCGCCAGCCCCCATACATCAGAGTCCCATCACAAGCTCCTTATATCAGAGTCCCATCAGCAGCCTCTTACATCAGAGTCCATTCAGCAGCCTCTTACATCAGAGTCCAATCAGCAGCCCCTTACATCAGCGTCCCATTATCAGCCCCCTACATCAGAGTCCCATTATCAGCCCCCTTACATCAGAGTCCCATCAGCAGCCCCTTACATCAGAGTCCAATCAGCAACCCCTTATATTTAGAGTCCCATCACCAGCCCCCTCACATCAGAGTTCCATCAACAGCCCCTTACTTTAGAGTCCCACCACCAGCCCCTTACATCAAAGTCCCATTACCAGCCCCCTTATATCAGAGTCCCTTCAACAGTCCCTTACATCAGGGAGTCCCATCAGCAGCCCCTTACATCAAAGTCCCATCACCAGCTCCCGTACATCAGAGTCCCATCACATGCTCCTTACATCAGCATCCCATCAGCAGCCCCTTACATCAGAGTCCCATCAGCAGCCCCTTACATCAGAGTCACATCAGCAGCCCCTTAAATTGGCATCCCATCACATGCTCCTTATACACCAGAGTCCCATCACCAGCCTCCTTACATCAGAGTCCCATCAACAGTCCCTTACATCAGAGTCCCATCAGCAGCCCCTTACAACAGAGTCCCATCAGAATCCCCTTTCATCGAAGTCCCATCAGCAGCCCCCTACATCAGAGTCCCATCACCTGTCAACTTACATCAGAGTCCCATTACCAGCCCCTTACATCAGCATCCCATCACCAGCCCAATACAGTGTGTCCCAACACCAGGACCTTACATCAGAGACCCATCAGCAGCCCCTTACATCAAAGTCCAATCAGCGGCCCCTTACTTCAGACTCCCATCACCAGCCCCTTACATCAGAGTCACATCAGCAGCCCCTTACATCAGAGTCCCATTACCTGTCCCCTTACATGAGAGTCCCATCACCAGCCCCTTATATCAGAATCTCATCACCAGCCCAATACAGAGTGTCCCAACACCAGGACCTTACATCAGAGACCCATCAGCAGCCCCTTACATCAGAGTCCCATCACCAGCCCCTCACATCAGAGTCCCATCAGCAGCCCCTTACATCAGAGTCCATTCATCAGCCACATACATGAGAGTCCCAACACCAGGACCTTATATCAGAGACCCATCATCAGCCCCTTACATCAGAGTCCCATCATCAGCCCCTTACATCTGAGTCCATTCAGCAGCCCCTTACTTCAGAGTCCAATCAGCGGCCCCTTACTTCAGACTCCCATCACCAGCCCCCTTTACATCAGAGTCCCCTAAGAATCATTTTACATCAGATTCCCATCACCAGCCCCTCACATCAGAGTCCCATCAGCAGCCTCTTACATCAGAGTCCATTCAGCAGCCCCTTACATCAGAGTCCAATCAGCAGCCCCTTACATCAGCGTCCCATTAACAGCCCCCTACATCAGAGTCCCATTATCAGCCCCCTTACATCAGAGTCCCATCGGCAGCCCCTTACATCAGAGTCCAATCAGCAACCCCTTATATTTAGAGTCCCATAACCAGCCCCCTTACATCAGAGTTCCATCAACAGTCCCTTAAATCTGAGTCCCATCAGCAGCCCCTTACATCAGAGTCCCATCTCATGCCCCTTACATCAGAGTCCCACCACCAGCCCCTTACATCAAAGTCCCATTTCCAGCCCCCTTACATCAGAGTCCCTTCAACAGTCCCTTACATCAGGGAGTCCCATCAGCAGCCCCTTACATGAGCATCCCATTAACAGCCCCCTACATCAGAGTCCCATCATCAGCCCCCTTACATCAGAGTCCCATCACAGGCTCCTTACATCAGAGTCCATTCAGCAACTCGTTACATCAGAGTCCCATCACCAGCCCCCTTACATCAGAGTTCCATGAACAGTCCCTTACATCAGATTCCCATTAGCAAGGGCATCAGAGTCCCATTATAGCCCCTTACATCAGAGTCCTATCAGATTCCCCTTACATCAGAGTCCCATCAGCAGCCCCTTACATCAGAGTCCCAACACCTGTCCCCTTACATCAGAGTCCCATCACCAGCCCCTTACATCATAATCCCATCACCAGCCCAATACAGAATGTCCCAACACCAGGACCTTACATCAGAGTCCAATCAGCGGCCCCTTACTTCAGACTCCCATCACCAGGCCCCTTACATCAGAGTCCCCTAAAGCAGACTTTTAAATCAGAGTCCTATCACCAGCCTCTCACATCAGAGTCACATCAGCAGCCCCTTACATCAGACTCCCATCATCAGCCCCTTCATGAGAGTCCATTCAGCAGCCCCTTACATCAGAGTTCAATCAGCAGCTCCTTACATCAGAAAGTCCCATCACTAGCCCCTTACATCAGTGTCCCATCATCAGCCCCTTACATCAGAGTCCCATCACCAGCCCCCTTACATCAAAGTCCCATCACAAGCTCCTTACATCAGAATCCCATCAGCAGCCTCTTACATCAGAGTCCCATCACAAGCGCATTACATCAAAATCCCATCACCAGCCCAATACAGAGTGTCCCAACACCAGGACCTTACATCAGAGACCCATCAGCAGCCCCTTACATCAGAGTCCATTCAGCAGCCCCTTACACCAGAGTCCAATCAGCAGCCTCGTACTTCAGACTCCCATCAATAGCCCCCTTACATCAGAGTCATTTAAGCAGCCTTTTACATCAGAGTCCAATCCCCAGCCCCTTACATTAGAGTCCCATTAGCATCCCCTTACTTCAGAGTCCCACCACCAGCCCCTTACATCAGATTTCATTCAGCAGCCCCTTACATCAGAGTCCAATCAACAGTCCCTTACATCAGAGAGCCCCATCAGCAGACCCTTACATCAAAGTCCCACCACCAGCCCCCTTACATCAGAGTCCCATCACATGCTCCTTACATCAGAGTTCCATCAGCAACCCCTTACATCAGAGTCCCATCACCAGCCCCTTACATCAGAGTCCAATCAGCAACTCCTTATATCAGCGTCCCATTACATGTTCCTTACATCAGAGTCCCATCAGCAGCCCCATTACATCAGAGTCCCATCAGCAGCCCCTTACATCAGAGTCCCATCACAGGCCCCTTACATCAGAGTCCCATCACAGGCCCCTTACATCAGAGTCCCATCACAGGCCCCTTACATCAGAGTCCCATCACAGGCCCCTTACATCAGAGTCCCATCACAGGCCCCTTACATCAGAGTCCCATCACAGGCCCCTTACATCAGAGTCCCATCACAGGCCCCTTACATCAGAGTCCCATCACAGGCCCCTTACATCAGAGTCCCATCACAGGCCCCTTACATCAGAGTCCCATCACAGGCCCCTTACATCAGAGTCCCATCACAGGCCCCTTACATCAGAGTCCCATCACAGGCCCCTTACATCAGAGTCTCATGAGAGCCCCTTACATCAGAGTCCTATAAGAATCCCCTTACATCAGAGTCCCATCAGCAGGCTCTTACATTAGAGTCCCATCACGTGTCCCCTTACATCATAGTCCCATCACGTGTCCCCTTACATCATAGTCCCATCACCAGCCCCTTCCATCGGAATTCCATCACCTGCCCAATACAGAGTGTCCCAACACCAGGGCCTTACATCAGAGACCCATCAGCAGCCCCTTACATCAGGGTCCCATCAGCAGCCCCTTACATCAGGGTCCCATCAGCAGCCCCTTACATCAGATTTCATTCAGCAGCCCCTTACATCAGAGTCCAATCAGCGACCCCTTATTACTTCAGACTCTCATCACCAGCCCCTCACATCAGAGTCCCATCAGCAGCCCCTTGCAATAGAGTCCCATCAGAGCCCCTTACATCAGAGTCCTATCAGAATCCCCTTACATCAGAGTGCCATCAGCAGCCCCTTACAGAGTCTCATCACCAGCCCCCTTACATCAGAGTCCTACCACTAGCCCCTTACATCAAAGTCCCATCAACAGTCCCTTACATCAGTGTCCCATCAGCAGCCCCTTACATCAAAGTCCCATCACCAGCCCCTTACATCAAATTCCCATCACCAGCCCCCTTACATCAGAGTCCCATCACAAGCTCCTTGAGAGTCATGAGAGTCCAATCAGCAGCCCCTTACATGAGCATCCCATTAACAGCCCCCTACATCAGAGTCCCATCATCAGCCCCCTTACATCAGAGTCCCATCACAGGCTCCTTACATCAGAGTCCATTCAGCAACTCGTTACATCAGAGTCCCATCACCAGCCCCCTTACATCAGAGTTCCATGAACAGTCCCTTACATCAGTAAAGGGATGGTGAACCCGCGCAGTGGACATAAAGACTTAATTGGTAAAGTTTGGAACTGCTGCTTCCCAACAGGCAGTCACCCTAAAATGGGGACAGCTGAGATATATTAGAAATGATAGAAGGGTTTGGCGCTGTTCCTATTTAGTTTCCTACCTCCATATAGGTTACTAGATTAAAATAAATTCTTAGGTGCACCGTGCATATATCAAATATTAAATACAAATTAACAATATGAATTCCCAAGTATACCGTGCATGTGTCAATTAAATATTCTGTTGCAATATTGTGCAATCATAGGTGATACATAGACATAACTTAAATGCTTACATATGTAATATTGCTAGGGAGGGAAGAAAGGGGGGGGGGAAGGAGGAAAGGGGGGGGAAGGGAGAAGGGAGTGAGATAGGGAGGTGGGGAGGGGTGTAGGAAATCTGTTCCTAAGGAAAATTACAATAACAAGATAAAGTGCAAATGTGCTGGTGCAATCCAAAAGGCAACAGTGACAAGATAAAAGTGCAAACGTGCTTCAAAATTCTTTAGTAAGTCTCTTGTGTCATATTCTTGTGCTGTGATGATAATCCTTCACTTATAATATCTCTTTGCTCTGAAAGTGCAGCCACTCATCAGATCACTTCACCCCTGCGGGGGTAGTAGGCAGTTACAGTTTTATCGCCACTGTACAGCGATCGCTGGCGGGCTCAGGATCGTGGTATATCATATATAAAAAGAGAGGGAGTGCCCATAGCGTAAAATTGCTTTAAAAAAGTTTTATTACACAAAATGAAAGGGTACTCACACTTTTGCAGTAAAAATCAAGCGAAATGGTAAAAACGTCAAAACCGTCATTAATATCCTTCAGCGCTGGTACAGGAGGTGATGTTTGGGAAGCACAGATTAGGCCACGCCCTACGCGTTTCGTCGTTAGGACGTCCACGCTCCCGTAGACGTCCTAACGACGAAACGCGTAGGGCGTGGCCTAATCTGTGCTTCCCAAACATCACCTCCTGTACCAGCGCTGAAGGATATTAATGACGGTTTTGACGTTTTTACCATTTCGCTTGATTTTTACTGCAAAAGTGTGAGTATCCTTTCATTTTGTGTAATAAAACTTTTTTAAAGCAATTTTACGCTATGGGCACTCCCTCTCTTTTTATATATGATATACCACGATCCTGAGCCCGCCAGCGATCGCTGTACAGTGGCGATAAAACTGTAACTGCCTACTACCCCCGCAGGGGTGAAGTGATCTGGTGAGTGGCTGCACTTTCAGAGCAAAGAGATATTATAAGTGAAGGATTATCATCACAGCACAAGAATATGACACAAGAGACTTACTAAAGAATTTTGAAGCACGTTTGCACTTTTATCTTGTCACTGTTGCCTTTTGGATTGCACCAGCACATTTGCACTTTATCTTGTTATTGTAATTTTCCTTAGGAACAGATTTCCTACACCCCACCCCACCTCCCTATCTCACTCCCTTCTCCCTTCCCCCCCCCCTTTCCTCCTTCCCCCCCCCCTTTCTTCCCTCCCTAGCAATAGCAATGTAAGCATTTAAGTTATGTCTATGTATCACCTATGATTGCACAATATTGCAACAGAATATTTAATTGACACATGCACGGTATACTTGGGAATTCATATTGTTAATTTGTATTTAATATTTGATATATGCACGGTGCACCTAAGAATTTATTTTAATCTAGTAACCTATATGGAGGTAGGAAACTAAATAGGAACAGCGCCAAACCCTTCTATCATTTCTAATAAGTCCCTTACATCAGATTCCCATTAGCAAGGGCACCAGAGTCCCATCACAGGCCCCTTACATCAGAGTCCCATCAGAGCCCCTTACATCAGAATCCTATCAGAATCCCCTTACATCAGAGTCCCATCACCAGCCCCTTACATCATAATCCCATCACCACCCCAATACAGAGTGTCCCAACACCAGGCCCTTACATCAGAGTCCCATCACCACCCCAATACAGAGTGTCCCATCACCAGGCCCCTTACATCAGAGTCCCCTAAGCAGCCTTTTACATCAGAGTCCCATCAACAGCCCCTCACATCAGAGTCCCATCAGCAGCCCCTTACATCGGAGTCCAATCAGCGGCCCCTTACCTCAGAAAGTCCCATCATCAGCCCCTTAGTTCAGAGTCCTACCACCATCCCCTTACATCAAAGTCCCATTACCAGCCCCCGTACATCAGAGTTCCATCACATGCTCCTTACATCAGAGTCCCATCGGCAGCCCCTTAAATCGGCGTCCCATCACATGCTACTTATACACCAGAGTCCCATCACCAGCCTCCTTAAACAGAGTCCCACCAACAGTCCCTTGCATCAGAGTCCCATTAGCAGCCTCTTACATCAGAGTCCTATCAGAATCCCCTTACATCAGAGTCCCATCAAAGCCCCTTATATCAGAGTCCAATCACCTGTCCCCTTACATCAGAGTTCCATCACCAGCCCCTTACATCAGAGTCCCATCAGCCGACTTTTACATCAGAGTCCCATCACCAGCCTCTCACATCAGAGCCCCATCAGCAGCCCCTTACATCAGAGTCCAATCAGCGGCCCCTTACTTCAGACTCCCATCACCAGGCCCCTTACATCAGAGTCCCTTAAAGCAGACTTATACATCAGAGTCCCATCACCAGCCTCTCACATCAGAGTCACATCAGCAGCCCCTTACATCAGCGTCCCATCAACAGCCCCTTACATCAGAGTCCCTTTAGCAGCCCCTTACATCAGAGTCCCATCACCAGCCCCTTACAACAGAGTCCCACCACCAGCCCCTTACATCAAAGTCCCATTACCAGCCCCCTTACATCAGAGTCCCTTCAACAGTCCCTTACATCAGGGAGTCCCATCAGCAGCCCCTTACATCAAAGTCCCATCACCAGCCCCCGTACATCAGAGTCCCATCAGCAGCCTCTTACTCACATGCTACTTACAACAGAGTCCCATCAGCAGCCCCTTACATCAGAGTCCCGTCAGCAGCCCCTTACATCAGAGTCCCCTAAAAGCAGACTTTAACATCAGAGTCCCATCACCAGCCTCTCACATCAGAGTCACATCAGCAGCCCCTTACATCAGAGTCCCATCAGCAGCCCCTTCATCAGAGTCCATTCAGCAGCCCCTTACATCAGAGTTAAATCAGCAGCTCCTTACATCAGAAAGTTCCATCACTAGCCCCTTACATCAGTGTCCCATCATCAGCCCCTTACATCAGCGTCCCATCAACATCCCCCTATATCAGAGTCCCATTATCAGCCACCATAAATCAGGGTAACATTAACAGCCCCCTTTACATCAGAGTTCCATTAGCAGCCCCTTACATCAGAGTCCCATCACCAGCCCCTTACAAAGTCTCATCCCCTTACATCAGAGTCCAATCAGCAGCCTCTTACATTAGATTCCCACCAGCAGCCCCTTACATCAGAGTCCAATCAGCAGCCCCTTACTTCAGAGTCCCATTTCCAGCCCCCTTACATCAGAGTCCCTTCAACAGCCCCTTACATCAGGGAGTCCCATCACCAGCCCCCGTACATCAGAGTCCAATCAGCAGCCCCTTAAATAGGCATCCCATCAGCAGCCCCTTACATCAAAGTCCCATCACCAGCCCCCGTACATCAGAGTCCAATCAGCAGCCCCTTAAATAGGCATCCCATCAGCAGCCCCTTACATCAGAGTCCCATCACCAGCCCCTCACAGCAGAGTCCCATCAGCAGGCTCTTACATTAGAGTCCTACCACCAGCCCTTTACATCAAATTCCCATCAACAGTCCCTTACATCAGAGTCCCATCACAATCTCCTTACATCAGAGTCCCATCAGCAGCCTCTTACATCAGAGTCCATTCAGCAGCCCCTTACATGAGAGTGCAATCAGCAGCCCCTTACATCAGCGTCCCAATAACAGCCCTCCCAGCCTCCTGGGACTCTGCTGTAAGGGGCTGCTGATGGGACTCCGATGTAAGGGACTGTTGATGGAACTCTGATGTAAGGGGTTGCTGATTGGACTCTCATGTAAGGGGGCTGGTGATGGGACTCTGATGTAAGGATCATGTGATGGTACGCTGATGTAAGGGGCTTCTGATTGGACTCTGATGTAAGGGGCTGCTGAATGGATTCTGATGTAAGAAGCTGATGATGGGATAAAGAGCTTGTGATTGGTCTTTGATGTATGGTGGTAGGACTCTAATGTAAGAGGCTGCTGACCAATCACCACCACTCTGATGTAAGGGGGCTGGTGATGGGAGTCTGAAGTAAGGGGCCGCTGATTGGATTCTGATGTAAGGGGCTGCTGATGGGACTCTCATGTAAGGTCCTGGTGTTGGGACACTCTATTTTGGGCTGGTGATGGGATTTTGATGTAAGGGGCTGGTGATGAGACTCTGATGGGAGTGGCTGGTGATGGGACTCTGATGTAAGGGGGCTGAGCTATAGATGTTAAAGCCAGAGATGATAGAGCCAGAGATCATAAGGATAGAGATAATAGAACCAGAGATGATAGTGATAGCGATGATAGAGTTAGAGATGATAGAGTTAGAGATGATAGAGTTAGAGATGATAGAGTTAGAGATGATAGAGCCAGGGATTATAGAGCCAGAGATGATAGAGTTAGAGATGATAGAGCCAGGGATTATAGAGCCAGAGATGATAGGGCTGCAGATGATAGAGGTAGAGATGAAAAAGATAGTGATGTTAAAGCTAGAGATGATAGCATTTAGAGATGATAGAGCCAGAGATGATAAAGCCAGAGATGATAGAGCCAGAAAGTGCTAGAGATGACAGAGCTAGAGATGATAGAGCTAGAGATCATAGAGCTAGAGATCATAGAGTCAGAGATGCTAGAGCCAGGGATGATAGAGCTAGCGATGATTGAGATATTGATGATAATGCTAGAGATGATAGAACTAGACATGAGAGAGCTGATAGAGATAGCGATGATAGAGCTGGAGATGATAAGGATAGAGATGATAGAGCCAGAGATGATAGAACTAGCGATGATAGAGTTAGAGATGATAGAGATATGGATGATAGAGCCAGAGATGATAGATTTAGAGATGATAGAGTTAGATATGACAGAGCTAGAATTGAAAGAGCTTGAGATGAGAGAGTTAGAGATGATAGAGTTAGAGATGACAGAAATATGGATGATAGAGCCAGAGATATGATAGAGTTAGATATGACAGAGAAAGAAATGAAAGAGCTTGAGATGATAGCATAAGAGATGATAGAGTTAGAGATCATAGTGCAAGAGATGACAGAGCTAGAGATGATACAGCCAGAGATGATAGAGCTAGAGATCATAAGGATAGAGATAATAGTCCCAGAGATAATAGAGATAGCGATGATAGAGCTAGAGATGACATGATAGAGCTGATAGAGATGATAGAGATAATAGCGATAGTAACAGTAGTTAAAGATGATAAGGATCGAAATGATATAACCAGAGATGATTAAGCCAGAGATGATAAAACCAGAGAAGAAAAACCCCAATTAGTGCTAGAGATGACAGACCTAGGGATGATAAAGCCAGAGATGATAAAGGTAGAGATGATAACGGTAGAGATGATAGAGCTGCAGAATATATAGGTAGAGATAATAGAGCCAGACAGCTGATAAAGCTGATAGAGATAGCGATGATAGAGCCATATATGATAGAGATAGAGAAGATAGAGTTAGATATGACAGAGCTAGAAATTAAAGTGCTTGAGTTAATAGAGTTAGAGATAATAGATATAGGGATGATAGAGATAGGGATTATAGAGCCAGAGATGAAAGAGTTAGAGATGATAGAGTTAGATGTCCATGACAGAGCTAGAAATGAAAGAGCTTAAGATGATAGAGCCAGACTTGATAGAGCTTTCTTTGGGTGTCACGCATAGATCAGAAGGGGACTGATCCCTCTTGTGAGCAAAAGCTCAAACGCTAACTTTGTAAAATGGGAATAGTTTCCCGGATTGTAAATTGTACACTTTAAAACGTCTAAAAGGAGCAAACCGACCTTATAACTCCGGGTAGTGTCGCTAAGTCTGCCATGTCAGCCTCTCACCGTCTCCTGAGATCTTGTTCATTGCGTTCTAACCAGGCGGACGCTTCATTTGCAGATTCAAAGGTTGACTGTCCTCTTGCCTTAATGCGCAGTGTATATCAGCTCTATCATCTCTATCGCTATCATCTTTAGTTTTGTCATCACTATCTCTATCGTCTCTGGCTCTACATCATCTCTACCTCTATCATCTCTAGCTCTATCATCGCTATCACAATCATCTCTATCAGCTTTGTCATGTCTAGCTCTATCATCTGTAGCTCTATCATCTCTATTATCTCAGTCTCTAACATCACGGGCACTTATCAGCTCTATCCTTATTATTTATCTAGCTTTTTATCATCTATAGCTATTTTATCTGTAGCTCTATCCTCTGTAGCTCAATCTCATCTATACCTATATTATCTCTGCAGCTCTATCATCTCTACCTCTATCATCTCTGGCTCTATTATCCATACCTCTATCATCTCTAACTCTATTATCTCTAGCTCTACCATCTCTACCTCTATCATCTGCAGCTCTAATCATCTCTACCTCTATAATCTCTGGCTCTATTATCTTTAACTCTATCATCTCTAACTCTATCATCACTAACTCTATCATCGGTATCAATATCGGCTCTTATCATGTATATCTCTAGTTATCATCCTTTGCTGAGGAAAAGAAGCTCAGTCATCTCTAACTTTATCATCTCTAGCTATATCGTCGCTATCTTTATCAGCTCTATTATCTCTAACTCTATCATCTCTAAATCTATCATCGCTAGCTCTATCATCTCTGGCTCTATCATCTCTATCCTTATCATCTGTAGCTCTATAATCTCTAGCTATGTCACTATTCAACATTATCATCTCTAACTCTATCAATTTTAGCTCTATCATCTCTAGCTCTATCATCTCTAGCATCTCTTTTAGCTCTGTCATCTCTGAACGCTTTCATCTCTAGCTTTCTCATCACTATCTCTATCATCGCTAGCTCTAACATCTCTAGCTCTATCATCTCTATCTCTATCATCGCAAGCTCTAGAATCTCTAGCTCTATTATCTCTAGCATCTCTAAATCTATCACCTCTATCATCTCTTACTTTATCATCCCTGGTTCTATCATCTCTAGCTCAATCATCTCTAGCTCTATCATCTCTAGTTCTATTATCTCTAACTCTATCATCCCTAAATCTATCATCTCTAAATCTATCATCTCTAAATCTATAATCTCTAATGCTATTATCTCTAGCTTTATCATCTCTATCATCGCTAGATCAATCATCTCTATCTCTATCATCTCGAGTTCTAGCATCTCTACTCTATCATCCATATCTCTATCATCTCTAACACTATCATCTCTGGCAGACCCTTACATCAGAGTCCCATCAGCAGCCCCTTACATCAGAGTCCCATCAGAGCCCCTTACATCAGAGTCCTATCAGAATCCCCATAAATCAGACTCCCATCAGCAGCCCCATACAGAGTCTCATCACCAGCCCCCTTACATCAGAGTCCCATCACCAGCCCCTTACATCAGAGTCCCATCACCTATCATCGCTAGCTCTATCATCTCTGGCTCTATCATCTCTAGCTCTTTCATCTCTAGCTTTATGATCTCTAGCTCTATCATCTCTAGCTCTATCATTTCTAGCTCTATCATCTCTATTATCACTACCTCTATCATCTCTAGGGCTAACATCGCTGTCTCTATCATCTCTAGCAACTCTATTAGCTCTGTCATCTCTAAACGCTATCATCTCTAGCTTTCTCATCACTATTCTATCGTTGGCTCTAACATCTCTAGCTCTATTATCTCTAGCATCTCTAAATCTATCTCTAACTTTATCATCTCTGGCTCTAGCATTTCTGGCTCTATCATCTCGGGCTCTGTCATCTCTGGCTCTACCATCTCGGGCTCTATCATCTCTATCCTTATCATCTTAACTTTATTATCTCTAGCTATATCATCGCTATCTTTATCAGCTCTGTTATGTCTAGCTCTATCATCTCTAGCTCTATCATCTCGGGCTCTATCATCTCTATCCTTATCATCTTAACTTTATTATCTCTAGCTATATCATCGCTATCTTTATCAGCTCTATTATGTCTAGCTCTATCATCTCTAGCTCTATCATCTCGGGCTCTATCATCTCTATCCTTATCATCTCTAACTTTATCATCTCTAGCTATATCAGCGCTATCTTTATCAGCTCTATTATGTCTAGCTCTATCATCTCTAGTTCTATTATCTCTAACTATATCATCTCTAAATCTATCATCGCTAGCTCTATCATTACTGGCTCTATCATCCCTAAATCTATCATCTCTTAATCTATCATCTCTAAATCTATCATCTCTGATGCTATCATCTCTAGCTTTATCATCACTATTATCGCTAGATCAATCATCTCTAACTCTATCATCCATATCTCTATCATCTCTAACTCTATCATCTCTAGTTCTAGCATCTCTACTCTATCATCCATATCTCTATCATCTCTAACACTATCATCTCTGAAAGACCCTTACATCAGAGTCCCGTCACAAGCCCCTTACATCAGAGTCCCGTCAGAGCCCCTTACATCAGAGTCCTATAAGAATCCCCTTACATCAGAGTCCCATCACCAGCCCCTTACATCTCTTCCCATCACCTATCATCGCTTGCTCTATCATCTCTGGTTTCTATCATCCCAAAATCTATCATCTCTAAATCTATCATCTCTAATGCTTTCATCTCTAGCTTTATCGTCACTATCTCTATCATCGCTAGATCAATATTCTCTGGCTCTATCATCTCTGGCTCTATCATCTCTAGCTCTATCACCTCTAGTTCTATCATCTCTAACTCTATCATCGCTAGCTCTAGCATCTCTAGTTCTATTATCTCTAGCATCTCTAAATCTATCACCTCTAACTCTATCATCTCTTACTTTATTATCTCTGGCTCTATCATCTCTGGCTCTATCATTTCGGGCTCTAACAGCTCTATCCCTATCATCTCTAACTTTATCATCTCTAGCTATATCATCGCTATCTTAATCAGCTCTATTATGTCTAGCACTATCATCTCCAGCTCTATCATCTCTGGCTCTATCATCTCTAAATCTATCATCTCTAAATCTATCATCTCTAATGCTATCATCTCTAGCTTTATCATCTCTGGCTCTATCATCCATATCTCTATCATCTCTAACTCTATCATCTCTTGTTCTAGAATCTCTACTGTATCATCCATATCTCTATCATCTCTAACACTATCATCTATGGCAGACCCTTACATCAGAGTCCCATCACAAGCCCCTTACATCAGAGTCCCATCAGAGCCCCTTACATCACAGTCCTACCAGAATCCCCTTAAATCAGAGTCCCATCAGCAGCCCCATACAGAGTCTCATCACCAGCCCCCTTACATCAGAGTCCCATCAGAGCCCCTTACATCAGAGTCCTATCAGAATCCCCTTAAATCAGAGTCCCATCAGCAGCCCCTTACATCAGAGTCCTATCAGCAGCCCCTTACAATCAGAGTCCCATCACTAGCCACTTACATCAGAATCCCATCAGCAGCCCCTTACATCAGACTCCCATAAACCAGGCCCCTTACATCAGAGTCCCAGCAGCAGCCCCTTGCATCAGAGTCCAATCAGCAGCCCCTTACATCAGCGTCCCATTAACAGCCCCCTAAATCAGAGTTCCATCAACAGTCCCTTTTATCAGAGATCCATCAGCAGCCCCTTACATCAGAGTCCCATCAGCAGCCCCTTACATAAGAGTCCCATCAGAGCCCCTTACATCAGAGTGCTATCAGAATCCCCTTTCATCAGAGTCCCATCAGCAGCCCCCTACATCAGAGTCCCATCAGCAGCCCCTTACATCAGAGTCCCATCACCTGTCAACTTACATCAGAGTCCCATCAGCAGCCCCTTACATCAGAGTCTATTCAGCAGGCCCATACATCTGAGTCCAATCAGCAGCCCCATACATCAGCGTCCCATTAACAGCCCCCTACATCAGAGTTCCATCAACAGTCCCTTACATCAGAGTCCCATCAGCAGCCCCTTACATCAGAGTCCTATCAGCAGCCCCTTACATCAGAGTCCAATCACTAGCCCCTTACATCAGAGTCCCATCAGCAGCCCCTTACATCAGAGTCCCATCACCTGTCAACTTACATCAGAGTCCCATCACCAGCCCCTTACATCAGTATCCCATCACCAGCCCAATACAGTGTGTCCCAACACCAGGACCTTACATCAGAGACCCATCAGCAGCCCCTTACATCAGAGTGCCATCACCACCCCCTTACCTCAGAATCCAATCAGCAGCCTCTTACATTAGAGTCCTACCACCAGCCCCTTACATCAAGGTCCCATCAACAGTCCCTTACATCAGAGTCCCATCAGCAGCCCCTTATATCAAAGTCCCATCACCGGCCCCCTTACATCAGAGTCCATTCAGCAGCCCCTTACATCAGAGTCCAATCAGCGGCCCCTTACTTCAGACTCCCATCACCAGCCCCTTACATAACAGACCCCTAAGCAGCATTTTACATCAGAGTCCCATAACCAGCCTCTCACATCAGTGTCCCATCAGCAGCCCCCTACTTCAGGGTCCCACCACCAGCCCCTTACATCAAAGTCCCATTACCAGCCCCTTTCATCAGAGTCCCATCAGAGCCGCTTACATTAGAGTCCTATCCGAATCCCCTTACATCAGAGTCCCATCAGCAGCCCCTTACAGAGTCTCATCACTAGCCCCCTTACATCAGTGTCCAATCAGCAGCCTCTTACATTAGAATACTACCACAATCCCCTTACATCAAAGTATCATCAACATTCCCTTACATCAGAGTCCCATGAGCGGCCACTTACATTAAAGTCCCACTGCCAGCCCCCTTACATCAGAGTCCTATCACATTGCTCCTTACATCAGAGTCCCATCAGCAGCCTCTTACATCAGAGTCCATTCAGCAGCCCCTTACATCAGAGTCCAATCAGCAGCCCCTTACATCAGCGTCCCATTAACAACTCCCTACATCAGAGTGCCATTATCAGCCGCCTTACATCAGAGTCCCATCAGCAGCCCCTTACCTCAGAGTCCACCCCTTATATTTAGAGTCCCATCACCAGCCCCCTTACATCAGAGTTCCATCAACAGTCCCTTACATCAGAGTCCCATCAACAGCCCCTTACATCAGAGTCTCATCTCATGCCCCTTACATCAGAGTCCCATCAGGGCCCCTTACATCAGAGTCCTATCAGAATCCCCATACATCAGAGTCCCATCATCAGCCCTTTACATCCGAGTCCCATCACCTGTCCCCTTACATCAGAGTCCCATCAACAGTCCCTTACATCAGAGTCCTATCAGCAGCCCCTTACATCAGAGTCCCATCACAGGCCACTAACACCAGAGTCCTATCAGAATCTCCTTACATCAGAAACCCATCAGCAGCCCCTTACATCAGAGTCCCATCACCTGTCCCCTTACATCAGAGTCCCATCACCAGCCCCTTACATCTGAATCCCATCACCAGCCCAATACAGAGTGTCCCAACACCAGGACCTTACATCAGAGACCCATCACCAGCCCCTCACATCAGAGTCCCATCAACAGCCCCTTACATCAGAGTCCATTCAGCAGCCCCATACATGAGAGTCCAATCAGCAGCCCCATACATCAGAGTCCAATCAGCAGCCCCTTACATCAGCGCCCCATTAACAGCCCCCTACATCAGAGTTCCATCAACAGTCCCTTACATCAGAGTCCCATCAGCAGCCCAATACATCAGAGTCCCATTAGCAGCCCCTTACATCAGAGTCCCATCAGAGCCCCTTACATCAAAGTCCTATCAGAATCCCCATTCATCAGAGTCCCATCAGCAGCCCCCTACATCAGAGTCCCATCAGCAGCCCCTTACATCAGAGTCCCATCACCAGCCCCTCACATCAGAGTCCCATCAGCAGCCCCTTACATCAGAGTCCATTCAGCAGCCCCATACATGAGAGTCCCAACACCAGGAATTTATATCAGAGACCCATCAGCAGCCCCTTACATCAGAGTCCCATCAGCAGCCCCTTACATCTGAGTCCATTCAGCAGCCCCTTACTTCAGAGTCCAATCAGCGGCCCCTTACTTCAGACTCCCATCACCAGCCCCCTTTACATAAGAGTCCCTTAAGAAGCATTTTACATCAGAGTCCCATCACCAGCCCCTCACATCAGAGTCCCATCAGCAGCCCCTTACAACATAGCCCCATCAGAGCCCCTTACATCAGAGTCCTATCAGAATCCCCTTACATCAGAGTCCCATCAGCAGCCCCTTACAGAGTCTCATCACCAGCCCCCTTACATCAGAGCCCAATCAGCAGCCTTTTAGAGTCCTACCACCAGCCCCTTACATCAAAGTCCCATCAACAGTCCCTTACATCAGAGTCCCATCAGCAGCCCCTTACATCAAAGTCCCATCACCACCACTCTTAAATCAGAGTCCCATCACAAGCTCCTTACATCAGAGTCCCATCAGCAGCCTCTTACATCAGAGTCCATTTAGCAGCCCCTTACATCAGAGTCCTATCAGAATCCCCTTACATCAGAGTACCATCAGCAGCCCCTTGTAGAATCTCATCACCAACCCCCTTACATCAGAATCCAATCAGCAGCCTCTTACATTAGAGTCCTACCACCAGCCCCTTACATTAAGGTCCCATCAACAGTCCCTTACATCAGAGTCCCATTAGCAGCCCCTTACATCAAAGTCCCATCACCACCACCCTTAAATCAGAGTCCCATCACAAGCTCCTTACATCAGAGTCCCATCAGCAGCCTCTTACATCAGAGTCCATTTAGCAGCCCCTTACATCAGAGTCCTATCAGAATCCCCTTACATCAGAGTCCCATCAGAAGCCCCTTGTAGAATCTCATCACCAACCCCCTTACATCAGAATCCAATCAGCAGCCTCTTACATTAGAGTCCTACCACCAGCCCCTTACATTAAGGTCCCATCAACAGTCCCTTACATCAGATCCCATTAGCAGCCCCTTACATCAAAGTCCCATCACCGGCCCCCTTACATCAGAGTCCATTCAGCAGCCCCTTACATCAGAGTCCAATCAGCGGCCCCTTACTTCAGACTCCCATCACCAGCCCCCTTACATAAGAGACCCCTAAGCAGCATTTTACATCAGAGTCCCATAACCAGCCCCTTACTTCAGAGCCCCTTACATCAAAGTCCCATTACCAGCCCCCTTACATCAGAGTCCCATCAACAGTCCCTTACATTAGAGATTTCCATCAGCAGCTGCTTACATCAAAGTCCCATCATCAGCCCCCTTACATTAGAGTCCCATCACATGCTCCTTACATCAGCGTCCCATCACCAGCCCCCTTACATCAGAGTCCCATCAGCAGCCCCTTTCATCAGAGTCCCATCAGAGCCTCTTACATTAGAGTCCTATCCGAATCCCCTTACATCAGAGTCCCATCAGCAGCCCCTTTCATCAGAGTCCCATCAGAGCCGCTTACATTAGAGACCTATCCGAATCCCCTTACATCAGAGTCCCATCAGCAGCCCCTTACAGAGTCTCATCACTAGCCCCCTTACATCAGAGTCCAATCAGCAGCCTCTTACATTAGAATACTACCACAAGCCGCTTACATCAAAGTATCATCAACATTCCCTTACATCAGAGTCCCATCAGCAGCCCCTTACATCAAAGTCCATTCAGCAGCGCCATACATCTGAGTCCAATCAGCAGCCCCTTACATCAGCGTCCCATTAACAGCCCCCTACATCAGAGTTCCATCAACAGTCCCTTACATCAGAGTCCCATCAGCAGCCCCTTACAGAGTCTCATCACCAGCCCCCTTACATCAGAGTATAATCAGCAGCCTCTTACATTAGAGTACTACCACAAGCCCCTTACATCAAAGTATCATCAACAGTCTCTTACATCAGAGTCCCATCACAAGCTCCTTACATCAGAGTCCCATCAGCAGCCTCTTACATCAGAGTCCATTCAGCTGCCCCTTACATCAGAGTCCAATCAGCAGCCCCTTACATCAGCGTCCCATTAACAGCCCCCTACATCAGAGTCCCATTATCAGCCCCCTTACATCAGAGTCCCATCAGCAGCCCCTTACATCAGAGTCCAATCAGCAGCCCCTTATATTTAGAGTCCCATCACTAGCAGCCTTATAACAGAGTTCCATCAACAGTCCCTTACATCAGAGTCCCATAGCAGCCCCTTACATCAGAGTCCCATCTCATGCCCCTTACATCAGAGTCCCATCAGAGCCCCTTACATCAGACTCCTATCAGAATCCCCATACATTAGAGTCCCATCATCAGCCCCTTACATCCGAGTCCCATCACCTGTCCCCTTACATCAGAGTCCCATCACCAGCCCCCTTACATCAGAGTTCCATCAACAGTCCCTTACATCAGAGTCCCATTAGCAGCCCCTTATAGAGTCTCATCACCAACCCCCTTACATCAGAATCCAATCAGCAGCCTCTTACATTAGAGTCCTACCACCAGCCCCTTACATCAAAGTCCCATCAACAGTCCCTTACATGAGACTCCCATCAGCAGCCCCTTACATCAAAGTCCCATCACTGGCCACTTACATCAGAGTCCATTCAGCAGCCCCTTACATCAGAGTCCAATCAGAGGCCCCTTACTTCAGACTCCCTTCACCAGCCCCCTTACATCAGAGTCCCCTAAGCAGCCTTTTACATCAGAGTCCCATCACAAGCTCCTTACATCAGAATCCCATCAGCAGCCTCTTACATCAGAGTCCATTCAGCAGCCCCTTACATCAGAGTCCTATCAGAATCCCCTTACATCAGAATCCAATCAGCAGCCTCTTACATTAGAGTCCTACCACCAGCCCCTTACATCAAGGTCCCATCAACAGTCCCTTACATCAGAGTCCCATCAGCAGCCCCTTATATCAAAGTCCCATCACCGGCCCCCTTACATTAGAGTCCATTCAGCAGCCCCTTACATCAGAGTCCCATCAGCAGCCCCTTACTTCAGAGTCCCACCACCAGCCCCTTACATCAAAGTCCCATTACCAGCCCCTTTCATCAGAGTCCCATCAGAGCCGCTTACATTAGAGTCCTATCCGAATCCCCTTATATCAGAGTCCCATCAGCAGCCCCTTACAGAGTCTCATCACTAGCCCCCTTACATCAGAGTTTAATCAGCAGCCTCTTACATTAGAATACTACCACAAGCCCCTTACATCAAAGTATCATCAACATTCCCTTACATCAGAGTCCCATCAGTGGCCACTTACATCAAAGTCCCATCGCCAGCCCCCTTACATCAGAGTCCTATCACATTGCTCCTTACATCAGAGTCCCATCAGCAGTATCTTACATCAGAGTCCATTCAGCAGCCCCTTACATCAGAGTCCAATCAGCAGCCCCTTACATCAGCAGCCCATTAACAGCCCCCTACATCAGAGTGCCATTATCAGCTGCCTTACATCAGAGTCCCATCAGCAGCCCCTTACCTCAGAGTCCACCCCTTATATTTAGAGTCCCATCACCAGCCCCCTTACATCAGAGTTCCATCAACAGTCACTTACATCAGAGTCCCATCTCATGCCCCTTACATCAGAGTCCATTCTCATGCCCCTTACATCAGAGTCCCATCTCATGCCCCTTACATCAGAGTCCCATCAGGGACCCTTACATTAGAGTGCTATCAGAATCCCCATACATCAGAGTCCCATCATCAGCCCTTTACTTCCGAGTCCCATCACCTGTCCCCTTACATCAGAGTCCCATCAACAGTCCCTTACATCAGAGTCCTATCAGCAGCCCCTTACATCAGAGTCCCATCACAGCCCACTTACATCATAGTCCTATCAGAATCTCCTTACATCAGAAACCCATCAGCAGCCCCTTACATCAGAGTCCCATCACCTGTCCCCTTACATCAGAGTCCCATCACCAGCCCCTTACATCTGAATCCCATCACCAGCCCAATACAGAGTGTCCCAACACCAGGACCTTACATCAGAGACCCATCACCAGCCCCTCACATCAGAGTCCCATCAACAGCCCCTACATCAGAGTCCATTCAGCAGCCCCATACATGAGAGTCCAATCAGCAGCCCCATACATCAGAGTCCAATCAGCAGCCCCTTACATCAGCGTCCCATTAACAGCCCCCTACATCAGAGTTCCATCAACAGTCCCTTACATCAGAGTCCCATCAGCAGCCCCTTACATCAGAGTCTCATCTCATGCCCCTTACATCAGAGTCCCATCAGGGCCCCTTACATCAGAGTCCTATCAGAATCCCCATACATCAGAGTCCCATCATCAGCCCTTTACATCCGAGTCCCATCACCTGTCCCCTTACATCAGAGTCCCATCACCAGCCCCTTACATCTGAATCCCATCACCAGCCCAATACAGAGTGTCCCAACACCAGGACCTTACATCAGAGACCCATCAACAGCCCCTTACATCAGAGTCCATTCAGCAGCCCCATACATGAGAGTCCAATCAGCAGCCCCTTACATCAGCGTCCCATTAACAGCCCCCTACATCAGAGTTCCATCAACAGTCCCTTACATCAGAGTCCCATCAGCAGCCCAATACATCAGAGTCCCATTAGCAGCCCCTTACATCAGAGTCCCATCAGAGCCCCTTACATCAAAGTCCTATCAGAATCCCCATTCATCAGAGTCCCATCAGCAGCCCCCTACATCAGAGTCCCATCAGCAGCCCCTTACATCAGAGTCCCATCACCTGTCAACTTACATCAGAGTCCCATCACCAGCCCCTTACATCAGCATCCCATCACCAGCCCAATACAGTGTGTCCCAACACCTGGACCTTACATCAGAGACCCATCAGCAGCCCCTTACATCAGAGTCCCATCAGCAGCCCCTTACATCAAAGTCCAATCAGCGGCCCCTTACTTCAGACTCCCATCACCAGCCCCCTTTACATCAGAGTCCCCTAAGAAGCATTTTACATCAGAGTCCCATCACCAGCCCCTCACATCAGAGTCCCACCAGCAGCCCCTTACAACAGAGCCCCATCAGAGCCCCTTACATCAGAGTCCTTTCAGAATCCCCTTACATCAGAGTCCCATCAGCAGCCCCTTAAAGAGTCTCATCACCAGCCCCCTTACATCAGAGTCCAATTAGCACCCTTTTAGAGTCCTACCACCAGCCCCTTACATCAAAGTCCCATCAACAGTCCCTTACATCAGAGTCCCATCAGCAGCCCCTTACATCAAAGTCCCATCACCAGCCCCCTTACATCAGAGTCCCATCACAAGCTCCTTACATCAGAGTCCCATCAGCAGCCTCTTACATCAGAGTCCATTCAGCAGCCCCTTACATCAGAGTCCTATCAGAATCCCCTTACATCAGAGTCCCATCAGCAGCCCCTTGTAGAATCTCTTCACCAACCCCCTTACATCAGAATCCAATCAGCAGCCTCTTACATTAGAGTCCTACCACCAGCCTCTTACATTAAGGTCCCATCAACAGTCCCTTACATCAGAGTCCCATTAGCAGCCCCTTACATCAAAGTCCCATCACCGGCCCCCTTACATCAGAGTCCATTCAGCAACCCCTTACATCAGAGTCCAATCAGCGGCCCCCTTACATAAGAGACCCCTAAACAGCATTTTACATCAGAGTCCCATAACCAGCCCCTTACTTCAGAGTCCCACCACCAGCCCCTTACATCAAAGTCCCATTACCAGCCCCCTTACATCAGAGTCCCATCAACAGTCCCTTACATTAGAGATTCCCATCAGCAGCTGCTTACATCAAAGTCCCATCATCAGCCCCCTTACATCAGAGTCCCATCACATGCTCCTTACATCAGAGTCCCATCACCAGCCCCTTACATCAGAGTCCCATCACCAGCCCCTTACATCAGAGTCCCATCAGCAGCCCCTTTCATCAGAGTCCCATCAGAGCCGCTTACATTAGAGTCCTATCCGAATCCCCTTACATCAGAGTCCCATCAGCAGCCCCTTACAGAGTCTCATCACTAGCCCCCTTACATCAGAGTCCAATCAGCAGCCTCTTACATTAGAATACTACCACAAGCCCTTTACATCAAAGTATCATCAACATTCCCTTACATCAGAGTCCCATCAGCAGCCCCTTACATCAAAGTCCCATCATCAGCCCCCTTACATCAGAGTCCCATCACATGCTCCTTACATCAGAGTCCCATCACCAGCCCCTTACATCAGAGTCCCATCACCAGCCCCTTACATCAGAGTCCCATCAGCAGCCCCTTTCATCAGAGTCCCATCAGAGCCGCTTACATTAGAGTCCTATCCGAATCCCCTTACATCAGAGTCCCATCAGCAGCCCCTTACAGAGTCTCATCACTAGCCCCCTTACATCAGAGTCCAATCAGCAGCCTCTTACATTAGAGTCCTACCACCAGCCTCTTACATTAAGGTCCCATCAACAGTCCCTTACATCAGAGTCCCATTAGCAGCCCCTTACATCAAAGTCCCATCACCGGCCCCCTTACATCAGAGTCCATTCAGCAACCCCTTACATCAGAGTCCAATCAGTGGCCCCCTTACATAAGAGACCCCTAAACAGCATTTTACATCAGAGTCCCATAACCAGCCCCTTACTTCAGAGTCCCACCACCAGCCCCTTACATCAAAGTCCCATTACCAGCCCCCTTACATCAGAGTCCCATCAACAGTCCCTTACATTAGAGATTCCCATCAGCAGCTGCTTACATCAAAGTCCCATCATCAGCCCCCTTACATCAGAGTCCCATCACATGCTCCTTATATCAGAGTCCCATCACCAGCCTCCTTACATCAGAGTCCCATCAACAGTCCCTTACATCAGAGTTCCATCAGCAGCCTCTTACATCAGAGTCCCATCAACAGCCCCCTTACATCAGAATCCCATCAGCAGTCCAATACAGTGTCCCAACACCAGGACCTTAAATCAGAGACCCATCAGCAGCCCCTTACATCAGAAGCCATTCAACAGCCCCTTACATCAGAGTCCAATCAGTGGCCCCTTATTTCGGACTCCCATCACTTTACATCAGAGTCCCCTAAGCAGCCTTTTACATCAGAGTCCCATCAGCAGCCCCTTACTTCAGAATCCCATCACCAGCCCCTTACTTCAAAGTCCCATTACCAGCCCCCTTACATCAGAGTCCCATCAACAGCCCCTTACGTCAGAGATTCCGATCAGCAGCCCCTTACATCAAAGTCCCATCACCAGCCTCCTTACATCAGAGTCCCATCAACAGTCCCTTACATCAGAGTCCCATCAGCAGCGTCTTACATCAGAGTCCCATCAACAGCACCCTTACATCAAAGTCCCATCACCAGCCCCCTTACATCAGAGTCCCATCACATACTCCTTACATCAGAGTCCCATCAGCAGCCCCTTACATCAGAGTCCCATCAGCAGCCCCTTACATCAGAGTCCCATCAGCAGCCCCTTACATCAGAGTCCAGTCAGCAGCCCCTTAAATCGACGTCCCATTACATGCTCCTTATACACCAGAGTCCCATCACGAGCCTCCTTACATCAGAGTCAGATCAACAGTCCCTTACACCAGAGTCCCATCAGCAGCCTCTTACATCAGAGTCCCATAAACACCCCCCTTACATCAGAGTCCCATCAACAGTCCCTAACATCAGAGTCCCATCACCAGTCCTTTACATAAGAATACCATCACATGTCCCTTACATCAGAGTCCCATCAGAGCCCCTTACATCAGAGTCCTATCAGAATCCCCTTACATCAGAGTCCCATCACCAGCCCCTTACATCAGAGTCCCATCACCTGTCCCCTTACATCAGAGTTCCATCACCAGCCCCTTACATCAGAGCCCCATCAGCAGCCTTTTACATCAGAGTCCCATCACCAGCTTCTCACATCAGAGTCCCATCAGCAGCCCCTTACATCGGAGTCCACTTAGCAACCCCTTACTTCAGACTCCCATCACCAGGCCAATTACATCAGAGTCCCCTAAGCAGCCTTTTACATCAGAGTCCCATCACCAGCCTCTCACATCAGTCAAATCAGCAGCCCCTTACTTCAGAGTCCCATCAGCAGCCCCTTCATCAGAGTCCATTCAGCAGCCCCTTACATCAGAGTCCAATCAGCAGCCCCTTACATCAGAAAGTCCCATCACTAGCCCCTTACATCAGTGTCTCATCATCAGCCCCTTACATCAGCGTCCCATCAACAGCCCCCTACATCAGAGTCCCATTATCAGCCCCCATACATCAGGGTAACATTAACAGCCCCCTTACATCAGAGTCCCATCAGCAGCCCCTTACATCAGAGTCCCATCACCAGCCCTTACAAAGTCTCATCCCCTTACATCAGAGTCCAATCAGCAGCCTCTTACATTAGATTCCCACCAGCAGCCCCTTACATCAGAGTCCCATCAGCAGCCCCTTACTTCAGAGTCCCACCACCAGCCCCTTACATCAAAGTCCCATTACCAGCCCCCTTACATCAGAGTCCCATCAACAGTCCCTTACATCAGGGAGTCCCATCAGCAGCCCCTTACATCAAAGTCCCATCACCAGCCCCTGTACATCAGAGTCCCATCACATGCTCCTTACATCAGAGTCCCATCAGCAGCCCCTTACATCAGAGTCCCATCAGCAGCCCCTTACATCAGAGTCCCATCAGCAGCCCCTTACATCAGAGTCTAATCAGCAGCCCCTTAAATCGGCATCCCATCACATGCTCCTTATACACCAGAGTCCCATCACCAGCCTCCTTACATCAGAGTCCCATCAACAGTCCCTTACATCAGAGTCCCATCAGCAGCCTCTTAGATCAGAGTCCCATCAACAGCCCCCTTACATCAGAGTACCATCGACAGTCCTTAATATCAGAGTCCTATCATCAGCCCCTTACATCAGAATCCCATCAGCAGTCCAATACAGCGTGCCCCAGCACCAGGACCTTACATCACAGGCCCATCAGCAGCCCCTTGCTTCAGAGTCCCACCAACAGCCCCTTACTTCAAAGTCCCATTACCAGCCCCCTTACATCAGAGTCCCATCAACAGTCCCTTACGTCTGAGATTCCGATCAGCAGCCCCTAACATCAAAGTCCCATATATCAGCACCCTTACATCAGAGTCCAATCACATGCTTCTTACATCAGAGTCCTATCAGCAGCCCCTTACATCAGAGTCCAATCAGTAGTCCCTTACATCAGTGTCCCATCACATGCTCCTTATACATCAGAGTCCCATCATCAACCCCATTACATCAGAGTCCCATCAACAGTCCCTTACATCAGTGTCTCATCAGCTGCCCCTTACATCAGAGTCCTATCAGAATCCCCTTTCATCAGAGTCCCATCAGCAGCCCCTTACAGAGTTTCATCACCAGCCCCCTTACATCAGAATCCAATCAGCATCCTCTTACATTAGAGTCCTACCACCAGCCCCTTACATCAAAATCCCATTAACAGTCCCTTACATCAGAGTCCCATCAGCAGCCCCTTACATCAAAGCCCCATCACCAGCCCCCTTACATCAGAGTCCCATCACATGCTCCTTACATTTGCCCAATACAGAGTGTCCCAAGACCAGGACCTTACATCAGAGACCCATCAGCAGCCCCTTACATCAGGGTCCCATCAGCAGCCCCTTACATCAGAGTCCATTCAGCAGCCCCATACATGAGAGTCCCAACACCAGGACCTTATAACAGAGACCCATCAGCAGCCCCTTACATCAGAGCCCCATCAGCAGCCCCTTACATCTGAGTCCATTCAGCAGCCCCTTACCTGAGACTCTCATCACCAGTCCTTCACATCAGAGTCCCATCATCAGCCCCTTAAAATAGAGTCAAATCAGAGCCCCTTACATCAGAGTCCTATCAGAATCCCCTTACAGAGTCTCATCACCAGCCCCCTTACATCAGAGTCCAATCAGCAGCCTCTTACATTAGAGTCCTACCACCAGCCCCTTACATCAAAGTCCCATCAACAGTCCCTTACATCAGCGTCCCATCAGCAGCCCTTTACATTAAAGTCCCATCACCAGCCCCTTACATCAAAGTCCCATCACCAGCCCCCTTACATCAGAGTCACATCACAAGCTCCTTATATCAGAGTCCCATCAGCAGCCTCTAACATCAGAGTCCATTCAGCAGCCCCTTACATGAGCATCCCATTAACAGCCACCTACATCAGAGTCCTATCATCAGCCCCTTACATCACAGTCCCATCAGAGCCCCTTACATCAGAGTCCTATCAGAATCCCCTTACATCAGAGTCCCATCAGCAGCCCCTTACATCAGAGTCCCAACACCTGTCCCCTTACATCAGAGTCCCATCACCAGCCCCTTACATCATAATCCCATCACCAGCCCAATACAGAGTGTCCCAACACCAAAACTTTACATCAGAGACCCATCAGCAGCCCCTTCCATCAGAGTCCCATCAGCAACCCCTTACATCAGAGTCCAATCAGTGGCCCCTTACTTCAGACACCCATCACCAGCACCTCACATCAGAGTCCCATCAGCAGCCCCCTGCATCAGAGTCCATTCAGCAGCCCCATACATCTGAGTCCAATCAGCAGCCCCATACATCAGAGTCCAATCAGCAGCCCCTTACATCAGCGTCCCATTAACTGCCCCCTACATCAGAGTTCCATCAACAGTCCCTTATATCAGAGTCCCATCAGCAGCCCCTTACATCAGAGTCCCATCAGAGCCCCTTACATCAGAGTGCTATAAGAATCCCCTTTCATCAGAGTCCCATTAGCAGCCCCCTATATCAGAGTCCCATCAGCAGCCTCTTACATCAGAGTCCCATCACCTGTCAACTTACATCAGAGTCCCATCAGCAGCCCCTTACATCAGAGTCTATTCAGCAGGCCCATACATCTGAGTCCAATCAGCAGCCCCATACATCAGAGTCCAATCAGCAGCCCCTTACATCAGCGTCCCATTAACAGCCCCCTACATCAGAGTTCCATCAACAGTCCCTTACATCAGAGTCCCATCAGCAGCCCCTTACATCAGAGTCCCATCACTAGCCCCTTACATCAGAGTCCCATCAGCAGCCCCCTACATCAGAGTCCCATCAGCAGCCCCTTACATCAGAGTCCCATCACCTGTCAACTTACATCAGAGTCCCATCACCAGCCCCTTACATCAGCATCCCATCACCAGCCCAATACAGTGTGTCCCAACACCAGTACCTTACATCAGAGACCCATCAGCAGCCCCTTACATCAGAGTGCCATCAGCAGCCCCTTACATCAAAGTCCAATCAGCGGCCCCTTACTTCAGACTCCCATCACCAGGCCCCTTACATCAGAGTCCCATCAGCAGCCCCTTCCATCAGAGTCCATTCAGCAGCCCCATACATCTGAGTCCAATCAGCAGCCCCATACATCAGAGTCCAATCAGCAGCCCCTTACTTCAGCGTCCCATTAACAGCCCCCTACACCCGGGTTCCATCAACAGTCCCTTATATCAGAGTTCCATCAGCAGCCCCTTACATCAGAGTCCCATCAGCAGCCCCTTACATCAGAGTCCCATCAGAACCCCTTACATCAGAGTGCTATCAGAATCCCCTTTCATCAGAGTCCCATCAGCAGCCCCTTACATCAGAGTCCCATCACCTGTCAACTTACATCAGAGTCCCATCAGCAGCCCCTGACATCAGAGTCTATTCAGCAGGCCCATACATCTGAGTCCAATCAGCAGCCCCATACATCAGAGTCCAATCAGCAGCCCCTTACATCAGCGTCCCTTTAACAGCCCTCTACATCAGAGTTCCATCAACAGTCCCTTACATCAGAGTCCCATCAGCAGCCCCTTACATCAGAGTCCCATCAGCAGCCCCTTACATCAGAGTCCTATCAGCAGTCCCTTACATCAGAGTCCCATCACTAGCCCCTTACATCAGAGTCCCATCAGCAGCCCCCTACATCAGAGTCCCATCAGCAGCCCCTTACATCAGAGTCCCATCAACTGACAACTTACATCAGAGTCCCATCACCAGCCCCTTACATCAGCATCCCATCACCAGCCCAATACAGTGTGTCCCAACATCAGGACCTTACATCAGAGACCCATCAGCAGCCCCTTACATCAGAGTGCCATCAGCAGCCCCTTACATCAAAGTCCAATCAGCGGCCCCTTACTTCAGAGTCCCATCACCAGCCCCTCACATCAGAGTCCCATCAACAGCCCCTTACATCACAATCCCGTCACCTGCCCAATACAGAATGTCCAAACACCAGGACCTTACAACAAAGTCCCATCACCAGCCAACTAACATCATAGTACTATCACCAGCCCCTCACATCAGAGTCCCATCAGCAGCCCCTTACATCAGAGTCCCATCACCAGCCAACTAACATCAGAGTAACATCACCAGCACCTCACATCAGAGTCCCATCAGCAGCCCCCTGCATCAGAGTCCATTCAGCAGCCCCATACATCTGAGTCCAATCAGCAGCCCCATACATCAGAGTCCAATCAGCAGCCCCTTACATCAGCATCCCATTAACAGCCCCCTACATCAGAGTTCCATCAACAGTCCCTTACATCCGAGTTCCATCAGCAGCCCCTTACATCAGAGTCCCATCAGCTGCCCCTTACATCAGAGTCCCATCAGAGACCCTTACATCAGAGTGCTATCAGAATCCCCTTTCATCAGAGTAACATCAGCAGCCCCCTACATCAGAGTCCCATCAGCAGCCCCTTACATCAGAGTCCCATCACCTGTCAACTTACATCAGAGTCCCATCAGCAGCCCCTTACATCAGAGTATATTCAGCAGGCCCATACATCAGAGTCCAATCAGCAGCCCCTTACATCAACGTCCCATTAACAGTCCCCTACATCAGAGTCCCATCACAAGCCCCTTACATCAGAGTCCCATCAGAGCCCCTTACATCAGAGCCCTATCAGAATCCCCTTACATCAGAGACCCATCAGCAGCCCGTTACATCAGAGTCCTATCACCTGTCCCCTTACATCAGAGTCCCATCACCAGCCCCTTACATCAGAATCTCATCACCAGCCCAATACAGAGTGTCCCAACACCAGGACCTTACATCAGAGACCCATCACCAGCCCCTCACATCAGAGTCCCATCAACAGCCCCTTACATCACAATCCCATCACCTGCCCAATACAGAATGTCCAAACACCAGGACCTTACAACAAAGTACCATCACCAGCCAACTAACATCATAGTACTATCACCAGCCCCTCACATCAGAGTCCCATCAGCAGCCCCTTACATCAGAGTCCCATCACCAGCCAACTAACATCAGAGTAACATCACCAGAACCTCACATCAGAGTCCCATCAGCAGCCCCCTGCATCAGAGTCCATTCAGCAGCCCCATACTTCTGAGTCCAATCAGCAGCCCCATACATCAGAGTCCAATCAGCAGCCCCTTACATCAGCGTCCCATTAACTGCCCCCTACATCAGAGTTCCATCAACAGTCCCTTATATCAGAGTTCCATCAGCAGCCCCTTACATCAGAGTCCCATCAGCAGCCCCTTACATCAGAGTCCCATCAGAGCCCCTTACATCAGAGTGCTATCAGAATCCCCTTTCATCAGAGTCCCATTAGCAACCCCCTATATCAGAGTCCCATCAGCAGCCTCTTACATCAGAGTCCCATCACCTGTCAACTTACATCAGAGTCCCATCAGCAGCCCCTTACATCAGAGTCTATTCAGCAGGCCCATACATCAGAGTCCAATCAGCAGCCCCTTACATCAGCGTCCCATTAACAGCCCCCTACATCAGAGTTCCATCAACAGTCCCTTACATCAGAGTCCCATCAGCAGCCCCTTACATCAGAGTCCCATCACTAGCCCCTTACATCAGAGTCCCATCAGCAGCCCCTTACATCAGAGTCCCATCAGCAGCCCCTTACATCAGAGTCCCATCACCTGTCAACTTACATCAGAGTCCCATCACCAGCCCCTTACATCAGCATCCCATCACCAGCCCAATACAGTGTGTCCCAACACCAGTACCTTACATCAGAGACCCATCAGCAGCCCCTTACATCAGAGTGCCATCAGCAGCCCCTTACATCAAAGTCCAATCAGCGGCCCCTTACTTCAGACTCCCATCACCAGGCCCCTTACATCAGAGTCCCATCAGCAGCCCCTTGCATCAGAGTCCATTCAGCAGCCCCATACATCTGAGTCCAATCAGCAGCCCCATACATCAGAGTTCAATCAGCAGCCCCTTACATCAGCGTCCCATTAACAGCCCCCTACACCCGGGTTCCATCAACAGTCCCTTATATCAGAGTTCCATCAGCAGCCCCTTACATCAGAGTCCCATCAGCAGCCCCTTACATCAGAGTCCCATCAGAACCCCTTACATCAGAGTGCTATCAGAATCCCCTTTCATCAGAGTCCCATCAGCAGCCCCTTACATCAGAGTCCCATCACATGTCAACTTACATCAGAGTCCCATCAGCAGCCCCTGACATCAGAGTCTATTCAGCAGGCCCATACATCTGAGTCCAATCAGCAGCCCCATACATCAGAGTCCAATCAGCAGCCCCTTACATCAGCGTCCCATTAACAGCCCTCTACATCAGAGTTCCATCAACAGTCCCTTACATCAGAGTCCCATCAGCAGCCCCTTACATCAGAGTCCCATCAGCAGCCCCTTACATCAGAGTCCTATCAGCAGTCCCTTACATCAGAGTCCCATCACTAGCCCCTTACATCAGAGTCCCATCACCTGTCAACTTACATCAGCATCCCATCACCAGCCCAATACATTGTGTCCCAACACCAGGACCTTACATCAGAGACCCATCAGCAGCCTCTTACATCAGAGTCCCATCAGCAGCCCCTTACATCAAAGTCCAATCAGCGGCCCCTTACTTCAGACTTCCATCACCAGGCCCCTTACATCAGAGTCCCCTAAGTAGCCTTTTACATCAGAGTCCCATCACCAGCCCCTCACATCAGAATCCCATCAGCAACCCCTTACATCAGAGTCCATTCAGCAGACCCTTACATCAGAGTCCAATCAGCAGCCCCTTACATCAGAAAGTCCCATCACCAGCCCCTTACATCAGAGTCACATCAGCAGCCCCTTACATCACAGTTTCCCATCATCAGCCCCTTACATCAGCGTCCCATCAACAGCCCCTCACATCAGCGTCCCATAAACAGCCCCCTACATCAGAGTCCAATTATCAGCCCCCATACATCAGGGTACCATTAACAGCCCCCTTACAGCAGAGTCTCATCAGCAGCCCCTTACATCAGATTCCCATCACCAGCCCCTTACATCTGAGTCCATTCAGCAGCCCCTCACTTCAGAGTCCAATCAGCGGCCCCTTACTTCAGACTCCCATCACCAGCCACCTTTACATCAGAGTCCCCTAAGAATCATTTTACATCAGAGTCCCATCACCAGCCCCTCACATCAGAGTCCCATCAGCAGCCCCTTACAACAGAGCCCCATCAGAGCCCCTTACATCAGAGTCCTATCTGAATCCCCTTACATCAGAATCCCGTCACATGCCCAATACAGAATGTCCAAACACCAGGACCTTACAACAAAGTCCCATCACCAGCCAACTAACATCATAGTACCATCACCAGCCCCTCACATCAGAGTCCCATCAGCAGCCCCCTACACCAGAGTGCCATCACCTGTCAACTTACATCAGAGTCCCATCAGCAGCCCCTTACATCAAAGTCCCATCACCAGCCAACTAACATCAGAGTACCATCACCAGCACCTCACATCAGAGTCCCATCAGCAGCCCCATACATCAGAGTCCAATCAGCAGCCCCTTACATCAGCGTACCATTAACTGCCCCCTACATCAGAGTTCCATCAACAGTCCCTTATATCAGAGTGCTATCAGAATCCCCTTTCATCAGAGTCCCATCAGCAGCCCCCTACATCAGAGTCCCATCAGCATCCCCTTACATCAGAGTCCCATCACCAGCCCCTCACATCAGAATCCCATCAGCAACCCCTTACATCAGAGTCCATTCAGCAGACCCTTACATCAGAGTCCAATCAGCAGCCCCTTACATCAGAAAGTCCCATCACCAGCCCCTTACATCAGAGTCACATCAGCAGCCCCTTACATCACAGTTTCCCATCATCAGCCCCTACATCAGCGTCCCATCAACAGCCCCTCACATCAGCGTCCCATAAACAGCCCCCTACATCAGAGTCCAATTATCAGCCCCCATACATCAGGGTACCATTAACAGCCCCCTTACAGCAGAGTCTCATCAGCAGCCCCTTACATCAGATTCCCATCACCAGCCCCTTACATCTGAGTCCATTCAGCAGCCCCTCACTTCAGAGTCCAATCAGCGGCCCCTTACTTCAGACTCCCATCACCAGCCACCTTTACATCAGAGTCCCCTAAGAATCATTTTACATCAGAGTCCCATCACCAGCCCCTCACATCAGAGTCCCATCAGCAGCCCCTTACAACAGAGCCCCATCAGAGCCCCTTACATCAGAGTCCTATCTGAATCCCCTTACATCAGAATCCCGTCACATGCCCAATACAGAATGTCCAAACACCAGGACCTTACAACAAAGTCCCATCACCAGCCAACTAACATCATAGTACCATCACCAGCCCCTCACATCAGAGTCCCATCAGCAGCCCCCTACACCAGAGTGCCATCACCTGTCAACTTACATCAGAGTCCCATCAGCAGCCCCTTACATCAAAGTCCCATCACCAGCCAACTAACATCAGAGTACTATCACCAGCACCTCACATCAGAGTCCCATCAGCAGCCCCATACATCAGAGTCCAATCAGCAGCCCCTTACATCAGCGTACCATTAACTGCCCCCTACATCAGAGTTCCATCAACAGTCCCTTATATCAGAGTGCTATCAGAATCCCCTTTCATCAGAGTCCCATCAGCAGCCCCCTACATCAGAGTCCCATCAGCATCCCCTTACATCAGAGTCCCATCACCTGTCAACTTAAATCAGAGTCCCATCAGCAGACCTTACATCAGAGTCTATTCAGCAGGCCCATACATCTGAGTCCAATCAGCAGCCCCATACATCAGAGTCCAATCAGCAGCCCCTTACATCAGCGTCCCATTAACAGCCCCCTACATCAGAGTTCCATCAACAGTCCCTTACATCAGAGTCCCATCAGCAGCCCCTTACATCAGAGTCCTATCAGCAGCCCCTTACATCAGAGTCCCATCACAAGCCCCTTACATCAGAGTCCCATCAGCAGCCCCCTACATCAGAGTCCCATCAGCAGCCCCTTACATCAGAGTCCCATCACCTGTCAACTTACATCAGAGTCCCATCACCAGCCCCTTACATCAGCATCCCATCCCCAGCCCAATACAGTGTGTCCCAACACCAGAACCTTACATAAGAGACCCATCAGCAGCCCTTTACATCAGAGTGCCATCAGCAGCCCCTTACATCAGCATCCCATCACCAGCCCAATACAGTGTGTCCCAACACCAGGACCTTACATCAGAGACCCATCAGCAGTCCCCTACATCAGAGTGCCATCAGCAGCCCCTTACATCAAAGTCCAATCAGCGGCCCCTTACTTCAGACTCCCATCACCAGGCCCCTTACATCAGAGTCCCATCAGCAGCCCCTTGCATCAGAGTCCATTCAGCAGTCCCATACATCTGAGTCCAATCAGCAGCCCCTTACATCAACGTCCCATTAACAGCCCCCTACATCAGAGTTCCATCAACAGTCCCTTACATCAGAGTTCCATCAGCAGCCCCTTACATCAGAGTCCCATCAACAGCCCCTTACATCAGAGTCCCATCAGAGCCCCTTACATCAGAGTGCTATCAGAATCCCCTTTCATCAGAGTCCCATCAGCAGCCCCCTACATCAGAGTCCCATCAGCAGCCTCTTACATCAGAGTCCCATCACCTGTCAACTTACATCAGAGTCCCATCAGCAACCCCTTACATCAGAGTCTATTCAGCAGGCCCATACATCTGAGTCCAATCAGCAGCCCCATACATCAAAGTCCAATCAGCAGCCCCTTACATCAGCGTCCCATTAACAGCCCCCTACATCAGAGTTCCATCAACAGTCTCTTACATCAGAGTCCCATCAGCAGCCCCTTACATCAGAGTCCTATCAGCAGCCCCTTACATCAGAGTCCCATCACTAGCCCCTTACATCAGAGTCCCATCAGCAGCCCTCTACATCAGAGTCCCATCAGCAGCCCCTTACATCAGAGTCCCATCACCTGTCAACTTACATCAGAGTCCCATCACCAGCCCCTTACATCAGCATCCCATCACCAGCCTAATACAGTGTGTCCCAACACCAGGACCTTACATCAGAGACCCATCAGCAGCCCCTTACATCAGAGTGCCATCAGCAGCCCCTTACATCAAAGTCCAATCAGCGGCCCCTTACTTCAGACTCCCATCACCAGGCCCCTTACATCAGAGTCCCATCAGCAGCCCCTTGCATCAGAGTCCATTCAGCAGCCCCATAAATCTGAGTCCAATCAGCAGCCCCATACATCAGAGTCCAGTCAGCAGCCGCTTACATCAGCGTCCCATTAACAGCCCCCTACATCAGAGTTCCATCAACAGTCCCTTACATCCGAGTTCCATCAGCAGCCCCTTACATCAGAGTCCCATCAGCAGCCCCTTACATCAGAGTCCCATCAGAGCCCCTTACATCAGAGTGCTATCAGAATCCCCTTACATCAGAGTCCCATCACCTGTCAACTTACATCAGAGTCCCATCAGCAGCCCCTTACATCAGAGTCTATTCAGCAGGCACATACATCTGAGTCCAATCAGCAGCCCCATACATCATAGTCCAATCAGCAGCCCCTTACAGCAACGTCACATTAACAGCCCCCTACATCAGAATCCCATCACAAGCCCCTTACTTTAGAGTCCCATCAGAGCCCCTTACATCAGAGCCCTATCAGAATCCCCTTACATCAGAGACCCATCAGCAGCCCCTTACTTCAGAGTTCTATCACCTGTCCCCTTACATCAGAGTCCCATCACCAGCCCCTTACATCAGAATCCCATCACCAGCCCAATACAGAGTGTCCCAACACCAGGACCTTACATCAGAGACCCATCACCAGCCCCTCACATCAGAATCCCATCACCTGCCCAATACAGAATGTCCAAACACCAGGACCTTACAACAAAGTCCCATCACCAGCCAACTAATATCATAGTACCATCACCAGCCCCTCACATCAGAGTCCCATCAGCAGCCCCTTACATCAGAGTACCATCACCAGCCAACTAACATCAGAGTAACATCACCAGCACCTCACATCAGAGTCCCATCAGCAACCCCCTGCATCAGAGTCCATTCAGCAGCCCCATACATCAGAGTCCAATCAGCAGCCCCTTACATCAGCATCCCATTAACAGCCCCCTACATCAGAGTTCCATCAACAGTCCCTTATATCAGAGTTCCATCAGCAGCCCCTTACATCAGAGTCCCATCACCTGTCAACTTACATCAGAGTCCCATCACAAGCCCCTTACATCAGCATCCCATCACCAGCCCAATACAGTGTGTCCCAACACCAGGACCTTACATCAGAGACCCATCAGCAGCCCCTTACATCAGAGTGCCATCAGCAGCCCCTTACATCAAAGTCCAATCAGCGGCCCCTTACTTCAGACTCCCATCACCAGGCCCCTTACATCAGAGTCCCATCAGCAGCCCCTTGCATCAGAGTCCATTCAGCAGCCCCATACATCTGAGTCCAATCAGCAGCCCCATACATCAGAGTACAATCAGCAGTCCCTTACATTAGTGTCCCATTAACAGTCCCTTATATCAGAGTTCCATCAACAGTCCCTTATATCAGAGTTCCATCAGCAGCCCCTTACATCAGAGTCCCATCAGCAGCCCCTTACATCAGAGTCCCATCAGAGCCCCCTTACATCAGAGTGCTATCAGAATCCCCTTTCATCAGAGTCCCATCAGCAGCCCCCTACATCAGAGTCCCATCAGCAGCCCCTTACATCAGAGTCCCATCACCTGTCAACTTACATGAGAGTCCCATCAGCAGCCCCTTACATCAGAGTCTATTCAGCAGGCCCATACATCTGAGTCCAATCAGCAGCCCCATACATCAGAGTCCAATCAGCAGCCCCTTACATCAGCGTCCCATTAACAGCCCCCTACATCAGAGTTCCATCAACAGTCCCTTACATCAGAGTCCCATCAGCAGCCCCTTACATCAGAGTCCTATCAGCAGCCCCTTACATCAGAGTCCCATCACTAGCCCCTTACATCAGAGTCCCATCAGCAGCCCCCTACATCAGAGTCCCATCAGCAGCCCCTTACATCAGAGTCCCATCACCTGTCAACTTACATCAGAGTCCCATCACCAGCCCCTTACATCAGCATCCCATCACCAGCCCAATACAGTGTGTCCCAACACCAGGACCTTACATCAGAGACCCATCAGCAGCCCCTTACATCAGAGTGCCATCACCAGGCCCCTTACATCAGAGTCCCATCAGCAGCCCCTTGCATCAGAATCCATTCAGCAGCCCCATACATCTGAGTCCAATCAGCAGCCCCATACATCAGAGTCCAATCAGCAGCCCCTTACATCAGCGTCCCATTAACAGCCCCCTACATCAGAGTTCCATCAACAGTCCCTTACATCAGAGTTCCATCAGCAGCCCCTTACATCAGAGTAACATCAGCAGCCCCCTACAATCAGAGTCCCATTAGCAGCCCCTTACATCAGAGTCTATTCAGCAGGCCCATACATCTGAGTCCAATCATCAGCCCCTTACATCAGAGTCCAATCAGCATCCCCTTACATCAACATCCCATTAACAGCCCCCTACATCAGAGTTCCATCAACAGTCCCTTACATCAGAGTCCCATTAGCAGCCCCCTACATCAGAGTCCCATCAGCAGCCCCTTACATCAGAGTCCCATCACCTGTCAACTTACATCAGCATCCCATCACTAGCCCAATACAGTGTGTCCCAACACCAGGACCTTACATCAGAGACCCATCAGCAGCCACTTACATCAGAGTCCCATCAGCAGCCCCTTACATCAAAGTCCAATCAGCGGCCCCTTACTTCAGTTTCCCATCACCAGGCCCCTTACATCAGAGTCCCCTAAGTAGCCTTTTACATCAGAGTCCCATCACCAGCCCCTCACATCAGAATCCCATCAGCAGCCCCTTACATCAGAGTCCATTCAGCAGCACCTTATATCAGAGTCCAATCAGCAGCCCCTTACATCAGAAAGTCCCATCACCAGCCCCTTACATCAGAGTCACATCAGCAGCCCCTTACATCACAGTTTCCCATCATCAGCCCCTTACATCAGCGTCCCATCAACAGCCCCTCACATCAGCGTCCCATAAACAGCCCCCTACATCAGAGTCCAATTATCAGCCCCCATACATCAGGCTACCATTAACAGCCCCCTTACAGCAGAGTCTCATCAGCAGCCCCTTACATCAGATTCCCATCACCAGCCCCTTACATCTGAGTCCATTCAGCAGCCCCTTACTTCAGAGTCCAATCAGCGGCCCCTTACTTCAGACTCCCATCACCAGCCCCCTTTACATCAGAGTCTCCTAAGAATAATTTTACATCAGAGTCCCATCACCAGCCCCTCACATCAGAGTCCCATCAGCAGCCCCTTACAACAGAGCCCCATCAGAGCCCCTTACATCAGAGTCCTATCAGAATCCCCTTACATCAGAATCCCTTCACCTGCCCAATACAGAATGTCCAAACACCAGGACCTTACAACAAAGTCCCATCACCAGCCAACTAACATCATAGTACCATCACCAGCCCCTCACATCAGAGTCCCATCAGCAGCCCCCTACATCAGAGTCCCATCACCTGTCAACTTACATCAGAGTCCATCAGCAGCCCCCTACATCAGAGTCCCATCACCTGTCAACTTACATCAGAGTCCCATCAGCAGCCCCTTACATTAAAGTCCTATCACCAGCCAACTAACATCAGAGTACCATCACCAGCACCTCACATCAGAGTCCCATCAGCAGCCCCCTGCATCAGAGTCCATTCAGCAGGCCCATACATCTGAGTCCAATCAGCAGCCCCATACATCAGAGTCCAATCAGCAGCCCCTTACATCAGCGTCCCATTAACAGCCCCCTACATCAGAGTTCCATCGGCAGCCTCTTACTTTAGAGTCTTACCACCAGCCCCTTACATCAAAGTTCCATCAACAGTCCCTTACATCAGAGTCCAATCTGTAGCCCCTTACATCAATGTCCCATCACCAGCCCCCTTACATCAGAGTCCCATCACAAGCTACTTACATCAGAGTCCCATCAGCAGCCTCTTACATCAGAGTCCATTCAGCAGCCCCTTACATCAGAGTCCAATCAGCAGCCACTTACATGAGCATCCCATTAACAGCCCCCTACATCAGAGTCCCATCATCAGCCCCCTTACATCAGAGTCCCATCAGCAGCCCCTTACATCAGAGTCCAATCAGCAACCCTTTACATCAGAGTCCCATCACCAGCACCCTTACATCAGAGTCCCATCAACAGTCCCTTACATCAGAGTCCCATCAGCAGCCCCTTACATCAGTGTCCCATCAACAGTCCTTAACATCAGAGTCCCATCACCAGCCCCTTTCATCAGAATTGCATCAGCAGTCCAATACAGAGTGTCCTAACACCAGGACCTTACATCAGAGACCCATCAGCAGCCCCTTACATCAGAGTCCATTTAGCAGCCCCTTACATCAGAGTCCCCTAAGCAGCCTTTTACATCAGAGTCCCATCCCCAGACCCTCACATCAGAGTCCCATAAGCAGCCCCTTACTTCAGAGTCCCACCACCAGCCCTTTACATCAAAGTCCCTTTATCAGCCCCCTTACATCAGAGTCCCATCAACAATCCCTTACATCAGAGAGTCCCATCAGCAACCCCTTACATCAAAGTCCCATCACCAGCCCTCTTACATCAGAGTCCCATTACATGCTCCTTACATCAGAGTCCCATCAGCAGCCCCTTACATCAGAGTCCCATCAGCAGCCCCTTACATCAGAGTCCAATCAGCAGCCCCTTAAATCAGCATCCCATCACATGCTCTTTACATCAGAGTCCCATCAGCAGCCCCTTACATCAGAGTCCCATCAGCAGCCCCTTACTTCAGAGTACCATCAGCAGCCCCATACAGAGTCTCATCACCAGCCCCCTTACATCAGAGTCCCATCACCAGCCCCTTACATCCCATCCCATCACCTATCATCGCTAGCTCTATCATCTCTGGCTCTATCATCTCTAGCTCTATTATCTCTGGCTCTATCATCCCAAAATCTATCATCTCTAAATCGATTATCTCTAAATCTATCATCTTTAATGCTTTCATCTCTAGCTTTATCATCACTATCTCTATCATTGCTAGATCAATATTCTCTGGCTCTATCATCTCTTACTCTATCATCTCGGGCTCTATCATCTCTAGCTCTATCATCTCTAGTTCTATCATCTCTAACTCTATCATCGCTAGCTCTAGCATCTCTAGTTCTATTATCTCTAGCATCTCTAAATCTATAACCTCTAACTCTATCATCTCTTTCTTTATCATCTCTGGCTCTATCATCTTGGGCTCTAACAGCTCTATCCCTATCATCTCTAACTTTATCATCTCCAGCTATATCATCGCTATCTTTATCAGCTCTATTATGTCTAGCTCTATCATCTCTAGCTCTATCATCTCTGGCTCTATCATCCCTAAATCTATCATCTCTAAATCTATTATCTCTAATGCTATCATCTCTAGCTTTATCATCTCTGGCTCTATCATCCATATCTCTATCATCTCTAACTCTATCATCTCTTGTTCTAGCATCTCTACTGTATCATCCATATCTGTATCATCTCTAACACTATCATCTCTGGCAGACCCTTACATCAGAGTCCCATCACAAGCCCCTTACATCAGAGTCCTATCAGAATCCCCTTAAATCAGAGTCCCATCAGCAGCCCCATACAGAGTCTCATCACCAGCCCCCTTACATCAGAGTCCCATCACCTATCATCGCTAGCTCTATTATCTCTGGCTCTATCATCCCAAAATCTATCATCTCTAAATCTATCATCTCTAATGCTTTCATCTCTAGCTTTATCATCACTATCTCTATCATCGCTAGATCAATCATCTCTGGCTCTATCATCTCTGGCTCTATCATTCATATCTCTATCATCTCTAACACTATCATCTCTGGCAGACCCTTACATCAGAGTCCCATCACAAGCCCCTTACATCAGAGTCCCATCAGAGCCCCTTACATCAGAGCCCTATCAGAATCCCCTTACATCAGAGACCCATCAGCAGCCCCTTACATCAGAGTCCCATCACCTGTCCCCTTACATCAGAGTCCCACCACCAGCCCCTTACATCAGAAACCCATCACCAGCCCAATACAGAGTGTCCCAACACCAGGACCTTACATCAGAGTCCTATCAGCAGCCCCTTACATCAGAGTCCCATCACTAGCCCCTTACATCAGAGTCCCATCAGCAGCCCCCTACATCAGAGTCCCATCAGCAGCCCCTTACATCAGAGTCCCATCACCTGTCAAATTACATCAGAGTCCCATCACCAGCCCCTTACATCAGCATCCCATCACCAGCCCAATACAGTGTGTCCCAACACCAGGACCTTACATCAGAGACCCATCAGCAGCCCCTTACATCAGAGTGCCATCAGCAGCCCCTTACATCAAAGTCCAATCAGCGGCCCCTTCAGACTCCCATCACCAGCCCCCTTACATCAGAGTCCCATCAACAATCCCTTACATCAGAGAGTCCCATCAGCAACCCCTTACATCAAAGTCCCATCACCAGCCCTCTTACATCAGAGTCCCATTACATGCTCCTTACATCAGAGTCCCATCAGCAGCCCCTTACATCAGAGTCCCATCAGCAGCCCCTTACATCAGAGTCCAATCAGCAGCCCCTTAAATCAGCATCCCATCACATGCTCTTTACATAAGAGTCCCATCAGCAGCCCCTTACATCAGAGTCCCATCAGCAGCCCCTTACTTCAGAGTACCATCAGCAGCCCCATACAGAGTCTCATCACCAGCCCCCTTACATCAGAGTCCCATCACCAGCCCCTTACATCCCATCCCATCACCTATCATCGCTAGCTCTATCATCTCTGGCTCTATCATCTCTAGCTCTATTATCTCTGGCTCTATCATCCCAAAATCTATCATCTCTAAATCGATTATCTCTAAATCTATCATCTTTAATGCTTTCATCTCTAGCTTTATCATCACTATCTCTATCATTGCTAGATCAATATTCTCTGGCTCTATCATCTCTTACTCTATCATCTCGGGCTCTATCATCTCTAGCTCTATCATCTCTAGTTCTATCATCTCTAACTCTATCATCGCTAGCTCTAGCATCTCTAGTTCTATTATCTCTAGCATCTCTAAATCTATCACCTCTAACTCTATCATCTCTTTCTTTATCATCTCTGGCTCTATCATCTCTGGCTCTATCATCTTGGGCTCTAACAGCTCTATCCCTATCATCTCTAACTTTATCATCTCCAGCTATATCATCGCTATCTTTATCAGCTCTATTATGTCTAGCTCTATCATCTCTAGCTCTATCATCTCTGGCTCTATCATCCCTAAATCTATCATCTCTAAATCTATCATCTCTAATGCTATCATCTCTAGCTTTATCATCTCTGGCTCTATCATCCATATCTCTATCATCTCTAACTCTATCATCTCTTGTTCTAGCATCTCTACTGTATCATCCATATCTGTATCATCTCTAACACTATCATCTCTGGCAGACCCTTACATCAGAGTCCCATCACAAGCCCCTTACATCAGAGTCCTATCAGAATCCCCTTAAATCAGAGTCCCATCAGCAGCCCCATACAGAGTCTCATCACCAGCCCCCTTACATCAGAGTCCCATCACCTATCATCGCTAGCTCTATTATCTCTGGCTCTATCATCCCAAAATCTATCATCTCTAAATCTATCATCTCTAATGCTTTCATCTCTAGCTTTATCATCACTATCTCTATCATCGCTAGATCAATCATCTCTGGCTCTATCATCTCTGGCTCTATCATTCATATCTCTATCATCTCTAACACTATCATCTCTGGCAGACCCTTACATCAGAGTCCCATCACAAGCCCCTTACATCAGAGTCCCATCAGAGCCCCTTACATCAGAGCCCTATCAGAATCCCCTTTACATCAGAGACCCATCAGCAGCCCCTTACATCAGAGTCCCATCACCTGTCCCCTTACATCAGAGTCCCACCACCAGCCCCTTACATCAGAAACCCATCACCAGCCCAATACAGAGTGTCCCAACACCAGGACCTTACATCAGAGTCCTATCAGCAGCCCCTTACATCAGAGTCCCATCACTAGCCCCTTACATCAGAGTCCCATCAGCAGCCCCCTACATCAGAGTCCCATCAGCAGCCCCTTACATCAGAGTCCCATCACCTGTCAAATTACATCAGAGTCCCATCACCAGCCCCTTACATCAGCATCCCATCACCAGCCCAATACAGTGTGTCCCAACACCAGGACCTTACATCAGAGACCCATCAGCAGCCCCTTACATCAGAGTGCCATCAGCAGCCCCTTACATCAAAGTCCAATCAGCGGCCCCTTCAGACTCCCATCACCAGGCCCCTTACATCAGAGTCCCATCAGCAGCCCTTTACATCAGAGTCCAATCAGCAATCCCATACATCTAAGTCCAATCAGCAGCCCCATACATCAGAGACCAATCAGCAGCCCCTTACATCAGCGTCCCATTAACAGCCCCCTACATCAGAGTTCCATCAACAGTCCCTTACATCCGAGTTCCATCAGCAGCCCCTTACATCAGAGTCCCATCAGCAGCCCCTTACATCAGAGTCCCATCAGAGCCCCTTACATCAGAGTGCTATCAGAATCCCCTTTCATCAGAGTAACATCAGCAGCCCCCTACATCAGAGTCCCATCAGCAGCCCCTTACATCAGAGTCCCATCACCTGTCAACTTACATCAGAGTCCCATCAGCAGCCCCTTACATCGGAGTCTATTCGGCAGGCCCATACATCTGAGTCCAATCAGCAGCCCCATACATCAGAGTCCAATCAGCAGCCCCTTACATCAACGTCCCATTAACAGCACCCTACATCAGAGTCCCATCACAAGCCCCTTACATCAGAGTCCCATCAGAGCCCCTTACATCAAAGCCCTATCAGAATCCTTTTACATCAGAGACCCATCAGCAGCCCCTTACATCAGAGTCCTATCACCTGTCCCCTTACATCAGAGTCCCATCACCAGCCCCTTACATCACAATCCCATCACCTGCCCAATACAGAATGTCCAAACACCAGGACCTTACAACAAAGTCCCATCACCAGCCAACTAACATCAGAGTACCATCACCAGCCCCTCACATCAGAGTCCCATCAGCAGCCCCTTACATCAGAGTCCCATCACCAGCCAACTAACATCAGAGTAACATCACCAGCACCTCACATCAGAGTGCCATCAGCAGCCCCCTGCATCAGAGTCAATTCAGCAGCCCCATACATCTGAGTCCAATCAGCAGCCTCATACATCAGAGTCCAATCAGCAGCCCTTTACATCAGAGTCCCATCACCTGTCAACTTACATCAGCATCCCATCACCAGCCCAATACAGTGTGTCCCAACACCAGGACCTTACATCAGAGACCCATCAGCAGCCACTTACATCAGAGTCCAATCAGCGGCCCCTTACTTCAGACTTCCATCACCAGGCCCCTTACATCAGAGTCCCCTAAGTAGCCTTTTACATCAGAGTCCCATCACCAGCCCATCACATCAGAATCCCATCAGCAGCCCCTTACATCAGAGTCCATTCAGCAGACCCATACATCTGAGTCCAATCAGCAGCCCCTTACATCAGAAAGTCCCATCACCAGCCCCTTACATTAGAGTCACATCAGCAGCCCCTTACATCACAGTTTCCCATCATCAGCCCCTTACATCAGCGTCCCATCAACAGCCCCTCACATCAGCGTCCCATAAACAGCCCCCTACATCAGAGTCCAATTATCAGCCCCCATACATCAGGGTACCATTAACAGCCCCCTTACAGCAGAGTCTCATCAGCAGCCCCTTACATCAGATTCCCATCACCAGCCCCTTACATCTGAGTCCATTCAGCAGCCCCTTACTTCAGAGTCCAATCAGCGGCCCCTTACTTCAGACTCCCATCACCAGCCCCCTTTACATCAGAGTCCCCTAAGAATCATTTTACATCAAAGTCCCATCACCAGCCCCTCACATCAGAGTCCCATCAACAGCCCCTTACAACAGAGCCCCATCAGAGCCCCTTACATCAGAGTCCTATCAGAATCCCCTTACATCAGAATACCGTCACCTGCCCAATACAGAATGTCCAAACACCAGGACCTTACAACAAAGTCCCATCACCAGCCAACTAACATCATAGTACCATCACCAGCCCCTCACGTCAGAGTCCCATCAGCAGCCCCCTACATCAGAGTCCCATCACCTGTCAACTTACATCAGAGTCCCATCAGAAGCCCCCTACATCAGAGTCCCATCACCTGTCAACTTACATCAGAGTCCCATCAGCAGCCCCTTACATCAAAGTCCCATCACCAGCCAACTAACATCTGAGTACCATCACCAGCACCTCACATCAGAGTCCCATCAGCAGCCCCCTGCATCAGAGTTCATTCAGCAGCCCCATACATCTGAGTCCAATCAGCAGCCCCATACATCAGAGTCCAATCAGCAGCCCCTTACATCAGCGTCCCATTAACAGTCCCCTACATCAGAGTTCCATCAACAGTCCCTTATATCAGAGTGCTATCAGAATCCCCTTTCATCAGAGTCCCATCAGCAGCCCCCTACATCAGAGTCCCATCAGCAACCACTTAAATCAGAGTCCCATCACCTGTCAATTTACATCAGAGTCCCATCAGCAGCCCCTTACATCAGAGTCTATTCAGCAGGCCCATGCATCTGAGTCGAATCAGCAGCCCAATACATCAGAGTCCAATCAGCAGCCCCTTACATCAAAGTCCAATCAGCGGCCCCTTACTTCAGACTCCCATCACCAGGCCCCTTACATCAGAGTCCCATCAGCAGCCCCTTGCATCAGAGTCCATTCAGCAGCCCCATACATCTGAATCCAAGCAGCAGCCCCATACATCAGAGTCCAATCAGCAGCCCCTTACATCAGCGTCCCATTAACAGCCCCCTACATCAGAGTTACATCAACAGTCCCTTATATCAAAGTTCCATCAGCAGCCCCTTACATCAGAGTCCCATCAGCAGCCCCTTACATCAGAGTCCCATCAGAGCCCCTTACATCAGAGTGCTATCAGAATCCCCTTTCATCAGAGTCCCATCAGCAGCCCCCTACATCAGAGTCCCATCAGCAGCCCCTTACATCAGAGTCCCATCACCTGTCAACTTACATCAGAGTCCCATCAGCAGCCCCTTACATTAGAGTCTATTCAGCAGGCCCATACATCTGAGTCCAATCAGCAGCCCCATACATCAGAGTCCAATCAGCAGCCCCTTACATCAGCGTCCCATTAACAGCCCCCTACATCAGAGTTCCATCAACAGTCCCTTACATCAGAGTTCCATCAACAGTCCCTTACATCAGAGTCCCATCAGCAGCCCCTTACATCAGAGTCCTATCAGCAGCCCCTTACATCAGAGTCCCATCACTAGCCCCTTACATCAGAGTCCAATCAGCAGCCCCCTACATCAGAGTCCCATCAGCAGCCCCTTACATCAGAGTCCCATCACCTGTCAACTTACATCAGAGTCCCATCACCAGCCCCTTACATCAGCATCCCATCACCAGCCCAATACAGTGTGTCCCAACACCAGGACCTTACATCAGAGACCCATCAGCAGCCCCTTACATCAGAGTGCCATCAGCAGCCCCTTACATCAAAGTCCAATCAGCGGCCCCTTACTTCAGACTCCCATCACCAGGCCCCTTACATCAGAGTCCCATCAGCAGCCCCTTGCATTAGAGTCCATTCAGCAGCCCCATACATCTGAATCCAAGCAGCAGCCCCATACATCAGAGTCCAATCAGCAGCCCCTTACATCAGCATCCCATTAACAGCCCCCTACATCAGAGTTACATCAACAGTCCCTTATATCAAAGTTCCATCAGCAGCCCCTTACATCAGAGTCCCATCAGCAGCCCCTTACATCAGAGTCCCATCAGAGCCTCTTACATCAGAGTGCTATCAGAATCCCCTTTCATCAGAGTCCCATCAGCAGCCCCCTACATCAGAGTCCCATCAGCAGCCCCTTACATCAGAGTCCCATCACCTGTCAACTTACATCAGAGTCCCATCAGCAGCCCCTTACATTAGAGTCCATTCAGCAGCCCCATACATCTGAGTCCAATCAGCAGCCCCTTACATCGGCGTCCCATTAACAGCCCCCTACATCAGAGTTCCATCAACAGTCCCTTACATCAGAGTTCCATCAGCAGCCCCTTACATCAGAGTCCCATCAGCAGCCCCTTACATCAGAGTCCCATCAGAGCCCCTTACATCAGAGTGCTATCAGAATCCCCTTTCATCAGAGTAACATCAGCAGCCCCCTACATCAGAGTCCCATCAGCAGCCCCTTACATCAGAGTCTATTCAGCAGGCCCATACATCGGAGTCCAATCAGCAGCCCCATACTTTAGAGTCCAATCAGCAGCCCCTTACATCAACGTCTCATTAACAGCCCCCTACATCAGAGTTCCATCAACAGTCCCTTACATCAGAGTCCCATCAGCAGCCCCTTGCATCAGAGTCCTATCAGCAGCCCCTTACATCAGAGTCCCATCACTAGCCCCTTACATCAGAGTCCCATCAGCAGCCCCCTACATCATAGTCCCATCAGCAGCCCCTTACATCAGAGTCCCATCACCTGTCAACTTACATCAGAGTCCCATCAGCAACCCCTTACATCAGAGTCTATTCAGCAGGCCCATACATCAGAGTCCCATCAGCAGCCCCTTACATCAGAGTCCTATCTGCAGCCCCTTACATCAGAGTCCCATCACTAGCCCCTTACATCAGAGTCCCATCAGCAGCCCTCTACATCAGAGTCCCATCAGCAGCCCCTTACATCAGAGTCCCATCACCTGTCAACTTACATCAGATTCGCATCACCAGCCCCTTACATCAGCATCCCATCACCAGCCCAATACAGTGTGTCCCAACACCAGGACCTTACATCAGAGACCCATCAGCAGCCCCTTACATCAGAGTGCCATCAGCAGCCCCATACATCAGAGTCCAATCAGCAGCCCCTTACATTAGCGTCCTATTAACAGCCCCCTACATCAGAGTTCCATCAACAGTCCCTTACATCCGAGTTCCATCAGCAGCCCCTTACATCAGAGTCCCATCAGAGCCCCTTACATCAGAGTCTCATCACCTGTCAACTTACATCAGAGTCCCATCAGCAGCCCTTTACATCAGAGTCTATTCAGCAAGCCCATACATCTGAGTCCAATCAGCAGCCCCATACATCAGAGTCCAATCAGCAGCCCCTTACATCAACGTCCCATTAACAGCCCCCTACATCAGAGTCCCATCACAAGCCCCTTACATCAGAGTCCCATCAGAGCCCCTTACATCAGAGTCTCATCACCTGTCAACTTACATCAGAGTCCCATCAGCAGCCCTTTACATCAGAGTCTATTCAGCAGGCCCATACATCTGAGTCCAATCAGCAGCCCCATACATCAGAGTCCAATCAGCAGCCCCTTACATCAACGTCCCATCAGAGCCCCTTACATCAGAGTCCCATCAGAGCCCCTTACATCAGAGCCCTATCAGAATCCCCTTACATCAGAGACCCATCAGCAGCCCCTTACATCAGAGTCCTATCACCTGTCCCCTTACATCAGAGTCCCATCACCAGCCCCTTACATCAGAATCCCATCACCAGCCCAATACAGAGTGTCCCAACACCAGGACCTTACAACAAAGTCCCATCACCAGCCAACTAACATCATAGTACCATCACCAGCCCCTCACATCAGAGTCCCATCAGCAGCCCCTTACATCAGAGTCCCATCACCAGCCAACTAACATCAGAGTAACATCACCAGCACCTCACATCAGAGTCCCATCAGCAGCCCCCTGCATCAGAGTCCATTCAGCAGCCCCATACATCTGAGTCCAATCAGCAGCCTCATACATCAGAGTCCAATCAGCAGCCCCTTACATCAGCATCCCATTAACAGCCCCCTACATCAGAGTTCCATCAACAGTCCCTTATATCAGAGTTCCATCAGCAGCCCCTTACATCAGAGTCCCATCAGCAGCCCCTTACATCAGAGTCCCATCAGAGCCCCTTACATCAGAGTGCAATCAGAATCCCCTTTCATCAGAGTCCCATCAGCAGCCTCTTACATCAGAGTCCCATCACCTGTCAACTTACATCAGAGTCCCATCAGCAGCCCCTTACATCAGAGTCTATTCAGCAGGCCCATACATCTGAGTCCAATCAGCAGCCCCATACATCAGAGTCCAATTAGCAGCCCCTTACATCAGCGTCCCATTAACAGCCCCCTACATCAGAGTTCCATCAACAGTCCCTTACATCAGAGTCCCATCAGCAGCCCCTTACATCAGAGTCCCATCACTAGCCCCTTACATCAGAGTCTCATCAGCAGGCCCCTACATCAGAGTCCCATCAGCAGCCCCTTACATCAGAGTCCCATCACCTGTCAACTTACATCAGAGTCCCATCACCAGCCCCTTACATCAGCATCCCATCACCAGCCCAATACAGTGTGTCCCAACACCAGGACTTTACATCAGAGACCCATCAGCAGCCCCTTACATCAAAGTCCATTCAGCAGCCCCATAACATCTGTGTCCAATCAGCAGCCCCATACATCAGAGTCCAATCAGCAGCCCCTTACATCAGCGTCCCATTAACAGCCCCCTACATCAGAGTTTAATCAAAAGTCCCTTACATCAGAGTTCCATCAGCAGCCCCTTACATCAGAGTAACATCAGCAGCCCCCTACATCAGAGTCCCATCAGCAGCCCCTTACATCAGAGTCCCATCACCTGTCAACTTACATCAGAGTCCCATCAGCAGCCCCTTACATCAGAGTCTATTCAGCAGGCCCATACATCTGAGTCCAATCAGCAGCCCCATACATCAGAGTCCAATCAGCAGCCCCTTACATCAACGTCCCATTAACAGCCCCCTACATCAGAAATCCATCAACAGTCCCTTACATCAGAGTCCCATAATCAGCCCCTTACATCAGAGTCCTATCAGCAGCCCCTTACATCAGAGTACCATCACTAGCCCCTTACATCAGAGTCCCATCAGCAGCCCCCTACATCAGAGTCCCATCAGCAGCCCCTTACATCAGAGTCCCATCACCTGTCAACTTACATCAGCATCCCATCACCAGCCCAATACAGTGTGTCCCAACACCAGGACCTTACATCAGAGACCCTTTAGCAGCCACTTACATCAGACTTCCATCACCAGGCCCATTACATCAGAGTCCCCTAAGTAGCCTTTTACATCAGAGTCCCATCACCAGCCCCTCACATCAGAATCCCATCAGCAGCCCCTTACATCAGAGTCCATTCAGCAGACCCTTACATCAGAGTCCAATCAGCAGCCCCTTACATCAGAAAGTCCCATCACCCATCAGAGTCCAATTATCAGCCCCCATACATCAGGGTACCATTAACAGCCCCCTTACAGCAGAGTCTCATCAGCAGCCCCTTACAACAGATTCCCATCACCAGCCCCTTACATCTGAGTCCATTCAGCAGACCCTTACATCAGAGTCCAATCAGCAGCCCCTTACATCAGAAAGTCCCATCACCCATCAGAGTCCAATTATCAGCCCCCATACATCAGGGTACCATTAACAGCCCCCTTACAGCAGAGTCTCATCAGCAGCCCCTTACATCAGCATCCCATCACCAGCCCAATACAGTGTGTCCCAACACCAGGACTTTACATCAGAGACCCATCAGCAGCCCCTTACATCAAAGTCCATTCAGCAGCCCCATAACATCTGTGTCCAATCAGCAGCCCCATACATCAGAGTCCAATCAGCAGCCCCTTACATCAGCGTCCCATTAACAGCCCCCTACATCAGAGTTTAATCAAAAGTCCCTTACATCAGAGTTCCATCAGCAGCCCCTTACATCAGAGTAACATCAGCAGCCCCCTACATCAGAGTCCCATCAGCAGCCCCTTACATCAGAGTCCCATCACCTGTCAACTTACATCAGAGTCCCATCAGCAGCCCCTTACATCAGAGTCTATTCAGCAGGCCCATACATCTGAGTCCAATCAGCAGCCCCATACATCAGAGTCCAATCAGCAGCCCCTTACATCAACGTCCCATTAACAGCCCCCTTACAGCAGAGTCTCATCAGCAGCCCCTTACAACAGATTCCCATCACCAGCCCCTTACATCTGAGTCCATTCAGCAGCCCCTTACAACAGAGCCCCATCAGAGCCCCTTACATCAGAGTCCTATCAGAATCCCGTCACCTGCCCAATACAGAATGTCCAAACACCAGAACCTTACAACAAAGTCCCATCACCAGCCAACTAACATCATAGTACCATCACCAGCCCCTTACATCAAAGCCCAATCAGCGGCCCCTTACTTCAGACTCCAATCACCAGGCCCCTTACATCAGATTCCCATGAGCAGTCCCTTACATCAGAGTCGCATCACGTGTCCCCTTACATCATAGTCCCATCACCAGCCCCTTCCATCAGAATCCCATCACCAGCCTAATACAGAGTGTCCCAACACCAGGACCACACATCAGAGTCCCATCAGCAGCCCCTTACATCAGTGTTCAATCAGTGGCCCCTTACTTCAGACTCCCATCACAAGGCCCTTTACATCAGAGTCCCATCTGCAGTTTCTTATGAAAGTCCCATCACTAGTCCCTTACATCAGTGTCCAATCAGCAGCCCCTTACATCAGCATCCCATTAACAGCCCCCTACATCAGAGTTCCATCAACAGTCCCTTATATCAGAGTTCCATCAGCAGCCCCTTACATCAGAGTCCCATCAGCAGCCCCTTACATCAGAGTCCCATCAGAGCCCCTTACATCAGAGTGCAATCAGAATCCCCTTTCATCAGAGTCCCATCAGCAGCCTCTTACATCAGAGTCCCATCACCTGTCAACTTACATCAGAGTCCCATCAGCAGCCCCTTACATCAGAGTCTATTCAGCAGGCCCATACATCTGAGTCCAATCAGCAGCCCCATACATCAGAGTCCAATTAGCAGCCCCTTACATCAGCGTCCCATTAACAGCCCCCTACATCAGAGTTCCATCAACAGTCCCTTACATCAGAGTCCCATCAGCAGCCCCTTACATCAGAGTCCCATCACTAGCCCCTTACATCAGAGTCCCATCAGCAGGCCCCTACATCAGAGTCCCATCAGCAGCCCCTTACATCAGAGTCCCATCACCTGTCAACTTACATCAGAGTCCCATCACCAGCCCCTTACATCAGCATCCCATCACCAGCCCAATACAGTGTGTCCCAACACCAGGACTTTACATCAGAGACCCATCAGCAGCCCCTTACATCAAAGTCCATTCAGCAGCCCCATAACATCTGTGTCCAATCAGCAGCCCCATACATCAGAGTCCAATCAGCAGCCCCTTACATCAGCGTCCCATTAACAGCCCCCTACATCAGAGTTTAATCAAAAGTCCCTTACATCAGAGTTCCATCAGCAGCCCCTTACATCAGAGTAACATCAGCAGCCCCCTACATCAGAGTCCCATCAGCAGCCCCTTACATCAGAGTCCCATCACCTGTCAACTTACATCAGAGTCCCATCAGCAGCCCCTTACATCAGAGTCTATTCAGCAGGCCCATACATCTGAGTCCAATCAGCAGCCCCATACATCAGAGTCCAATCAGCAGCCCCTTACATCAACGTCCCATTAACAGCCCCCTACATCAGAAATCCATCAACAGTCCCTTACATCAGAGTCCCATAATCAGCCCCTTACATCAGAGTCCTATCAGCAGCCCCTTACATCAGAGTACCATCACTAGCCCCTTACATCAGAGTCCCATCAGCAGCCCCCTACATCAGAGTCCCATCAGCAGCCCCTTACATCAGAGTCCCATCACCTGTCAACTTACATCAGCATCCCATCACCAGCCCAATACAGTGTGTCCCAACACCAGGACCTTACATCAGAGACCCTTTAGCAGCCACTTACATCAGACTTCCATCACCAGGCCCATTACATCAGAGTCCCCTAAGTAGCCTTTTACATCAGAGTCCCATCACCAGCCCCTCACATCAGAATCCCATCAGCAGCCCCTTACATCAGAGTCCATTCAGCAGACCCTTACATCAGAGTCCAATCAGCAGCCCCTTACATCAGAAAGTCCCATCACCCATCAGAGTCCAATTATCAGCCCCCATACATCAGGGTACCATTAACAGCCCCCTTACAGCAGAGTCTCATCAGCAGCCCCTTACAACAGATTCCCATCACCAGCCCCTTACATCTGAGTCCATTCAGCAGCCCCTTACAACAGAGCCCCATCAGAGCCCCTTACATCAGAGTCCTATCAGAATCCCGTCACCTGCCCAATACAGAATGTCCAAACACCAGAACCTTACAACAAAGTCCCATCACCAGCCAACTAACATCATAGTACCATCACCAGCCCCTTACATCAAAGCCCAATCAGCGGCCCCTTACTTCAGACTCCAATCACCAGGCCCCTTACATCAGATTCCCATGAGCAGTCCCTTACATCAGAGTCGCATCACGTGTCCCCTTACATCATAGTCCCATCACCAGCCCCTTCCATCAGAATCCCATCACCAGCCTAATACAGAGTGTCCCAACACCAGGACCACACATCAGAGTCCCATCAGCAGCCCCTTACATCAGTGTTCAATCAGTGGCCCCTTACTTCAGACTCCCATCACAAGGCCCTTTACATCAGAGTCCCATCTGCAGTTTCTTATGAAAGTCCCATCACTAGTCCCTTACATCAGTGTCCATTCATCAGCCCCTTACATCAGCGTCCCATCAACAGCCCCCTACATCAGAGTCCCATTATCAGCCCCTATACATCAGATTCCCATCACCAGCCCCTTACATCAGAGTCCCATCAGCAGCCCCTTACTTCAGAGTCCCACCACCAGCCCCATACATCAAAGTCCCATTACCAGCCCCCTTACATCACAGTCCCATCAACAGTCCCTTACGTCAGAGATTCCGATCAGCAGCCCCTTAATCAAAGTCCCATCATCAGCCCCCTTACATCAGAGTCCAATCACATGCTTCTTACATCAGAATCCCATCACCAGCCCAATACAGAGTGTCCCAACACCAGGACCTTACAACAAAGTCCCATCACCAACCAACTAACATCATAGTACCATCACCAGCCCCTCACATTAGAGTCCCATCAGCAGCCCCTTACATCAGAGTCCCATCACCAGCCAACTAACATCAGAGTAACATCACCAGCACCTCACATCAGAGTCCTATCAGCAGCCCCCTGCATCAGAGTCCATTCAGCAGCCCCATACATCTGAATCCAATCAGCAGCCTCATACATCAGCGTCCCATTAACAGCCCCTTTCATCAGAGTTCCATCAACAGTCCCTTATATCAGAGTTCCATCAGCAGCCCCTTACATCAGAGTCCCATCAGCAGCCCCTTACATCAGAGTGCTATCAGAATCCCCTTTTATCAGAGTCCTATCAGCAGCCTCTTACATCAGAGTCCCATCACCAGCCTCCTTACATCAGAGTCCCATCAACAGTCCCTTACATCAGAGTCCCATCAGCAGCCTCTTACATCAGAGTCTCATCAACAGCCCCCTTACATCAGAATCCCATCAGCAGTCCAATACAGTGTCCAAACACCAGGACCTTACATCAGAGACCCATCAGCAGCCCCTTACATCAGAAGCCATTCAACAGCCCCTTACACCCGAGTCCCCTAAAGCAGCCTTTTACATCAGAGTCCCATCAGCAGCAACTTACTTCAGAGATTCCGATTAGCAGCCTCTTACATCAAAGTCCCATCACCAGCCTCCTTACATCAGAGTCCCATCAACTGTCCCTTACATCAGAGTCCCATCAGCAGCCTCTTACATCAGAGTCCCATCAACAGTCCTTAACATCAGAGTCCCATCACCAGCCCCTTACATCAGAATCCCATCAGCAGTCCAATACAGAGTGTCCCAACACCAGGACCTTTGATAGGGTTAGGGATTTGTTTCAGAGTTCCTTTTTAAGTCTAGTGGCCTACGTGTAAAATCTATTATTGATATATATTATGAAATGCCTGCTTTGCAGTATCCTTTGTATGCTGACACATTATTCTCGATGAAACTGCGTGTATTGAAACCTTTGGCTGCTGATACGACATTATTAGTCAAAAATGCTTTTATTATCTGTGCAACTTCGATATAACGTCATATAACCAATCTTATAAACATATTCAATGAACCAAGACAATTCAGTTGAATGCGGGACACCAGGGCTCGTAGACTGATATACGGATACTTTGTCTCTGTGTGTACTTCTTTAAGAGCTGAAATTTAACAAAGCAATATAAACATAAAGTGACTTATTTAAAAGTCACATCTAACACCTTACATCAGAGTCCCATCAACAGTCCCTTACATCAGAGTCCCATCACCAGCCCCCTTACATCAGAGTTCATTAAGCAGCCTTTTACATCAGAGTCCCATCAGCAGCCCCTTACTTCAGAGTCCCAACACCAGCCCCTTACTTCAAAGTCCCATTACCAGCCCCCTTACATCAAAGTCCCATCATCAGCCCCCTTACATCAGAGTCCAATCACATGCTTCTTACATCAGAGTCCCATCAGCAGGGGCTTACATCAAAGTCCCATCACCAGCTCCTTACATCAGCGTCCCATCACATGCTAGTTACATCAGAGTCCCATCAGCAGCCTTTTACATCAGAGTCCAATCAGCGTATCATCACATAACCCTTACATCTTAGTCCCATCACCATCCCCCTTACATCAGAGTCCCATCAAACAGTCCCTTAAATCAGAGTCCCATCAGCAGCCCCTTAGATCAGAGTCCCATCACCAGCCCCTTACATCCCATCCCATCACCTATCATCGCTAGCTCTATCATCTCTGGCTCTATCATCTCTAGCTCTATTATCTCTGGCTCTATCATCCCAAAATCTATCATCTCTAAATCGATTATCTCTAAATCTATCATCTTTAATGCTTTCATCTCTAGCTTTATCATCACTATCTCTATCATTGCTAGATCAATATTCTCTGGCTCTATCATCTCTTACTCTATCATCTCGGGCTCTATCATCTCTAGCTCTATCATCTCTAGTTCTATCATCTCTAACTCTATCATCGCTAGCTCTAGCATCTCTAGTTCTATTATCTCTAGCATCTCTAAATCTATCACCTCTAACTCTATCATCTCTTTCTTTATCATCTCTGGCTCTATCATCTCTGGCTCTATCATCTTGGGCTCTAACAGCTCTATCCCTATCATCTCTAACTTTATCATCTCCAGCTATATCATCGCTATCTTTATCAGCTCTATTATGTCTAGCTCTATCATCTCTAGCTCTATCATCTCTGGCTCTATCATCCCTAAATCTATCATCTCTAAATCTATCATCTCTAATGCTATCATCTCTAGCTTTATCATCTCTGGCTCTATCATCCATATCTCTATCATCTCTAACTCTATCATCTCTTGTTCTAGCATCTCTACTGTATCATCCATATCTGTATCATCTCTAACACTATCATCTCTGGCAGACCCTTACATCAGAGTCCCATCACAAGCCCCTTACATCAGAGTCCTATCAGAATCCCCTTAAATCAGAGTCCCATCAGCAGCCCCATACAGAGTCTCATCACCAGCCCCCTTACATCAGAGTCCCATCACCTATCATCGCTAGCTCTATTATCTCTGGCTCTATCATCCCAAAATCTATCATCTCTAAATCTATCATCTCTAATGCTTTCATCTCTAGCTTTATCATTACTATCTCTATCATCGCTAGATCAATCATCTCTGGCTCTATCATCTCTGGCTCTATCATTCATATCTCTATCATCTCTAACACTATCATCTCTGGCAGACCCTTACATCAGAGTCCCATCACAAGCCCCTTACATCAGAGTCCCATCAGAGCCCCTTACATCAGAGCCCTATCAGAATCCCCTTACATCAGAGACCCATCAGCAGCCCCTTACATCAGAGTCCCATCACCTGTCCCCTTACATCAGAGTCCCACCACCAGCCCCTTACATCAGAAACCCATCACCAGCCCAATACAGAGTGTCCCAACACCAGGACCTTACATCAGAGTCCTATCAGCAGCCCCTTACATCAGAGTCCCATCACTAGCCCCTTACATCAGAGTCCCATCAGCAGCCCCCTACATCAGAGTCCCATCAGCAGCCCCTTACATCAGAGTCCCATCACCTGTCAAATTACATCAGAGTCCCATCACCAGCCCCTTACATCAGCATCCCATCACCAGCCCAATACAGTGTGTCCCAACACCAGGACCTTACATCAGAGACCCATCAGCAGCCCCTTACATCAGAGTGCCATCAGCAGCCCCTTACATCAAAGTCCAATCAGCGGCCCCTTCAGACTCCCATCACCAGCCCCCTTACATCAGAGTCCCATCAACAATCCCTTACATCAGAGAGTCCCATCAGCAACCCCTTACATCAAAGTCCCATCACCAGCCCTCTTACATCAGAGTCCCATTACATGCTCCTTACATCAGAGTCCCATCAGCAGCCCCTTACATCAGAGTCCCATCAGCAGCCCCTTACATCAGAGTCCAATCAGCAGCCCCTTAAATCAGCATCCCATCACATGCTCTTTACATAAGAGTCCCATCAGCAGCCCCTTACATCAGAGTCCCATCAGCAGCCCCTTACTTCAGAGTACCATCAGCAGCCCCATACAGAGTCTCATCACCAGCCCCCTTACATCAGAGTCCCATCACCAGCCCTTTACATCCCATCCCATCACCTATCATCGCTAGCTCTATCATCTCTGGCTCTATCATCTCTAGCTCTATTATCTCTGGCTCTATCATCCCAAAATCTATCATCTCTAAATCGATTATCTCTAAATCTATCATCTTTAATGCTTTCATCTCTAGCTTTATCATCACTATCTCTATCATTGCTAGATCAATATTCTCTGGCTCTATCATCTCTTACTCTATCATCTCGGGCTCTATCATCTCTAGCTCTATCATCTCTAGTTCTATCATCTCTAACTCTATCATCGCTAGCTCTAGCATCTCTAGTTCTATTATCTCTAGCATCTCTAAATCTATCACCTCTAACTCTATCATCTCTTTCTTTATCATCTCTGGCTCTATCATCTCTGGCTCTATCATCTTGGGCTCTAACAGCTCTATCCCTATCATCTCTAACTTTATCATCTCCAGCTATATCATCGCTATCTTTATCAGCTCTATTATGTCTAGCTCTATCATCTCTAGCTCTATCATCTCTGGCTCTATCATCCCTAAATCTATCATCTCTAAATCTATCATCTCTAATGCTATCATCTCTAGCTTTATCATCTCTGGCTCTATCATCCATATCTCTATCATCTCTAACTCTATCATCTCTTGTTCTAGCATCTCTACTGTATCATCCATATCTGTATCATCTCTAACACTATCATCTCTGGCAGACCCTTACATCAGAGTCCCATCACAAGCCCCTTACATCAGAGTCCTATCAGAATCCCCTTAAATCAGAGTCCCATCAGCAGCCCCATACAGAGTCTCATCACCAGCCCCCTTACATCAGAGTCCCATCACCTATCATCGCTAGCTCTATTATCTCTGGCTCTATCATCCCAAAATCTATCATCTCTAAATCTATCATCTCTAATGCTTTCATCTCTAGCTTTATCATCACTATCTCTATCATCGCTAGATCAATCATCTCTGGCTCTATCATCTCTGGCTCTATCATTCATATCTCTATCATCTCTAACACTATCATCTCTGGCAGACCCTTACATCAGAGTCCCATCACAAGCCCCTTACATCAGAGTCCCATCAGAGCCCCTTACATCAGAGCCCTATCAGAATCCCCTTACATCAGAGACCCATCAGCAGCCCCTTACATCAGAGTCCCATCACCTGTCCCCTTACATCAGAGTCCCACCACTAGCCCCTTACATCAGAAACCCATCACCAGCCCAATACAGAGTGTCCCAACACCAGGACCTTACATCAGAGTCCTATCAGCAGCCCCTTACATCAGAGTCCCATCACTAGCCCCTTACATCAGAGTCCCATCAGCAGCCCCCTACATCAGAGTCCCATCAGCAGCCCCTTACATCAGAGTCCCATCACCTGTCAAATTACATCAGAGTCCCATCACCAGCCCCTTACATCAGCATCCCATCACCAGCCCAATACAGTGTGTCCCAACACCAGGACCTTACATCAGAGACCCATCAGCAGCCCCTTACATCAGAGTGCCATCAGCAGCCCCTTACATCAAAGTCCAATCAGCGGCCCCTTCAGACTCCCATCACCAGCCCCCTTACATCAGAGTCCCATCAACAATCCCTTACATCAGAGAGTCCCATCAGCAACCCCTTACATCAAAGTCCCATCACCAGCCCTCTTACATCAGAGTCCCATTACATGCTCCTTACATCAGAGTCCCATCAGCAGCCCCTTACATCAGAGTCCCATCAGCAGCCCCTTACATCAGAGTCCAATCAGCAGCCCCTTAAATCAGCATCCCATCACATGCTCTTTACATAAGAGTCCCATCAGCAGCCCCTTACATCAGAGTCCCATCAGCAGCCCCTTACTTCAGAGTACCATCAGCAGCCCCATACAGAGTCTCATCACCAGCCCCCTTACATCAGAGTCCCATCACCAGCCCCTTACATCCCATCCCATCACCTATCATCGCTAGCTCTATCATCTCTGGCTCTATCATCTCTAGCTCTATTATCTCTGGCTCTATCATCCCAAAATCTATCATCTCTAAATCGATTATCTCTAAATCTATCATCTTTAATGCTTTCATCTCTAGCTTTATCATCACTATCTCTATCATTGCTAGATCAATATTCTCTGGCTCTATCATCTCTTACTCTATCATCTCGGGCTCTATCATCTCTAGCTCTATCATCTCTAGTTCTATCATCTCTAACTCTATCATCGCTAGCTCTAGCATCTCTAGTTCTATTATCTCTAGCATCTCTAAATCTATCACCTCTAACTCTATCATCTCTTTCTTTATCATCTCTGGCTCTATCATCTCTGGCTCTATCATCTTGGGCTCTAACAGCTCTATCCCTATCATCTCTAACTTTATCATCTCCAGCTATATCATCGCTATCTTTATCAGCTCTATTATGTCTAGCTCTATCATCTCTAGCTCTATCATCTCTGGCTCTATCATCCCTAAATCTATCATCTCTAAATCTATCATCTCTAATGCTATCATCTCTAGCTTTATCATCTCTGGCTCTATCATCCATATCTCTATCATCTCTAACTCTATCATCTCTTGTTCTAGCATCTCTACTGTATCATCCATATCTGTATCATCTCTAACACTATCATCTCTGGCAGACCCTTACATCAGAGTCCCATCACAAGCCCCTTACATCAGAGTCCTATCAGAATCCCCTTAAATCAGAGTCCCATCAGCAGCCCCATACAGAGTCTCATCACCAGCCCCCTTACATCAGAGTCCCATCACCTATCATCGCTAGCTCTATTATCTCTGGCTCTATCATCCCAAAATCTATCATCTCTAAATCTATCATCTCTAATGCTTTCATCTCTAGCTTTATCATCACTATCTCTATCATCGCTAGATCAATCATCTCTGGCTCTATCATCTCTGGCTCTATCATTCATATCTCTATCATCTCTAACACTATCATCTCTGGCAGACCCTTACATCAGAGTCCCATCACAAGCCCCTTACATCAGAGTCCCATCAGAGCCCCTTACATCAGAGCCCTATCAGAATCCCCTTACATCAGAGACCCATCAGCAGCCCCTTACATCAGAGTCCCATCACCTGTCCCCTTACATCAGAGTCCCACCACCAGCCCCTTACATCAGAAACCCATCACCAGCCCAATACAGAGTGTCCCAACACCAGGACCTTACATCAGAGTCCTATCAGCAGCCCCTTACATCAGAGTCCCATCACTAGCCCCTTACATCAGAGTCCCATCAGCAGCCCCCTACATCAGAGTCCCATCAGCAGCCCCTTACATCAGAGTCCCATCACCTGTCAAATTACATCAGAGTCCCATCACCAGCCCCTTACATCAGCATCCCATCACCAGCCCAATACAGTGTGTCCCAACACCAGGACCTTACATCAGAGACCCATCAGCAGCCCCTTACATCAGAGTGCCATCAGCAGCCCCTTACATCAAAGTCCAATCAGCGGCCCCTTCAGACTCCCATCACCAGGCCCCTTACATCAGAGTCCCATCAGCAGCCCTTTACATCAGAGTCCAATCAGCAGCCCCATACATCTAAGTCCAATCAGCAGCCCCATACATCAGAGACCAATCAGCAGCCCCTTACATCAGCGTCCCATTAACAGCCCCCTACATCAGAGTTCCATCAACAGTCCCTTACATCCGAGTTCCATCAGCAGCCCCTTACATCAGAGTCCCATCAGCAGCCCCTTACATCAGAGTCCCATCAGAGCCCCTTACATCAGAGTGCTATCAGAATCCCCTTTCATCAGAGTAACATCAGCAGCCCCCTACATCAGAGTCCCATCAGCAGCCCCTTACATCAGAGTCCCATCACCTGTCAACTTACATCAGAGTCCCATCAGCAGCCCCTTACATCGGAGTCTATTCGGCAGGCCCATACATCTGAGTCCAATCAGCAGCCCCATACATCAGAGTCCAATCAGCAGCCCCTTACATCAACGTCCCATTAACAGCACCCTACATCAGAGTCCCATCACAAGCCCCTTACATCAGAGTCCCATCAGAGCCCCTTACATCAAAGCCCTATCAGAATCCTTTTACATCAGAGACCCATCAGCAGCCCCTTACATCAGAGTCCTATCACCTGTCCCCTTACATCAGAGTCCCATCACCAGCCCCTTACATCACAATCCCATCACCTGCCCAATACAGAATGTCCAAACACCAGGACCTTACAACAAAGTCCCATCACCAGCCAACTAACATCAGAGTACCATCACCAGCCCCTCACATCAGAGTCCCATCAGCAGCCCCTTACATCAGAGTCCCATCACCAGCCAACTAACATCAGAGTAACATCACCAGCACCTCACATCAGAGTGCCATCAGCAGCCCCCTGCATCAGAGTCCATTCAGCAGCCCCATACATCTGAGTCCAATCAGCAGCCTCATACATCAGAGTCCAATCAGCAGCCCTTTACATCAGAGTCCCATCACCTGTCAACTTACATCAGCATCCCATCACCAGCCCAATACAGTGTGTCCCAACACCAGGACCTTACATCAGAGACCCATCAGCAGCCACTTACATCAGAGTCCAATCAGCGGCCCCTTACTTCAGACTTCCATCACCAGGCCCCTTACATCAGAGTCCCCTAAGTAGCCTTTTACATCAGAGTCCCATCACCAGCCCATCACATCAGAATCCCATCAGCAGCCCCTTACATCAGAGTCCATTCAGCAGACCCATACATCTGAGTCCAATCAGCAGCCCCTTACATCAGAAAGTCCCATCACCAGCCCCTTACATCAGAGTCACATCAGCAGCCCCTTACATCACAGTTTCCCATCATCAGCCCCTTACATCAGCGTCCCATCAACAGCCCCTCACATCAGCGTCCCATAAACAGCCCCCTACATCAGAGTCCAATTATCAGCCCCCATACATCAGGGTACCATTAACAGCCCCCTTACAGCAGAGTCTCATCAGCAGCCCCTTACATCAGATTCCCATCACCAGCCCCTTACATCTGAGTCCATTCAGCAGCCCCTTACTTCAGAGTCCAATCAGCGGCCCCTTACTTCAGACTCCCATCACCAGCCCCCTTTACATCAGAGTCCCCTAAGAATCATTTTACATCAAAGTCCCATCACCAGCCCCTCACATCAGAGTCCCATCAACAGCCCCTTACAACAGAGCCCCATCAGAGCCCCTTACATCAGAGTCCTATCAGAATCCCCTTACATCAGAATCCCGTCACCTGCCCAATACAGAATGTCCAAACACCAGGACCTTACAACAAAGTCCCATCACCAGCCAACTAACATCATAGTACCATCACCAGCCCCTCACGTCAGAGTCCCATCAGCAGCCCCCTACATCAGAGTCCCATCACCTGTCAACTTACATCAGAGTCCCATCAGAAGCCCCCTACATCAGAGTCCCATCACCTGTCAACTTACATCAGAGTCCCATCAGCAGCCCCTTACATCAAAGTCCCATCACCAGCCAACTAACATCTGAGTACCATCACCAGCACCTCACATCAGAGTCCCATCAGCAGCCCCCTGCATCAGAGTTCATTCAGCAGCCCCATACATCTGAGTCCAATCAGCAGCCCCATACATCAGAGTCCAATCAGCAGCCCCTTACATCAGCGTCCCATTAACAGTCCCCTACATCAGAGTTCCATCAACAGTCCCTTATATCAGAGTGCTATCAGAATCCCCTTTCATCAGAGTCCCATCAGCAGCCCCCTACATCAGAGTCCCATCAGCAACCACTTAAATCAGAGTCCCATCACCTGTCAATTTACATCAGAGTCCCATCAGCAGCCCCTTACATCAGAGTCTATTCAGCAGGCCCATGCATCTGAGTCGAATCAGCAGCCCAATACATCAGAGTCCAATCAGCAGCCCCTTACATCAAAGTCCAATCAGCGGCCCCTTACTTCAGACTCCCATCACCAGGCCCCTTACATCAGAGTCCCATCAGCAGCCCCTTGCATCAGAGTCCATTCAGCAGCCCCATACATCTGAATCCAAGCAGCAGCCCCATACATCAGAGTCCAATCAGCAGCCCCTTACATCAGCGTCCCATTAACAGCCCCCTACATCAGAGTTACATCAACAGTCCCTTATATCAAAGTTCCATCAGCAGCCCCTTACATCAGAGTCCCATCAGCAGCCCCTTACATCAGAGTCCCATCAGAGCCCCTTACATCAGAGTGCTATCAGAATCCCCTTTCATCAGAGTCCCATCAGCAGCCCCCTACATCAGAGTCCCATCAGCAGCCCCTTACATCAGAGTCCCATCACCTGTCAACTTACATCAGAGTCCCATCAGCAGCCCCTTACATTAGAGTCTATTCAGCAGGCCCATACATCTGAGTCCAATCAGCAGCCCCATACATCAGAGTCCAATCAGCAGCCCCTTACATCAGCGTCCCATTAACAGCCCCCTACATCAGAGTTCCATCAACAGTCCCTTACATCAGAGTCCCATCAGCAGCCCCTTACATCAGAGTCCTATCAGCAGCCCCTTACATCAGAGTCCCATCACTAGCCCCTTACATCAGAGTCCAATCAGCAGCCCCCTACATCAGAGTCCCATCAGCAGCCCCTTACATCAGAGTCCCATCACCTGTCAACTTACATCAGAGTCCCATCACCAGCCCCTTACATCAGCATCCCATCACCAGCCCAATACAGTGTGTCCCAACACCAGGACCTTACATCAGAGACCCATCAGCAGCCCCTTACATCAGAGTGCCATCAGCAGCCCCTTACATCAAAGTCCAATCAGCGGCCCCTTACTTCAGACTCCCATCACCAGGCCCCTTACATCAGAGTCCCATCAGCAGCCCCTTGCATTAGAGTCCATTCAGCAGCCCCATACATCTGAATCCAAGCAGCAGCCCCATACATCAGAGTCCAATCAGCAGCCCCTTACATCAGCATCCCATTAACAGCCCCCTACATCAGAGTTACATCAACAGTCCCTTATATCAAAGTTCCATCAGCAGCCCCTTACATCAGAGTCCCATCAGCAGCCCCTTACATCAGAGTCCCATCAGAGCCCCTTACATCAGAGTGCTATCAGAATCCCCTTTCATCAGAGTCCCATCAGCAGCCCCCTACATCAGAGTCCCATCAGCAGCCCCTTACATCAGAGTCCCATCACCTGTCAACTTACATCAGAGTCCCATCAGCAGCCCCTTACATTAGAGTCCATTCAGCAGCCCCATACATCTGAGTCCAATCAGCAGCCCCTTACATCGGCGTCCCATTAACAGCCCCCTACATCAGAGTTCCATCAACAGTCCCTTACATCAGAGTTCCATCAGCAGCCCCTTACATCAGAGTCCCATCAGCAGCCCCTTACATCAGAGTCCCATCAGAGCCCCTTACATCAGAGTGCTATCAGAATCCCCTTTCATCAGAGTAACATCAGCAGCCCCCTACATCAGAGTCCCATCAGCAGCCCCTTACATCAGAGTCTATTCAGCAGGCCCATACATCGGAGTCCAATCAGCAGCCCCATACTTTAGAGTCCAATCAGCAGCCCCTTACATCAACGTCTCATTAACAGCCCCCTACATCAGAGTTCCATCAACAGTCCCTTACATCAGAGTCCCATCAGCAGCCCCTTGCATCAGAGTCCTATCAGCAGCCCCTTACATCAGAGTCCCATCACTAGCCCCTTACATCAGAGTCCCATCAGCAGCCCCCTACATCATAGTCCCATCAGCAGCCCCTTACATCAGAGTCCCATCACCTGTCAACTTACATCAGAGTCCCATCAGCAACCCCTTACATCAGAGTCTATTCAGCAGGCCCATACATCAGAGTCCCATCAGCAGCCCCTTACATCAGAGTCCTATCTGCAGCCCCTTACATCAGAGTCCCATCACTAGCCCCTTACATCAGAGTCCCATCAGCAGCCCTCTACATCAGAGTCCCATCAGCAGCCCCTTACATCAGAGTCCCATCACCTGTCAACTTACATCAGATTCGCATCACCAGCCCCTTACATCAGCATCCCATCACCAGCCCAATACAGTGTGTCCCAACACCAGGACCTTACATCAGAGACCCATCAGCAGCCCCTTACATCAGAGTGCCATCAGCAGCCCCATACATCAGAGTCCAATCAGCAGCCCCTTACATTAGCGTCCTATTAACAGCCCCCTACATCAGAGTTCCATCAACAGTCCCTTACATCCGAGTTCCATCAGCAGCCCCTTACATCAGAGTCCCATCAGAGCCCCTTACATCAGAGTCTCATCACCTGTCAACTTACATCAGAGTCCCATCAGCAGCCCTTTACATCAGAGTCTATTCAGCAAGCCCATACATCTGAGTCCAATCAGCAGCCCCATACATCAGAGTCCAATCAGCAGCCCCTTACATCAACGTCCCATTAACAGCCCCCTACATCAGAGTCCCATCACAAGCCCCTTACATCAGAGTCCCATCAGAGCCCCTTACATCAGAGTCTCATCACCTGTCAACTTACATCAGAGTCCCATCAGCAGCCCTTTACATCAGAGTCTATTCAGCAGGCCCATACATCTGAGTCCAATCAGCAGCCCCATACATCAGAGTCCAATCAGCAGCCCCTTACATCAACGTCCCATCAGAGCCCCTTACATCAGAGTCCCATCAGAGCCCCTTACATCAGAGCCCTATCAGAATCCCCTTACATCAGAGACCCATCAGCAGCCCCTTACATCAGAGTCCTATCACCTGTCCCCTTACATCAGAGTCCCATCACCAGCCCCTTACATCAGAATCCCATCACCAGCCCAATACAGAGTGTCCCAACACCAGGACCTTACAACAAAGTCCCATCACCAGCCAACTAACATCATAGTACCATCACCAGCCCCTCACATCAGAGTCCCATCAGCAGCCCCTTACATCAGAGTCCCATCACCAGCCAACTAACATCAGAGTAACATCACCAGCACCTCACATCAGAGTCCCATCAGCAGCCCCCTGCATCAGAGTCCATTCAGCAGCCCCATACATCTGTGTCCAATCAGCAGCCCCTTACATCAGCATCCCATTAACAGCCCCCTACATCAGAGTTCCATCAACAGTCCCTTATATCAGAGTTCCATCAGCAGCCCCTTACATCAGAGTCCCATCAGCAGCCCCTTACATCAGAGTCCCATCAGAGCCCCTTACATCAGAGTGCAATCAGAATCCCCTTTCATCAGAGTCCCATCAGCAGCCTCTTACATCAGAGTCCCATCACCTGTCAACTTACATCAGAGTCCCATCAGCAGCCCCTTACATCAGAGTCTATTCAGCAGGCCCATACATCTGAGTCCAATCAGCAGCCCCATACATCAGAGTCCAATTAGCAGCCCCTTACATCAGCGTCCCATTAACAGCCCCCTACATCAGAGTTCCATCAACAGTCCCTTACATCAGAGTCCCATCAGCAGCCCCTTACATCAGAGTCCCATCACTAGCCCCTTACATCAGAGTCCCATCAGCAGGCCCCTACATCAGAGTCCCATCAGCAGCCCCTTACATCAGAGTCCCATCACCTGTCAACTTACATCAGAGTCCCATCACCAGCCCCTTACATCAGCATCCCATCACCAGCCCAATACAGTGTGTCCCAACACCAGGACTTTACATCAGAGACCCATCAGCAGCCCCTTACATCAAAGTCCATTCAGCAGCCCCATAACATCTGTGTCCAATCAGCAGCCCCATACATCAGAGTCCAATCAGCAGCCCCTTACATCAGCGTCCCATTAACAGCCCCCTACATCAGAGTTTAATCAAAAGTCCCTTACATCAGAGTTCCATCAGCAGCCCCTTACATCAGAGTAACATCAGCAGCCCCCTACATCAGAGTCCCATCAGCAGCCCCTTACATCAGAGTCCCATCACCTGTCAACTTACATCAGAGTCCCATCAGCAGCCCCTTACATCAGAGTCTATTCAGCAGGCCCATACATCTGAGTCCAATCAGCAGCCCCATACATCAGAGTCCAATCAGCAGCCCCTTACATCAACGTCCCATTAACAGCCCCCTACATCAGAAATCCATCAACAGTCCCTTACATCAGAGTCCCATAATCAGCCCCTTACATCAGAGTCCTATCAGCAGCCCCTTACATCAGAGTACCATCACTAGCCCCTTACATCAGAGTCCCATCAGCAGCCCCCTACATCAGAGTCCCATCAGCAGCCCCTTACATCAGAGTCCCATCACCTGTCAACTTACATCAGCATCCCATCACCAGCCCAATACAGTGTGTCCCAACACCAGGACCTTACATCAGAGACCCTTTAGCAGCCACTTACATCAGACTTCCATCACCAGGCCCATTACATCAGAGTCCCCTAAGTAGCCTTTTACATCAGAGTCCCATCACCAGCCCCTCACATCAGAATCCCATCAGCAGCCCCTTACATCAGAGTCCATTCAGCAGACCCTTACATCAGAGTCCAATCAGCAGCCCCTTACATCAGAAAGTCCCATCACCCATCAGAGTCCAATTATCAGCCCCCATACATCAGGGTACCATTAACAGCCCCCTTACAGCAGAGTCTCATCAGCAGCCCCTTACAACAGATTCCCATCACCAGCCCCTTACATCTGAGTCCATTCAGCAGCCCCTTACAACAGAGCCCCATCAGAGCCCCTTACATCAGAGTCCTATCAGAATCCCGTCACCTGCCCAATACAGAATGTCCAAACACCAGAACCTTACAACAAAGTCCCATCACCAGCCAACTAACATCATAGTACCATCACCAGCCCCTTACATCAAAGCCCAATCAGCGGCCCCTTACTTCAGACTCCAATCACCAGGCCCCTTACATCAGATTCCCATGAGCAGTCCCTTACATCAGAGTCGCATCACGTGTCCCCTTACATCATAGTCCCATCACCAGCCCCTTCCATCAGAATCCCATCACCAGCCTAATACAGAGTGTCCCAACACCAGGACCACACATCAGAGTCCCATCAGCAGCCCCTTACATCAGTGTTCAATCAGTGGCCCCTTACTTCAGACTCCCATCACAAGGCCCTTTACATCAGAGTCCCATCTGCAGTTTCTTATGAAAGTCCCATCACTAGTCCCTTACATCAGTGTCCATTCATCAGCCCCTTACATCAGCGTCCCATCAACAGCCCCCTACATCAGAGTCCCATTATCAGCCCCTATACATCAGATTCCCATCACCAGCCCCTTACATCAGAGTCCCATCAGCAGCCGCTTACTTCAGAGTCCCACCACCAGCCCCATACATCAAAGTCCCATTACCAGCCCCCTTACATCACAGTCCCATCAACAGTCCCTTACGTCAGAGATTCCGATCAGCAGCCCCTTAATCAAAGTCCCATCATCAGCCCCCTTACATCAGAGTCCAATCACATGCTTCTTACATCAGAATCCCATCACCAGCCCAATACAGAGTGTCCCAACACCAGGACCTTACAACAAAGTCCCATCACCAGCCAACTAACATCATAGTACCATCACCAGCCCCTCACATTAGAGTCCCATCAGCAGCCCCTTACATCAGAGTCCCATCACCAGCCAACTAACATCAGAGTAACATCACCAGCACCTCACATCAGAGTCCTATCAGCAGCCCCCTGCATCAGAGTCCATTCAGCAGCCCCATACATCTGAATCCAATCAGCAGCCTCATACATCAGCGTCCCATTAACAGCCCCTTTCATCAGAGTTCCATCAACAGTCCCTTATATCAGAGTTCCATCAGCAGCCCCTTACATCAGAGTCCCATCAGCAGCCCCTTACATCAGAGTGCTATCAGAATCCCCTTTTATCAGAGTCCTATCAGCAGCCTCTTACATCAGAGTCCCATCACCAGCCTCCTTACATCAGAGTCCCATCAACAGTCCCTTACATCAGAGTCCCATCAGCAGCCTCTTACATCAGAGTCTCATCAACAGCCCCCTTACATCAGAATCCCATCAGCAGTCCAATACAGTGTCCAAACACCAGGACCTTACATCAGAGTCCCATCAGCAGCCTCTTACATCAGAGTCCCATCACCTGTCAACTTACATCAGAGTCCCATCAGCAACCCCTTACATCAGAGTCTATTCAGCAGGCCCATACATCTGAGTCCAATCAGCAGCCCCATACATCAAAGTCCAATCAGCAGCCCCTTACATCAGCGTCCCATTAACAGCCCCCTACATCAGAGTTCCATCAACAGTCTCTTACATCAGAGTCCCATCAGCAGCCCCTTACATCAGAGTCCTATCAGCAGCCCCTTACATCAGAGTCCCATCACTAGCCCCTTACATCAGAGTCCCATCAGCAGCCCTCTACATCAGAGTCCCATCAGCAGCCCCTTACATCAGAGTCCCATCACCTGTCAACTTACATCAGAGTCCCATCACCAGCCCCTTACATCAGCATCCCATCACCAGCCTAATATAGTGTGTCCCAACACCAGGACCTTACATCAGAGACCCATCAGCAGCCCCTTACATCAGAGTGCCATCAGCAGCCCCTTACATCAAAGTCCAATCAGCGGCCCCTTACTTCAGACTCCCATCACCAGGCCCCTTACATCAGAGTCCCATCAGCAGCCCCTTGCATCAGAGTCCATTCAGCAGCCCCATAAATCTGAGTCCAATCAGCAGCCCCATACATCAGAGTCCAGTCAGCAGCCGCTTACATCAGCGTCCCATTAACAGCCCCCTACATCAGAGTTCCATCAACAGTCCCTTACATCCGAATTCCATCAGCAGCCCCTTACATCAGAGTCCCATCAGCAGCCCCTTACATCAGAGTCCCATCAGAGCCCCTTACATCAGAGTGCTATCAGAATCCCCTTACATCAGAGTCCCATCACCTGTCAACTTACATCAGAGTCCCATCAGCAGCCCCTTACATCAGAGTCTATTCAGCAGGCACATACATCTGAGTCCAATCAGCAGCCCCATACATCATAGTCCAATCAGCAGCCCCTTACAGCAACGTCCCATTAACAGCCCCCTACATCAGAATCCCATCACAAGCCCCTTACTTTAGAGTCCCATCAGAGCCCCTTACATCAGAGCCCTATCAGAATCCCCTTACATCAGAGACCCATCATCAGCCCCTTACTTCAGAGTTCTATCACCTGTCCCCTTACATCAGAGTCCCATCACCAGCCCCTTACATCAGAATCCCATCACCAGCCCAATACAGAGTGTCCCAACACCAGGACCTTACATCAGAGACCCATCACCAGCCCCTCACATCAGAGTCCCATCAACAGCCCCTTACATCAGAATCCCATCACCTGCCCAATACAGAATGTCCAAACACCAGGACCTTACAACAAAGTCCCATCACCAGCCAACTAATATCATAGTACCATCACCAGCCCCTCACATCAGAGTCCCATCAGCAGCCCCTTATACATCAGAGTACCATCACCAGCCAACTAACATCAAAGTAACATCACCAGCACCTCACATCAGAGTCCCATCAGCAACCCCCTGCATCAGAGTCCATTCAGCAGCCCCATACATCAGAGTCCAATCAGCAGCCCCTTACATCAGCATCCCATTAACAGCCCCCTACATCAGAGTTCCATCAACAGTCCCTTATATCAGAGTTCCATCAGCAGCCCCTTACATCAGAGTCCCATCACCTGTCAACTTACATCAGAGTCCCATCACAAGCCCCTTACATCAGCATCCCATCACCAGCCCAATACAGTGTGTCCCAACACCAGGACCTTACATCAGAGACCCATCAGCAGCCCCTTACATCAGAGTGCCATCAGCAGCCCCTTACATCAAAGTCCAATCAGCGGCCCCTTACTTCAGACTCCCATCACCAGGCCCCTTACATCAGAGTCCCATCAGCAGCCCCTTGCATCAGAGTCCATTCAGCAGCCCCATACATCTGAGTCCAGTCAGCAGCCCCATACATCAGAGTACAATCAGCAGTCCCTTACATTAGTGTCCCATTAACAGCCCCCTACATCAGAGTTCCATCAACAGTCCCTTATATCAGAGTTCCATCAGCAGCCCCTTACATCAGAGTCCCATCAGCAGCCCCTTACATCAGAGTCCCATCAGAGCCCCCTTACATCAGAGTGCTATCAGAATCCCCTTTCATCAGAGTCCCATCAGCAGCCCCCTACATCAGAGTCCCATCAGCAGCCCCTTACATCAGAGTCCCATCACCTGTCAACTTACATGAGAGTCCCATCAGCAGCCCTTTACATCAGAGTCTATTCAGCAGGCCCATACATCTGAGTCCAATCAGCAGCCCCATACATCAGAGTCCAATCAGCAGCCCCTTACATCAGCGTCCCATTAACAGCCCCCTACATCAGAGTTCCATCAACAGTCCCTTACATCAGAGTCCCATCAGCAGCCCCTTACATCAGAGTCCTATCAGCAGCCCCTTACATCAGAGTCCCATCACTAGCCCCTTACATCAGAGTCCCATCAGCAGCCCCCTACATCAGAGTCCCATCAGCAGCCCCTTACATCAGAGTCCCATCACCTGTCAACTTACATCAGAGTCCCATCACCAGCCCCTTACATCAGCATCCCATCACCAGCCCAATACAGTGTGTCCCAACACCAGGACCTTACATCAGAGACCCATCAGCAGCCCCTTACATCAGAGTGCCATCACCAGGCCCCTTACATCAGAGTCCCATCAGCAGCCCCTTGCATCAGAATCCATTCAGCAGCCCCATACATCTGAGTCCAATCAGCAGCCCCATACATCAGAGTCCAATCAGCAGCCCCTTACATCAGCGTCCCATTAACAGCCCCCTACATCGGAGTTCCATCAACAGTCCCTTACATCAGAGTTCCATCAGCAGCCCCTTACATCAGAGTAACATCAGCAGCCCCCTACAATCAGAGTCCCATTAGCAGCCCCTTACATCAGAGTCTATTCAGCAGGCCCATACATCTGAGTCCAATCATCAGCCCCTTACATCAGAGTCCAATCAGCATCCCCTTACATCAACATCCCATTAACAGCCCCCTACATCAGAGTTCCATCAACAGTCCCTTACATCAGAGACCCATCAGCAGCCCCTTACATCAGAGTCCCATTAGCAGCCCCCTATATCAGAGTCCCATCAGCAGCCCCTTACATCAGAGTCCCATCACCTGTCAACTTACATCAGCATCCCATCACTAGCCCAATACAGTGTGTCCCAACACCAGGACCTTACATCAGAGACCCATCAGCAGCCACTTACATCAGAGTCCCATCAGCAGCCCCTTACATCAAAGTCCAATCAGCGGCCCCTTACTTCAGTTTCCCATCACCAGGCCCCTTACATCAGAGTCCCCTAAGTAGCCTTTTACATCAGAGTCCCATCACCAGCCCCTCACATCAGAATCCCATCAGCAGCCCCTTACATCAGAGTCCATTCAGCAGCACCTTATATCAGAGTCCAATCAGCAGCCCCTTACATCAGAAAGTCCCATCACCAGCCCCTTACATCAGAGTCACATCAGCAGCCCCTTACATCACAGTTTCCCATCATCAGCCCCTTACATCAGCGTCCCATCAACAGCCCCTCACATCAGCGTCCCATAAACAGCCCCCTACATCAGAGTCCAATTATCAGCCCCCATACATCAGGCTACCATTAACAGCCCCCTTACAGCAGAGTCTCATCAGCAGCCCCTTACATCAGATTCCCATCACCAGCCCCTTACATCTGAGTCCATTCAGCAGCCCCTTACTTCAGAGTCCAATCAGCGGCCCCTTACTTCAGACTCCCATCACCAGCCCCCTTTACATCAGAGTCTCCTAAGAATAATTTTACATCAGAGTCCCATCACCAGCCCCTCACATCAGAGTCCCATCAGCAGCCCCTTACAACAGAGCCCCATCAGAATCCCCTTACATCAGAATCCCTTCACCTGCCCAATACAGAATGTCCAAACACCAGGACCTTACAACAAAGTCCCATCACCAGCCAACTAACATCATAGTACCATCACCAGCCCCTCACATCAGAGTCCCATCAGCAGCCCCCTACATCAGAGTCCCATCACCTGTCAACTTACATCAGAGTCCATCAGCAGCCCCCTACATCAGAGTCCCATCACCTGTCAACTTACATCAGAGTCCCATCAGCAGCCCCTTACATCAAAGTCCTATCACCAGCCAACTAACATCAGAGTACCATCACCAGCACCTCACATCAGAGTCCCATCAGCAGCCCCCTGCATCAGAGTCCATTCAGCAGCCCCATACATCTGAGTCCAATCAGCAGCCCCATACATCAGAGTTCCATCGGCAGCCTCTTACTTTAGAGTCTTACCACCAGCCCCTTACATCAAAGTTCCATCAACAGTCCCTTACATCAGAGTCCAATCTGTAGCCCCTTACATCAATGTCCCATCACCAGCCCCCTTACATCAGAGTCCCATCATAAGCTACTTACATCAGAGTCCCATCAGCAGCCTCTTACATCAGAGTCCATTCAGCAGTCCCTTACATCAGAGTCCAATCAGCAGCCACTTACATGAGCATCCCATTAACAGCCCCCTACATCAGAGTCCCATCATCAGCCCCCTTACATCAGAGTCCCATCAGCAGCCCCTTACATCAGAGTCCAATCAGCAACCCTTTACATCAGAGTCCCATCACCAGCACCCTTACATCAGAGTCCAATCAACAGTCCCTTACATCAGAGTCCCATCAGCAGCCCCTTACATCAGTGTCCCATCAACAGTCCTTAACATCAGAGTCCCATCACCAGCCCCTTTCATCAGAATCGCATCAGCAGTCCAATACAGAGTGTCCTAACACCAGGACCTTACATCAGATACCCATCAGCAGCCCCTTACATCAGAGTCCATTTAGCAGCCCCTTACATCAGAGTCCCCTAAGCAGCCTTTTACATCAGAGTCCCATCCCCAGACCCTCACATCAGAGTCCCATAAGCAGCCCCTTACTTCAGAGTCCCACCACCAGCCCTTTACATCAAAGTCCCTTTATCAGCCCCCTTACATCAGAGTCCCATCAACAATCCCTTACATCAGAGAGTCCCATCAGCAACCCCTTACATCAAAGTCCCATCACCAGCCCTCTTACATCAGAGTCCCATTACATGCTCCTTACATCAGAGTCCCATCAGCAGCCCCTTACATCAGAGTCCCATCAGCAGCCCCTTACATCAGAGTCCAATCAGCAGCCCCTTAAATCAGCATCCCATCACATGCTCTTTACATCAGAGTCCCATCAGCAGCCCCTTACATCAGAGTCCCATCAGCAGCCCCTTACTTCAGAGTACCATCAGCAGCCCCATACAGAGTCTCATCACCAGCCCCCTTACATCAGAGTCCCATCACCAGCCCCTTACATCCCATCCCATCACCTATCATCGCTAGCTCTATCATCTCTGGCTCTATCATCTCTAGCTCTATTATCTCTGGCTCTATCATCCCAAAATCTATCATCTCTAAATCGATTATCTCTAAATCTATCATTTTTAATGCTTTCATCTCTAGCTTTATCATCACTATCTCTATCATTGCTAGATCAATATTCTCTGGCTCTATCATCTCTTACTCTATCATCTCGGGCTCTATCATCTCTAGCTCTATCATCTCTAGTTCTATCATCTCTAACTCTATCATCGCTAGCTCTAGCATCTCTAGTTCTATTATCTCTAGCATCTCTAAATCTATCACCTCTAACTCTATCATCTCTTTCTTTATCATCTCTGGCTCTATCATCTCTGGCTCTATCATCTTGGGCTCTAACAGCTCTATCCCTATCATCTCTAACTTTATCATCTCCAGCTATATCATCGCTATCTTTATCAGCTCTATTATGTCTAGCTCTATCATCTCTAGCTCTATCATCTCTGGCTCTATCATCCCTAAATCTATCATCTCTAAATCTATCATCTCTAATGCTATCATCTCTAGCTTTATCATCTCTGGCTCTATCATCCATATCTCTATCATCTCTAACTCTATCATCTCTTGTTCTAGCATCTCTACTGTATCATCCATATCTGTATCATCTCTAACACTATCATCTCTGGCAGACCCTTACATCAGAGTCCCATCACAAGCCCCTTACATCAGAGTCCTATCAGAATCCCCTTAAATCAGAGTCCCATCAGCAGCCCCATACAGAGTCTCATCACCAGCCCCCTTACATCAGAGTCCCATCACCTATCATCGCTAGCTCTATTATCTCTGGCTCTATCATCCCAAAATCTATCATCTCTAAATCTATCATCTCTAATGCTTTCATCTCTAGCTTTATCATCACTATCTCTATCATCGCTAGATCAATCATCTCTGGCTCTATCATCTCTGGCTCTATCATTCATATCTCTATCATCTCTAACACTATCATCTCTGGCAGACCCTTACATCAGAGTCCCATCACAAGCCCCTAACATCAGAGTCCCATCAGAGCCCCTTACATCAGAGCCCTATCAGAATCCCCTTACATCAGAGACCCATCAGCAGCCCCTTACATCAGAGTCCCATCACCTGTCCCCTTACATCAGAGTCCCACCACCAGCCCCTTACATCAGAAACCCATCACCAGCCCAATACAGAGTGTCCCAACACCAGGACCTTACATCAGAGTCCTATCAGCAGCCCCTTACATCAGAGTCCCATCACTAGCCCCTTACATCAGAGTCCCATCAGCAGCCCCCTACATCAGAGTCCCATCAGCAGCCCCTTACATCAGAGTCCCATCACTGTCAAATTACATCAGAGTCCCATCACCAGCCCCTTACATCAGCATCCCATCACCAGCCCAATACAGTGTGTCCCAACACCAGGACCTTACATCAGAGACCCATCAGCAGCCCCTTACATCAGAGTGCCATCAGCAGCCCCTTACATCAAAGTCCAATCAGCGGCCCCTTCAGACTCCCATCACCAGCCCCCTTACATCAGAGTCCCATCAACAATCCCTTACATCAGAGAGTCCCATCAGCAACCCCTTACATCAAAGTCCCATCACCAGCCCTCTTACATCAGAGTCCCATTACATGCTCCTTACATCAGAGTCCCATCAGCAGCCCCTTACATCAGAGTCCCATCAGCAGCCCCTTACATCAGAGTCCCATCAGCAGCCCCTTACTTCAGAGTACCATCAGCAGCCCCATACAGAGTCTCATCACCAGCCCCCTTACATCAGAGTCCCATCACCAGCCCCTTACATCCCATCCCATCACCTATCATCGCTACCTCTATCATCTCTGGCTCTATCATCTCTAGCTCTATTATCTCTGGCTCTATCATCCCAAAATCTATCATCTCTAAATCGATTATCTCTAAATCTATCATCTTTAATGCTTTCATCTCTAGCTTTATCATCACTATCTCTATCATTGCTAGATCAATATTCTCTGGCTCTATCATCTCTTACTCTATCATCTCGGGCTCTATCATCTCTAGCTCTATCATCTCTAGTTCTATCATCTCTAACTCTATCATCGCTAGCTCTAGCATCTCTAGTTCTATTATCTCTAGCATCTCTAAATCTATCACCTCTAACTCTATCATCTCTTTCTTTATCATCTCTGGCTCTATCATCTCTGGCTCTATCATCTTGGGCTCTAACAGCTCTATCCCTATCATCTCTAACTTTATCATCTCCAGCTATATCATCGCTATCTTTATCAGCTCTATTATGTCTAGCTCTATCATCTCTAGCTCTATCATCTCTGGCTCTATCATCCCTAAATCTATCATCTCTAAATCTATCATCTCTAATGCTATCATCTCTAGCTTTATCATCTCTGGCTCTATCATCCATATCTCTATCATCTCTAACTCTATCATCTCTTGTTCTAGCATCTCTACTGTATCATCCATATCTGTATCATCTCTAACACTATCATCTCTGGCAGACCCTTACATCAGAGTCCCATCACAAGCCCCTTACATCAGAGTCCTATCAGAATCCCCTTAAATCAGAGTCCCATCAGCAGCCCCATACAGAGTCTCATCACCAGCCCCCTTACATCAGAGTCCCATCACCTATCATCGCTAGCTCTATTATCTCTGGCTCTATCATCCCAAAATCTATCATCTCTAAATCTATCATCTCTAATGCTTTCATCTCTAGCTTTATCATCACTATCTCTATCATCGCTAGATCAATCATCTCTGGCTCTATCATCTCTGGCTCTATCATTCATATCTCTATCATCTCTAACACTATCATCTCTGGCAGACCCTTACATCAGAGTCCCATCACAAGCCCCTTACATCAGAGTCCCATCAGAGCCCCTTACATCAGAGCCCTATCAGAATCCCCTTACATCAGAGACCCATCAGCAGCCCCTTACATCAGAGTCCCATCACCTGTCCCCTTACATCAGAGTCCCACCACTAGCCCCTTACATCAGAAACCCATCACCAGCCCAATACAGAGTGTCCCAACACCAGGACCTTACATCAGAGTCCTATCAGCAGCCCCTTACATCAGAGTCCCATCACTAGCCCCTTACATCAGAGTCCCATCAGCAGCCCCCTACATCAGAGTCCCATCAGCAGCCCCTTACATCAGAGTCCCATCACCTGTCAAATTACATCAGAGTCCCATCACCAGCCCCTTACATCAGCATCCCATCACCAGCCCAATACAGTGTGTCCCAACACCAGGACCTTACATCAGAGACCCATCAGCAGCCCCTTACATCAGAGTGCCATCAGCAGCCCCTTACATCAAAGTCCAATCAGCGGCCCCTTCAGACTCCCATCACCAGCCCCCTTACATCAGAGTCCCATCAACAATCCCTTACATCAGAGAGTCCCATCAGCAACCCCTTACATCAAAGTCCCATCACCAGCCCTCTTACATCAGAGTCCCATTACATGCTCCTTACATCAGAGTCCCATCAGCAGCCCCTTACATCAGAGTCCCATCAGCAGCCCCTTACATCAGAGTCCAATCAGCAGCCCCTTAAATCAGCATCCCATCACATGCTCTTTACATAAGAGTCCCATCAGCAGCCCCTTACATCAGAGTCCCATCAGCAGCCCCTTACTTCAGAGTACCATCAGCAGCCCCATACAGAGTCTCATCACCAGCCCCCTTACATCAGAGTCCCATCACCAGCCCCTTACATCCCATCCCATCACCTATCATCGCTAGCTCTATCATCTCTGGCTCTATCATCTCTAGCTCTATTATCTCTGGCTCTATCATCCCAAAATCTATCATCTCTAAATCGATTATCTCTAAATCTATCATCTTTAATGCTTTCATCTCTAGCTTTATCATCACTATCTCTATCATTGCTAGATCAATATTCTCTGGCTCTATCATCTCTTACTCTATCATCTCGGGCTCTATCATCTCTAGCTCTATCATCTCTAGTTCTATCATCTCTAACTCTATCATCGCTAGCTCTAGCATCTCTAGTTCTATTATCTCTAGCATCTCTAAATCTATCACCTCTAACTCTATCATCTCTTTCTTTATCATCTCTGGCTCTATCATCTCTGGCTCTATCATCTTGGGCTCTAACAGCTCTATCCCTATCATCTCTAACTTTATCATCTCCAGCTATATCATCGCTATCTTTATCAGCTCTATTATGTCTAGCTCTATCATCTCTAGCTCTATCATCTCTGGCTCTATCATCCCTAAATCTATCATCTCTAAATCTATCATCTCTAATGCTATCATCTCTAGCTTTATCATCTCTGGCTCTATCATCCATATCTCTATCATCTCTAACTCTATCATCTCTTGTTCTAGCATCTCTACTGTATCATCCATATCTGTATCATCTCTAACACTATCATCTCTGGCAGACCCTTACATCAGAGTCCCATCACAAGCCCCTTACATCAGAGTCCTATCAGAATCCCCTTAAATCAGAGTCCCATCAGCAGCCCCATACAGAGTCTCATCACCAGCCCCCTTACATCAGAGTCCCATCACCTATCATCGCTAGCTCTATTATCTCTGGCTCTATCATCCCAAAATCTATCATCTCTAAATCTATCATCTCTAATGCTTTCATCTCTAGCTTTATCATCACTATCTCTATCATCGCTAGATCAATCATCTCTGGCTCTATCATCTCTGGCTCTATCATTCATATCTCTATCATCTCTAACACTATCATCTCTGGCAGACCCTTACATCAGAGTCCCATCACAAGCCCCTTACATCAGAGTCCCATCAGAGCCCCTTACATCAGAGCCCTATCAGAATCCCCTTACATCAGAGACCCATCAGCAGCCCCTTACATCAGAGTCCCATCACCTGTCCCCTTACATCAGAGTCCCACCACCAGCCCCTTACATCAGAAACCCATCACCAGCCCAATACAGAGTGTCCCAACACCAGGACCTTACATCAGAGTCCTATCAGCAGCCCCTTACATCAGAGTCCCATCACTAGCCCCTTACATCAGAGTCCCATCAGCAGCCCCCTACATCAGAGTCCCATCAGCAGCCCCTTACATCAGAGTCCCATCACCTGTCAAATTACATCAGAGTCCCATCACCAGCCCCTTACATCAGCATCCCATCACCAGCCCAATACAGTGTGTCCCAACACCAGGACCTTACATCAGAGACCCATCAGCAGCCCCTTACATCAGAGTGCCATCAGCAGCCCCTTACATCAAAGTCCAATCAGCGGCCCCTTCAGACTCCCATCACCAGCCCCCTTACATCAGAGTCCCATCAACAATCCCTTACATCAGAGAGTCCCATCAGCAACCCCTTACATCAAAGTCCCATCACCAGCCCTCTTACATCAGAGTCCCATTACATGCTCCTTACATCAGAGTCCCATCAGCAGCCCCTTACATCAGAGTCCCATCAGCAGCCCCTTACATCAGAGTCCAATCAGCAGCCCCTTAAATCAGCATCCCATCACATGCTCTTTACATAAGAGTCCCATCAGCAGCCCCTTACATCAGAGTCCCATCAGCAGCCCCTTACTTCAGAGTACCATCAGCAGCCCCATACAGAGTCTCATCACCAGCCCCCTTACATCAGAGTCCCATCACCAGCCCCTTACATCCCATCCCATCACCTATCATCGCTAGCTCTATCATCTCTGGCTCTATCATCTCTAGCTCTATTATCTCTGGCTCTATCATCCCAAAATCTATCATCTCTAAATCGATTATCTCTAAATCTATCATCTTTAATGCTTTCATCTCTAGCTTTATCATCACTATCTCTATCATTGCTAGATCAATATTCTCTGGCTCTATCATCTCTTACTCTATCATCTCGGGCTCTATCATCTCTAGCTCTATCATCTCTAGTTCTATCATCTCTAACTCTATCATCGCTAGCTCTAGCATCTCTAGTTCTATTATCTCTAGCATCTCTAAATCTATCACCTCTAACTCTATCATCTCTTTCTTTATCATCTCTGGCTCTATCATCTCTGGCTCTATCATCTTGGGCTCTAACAGCTCTATCCCTATCATCTCTAACTTTATCATCTCCAGCTATATCATCGCTATCTTTATCAGCTCTATTATGTCTAGCTCTATCATCTCTAGCTCTATCATCTCTGGCTCTATCATCCCTAAATCTATCATCTCTAAATCTATCATCTCTAATGCTATCATCTCTAGCTTTATCATCTCTGGCTCTATCATCCATATCTCTATCATCTCTAACTCTATCATCTCTTGTTCTAGCATCTCTACTGTATCATCCATATCTGTATCATCTCTAACACTATCATCTCTGGCAGACCCTTACATCAGAGTCCCATCACAAGCCCCTTACATCAGAGTCCTATCAGAATCCCCTTAAATCAGAGTCCCATCAGCAGCCCCATACAGAGTCTCATCACCAGCCCCCTTACATCAGAGTCCCATCACCTATCATCGCTAGCTCTATTATCTCTGGCTCTATCATCCCAAAATCTATCATCTCTAAATCTATCATCTCTAATGCTTTCATCTCTAGCTTTATCATCACTATCTCTATCATCGCTAGATCAATCATCTCTGGCTCTATCATCTCTGGCTCTATCATTCATATCTCTATCATCTCTAACACTATCATCTCTGGCAGACCCTTACATCAGAGTCCCATCACAAGCCCCTTACATCAGAGTCCCATCAGAGCCCCTTACATCAGAGCCCTATCAGAATCCCCTTACATCAGAGACCCATCAGCAGCCCCTTACATCAGAGTCCCATCACCTGTCCCCTTACATCAGAGTCCCACCACCAGCCCCTTACATCAGAAACCCATCACCAGCCCAATACAGAGTGTCCCAACACCAGGACCTTACATCAGAGTCCTATCAGCAGCCCCTTACATCAGAGTCCCATCACTAGCCCCTTACATCAGAGTCCCATCAGCAGCCCCCTACATCAGAGTCCCATCAGCAGCCCCTTACATCAGAGTCCCATCACCTGTCAAATTACATCAGAGTCCCATCACCAGCCCCTTACATCAGCATCCCATCACCAGCCCAATACAGTGTGTCCCAACACCAGGACCTTACATCAGAGACCCATCAGCAGCCCCTTACATCAGAGTGCCATCAGCAGCCCCTTACATCAAAGTCCAATCAGCGGCCCCTTCAGACTCCCATCACCAGGCCCCTTACATCAGAGTCCCATCAGCAGCCCTTTACATCAGAGTCCAATCAGTAGCCCCATACATCTAAGTCCAATCAGCAGCCCCATACATCAGAGACCAATCAGCAGCCCCTTACATCAGCGTCCCATTAACAGCCCCCTACATCAGAGTTCCATCAACAGTCCCTTACATCCGAGTTCCATCAGCAGCCCCTTACATCAGAGTCCCATCAGCAGCCCCTTACATCAGAGTCCCATCAGAGCCCCTTACATCAGAGTGCTATCAGAATCCCCTTTCATCAGAGTAACATCAGCAGCCCCCTACATCAGAGTCCCATCAGCAGCCCCTTACATCAGAGTCCCATCACCTGTCAACTTACATCAGAGTCCCATCAGCAGCCCCTTACATCGGAGTCTATTCGGCAGGCCCATACATCTGAGTCCAATCAGCAGCCCCATACATCAGAGTCCAATCAGCAGCCCCTTACATCAACGTCCCATTAACAGCACCCTACATCAGAGTCCCATCACAAGCCCCTTACATCAGAGTCCCATCAGAGCCCCTTACATCAAAGCCCTATCAGAATCCTTTTACATCAGAGACCCATCAGCAGCCCCTTACATCAGAGTCCTATCACCTGTCCCCTTACATCAGAGTCCCATCACCAGCCCCTTACATCACAATCCCATCACCTGCCCAATACAGAATGTCCAAACACCAGGACCTTACAACAAAGTCCCATCACCAGCCAACTAACATCAGAGTACCATCACCAGCCCCTCACATCAGAGTCCCATCAGCAGCCCCTTACATCAGAGTCCCATCACCAGCCAACTAACATCAGAGTAACATCACCAGCACCTCACATCAGAGTGCCATCAGCAGCCCCCTGCATCAGAGTCCATTCAGCAGCCCCATACATCTGAGTCCAATCAGCAGCCTCATACATCAGAGTCCAATCAGCAGCCCTTTACATCAGAGTCCCATCACCTGTCAACTTACATCAGCATCCCATCACCAGCCCAATACAGTGTGTCCCAACACCAGGACCTTACATCAGAGACCCATCAGCAGCCACTTACATCAGAGTCCAATCAGCGGCCCCTTACTTCAGACTTCCATCACCAGGCCCCTTACATCAGAGTCCCCTAAGTAGCCTTTTACATCAGAGTCCCATCACCAGCCCATCACATCAGAATCCCATCAGCAGCCCCTTACATCAGAGTCCATTCAGCAGACCCATACATCTGAGTCCAATCAGCAGCCCCTTACATCAGAAAGTCCCATCACCAGCCCCTTACATCAGAGTCACATCAGCAGCCCCTTACATCACAGTTTCCCATCATCAGCCCCTTACATCAGCGTCCCATCAACAGCCCCTCACATCAGCGTCCCATAAACAGCCCCCTACATCAGAGTCCAATTATCAGCCCCCATACATCAGGGTACCATTAACAGCCCCCTTACAGCAGAGTCTCATCAGCAGCCCCTTACATCAGATTCCCATCACCAGCCCCTTACATCTGAGTCCATTCAGCAGCCCCTTACTTCAGAGTCCAATCAGCGGCCCCTTACTTCAGACTCCCATCACCAGCCCCCTTTACATCAGAGTCCCCTAAGAATCATTTTACATCAAAGTCCCATCACCAGCCCCTCACATCAGAGTCCCATCAACAGCCCCTTACAACAGAGCCCCATCAGAGCCCCTTACATCAGAGTCCTATCAGAATCCCCTTACATCAGAATCCCGTCACCTGCCCAATACAGAATGTCCAAACACCAGGACCTTACAACAAAGTCCCATCACCAGCCAACTAACATCATAGTACCATCACCAGCCCCTCACGTCAGAGTCCCATCAGCAGCCCCCTACATCAGAGTCCCATCACCTGTCAACTTACATCAGAGTCCCATCAGAAGCCCCCTACATCAGAGTCCCATCACCTGTCAACTTACATCAGAGTCCCATCAGCAGCCCCTTACATCAAAGTCCCATCACCAGCCAACTAACATCTGAGTACCATCACCAGCACCTCACATCAGAGTCCCATCAGCAGCCCCCTGCATCAGAGTTCATTCAGCAGCCCCATACATCTGAGTCCAATCAGCAGCCCCATACATCAGAGTCCAATCAGCAGCCCCTTACATCAGCGTCCCATTAACAGTCCCCTACATCAGAGTTCCATCAACAGTCCCTTATATCAGAGTGCTATCAGAATCCCCTTTCATCAGAGTCCCATCAGCAGCCCCCTACATCAGAGTCCCATCAGCAACCACTTAAATCAGAGTCCCATCACCTGTCAATTTACATCAGAGTCCCATCAGCAGCCCCTTACATCAGAGTCTATTCAGCAGGCCCATGCATCTGAGTCGAATCAGCAGCCCAATACATCAGAGTCCAATCAGCAGCCCCTTACATCAAAGTCCAATCAGCGGCCCCTTACTTCAGACTCCCATCACCAGGCCCCTTACATCAGAGTCCCATCAGCAGCCCCTTGCATCAGAGTCCATTCAGCAGCCCCATACATCTGAATCCAAGCAGCAGCCCCATACATCAGAGTCCAATCAGCAGCCCCTTACATCAGCGTCCCATTAACAGCCCCCTACATCAGAGTTACATCAACAGTCCCTTATATCAAAGTTCCATCAGCAGCCCCTTACATCAGAGTCCCATCAGCAGCCCCTTACATCAGAGTCCCATCAGAGCCCCTTACATCAGAGTGCTATCAGAATCCCCTTTCATCAGAGTCCCATCAGCAGCCCCCTACATCAGAGTCCCATCAGCAGCCCCTTACATCAGAGTCCCATCACCTGTCAACTTACATCAGAGTCCCATCAGCAGCCCCTTACATTAGAGTCTATTCAGCAGGCCCATACATCTGAGTCCAATCAGCAGCCCCATACATCAGAGTCCAATCAGCAGCCCCTTACATCAGCGTCCCATTAACAGCCCCCTACATCAGAGTTCCATCAACAGTCCCTTACATCAGAGTCCCATCAGCAGCCCCTTACATCAGAGTCCTATCAGCAGCCCCTTACATCAGAGTCCCATCACTAGCCCCTTACATCAGAGTCCAATCAGCAGCCCCCTACATCAGAGTCCCATCAGCAGCCCCTTACATCAGAGTCCCATCACCTGTCAACTTACATCAGAGTCCCATCACCAGCCCCTTACATCAGCATCCCATCACCAGCCCAATACAGTGTGTCCCAACACCAGGACCTTACATCAGAGACCCATCAGCAGCCCCTTACATCAGAGTGCCATCAGCAGCCCCTTACATCAAAGTCCAATCAGCGGCCCCTTACTTCAGACTCCCATCACCAGGCCCCTTACATCAGAGTCCCATCAGCAGCCCCTTGCATTAGAGTCCATTCAGCAGCCCCATACATCTGAATCCAAGCAGCAGCCCCATACATCAGAGTCCAATCAGCAGCCCCTTACATCAGCATCCCATTAACAGCCCCCTACATCAGAGTTACATCAACAGTCCCTTATATCAAAGTTCCATCAGCAGCCCCTTACATCAGAGTCCCATCAGCAGCCCCTTACATCAGAGTCCCATCAGAGCCCCTTACATCAGAGTGCTATCAGAATCCCCTTTCATCAGAGTCCCATCAGCAGCCCCCTACATCAGAGTCCCATCAGCAGCCCCTTACATCAGAGTCCCATCACCTGTCAACTTACATCAGAGTCCCATCAGCAGCCCCTTACATTAGAGTCCATTCAGCAGCCCCATACATCTGAGTCCAATCAGCAGCCCCTTACATCGGCGTCCCATTAACAGCCCCCTACATCAGAGTTCCATCAACAGTCCCTTACATCAGAGTTCCATCAGCAGCCCCTTACATCAGAGTCCCATCAGCAGCCCCTTACATCAGAGTCCCATCAGAGCCCCTTACATCAGAGTGCTATCAGAATCCCCTTTCATCAGAGTAACATCAGCAGCCCCCTACATCAGAGTCCCATCAGCAGCCCCTTACATCAGAGTCTATTCAGCAGGCCCATACATCGGAGTCCAATCAGCAGCCCCATACTTTAGAGTCCAATCAGCAGCCCCTTACATCAACGTCTCATTAACAGCCCCCTACATCAGAGTTCCATCAACAGTCCCTTACATCAGAGTCCCATCAGCAGCCCCTTGCATCAGAGTCCTATCAGCAGCCCCTTACATCAGAGTCCCATCACTAGCCCCTTACATCAGAGTCCCATCAGCAGCCCCCTACATCATAGTCCCATCAGCAGCCCCTTACATCAGAGTCCCATCACCTGTCAACTTACATCAGAGTCCCATCAGCAACCCCTTACATCAGAGTCTATTCAGCAGGCCCATACATCAGAGTCCCATCAGCAGCCCCTTACATCAGAGTCCTATCTGCAGCCCCTTACATCAGAGTCCCATCACTAGCCCCTTACATCAGAGTCCCATCAGCAGCCCTCTACATCAGAGTCCCATCAGCAGCCCCTTACATCAGAGTCCCATCACCTGTCAACTTACATCAGATTCGCATCACCAGCCCCTTACATCAGCATCCCATCACCAGCCCAATACAGTGTGTCCCAACACCAGGACCTTACATCAGAGACCCATCAGCAGCCCCTTACATCAGAGTGCCATCAGCAGCCCCATACATCAGAGTCCAATCAGCAGCCCCTTACATTAGCGTCCTATTAACAGCCCCCTACATCAGAGTTCCATCAACAGTCCCTTACATCCGAGTTCCATCAGCAGCCCCTTACATCAGAGTCCCATCAGAGCCCCTTACATCAGAGTCTCATCACCTGTCAACTTACATCAGAGTCCCATCAGCAGCCCTTTACATCAGAGTCTATTCAGCAAGCCCATACATCTGAGTCCAATCAGCAGCCCCATACATCAGAGTCCAATCAGCAGCCCCTTACATCAACGTCCCATTAACAGCCCCCTACATCAGAGTCCCATCACAAGCCCCTTACATCAGAGTCCCATCAGAGCCCCTTACATCAGAGTCTCATCACCTGTCAACTTACATCAGAGTCCCATCAGCAGCCCTTTACATCAGAGTCTATTCAGCAGGCCCATACATCTGAGTCCAATCAGCAGCCCCATACATCAGAGTCCAATCAGCAGCCCCTTACATCAACGTCCCATCAGAGCCCCTTACATCAGAGTCCCATCAGAGCCCCTTACATCAGAGCCCTATCAGAATCCCCTTACATCAGAGACCCATCAGCAGCCCCTTACATCAGAGTCCTATCACCTGTCCCCTTACATCAGAGTCCCATCACCAGCCCCTTACATCAGAATCCCATCACCAGCCCAATACAGAGTGTCCCAACACCAGGACCTTACAACAAAGTCCCATCACCAGCCAACTAACATCATAGTACCATCACCAGCCCCTCACATCAGAGTCCCATCAGCAGCCCCTTACATCAGAGTCCCATCACCAGCCAACTAACATCAGAGTAACATCACCAGCACCTCACATCAGAGTCCCATCAGCAGCCCCCTGCATCAGAGTCCATTCAGCAGCCCCATACATCTGAGTCCAATCAGCAGCCTCATACATCAGAGTCCAATCAGCAGCCCCTTACATCAGCATCCCATTAACAGCCCCCTACATCAGAGTTCCATCAACAGTCCCTTATATCAGAGTTCCATCAGCAGCCCCTTACATCAGAGTCCCATCAGCAGCCCCTTACATCAGAGTCCCATCAGAGCCCCTTACATCAGAGTGCAATCAGAATCCCCTTTCATCAGAGTCCCATCAGCAGCCTCTTACATCAGAGTCCCATCACCTGTCAACTTACATCAGAGTCCCATCAGCAGCCCCTTACATCAGAGTCTATTCAGCAGGCCCATACATCTGAGTCCAATCAGCAGCCCCATACATCAGAGTCCAATTAGCAGCCCCTTACATCAGCGTCCCATTAACAGCCCCCTACATCAGAGTTCCATCAACAGTCCCTTACATCAGAGTCCCATCAGCAGCCCCTTACATCAGAGTCCCATCACTAGCCCCTTACATCAGAGTCCCATCAGCAGGCCCCTACATCAGAGTCCCATCAGCAGCCCCTTACATCAGAGTCCCATCACCTGTCAACTTACATCAGAGTCCCATCACCAGCCCCTTACATCAGCATCCCATCACCAGCCCAATACAGTGTGTCCCAACACCAGGACTTTACATCAGAGACCCATCAGCAGCCCCTTACATCAAAGTCCATTCAGCAGCCCCATAACATCTGTGTCCAATCAGCAGCCCCATACATCAGAGTCCAATCAGCAGCCCCTTACATCAGCGTCCCATTAACAGCCCCCTACATCAGAGTTTAATCAAAAGTCCCTTACATCAGAGTTCCATCAGCAGCCCCTTACATCAGAGTAACATCAGCAGCCCCCTACATCAGAGTCCCATCAGCAGCCCCTTACATCAGAGTCCCATCACCTGTCAACTTACATCAGAGTCCCATCAGCAGCCCCTTACATCAGAGTCTATTCAGCAGGCCCATACATCTGAGTCCAATCAGCAGCCCCATACATCAGAGTCCAATCAGCAGCCCCTTACATCAACGTCCCATTAACAGCCCCCTACATCAGAGATCCATCAACAGTCCCTTACATCAGAGTCCCATAATCAGCCCCTTACATCAGAGTCCTATCAGCAGCCCCTTACATCAGAGTACCATCACTAGCCCCTTACATCAGAGTCCCATCAGCAGCCCCCTACATCAGAGTCCCATCAGCAGCCCCTTACATCAGAGTCCCATCACCTGTCAACTTACATCAGCATCCCATCACCAGCCCAATACAGTGTGTCCCAACACCAGGACCTTACATCAGAGACCCTTTAGCAGCCACTTACATCAGACTTCCATCACCAGGCCCATTACATCAGAGTCCCCTAAGTAGCCTTTTACATCAGAGTCCCATCACCAGCCCCTCACATCAGAATCCCATCAGCAGCCCCTTACATCAGAGTCCATTCAGCAGACCCTTACATCAGAGTCCAATCAGCAGCCCCTTACATCAGAAAGTCCCATCACCCATCAGAGTCCAATTATCAGCCCCCATACATCAGGGTACCATTAACAGCCCCCTTACAGCAGAGTCTCATCAGCAGCCCCTTACAACAGATTCCCATCACCAGCCCCTTACATCTGAGTCCATTCAGCAGCCCCTTACAACAGAGCCCCATCAGAGCCCCTTACATCAGAGTCCTATCAGAATCCCGTCACCTGCCCAATACAGAATGTCCAAACACCAGAACCTTACAACAAAGTCCCATCACCAGCCAACTAACATCATAGTACCATCACCAGCCCCTTACATCAAAGCCCAATCAGCGGCCCCTTACTTCAGACTCCAATCACCAGGCCCCTTACATCAGATTCCCATGAGCAGTCCCTTACATCAGAGTCGCATCACGTGTCCCCTTACATCATAGTCCCATCACCAGCCCCTTCCATCAGAATCCCATCACCAGCCTAATACAGAGTGTCCCAACACCAGGACCACACATCAGAGTCCCATCAGCAGCCCCTTACATCAGTGTTCAATCAGTGGCCCCTTACTTCAGACTCCCATCACAAGGCCCTTTACATCAGAGTCCCATCTGCAGTTTCTTATGAAAGTCCCATCACTAGTCCCTTACATCAGTGTCCATTCATCAGCCCCTTACATCAGCGTCCCATCAACAGCCCCCTACATCAGAGTCCCATTATCAGCCCCTATACATCAGATTCCCATCACCAGCCCCTTACATCAGAGTCCCATCAGCAGCCCCTTACTTCAGAGTCCCACCACCAGCCCCATACATCAAAGTCCCATTACCAGCCCCCTTACATCACAGTCCCATCAACAGTCCCTTACGTCAGAGATTCCGATCAGCAGCCCCTTAATCAAAGTCCCATCATCAGCCCCCTTACATCAGAGTCCAATCACATGCTTCTTACATCAGAATCCCATCACCAGCCCAATACAGAGTGTCCCAACACCAGGACCTTACAACAAAGTCCCATCACCAGCCAACTAACATCATAGTACCATCACCAGCCCCTCACATTAGAGTCCCATCAGCAGCCCCTTACATCAGAGTCCCATCACCAGCCAACTAACATCAGAGTAACATCACCAGCACCTCACATCAGAGTCCTATCAGCAGCCCCCTGCATCAGAGTCCATTCAGCAGCCCCATACATCTGAATCCAATCAGCAGCCTCATACATCAGCGTCCCATTAACAGCCCCTTTCATCAGAGTTCCATCAACAGTCCCTTATATCAGAGTTCCATCAGCAGCCCCTTACATCAGAGTCCCATCAGCAGCCCCTTACATCAGAGTGCTATCAGAATCCCCTTTTATCAGAGTCCTATCAGCAGCCTCTTACATCAGAGTCCCATCACCAGCCTCCTTACATCAGAGTCCCATCAACAGTCCCTTACATCAGAGTCCCATCAGCAGCCTCTTACATCAGAGTCTCATCAACAGCCCCCTTACATCAGAATCCCATCAGCAGTCCAATACAGTGTCCAAACACCAGGACCTTACATCAGAGACCCATCAGCAGCCCCTTACATCAGAAGCCATTCAACAGCCCCTTACACCCGAGTCCCCTAAAGCAGCCTTTTACATCAGAGTCCCATCAGCAGCAACTTACTTCAGAGATTCCGATTAGCAGCCTCTTACATCAAAGTCCCATCACCAGCCTCCTTACATCAGAGTCCCATCAACTGTCCCTTACATCAGAGTCCCATCAGCAGCCTCTTACATCAGAGTCCCATCAACAGTCCTTAACATCAGAGTCCCATCACCAGCCCCTTACATCAGAATCCCATCAGCAGTCCAATACAGAGTGTCCCAACACCAGGACCTTTGATAGGGTTAGGGATTTGTTTCAGAGTTCCTTTTTAAGTCTAGTGGCCTACGTGTAAAATCTATTATTGATATATATTATGAAATGCCTGCTTTGCAGTATCCTTTGTATGCTGACACATTATTCTCGATGAAACTGCGTGTATTGAAACCTTTGGCTGCTGATACGACATTATTAGTCAAAAATGCTTTTATTATCTGTGCAACTTCGATATAACGTCATATAACCAATCTTATAAACATATTCAATGAACCAAGACAATTCAGTTGAATGCGGGACACCAGGGCTCGTAGACTGATATACGGATACTTTGTCTCTGTGTGTACTTCTTTAAGAGCTGAAATTTAACAAAGCAATATAAACATAAAGTGACTTATTTAAAAGTCACATCTAACACCTTACATCAGAGTCCCATCAACAGTCCCTTACATCAGAGTCCCATCACCAGCCCCCTTACATCAGAGTTCATTAAGCAGCCTTTTACATCAGAGTCCCATCAGCAGCCCCTTACTTCAGAGTCCCAACACCAGCCCCTTACTTCAAAGTCCCATTACCAGCCCCCTTACATCAAAGTCCCATCATCAGCCCCCTTACATCAGAGTCCAATCACATGCTTCTTACATCAGAGTCCCATCAGCAGGGGCTTACATCAAAGTCCCATCACCAGCTCCTTACATCAGCGTCCCATCACATGCTAGTTACATCAGAGTCCCATCAGCAGCCTTTTACATCAGAGTCCAATCAGCGTATCATCACATAACCCTTACATCTTAGTCCCATCACCATCCCCCTTACATCAGAGTCCCATCAAACAGTCCCTTAAATCAGAGTCCCATCAGCAGCCCCTTAGATCAGAGTCCCATCACCAGCCCCTTACATCCCATCCCATCACCTATCATCGCTAGCTCTATCATCTCTGGCTCTATCATCTCTAGCTCTATTATCTCTGGCTCTATCATCCCAAAATCTATCATCTCTAAATCGATTATCTCTAAATCTATCATCTTTAATGCTTTCATCTCTAGCTTTATCATCACTATCTCTATCATTGCTAGATCAATATTCTCTGGCTCTATCATCTCTTACTCTATCATCTCGGGCTCTATCATCTCTAGCTCTATCATCTCTAGTTCTATCATCTCTAACTCTATCATCGCTAGCTCTAGCATCTCTAGTTCTATTATCTCTAGCATCTCTAAATCTATCACCTCTAACTCTATCATCTCTTTCTTTATCATCTCTGGCTCTATCATCTCTGGCTCTATCATCTTGGGCTCTAACAGCTCTATCCCTATCATCTCTAACTTTATCATCTCCAGCTATATCATCGCTATCTTTATCAGCTCTATTATGTCTAGCTCTATCATCTCTAGCTCTATCATCTCTGGCTCTATCATCCCTAAATCTATCATCTCTAAATCTATCATCTCTAATGCTATCATCTCTAGCTTTATCATCTCTGGCTCTATCATCCATATCTCTATCATCTCTAACTCTATCATCTCTTGTTCTAGCATCTCTACTGTATCATCCATATCTGTATCATCTCTAACACTATCATCTCTGGCAGACCCTTACATCAGAGTCCCATCACAAGCCCCTTACATCAGAGTCCTATCAGAATCCCCTTAAATCAGAGTCCCATCAGCAGCCCCATACAGAGTCTCATCACCAGCCCCCTTACATCAGAGTCCCATCACCTATCATCGCTAGCTCTATTATCTCTGGCTCTATCATCCCAAAATCTATCATCTCTAAATCTATCATCTCTAATGCTTTCATCTCTAGCTTTATCATCACTATCTCTATCATCGCTAGATCAATCATCTCTGGCTCTATCATCTCTGGCTCTATCATTCATATCTCTATCATCTCTAACACTATCATCTCTGGCAGACCCTTACATCAGAGTCCCATCACAAGCCCCTTACATCAGAGTCCCATCAGAGCCCCTTACATCAGAGCCCTATCAGAATCCCCTTACATCAGAGACCCATCAGCAGCCCCTTACATCAGAGTCCCATCACCTGTCCCCTTACATCAGAGTCCCACCACCAGCCCCTTACATCAGAAACCCATCACCAGCCCAATACAGAGTGTCCCAACACCAGGACCTTACATCAGAGTCCTATCAGCAGCCCCTTACATCAGAGTCCCATCACTAGCCCCTTACATCAGAGTCCCATCAGCAGCCCCTTACATCAGAGTCCCATCACCTGTCAAATTACATCAGAGTCCCATCACCAGCCCCTTACATCAGCATCCCATCACCAGCCCAATACAGTGTGTCCCAACACCAGGACCTTACATCAGAGACCCATCAGCAGCCCCTTACATCAGAGTGCCATCAGCAGCCCCTTACATCAAAGTCCAATCAGCGGCCCCTTCAGACTCCCATCACCAGGCCCCTTACATCAGAGTCCCATCAGCAGCCCTTTACATCAGAGTCCAATCAGCAGCCCCATACATCTAAGTACAATCAGCAGCCCCATACATCAGAGTCCAATCAGCAGCCCCTTACATCAGCGTCCCATTAACAGCCCCCTACATCAGAGTTCCATCAACAGTCCCTTACATCCGAGTTCCATCAGCAGCCCCTTACATCAGAGTCCCATCAGCAGCCCCTTACATCAGAGTCCCATCAGAGCCCCTTACATCAGAGTGCTATCAGAATCCCCTTTCATCAGAGTAACATCAGCAGCCCCCTACATCAGAGTCCCATCAGCAGCCCCTTACATCAGAGTTCCATCACCTGTCAACTTACATCAGAGTCCCATCAGCAGCCCCTTACATCGGAGTCTATTCGGCAGGCCCATACATCTGAGTCCATTCAGCAGCCCCATACATCTGAGTCCAATCAGCAGCCCCATACATCAGAGTCCAATCAGCAGCCCCTTACATCAGCATCCCATTAACAGCCCCCTACATCAGAGTTCCATCAACAGTCCCTTACATCCGAGTTCCATCAGCAGCCCCTTACATCAGAGTCCCATCAGCAGCCCCTTACATCAGAGTCCCATCACCTGTCAACTTACATCAGAGTCCCATCAGCAGCCCCTTACATCAGAGTCTATTCAGCAGGCCCATACATCAGAGTCCAATCAGCAGCCCCTTACATCAACGTCCCATTAACAGCCCCCTACATCAGAGTCCCATCACAAGCCCCTTACATCAGAGTCCCATCAAAGCCCCTTACATCAGAGCCCTATCAGAATCCACTTACATCAGAGACCCATCAGCAGCCCCTTACATCAGAGTCCTATCACCTGTCCCCTTACATCAGAGTCCCATCACCAGCCCCTTACATCAGAATCTCATCACCAGCCCAATACAGAGTGTCCCAACACCAGGACCTTACATCAGAGACCCATCACCAGCCCTTCACATCAGAGTCCCATCAACAGCCCCTTACATCACAATCCCGTCACCTGCCCAATACAGAATGTCCAAACACCAGGACCTTACAACAAAGTCCCATCACCAGCCAACTAACATCATAGTACTATCACCAACCCCTCACATCAGAGTCCCATCAGCAGCCCCTTACATCAGAGTCCCATCACCAGCCAACTAACATCAGAGTAACATCACCTGTCAACTTACATCAGAGTCCCATCACCAGCCCCTTACATCAGCATCCCATCACCAGCCCAAAACAGTGTGTCCCAACACCAGGACCTTACATCAGAGACCCATCAGCAGCCCCTTACATCAGAGTGCCATCAGCAGCCCCTTACATCAAAGTCCAATCAGCGGCCCCTTACTTCAGACTCCCATCACCAGGCCCCTTACATCAGAGTCCCATCAGCAGCCCCTTGCATCATAGTCCATTCAGCAGCCCCATACATCTGAGTCCAATCAGCAGCCCCATACATCAGAGTCCAATCAGCAGCCCCTTACATCAGCATCCCATTAACAGCCCCCTACATCAGAGTTCCATCAACAGTCTCTTACATCCGAGTTCCATCAGCAGCCCCTTACATCAGAGTCCCATCAGCTGCCCCTTACATCAGAGTCCCATCAGAGACCCTTACATCAGAGTGCTATCAGAATCCCCTTTCATCAGAGTAACATCAGCAGCCCCCTACATCAGAGTCCCATCAGCAGCCCCTTACATCAGAGTCCCATCACCTGTCAACTTACATCAGAGTCCCATCAGCAGCCCCTTACATCAGAGTCTATTCAGCAGGCCCATACATCAGAGTCCAATCAGCAGCCCCTTACATCAACGTCCCATTAACAGCCCCCTACATCAGAGTCCCATCACAAGCCCCTTACATCAGAGTCCCATCAGAGCCCCTTACATCAGAGCCCTATCAGAATCCCCTTACATCAGAGACCCATCAGCAGCCCCTTACATCAGAGTCCTATCACCTGTCCCCTTACATCAGAGTCCCATCACCAGCCCCTTACATCAGAATCTCATCACCAGCCCAATACAGAGTGTCCCAACACCAGGACCTTACATCAGAGACCCATCACCAGCCCTTCACATCAGAGTCCCATCAACAGCCCCTTACATCACAATCCCGTCACCTGCCCAATACAGAATGTCCAAACACCAGGACCTTACAACAAAGTCCCATCACCAGCCAACTAACATCATAGTACTATCACCAACCCCTCACATCAGAGTCCCATCAGCAGCCCCTTACATCAGAGTCCCATCACCAGCCAACTAACATCAGAGTAACATCACCTGTCAACTTACATCAGAGTCCCATCACCAGCCCCTTACATCAGCATCCCATCACCAGCCCAAAACAGTGTGTCCCAACACCAGGACCTTACATCAGAGACCCATCAGCAGCCCCTTACATCAGAGTGCCATCAGCAGCCCCTTACATCAAAGTCCAATCAGCGGCCCCTTACTTCAGACTCCCATCACCAGGCCCCTTACATCAGAGTCCCATCAGCAGCCCCTTGCATCATAGTCCATTCAGCAGCCCCATACATCTGAGTCCAATCAGCAGCCCCATACATCAGAGTCCAATCAGCAGCCCCTTACATCAGCATCCCATTAACAGCCCCCTACATCAGAGTTCCATCAACAGTCTCTTACATCCGAGTTCCATCAGCAGCCCCTTACATCAGAGTCCCATCAGCTGCCCCTTACATCAGAGTCCCATCAGAGACCCTTACATCAGAGTGCTATCAGAATCCCCTTTCATCAGAGTAACATCAGCAGCCCCCTACATCAGAGTCCCATCAGCAGCCCCTTACATCAGAGTCCCATCACCTGTCAACTTACATCAGAGTCCCATCAGCAGCCCCTTACATCAGAGTCTATTCAGCAGGCCCATACATCAGAGTCCAATCAGCAGCCCCTTACATCAACGTCCCATTAACAGCCCCCTACATCAGAGTCCCATCACAAGCCCCTTACATCAGAGTCCCATCAGAGCCCCTTACATCAGAGCCCTATCAGAATCCCCTTACATCAGAGACCCATCAGCAGCCCCTTACATCAGAGTCCTATCACCTGTCCCCTTACATCAGAGTCCCATCACCAGCCCCTTACATCAGAATCTCATCACCAGCCCAATACAGAGTGTCCCAACACCAGGACCTTACATCAGAGACCCATCACCAGCCCCTCACATCAGAGTCCCATCAACAGCCCCTTACATCACAATCCCGTCACCTGCCCAATACAGAATGTCCAAACACCAGGACCTTACAACAAAGTCCCATCACCAGCCAACTAACATCATAGTACTATCACCAGCCCCTCACATCAGAGTCCCATCAGCAGCCCCTTACATCAGAGTCCCATCACCAGCCAACTAACATCAGAGTAACATCACCAGCACCTCACATCAGAGTCCCATCAGCAGCCCCCTGCATCAGAGTCCATTCAGCAGCCCCATACATCTGAGTCCAATCAGCATCCCCATACATCAGAGTCCAATCAGCAGCCCCTTACATCAGCATCCCATTAACTGCCCCCTACATCAGAGTTCCATCAACAGTCCTTTATATCAGAGTTCTATCAGCAGCCCCTTACATCAGAGTCCCATCAGCAGCCCCTTACATCAGAGTCCCATCAGAGCCCCTTACATCAGAGTGCTATCAGAATCCCCTTTCATCAGAGTCCCATTAGCAGCCCCCTACATCAGAGTCCCATCAGCAGCCTCTTACATCAGAGTCCCATCACCTGTCAACTTACATCAGAGTCCCATCAGCAGCCCCTTACATCAGAGTCTATTCAGCAGGCCCATACATCTGAGTCCAATCAGCAGACCCATACATCAGAGTCCAATCAGCAGCCCCTTACATCAGCGTCCCATTAACAGCCCCCTACAGCAGAGTTCCATCAACAGTCCCTTACATCAGAGTCCCATCAGCAGCCCCTTACATCAGAGTCCCATCACTAGCCCCTTACATCAGAGTCCCATCAGCAGCCCCCTACATCAGAGTCCCATCAGCAGCCCCTTACATCAGAGTCCCATCACCTGTCAACTTACATCAGAGTCCCATCACCAGCCCCTTACATCAGCATCCCATCACCAGCCCAATACAGTGTGTCCCAAAACCAGTACCTTACATCAGAGACCCATCAGCAGCCCCTTACATCAGAGTGCCATCAGCAGCCCCTTACATCAAAGTCCAATCAGCGGCCCCTTACTTCAGACTCCCATCACCAGGCCCCTTACATCAGAGTCCCATCAGCAGCCCCTTACATCAGAGTCTATTCAGCAGGCCCATACATCAGAGTCCAATCAGCAGCCCCTTACATCAATGTCCCATTAACAGCCCCCTACATCAGAGTCCCATCACAAGCCCCTTACATCAGAGTCCCATCAGAGCCCCTTACATCAGAGCCCTATCAGAATCCCCTTACATCAGAGACCCATCAGCAGCCCCTTACATCTGAGTCCTATCACCTGTCCCCTTACATCAGAGTCCCATCACCAGCCCCTTACATTAGAATCTCATCACCAGCCCAATACAGAGTGTCCCAACACCAGGACCTTACATCAGAGACCCATCACCAGCCCTTCACATCAGAGTCCCATCAACAGCCCCTTACATCACAATCCCGTCACCTGCCCAATACAGAATGTCCAAACACCAGGACCTTACAACAAAGTCCCATCACCAGCCAACTAACATCATAGTACTATCACCAGCCTCTCACATCAGAGTCCCATCAGCAGCCCCTTACATCAGAGTCCCATCACCAGCCAACTAACATCAGAGTAACATCACCTGTCAACTTACATCAGAGTCCCATCACCAGCCCCTTACATCAGCATCCCATCACCAGCCCAAAACAGTGTGTCCCAACACCAGGACCTTACATCAGAGACCCATCAGCAGCCCCTTACATCAGAGTGCCATCAGCAGCCCCTTACATCAAAGTCCAATCAGCGGCCCCTTACTTCAGACTCCCATCACCAGGCCCCTTACATCAGAGTCCCATCAGCAGCCCCTTGCATCATAGTCCATTCAGCAGCCCCATACATCTGAGTCCAATCAGCAGCCCCATACATCAGAGTCCAATCAGCAGCCCCTTACATCAGCATCCCATTAACAGCCCCCTACATCAGAGTTCCATCAACAGTCCCTTACATCCGAGTTCCATCAGCAGCCCCTTACATCAGAGTCCCATCAGCTGCCCCTTACATCAGAGTCCCATCAGAGACCCTTACATCAGAGTGCTATCAGAATCCCCTTTCATCAGAGTAACATCAGCAGCCCCCTACATCAGAGTCCCATCAGCAGCCCCTTACATCAGAGTCCCATCACCTGTCAACTTACATCAGAGTCCCATCAGCAGCCCCTTACATCAGAGTCTATTCAGCAGGCCCATACATCAGAGTCCAATCAGCAGCCCCTTACATCAACGTCCCATTAACAGCCCCCTACATCAGAGTCCCATCACAAGCCCCTTACATCAGAGTCCCATCAGAGCCCCTTACATCAGAGCCCTATCAGAATCCCCTTACATCAGAGACCCATCAGCAGCCCCTTACATCAGAGTCCTATCACCTGTCCCCTTACATCAGAGTCCCATCACCAGCCCCTTACATCAGAATCTCATCACCAGCCCAATACAGAGTGTCCCAACACCAGGACCTTACATCAGAGACCCATCACCAGCCCCTTACATCAGAGTCCCATCACCTGTCAACTTACATCAGAGTCCCATCAGCAGCCCCTTACATCAGTCTATTCAGCAGGCCCTTACATCAGCGTCCCATTAACAGCCCCCTACATCAGAGTTCCATCAACAGTACCTTACATCAGATTCCCATCAGCAGCCCCTTACATCAGAGTCCTATCAGCAGCCCCTTACATCAGAGTCCCATCACCTGTCAACTTACATCAGAGTCCCATCACAAGCCCCTTACATCAGCATCCCATCACCAGCCCAATACAGTGTCCCAACAGCAGGACCTTACATCAGAGACCGATCAGCAGCCCCTTACATCAGAGTGCCATCAGCAGCCCCTTACATCAAAGTCCAATCAGCGGCCCCTTACTTCAGACTCCCATCACCAGGACCCTTACATCAGAGTCCCATCAGCAGCCCCTTGCATCAGTGTCCATTCAACAGCCCCATACATCTTAGTCCAATCAGCAGCCCCATACATCAGAGTCCAATCAGCAGCCCCTTACATCAGCGTCCCATTAACAGCCCCCTACATCAGATTTCCATCAACAGTCCCTTATATCAGAGTTCCATCAGCAGCCCCTTACATCAGAGTCCCATCAGCAGCCCCTTACATCAGAGTCCCATCAGAGCCCCTTACATCAGAGTGCTATCAGAATCCCCTTTCATCAGAGTAACATCAGCAGCCCCCTACAGCACAGTCCCATCAGCAGCCCCTTACATCAGAGTCCCATCACCTGTCAACTTACATCAGAGTCCCATCAGCAGCCCCTTACATCAGAGTCTATTCAGCAGGCCCATACATCTGAGTCCAATCAGCAGCCCCATACTTTAGAGTACAATCAGCAGCCCCTTACATCAATGTCCCATTAACAGCCCCCTACATCAGAGTTCCATCAACAGTCCCTCACATCAGAGTCCCATCAGCAGCCCCTTACATCAGAGTCCTATCAGCAGCCCCTTATATCAGAATCCCATCACTAGCCCCTTACATCAGAGTCCCATCAGCAGCCCCCTACATCAGAGTCCCATCAGCAGCCCCTTACATCAGAGTCCCATCACCTGTCAACTTACATCAGAGTCCCATCACCAGCCCCTTACATCAGCATCCCATCACCAGCCCAAAACAGTGTGTCCCAACACCAGGCCCCTTACATCAGAGTCCCATCAGCAGCCCCTTGCATCATAGTCCATTCAGCAGCCCCATACATCTGAGTCCAATCAGCAGCCCCATACATCAGAGTCCAATCAGCAGCCCCTTACATCAGCATCCCATTAACAGCCCCTACATCAGAGTTCCATCAACAGTCCCTTACATCCGAGTTCCATCAGCAGCCCCTTACATCAGAGTCCCATCAGCTGCCCCTTACATCAGAGTCCCATCAGAGACCCTTACATCAGAGTGCTATCAGAATCCCCTTTCATCAGAGTAACATCAGCAGCCCCCTACATCAGAGTCCCATCAGCAGCCCCTTACATCAGAGTCCCATCACCTGTCAACTTACATCAGAGTCCCATCAGCAGCCCCTTACATCAGAGTCTATTCAGCAGGCCCATACATCAGAGTCCAATCAGCAGCCCCTTACATCAACGTCCCATTAACAGCCCCCTACATCAGAGTCCCATCACAAGCCCCTTACATCAGAGTCCAATCAGAACCCCTTACATCAGAGCCCTATCAGAACCCCCTTACATCAGAGACCCATCAGCAGCCCCTTACATCAGAGTCCTATCACCTGTCCCCTTACATCAGAGTCCCATCACCAGCCCCTTACATCAGAATCTTATCACCAGCCCAATACAGAGTGTCCCAACACCAGGACCTTACATCAGAGACCCATCACCAGCCCTTCACATCAGAGTCCCATCAACAGCCCCTTACATCACAATCCCATCACCTGCCCAATACAGAATGTCCAAACACCAGGACCTTACAACAAAGTCCCATCACCAGCCAACTAACATCATAGTACTATCACCAGCCCCTCACATCAGAGTCCCATCAGCAGCCCCTTACATCAGAGTCCCATCACCAGCCAACTAACATCAGAGTAACATCACCAGCACCTCACATCAGAGTCCCATCAGCAGCCCCTTATATCAGAATCCCATCACTAGCCCCTTACATCAGAGTCCCATCAGCAGCCCCCTACATCAGAGTCCCATCAGCAGCCCCTTACATCAGAGTCCCATCACCTGTCAACTTACATCAGAGTCCCATCACCAGCCCCTTACATCAGCATCCCATCACCAGCCCAAAACAGTGTGTCCCAACACCAGGACCTTACATCAGAGACCCATCAGCAGCCCCTTACATCAGGGTGCCATCAGCAGCCCCTTACATCAAAGTCCAATCAGCGGCCCCTTACTTCAGACTCCCATCACCAGGCCCCTTACATCAGAGTCCCATCAGCAGCCCCTTGCATCATAGTCCATTCAGCAGCCCCATACATCTGAGTCCAATCAGCAGCCCCATACATCAGAGTCCAATCAGCAGCCCCTTACATCAGCATCCCATTAACAGCCCCCTACATCAGAGTTCCATCAACAGTCCCTTACATCCGAGTTCCATCAGCAGCCCCTTACATCAGAGTCCCATCAGCTGCCCCTTACATCAGAGTCCCATCAGAGACCCTTACATCAGAGTGCTATCAGAATCCCCTTTCATCAGAGTAACATCAGCAGCCCCCTACATCAGAGTCCCATCAGCAGCCCCTTAATTCAGAGTCCCATCACCTGTCAACTTACATCAGAGTCCCATCAGCAGCCCCTTACATCAGAGTCTATTCAGCAGGCCCATACATCAGAGTCCAATCAGCAGCCCCTTACATCAATGTCCCATTAACAGCCCCCTACATCAGAGTCCCATCACAAGCCCCTTACATCAGAGTCCCATCAGAGCCCCTTACATCAGAGCCCTATCAGAATCCCCTTACATCAGAGACCCATCAGCAGCCCCTTACATCAGAGTCCTATCACCTGTCCTCTTACATCAGAGTCCCATCACCAGCCCCTTACATCAGAATCTCATCACCAGCCCAATACAGAGTGTCCCAACACCAGGACCTTACATCAGAGACCCATCACCAGCCCCTCACATCAGAGTCCCATCAACAGCCCCTTACATCACAATCCCGTCACCTGCCCAATACAGAATGTCCAAACACCAGGACCTTACAACAAAGTCCCATCACCAGCCAACTAACATCATAGTACTATCACCAGCCCCTCACATCAGAGTCCTATCAGCAGCCCCCTGCATCAGAGTCCATTCAGCAGCCCCATACATCTGAGTCCAATCAGCAGCCCCATACATCAGAGTCCAATCAGCAGCCCCTTACATCAGCATCCCATTAACTGCCCCCTACATCAGAGTTCCATCAACAGTCCTTTATATCAGAGTTCCATCAGCAGCCCCTTACATCAGAGTCCCATCACCAGCCAACTAACATCAGAGTAACATCACCAGCACCTCACATCAGAGTCCTATCAGCAGCCCCCTGCATCAGAGTCCATTCAGCAGCCCCATACATCTGAGTCCAATCAGCAGCCCCATACATCAGAGTCCAATCAGCAGCCCCTTACATCAGCATCCCATTAACTGCCCCCTACATCAGAGTTCCATCAACAGTCCTTTATATCAGAGTTCCATCAGCAGCCCCTTACATCAGAGTCCCATCAGCAGCCCCTTACATCAGAATCCCATCAGAGCCCCTTACATCAGAGTCCTATCAGCAGCCCCTTACATCAGAGTCCCATCACCTGTCAACTTACATCAGAGTCCCATCACAAGCCCCTTACATCAGCATCCCATCACCAGCCCAATACAGTGTCCCAACAGCAGGACCTTACATCAGAGACCGATCAGCAGCCCCTTACATCAGAGTGCCATCAGCAGCCCCTTACATCAAAGTCCAATCAGCGGCCCCTTACTTCAGACTCCCATCACCAGGACCCTTACATCAGAGTCCCATCAGCAGCCCCTTGCATCAGTGTCCATTCAACAGCCCCATACATCTTAGTCCAATCAGCAGCCCCATACATCAGAGTCCAATCAGCAGCCCCTTACATCAGCGTCCCATTAACAGCCCCCTACATCAGATTTCCATCAACAGTCCCTTATATCAGAGTTCCATCAGCAGCCCCTTACATCAGAGTCCCATCAGCAGCCCCTTACATCAGAGTCCCATCAGAGCCCCTTACATCAGAGTGCTATCAGAATCCCCTTTCATCAGAGTAACATCAGCAGCCCCCTACAGCACAGTCCCATCAGCAGCCCCTTACATCAGAGTCCCATCACCTGTCAACTTACATCAGAGTCCCATCAGCAGCCCCTTACATCAGAGTCTATTCAGCAGGCCCATACATCTGAGTCCAATCAGCAGCCCCATACTTTAGAGTACAATCAGCAGCCCCTTACATCAATGTCCCATTAACAGCCCCCTACATCAGAGTTCCATCAACAGTCCCTCACATCAGAGTCCCATCAGCAGCCCCTTACATCAGAGTCCTATCAGCAGCCCCTTATATCAGAATCCCATCACTAGCCCCTTACATCAGAGTCCCATCAGCAGCCCCCTACATCAGAGTCCCATCAGCAGCCCCTTACATCAGAGTCCCATCACCTGTCAACTTACATCAGAGTCCCATCACCAGCCCCTTACATCAGCATCCCATCACCAGCCCAAAACAGTGTGTCCCAACACCAGGCCCCTTACATCAGAGTCCCATCAGCAGCCCCTTGCATCATAGTCCATTCAGCAGCCCCATACATCTGAGTCCAATCAGCAGCCCCATACATCAGAGTCCAATCAGCAGCCCCTTACATCAGCATCCCATTAACAGCCCCTACATCAGAGTTCCATCAACAGTCCCTTACATCCGAGTTCCATCAGCAGCCCCTTACATCAGAGTCCCATCAGCTGCCCCTTACATCAGAGTCCCATCAGAGACCCTTACATCAGAGTGCTATCAGAATCCCCTTTCATCAGAGTAACATCAGCAGCCCCCTACATCAGAGTCCCATCAGCAGCCCCTTACATCAGAGTCCCATCACCTGTCAACTTACATCAGAGTCCCATCAGCAGCCCCTTACATCAGAGTCTATTCAGCAGGCCCATACATCAGAGTCCAATCAGCAGCCCCTTACATCAACGTCCCATTAACAGCCCCCTACATCAGAGTCCCATCACAAGCCCCTTACATCAGAGTCCCATCAGAACCCCTTACATCAGAGCCCTATCAGAACCCCCTTACATCAGAGACCCATCAGCAGCCCCTTACATCAGAGTCCTATCACCTGTCCCCTTACATCAGAGTCCCATCACCAGCCCCTTACATCAGAATCTTATCACCAGCCCAATACAGAGTGTCCCAACACCAGGACCTTACATCAGAGACCCATCACCAGCCCTTCACATCAGAGTCCCATCAACAGCCCCTTACATCACAATCCCATCACCTGCCCAATACAGAATGTCCAAACACCAGGACCTTACAACAAAGTCCCATCACCAGCCAACTAACATCATAGTACTATCACCAGCCCCTCACATCAGAGTCCCATCAGCAGCCCCTTACATCAGAGTCCCATCACCAGCCAACTAACATCAGAGTAACATCACCAGCACCTCACATCAGAGTCCCATCAGCAGCCCCTTACATCAGAATCCCATCACTAGCCCCTTACATCAGAGTCCCATCAGCAGCCCCCTACATCAGAGTCCCATCAGCAGCCCCTTACATCAGAGTCCCATCACCTGTCAACTTACATCAGAGTCCCATCACCAGCCCCTTACATCAGCATCCCATCACCAGCCCAAAACAGTGTGTCCCAACACCAGGACCTTACATCAGAGACCCATCAGCAGCCCCTTACATCAGGGTGCCATCAGCAGCCCCTTACATCAAAGTCCAATCAGCGGCCCCTTACTTCAGACTCCCATCACCAGGCCCCTTACATCAGAGTCCCATCAGCAGCCCCTTGCATCATAGTCCATTCAGCAGCCCCATACATCTGAGTCCAATCAGCAGCCCCATACATCAGAGTCCAATCAGCAGCCCCTTACATCAGCATCCCATTAACAGCCCCCTACATCAGAGTTCCATCAACAGTCCCTTACATCCGAGTTCCATCAGCAGCCCCTTACATCAGAGTCCCATCAGCTGCCCCTTACATCAGAGTCCCATCAGAGACCCTTACATCAGAGTGCTATCAGAATCCCCTTTCATCAGAGTAACATCAGCAGCCCCCTACATCAGAGTCCCATCAGCAGCCCCTTAATTCAGAGTCCCATCACCTGTCAACTTACATCAGAGTCCCATCAGCAGCTTCTTACATCAGAGTCTATTCAGCAGGCCCATACATCAGAGTCCAATCAGCAGCCCCTTACATCAATGTCCCATTAACAGCCCCCTACATCAGAGTCCCATCACAAGCCCCTTACATCAGAGTCCCATCAGAGCCCCTTACATCAGAGCCCTATCAGAATCCCCTTACATCAGAGACCCATCAGCAGCCCCTTACATCAGAGTCCTATCACCTGTCCCCTTACATCAGAGTCCCATCACCAGCCCCTTACATCAGAATCTCATCACCAGCCCAATACAGAGTGTCCCAACACCAGGACCTTACATCAGAGACCCATCACCAGCCCCTCACATCAGAGTCCCATCAACAGCCCCTTACATCACAATCCCGTCACCTGCCCAATACAGAATGTCCAAACACCAGGACCTTACAACAAAGTCCCATCACCAGCCAACTAACATCATAGTACTATCACCAGCCCCTCACATCAGAGTCCTATCAGCAGCCCCCTGCATCAGAGTCCATTCAGCAGCCCCATACATCTGAGTCCAATCAGCAGCCCCATACATCAGAGTCCAATCAGCAGCCCCTTACATCAGCATCCCATTAACTGCCCCCTACATCAGAGTTCCATCAACAGTCCTTTATATCAGAGTTCCATCAGCAGCCCCTTACATCAGAGTCCCATCACCAGCCAACTAACATCAGAGTAACATCACCAGCACCTCACATCAGAGTCCTATCAGCAGCCCCCTGCATCAGAGTCCATTCAGCAGCCCCATACATCTGAGTCCAATCAGCAGCCCCATACATCAGAGTCCAATCAGCAGCCCCTTACATCAGCATCCCATTAACTGCCCCCTACATCAGAGTTCCATCAACAGTCCTTTATATCAGAGTTCCATCAGCAGCCCCTTACATCAGAGTCCCATCAGCAGCCCCTTACATCAGAATCCCATCAGAGCCCCTTACATCAGAGTGCTATCAGAATCCCCTTTCATCAGAGTCCCATTAGCAGCCCCCTACATCAGAGTCCCATCAGCAGCCTCTTACATCAGAGTCCCATCACCTGTCAACTTACATCAGAGTCCCATCAGCAGCCCCTTACATCAGAGTCTATTCAGCAGGCCCATACATCTGAGTCCAATCAGCAGACCCATACATCAGAGTCCAATCAGCAGCCCCTTACATCAGCGTCCCATTAACAGCCCCCTACAGCAGAGTTCCATCAACAGTCCCTTACATCAGAGTCCCATCAGCAGCCCCTTACATCAGAGTCCCATCACTAGCCCCTTACATCAGAGTCCCATCAGCAGCCCCCTACATCAGAGTCCCATCAGCAGCCTCTTACATCAGAGTCCCATCACCTGTCAACTTACATCAGAGTCCCATCACCAGCCCCTTACATCAGCATCCCATCACCAGCCCAATACAGTGTGTCCCAAAACCAGTACCTTACATCAGAGACCCATCAGCAGCCCCTTACATCAGAGTGCCATCAGCAGCCCCTTACATCAAAGTCCAATCAGCGGCCCCTTACTTCAGACTCCCATCACCAGGCCCCTTACATCAGAGTCCCATCAGCAGCCCCTTACATCAGAGTCTATTCAGCAGGCCCATACATCAGAGTCCAATCAGCAGCCCCTTACATCAATGTCCCATTAACAGCCCCCTACATCAGAGTCCCATCACAAACCCCTTACATCAGAGTCCCATCAGAGCCCCTTACATCAGAGCCCTATCAGAATCCCCTTACATCAGAGACCCATCAGCAGCCCCTTACATCTGAGTCCTATCACCTGTCCCCTTACATCAGAGTCCCATCACCAGCCCCTTACATTAGAATCTCATCACCAGCCCAATACAGAGTGTCCCAACACCAGGACCTTACATCAGAGACCCATCACCAGCCCTTCACATCAGAGTCCCATCAAGAGCCCCTTACATCACAATCCCGTCACCTGCCCAATACAGAATGTCCAAACACCAGGACCTTACAACAAAGTCCCATCACCAGACAGCTAACATCATAGTACTATCACCAGCCCCTCACATCAGAGTCCCATCAGCAGCCCCTTACATCAGAGTCCCATCACCAGCCAACTAACATCAGAGTAACATCACCTGTCAACTTACATCAGAGTCCCATCACCAGCCCCTTACATCAGCATCCCATCACCAGCCCAAAACAGTGTGTCCCAACACCAGGACCTTACATCAGAGACCCATCAGCAGCCCCTTACATCAGAGTGCCATCAGCAGCCCCTTACATCAAAGTCCAATCAGCGGCCCCTTACTTCAGACTCCCATCACCAGGCCCCTTACATCAGAGTCCCATCAGCAGCCCTTGCATCATAGTCCATTCAGCATGCCCCATACATCTGAGTCCAATCAGCAGCCCCATACATCAGAGTCCAATCAGCAGCCCCTTACATCAGCATCCCATTAACAGCCCCCTACATCAGAGTTCCATCAACAGTCCCTTACATCCGAGTTCCATCAGCAGCCCCTTACATCAGAGTCCTATCAGCAGCCCCTTACATCAGAGTCCGATCACTAGCCCCTTACATCAGAGTCCCATCAGCAGCCCCCTACATCAGAGTCCCATCAGCAGCCCCTTACATCAGAGTCCCATCACCTGTCAACTTACATCAGAGTCCTATCACAAGCCCCTTATATCAGCATCCCGTCACCAGCCCAATACAGTGTGTCCCAACACCAGGACCTTACATCAGAGGCCCATCAGCAGCCCCTTACATCAGAGTGCCATCAGCAGCCCCTTACATCAAAGTCCAATCAGCGGCCCCTTACTTCAGACTCCCATCACCAGGCCCCTTACATCAGAGTCCCATCAGCAGCCCCTTGCATCAGAGTCCATTAACAGCCCCCTACATCAGAGTTCCATCAACAGTCCCTTATATCAGAGTTCCATCAGAAGCCCCTTACATCAGAGTCCCATCAGCAGCCCCTTACATCAGAGTCCCATCAGAGCCCCCTTACATCAGAGTGCTATCAGAATCCCCTTTCATCAGAGTCCCATCAGCAGCCCCCTACATCAGAGTCCCATCAGCAGCCCCTTACATCAGAGTCCCATCACCTGTCAACTTACATCAGAGTCCCATCACCAGCCCCTTACATCAGCATCCCAATACCAGCCCAATACAGAGTGTCCCAACACCAGGACCTTACATCAGAGACCCATCACCAGCCCCTCACATCAGAGTCCCATCAACAGCCCCTTACATCAGAATCCCGTCACCTGCCCAATACAGAATGTCCAAACACCAGGACCTTACAACAAAGTCCCTTCACCAGCCAACTAACATCATAGTACCATCACCAGCCCCTCACATCAGAGTCCCATCAGCAGCCCCTTACATCAGAGTACCATCACCAGCCAACTAACATCAGAGTAACATCAACAGCACCTCACATCAGAGTCCCATCAGCAGCCCCCTGCATCAGAGTCCATTCAGCAGCCCCATACATCAGAGTCCAATCAGCAGCCACTTACATCAGCGTCCCATTAACAGCCCCCTACATCAGAGTGCTATCAGAATCCCCTTTCATCAGAGTCCCATCAGCAGCCCCCTACATCAGAGTCCCATCAGCAGCCCCTTACATCAGAGTCCCATCACCTGTCAACTTACATCAGAGTCCCATCAGCAGCCCCTTACATCAGTCTATTCAGCAGGCCCTTACATCAGCGTCCCATTAACAGCCCCCTACATCAGAGTTCCATCAACAGTACCTTACATCAGAGTCCCATCAGCAGCCCCTTACATCAGAGTCCTATCAGCAGCCCCTTACATCAGAGTCCCATCACCTGTCAACTTACATCAGAGTCCCATCACAAGCCCCTTACATCAGCATCCCATCACCAGCCCAATACAGTGTGTCCCAACACCAGGACCTTACATCAGAGACAGATCAGCAGACCCTTACATCAGAGTCCCATCAGCAGCCCCTTGCATCAGAGTCCATTCAACAGCCCCATACATCTGAGTCCAATCAGCAGCCCCATACATCAGAGTCCAATCAGCAGCCCCTTACATCAGCGTCCCATTAACAGCCCCCTACATCAGAGTTCCATCAACAGTCCCTTATATCAGAGTTCCATCAGCAGCCCCTTACATCAGAGTCCCATCAGCAGCCCCTTACATCAGAGTCCCATCAGAGCCCCTTACATCAGAGTGCTATCAGAATCCCCTTTCATCAGAGTAACATCAGCAGCCCCCTACATCACAGTCCCATCAGCAGCCCCTTACATCAGAGTCCCATCACCTGTCAACTTACATCAGAGTCCCATCAGCAGCCCCTTACATCAGAGTCTATTCAGCAGGCCCATACATCTGAGTCCAATCAGCAGCCCCATACTTTAGAGTCCAATCAGCAGCCCCTTACATCAATGTCCCATTAACAGCCCCCTACATCAGAGTTCCATCAACAGTCCCTCACATCAGAGTCCCATCAGCAGCCCCTTACATCAGAGTCCTATCAGCAGCCCCTTACATCAGAATCCCATCACTAGCCCCTTACATCAGAGTCCCATCAGCAGCCCCCTACATCAGAGTCCCATCAGCAGCCCCTTACATCAGAGTCCCATCACCTGTCAACTTACATCAGAGTCCCATCACCAGCCCCTTACATCAGCATCCCATCACCAGCCCAAAACAGTGTGTCCCAACACCAGGACCTTACATCAGAGACCCATCAGCAGCCCCTTACATCAGAGTGCCATCAGCAGCCCCTTACATCAAAGTCCAATCAGCGGCCCCTTACTTCAGACTCCCATCACCAGGCCCCTTACATCAGAGTCCCATCAGCAGCCCCTTGCATCATAGTCCATTCAGCAGCCCCATACATCTGAGTCAAATCAGCAGCCCCTTACATCAGCGTCCCATTAACAGCCCCCTACATCAGAGTCCCATCACAAGCCCCTTACATCAGAGTCCCATCAGAGCCCCTTACATCAGAGCCCTATCAGAATCCCCTTACATCAGAGACCCATCAGCAGCCCCTTACATCAGAGTCCTATCACCTGTCCCCTTACATCAGAGTCCCATCACCAGCCCAATACAGAGTGTCCCAACACCAGGACCTTACATCAGAGACCCATCACCAGCCCCTCACATCAGAGTCCCATCAACAGCCCCTTACATCACAATCCCGTCACCTGCCCAATACAGAATGTCCAAACACCAGGACCTTACAACAAAGTACCATCACCAGCCAACTAACATCATAGTACTATCACCAGCCCCTCACATCAGAGTCCCATCAGCAGCCCCTTACATCAGAGTCCCATCACCAGCCAACTAACATCAGAGTAACATTACCAGAACCTCACATCAGAGTCCCATCAACAGCCCCCTGCATCAGAGTCCATTCAGCAGCCCCATACATCTGAGTCCAATCAGCAGCCCCATACATCAGAGTCCAATCAGCAGCCCCTTACATAAGCGTCCCATTAACTGCCCCCTACATCAGAGTTCCATCAACAGTCCCTTATATCAGAGTTCCATCAGCAGCCCCTTACATCAGAGTCCCATCAGCAGCCCCTTACATCAGAGTCCCATCAGAGCCCCTTATATCAGAGTGCTATCAGAATCCCCTTTCATCAGAGTCCCATTAGCAGCCCCCTATATCAGAGTCCCATCAGCAGCCTCTTACATCAGAGTCCCATCACCTGTCAACTTACATCAGAGTCTATTCAGCAGGCCCATACATCTGAGTCCAATCAGCAGCCCCATACATCAGAGTCCAATCAGCAGCCCCTTACATCAGCGTCCCATTAACAGCCCCCTACATCAGAGTTCCATCAACAGTCCCTTACATCAGAGTCCCATCAGCAGCCCCTTACATCAGAGTCCCATCACTAGCCCCTTACATCAGAGTCCCATCAGCAGCCCCCTACATCAGAGTCCCATCAGCAGCCCCTTACATCAGAGTCCCATCACCTGTCAACTTACATCAGAGTCCCATCACCAGCCCCTTACATCAGCATCCCATCACCAGCCCAATACAGTGTGTCCCAACACCAGTACCTTACATCAGAGACCCATCAGCAGCCCCTTACATCAGAGTGCCATCAGCAGCCCCTTACATCAAAGTCCAATCAGCGGCCCCTTACTTCAGACTCCCATCACCAGGCCCCTTACATCAGAGTCCCATCAGCAGCCCCTTCCATCAGAGTCCATTCAGCAGCCCCATACATCTGAGTCCAATCAGCAGCCCCATACATCAGAGTCCAATCAGCAGCCCCTTACTTCAGCGTCCCATTAACAGCCCCCTACACCCGGGTTCCATCAACAGTCCCTTATATCAGAGTTCCATCAGCAGCCCCTTACATCAGAGTCCCATCAGCAGCCCCTTACATCAGAGTCCCATCAAAACCCCTTACATCAGAGTGCTATCAGAATCCCCTTTCATCAGAGTCCCATCAGCAGCCCCTTACATCAGAGTCCCATCACCTGTCAACTTACATCAGAGTCCCATCAGCAGCCCCTGACATCAGAGTCTATTCAGCAGGCCCATACATCTGAGTCCAATCAGCAGCCCCATACATCAGAGTCCAATCAGCAGCCCCTTACATCAGCGTCCCATTAACAGCCCTCTACATCAGAGTTCCATCAACAGTCCCTTACATCAGAGTCCCATCAGCAGCCCCTTACATCAGAGTCCCATCAGCAGCCCCTTACATCAGAGTCCTATCAGCAGTCCCTTACATCAGAGTCCCATCACTAGCCCCTTATATCAGAGTCCCATCAGCAGCCCCCTACATCAGAGTCCCATCAGCAGCCCCTTACATCAGAGTCCCATCAACTGACAACTTACATCAGAGTCCCATCACCAGCCCCTTACATCAGCATCCCATCACCAGCCCAATACAGTGTGTCCCAACATCAGGACCTTACATCAGAGACCCATCAGCAGCCCCTTACATCAGAGTGCCATCAGCAGCCCCTTACATCAAAGTCCAATCAGCGGCCCCTTACTTCAGAGTCCCATCACCAGCCCCTCACATAAGAGTCCCATCAACAGCCCCTTACATCACAATCCCGTCACCTGCCCAATACAGAATGTCCAAACACCAGGACCTTACAACAAAGTCCCATCACCAGCCAACTAACATCATAGTACTATCACCAGCCCCTCACATCAGAGTCCCATCAGCAGCCCCTTACATCAGAGTCCCATCACCAGCCAACTAACATCAGAGTAACATCACCAGCACCTCACATCAGAGTCCCATCAGCAGCCCCCTGCATCAGAGTCCATTCAGCAGCCCCATACATCTGAGTCCAATCAGCAGCCCCATACATCAGAGTCCAATCAGCAGCCCCTTACATCAGCATCCCATTAACAGCCCCCTACATCAGAGTTCCATCAACAGTCCCTTACATCCGAGTTCCATCAGCAGCCCCTTACATCAGAGTCCCATCAGCTGCCCCTTACATCAGAGTCCCATCAGAGACCCTTACATCAGAGTGCTATCAGAATCCCCTTTCATCAGAGTAACATCAGCAGCCCCCTACATCAGAGTCCCATCAGCAGCCCCTTACATCAGAGTCCCATCACCTGTCAACTTACATCAGAGTCCCATCAGCAGCCCCTTACATCAGAGTATATTCAGCAGGCCCATACATCAGAGTCCAATCAGCAGCCCCTTACATCAACGTCCCATTAACAGCCCCCTACATCAGAGTCCCATCACAAGCCCCTTACATCAGAGTCCCATCAGAGCCCCTTACATCAGAGCCCTATCAGAATCCCCTTACATCAGAGACCCATCAGCAGCCCCTTACATCAGAGTCCTATCACCTGTCCCCTTACATCAGAGTCCCATCACCAGCCCCTTACATCAGAATCTCATCACCAGCCCAATACAGAGTGTCCCAACACCAGGACCTTACATCAGAGACCCATCACCAGCCCCTCACATCAGAGTCCCATCAACAGCCCCTTACATCACAATCCCATCACCTGCCCAATACAGAATGTCCAAACACCAGGACCTTACAACAAAGTACCATCACCAGCCAACTAACATCATAGTACTATCACCAGCCCCTCACATCAGAGTCCCATCAGCAGCCCCTTACATCAGAGTCCCATCACCAGCCAACTAACATCAGAGTAACATCACCAGAACCTCACATCAGAGTCCCATCAGCAGCCCCCTGCATCAGAGTCCATTTAGCAGCCCCATACATCTGAGTCCAATCAGCAGCCCCATACATCAGAGTCCAATCAGCAGCCCCTTACATCAGCGTCCCATTAACTGCCCCCTACATCAGAGTTCCATCAACAGTCCCTTATATCAGAGTTCCATCAGCAGCCCCTTACATCAGAGTCCCATCAGCAGCCCCTTACATCAGAGTCCCATCAGAGCCCCTTACATCAGAGTGCTATCAGAATCCCCTTTCATCAGAGTCCCATTAGCAACCCCCTATATCAGAGTCCCATCAGCAGCCTCTTACATCAGAGTCCCATCACCTGTCAACTTACATCAGAGTCCCATCAGCAGCCCCTTACATCAGAGTCTATTCAGCAGGCACATACATCTGAGTCCAATCAGCAGCCCCATACATCAGAGTCCAATCAGCAGCCCCTTACATCAGCGTCCCATTAACAGCCCCCTACATCAGAGTTCCATCAACAGTCCCTTACATCAGAGTCCCATCAGCAGCCCCTTACATCAGAGTCCCATCACTAGCCCCTTACATCAGAGTCCCATCAGCAGCCCCCTACATCAGAGTCCCATCAGCAGCCCCTTACATCAGAGTCCCATCACCTGTCAACTTACATCAGAGTCCCATCACCAGCCCCTTACATCAGCATCCCATCACCAGCCCAATACAGTGTGTCCCAACACCAGTACCTTACATCAGAGACCCATCAGCAGCCCCTTACATCAGAGTGCCATCAGCAGCCCCTTACATCAAAGTCCAATCAGCGGCCCCTTACTTCAGACTCCCATCACCAGGCCCCTTACATCAGAGTCCCATCAGCAGCCCCTTGCATCAGAGTCCATTCAGCAGCCCCATACATCTGAGTCCAATCAGCAGCCCCATACATCAGAGTCCAATCAGCAGCCCCTTACATCAGCGTCCCATTAACAGCCCCCTACACCCGGGTTCCATCAACAGTCCCTTATATCAGAGTTCCATCAGCAGCCCCTTACATCAGAGTCCCATCAGCAGCCCCTTACATCAGAGTCCCATCAGAACCCCTTATATCAGAGTGCTATCAGAATCCCCTTTCATCAGAGTCCCATCAGCAGCCCCTTACATCAGAGTCCCATCACCTGTCAACTTACATCAGAGTCCCATCAGCAGCCCCTGACATCAGAGTCTATTCAGCAGGCCCATACATCTGAGTCCAATCAGCAGCCCCATACATCAGAGTCCAATCAGCAGCCCCTTACATCAGCGTCCCATTAACAGCCCTCTACATCAGAGTCCTATCAGCAGTCCCTTACATCAGAGTCCCATCACTAGCCCCTTACATCAGAGTCCCATCAGCAGCCCCTTACATCAGAGTCCTATCAGCAGTCCCTTACATCAGAGTCCCATCACTAGCCCCTTACATCAGAGTCCCATCACCTGTCAACTTACATCAGCATCCCATCACCAGCCCAATACAGTGTGTCCCAACACCAGGACCTTACATCAGAGACCCATCAGCAGCCTCTTACATCAGAGTCCCATCAGCAGCCCCTTACATCAAAGTCCAATCAGCGGCCCCTTACTTCAGACTTCCACCACCAGGCCCCTTACATCAGAGTCCCCTAAGTAGCCTTTTACATCAGAGTCCCATCACCAGCCCCTCACATCAGAATCCCATCAGCAACCCCTTACATCAGAGTCCATTCAGCAGACCCTTACATCAGAGTCCAATCAGCAGCCCCTTACATCAGAAAGTCCCATCACCAGCCCCTTACATCAGAGTCACATCAGCAGCCCCTTACATCACAGTTTCCCATCATCAGCCCCTTACATCAGCGTCCCATCAACAGCCCCTCACATCAGCGTCCCATAAACAGCCCCCTACATCAGAGTCCAATTATCAGCCCCCATACATCAGGGTACCATTAACAGCCCCCTTACAGCAGAGTCTCATCAGCAGCCCCTTACATCAGATTCCCATCACCAGCCCCTTACATCTGAGTCCATTCAGCAGCCCCTCACTTCAGAGTCCAATCAGCAGCCCCTTACTTCAGACTCCCATCACCAGCCCCCTTTACATCAGAGTCCCCTAAGAATCATTTTACATCAGAGTCCCATCACCAGCCCCTCACATCAGAGTCCCATCAGCAGCCCCTTACAACAGAGCCCCATCAGAGCCCCTTACATCAGAGTCCTATCTGAATCCCCTTACATCAGAATCCCGTCACATGCCCAATACAGAATGTCCAAACACCAGGACCTTACAACAAAGTCCCATCACCAGCCAACTAACATCATAGTACCATCACCAGCCCCTCACATCAGAGTCCCATCAGCAGCCCCCTACATCAGAGTCCCATCACCTGTCAACTTACATCAGAGTCCCATCAGCAGCCCCTTACATCAAAGTCCCATCACCAGCCAACTAACATCAGAGTACCATCACCAGCACCTCACATCAGAGTCCCATCAGCAGCCCCATACATCAGAGTCCAATCAGCAGCCCCTTACATCAGCGTACCATTAACTGCCCCCTACATCAGAGTTCCATCAACAGTCCCTTATATCAGAGTGCTATCAGAATCCCCTTTCATCAGAGTCCCATCAGCAGCCCCCTACATCAGAGTCCCATCAGCATCCCCTTACATCAGAGTCCCATCACCTGTCAACTTAAATCAGAGTCCCATCAGCAGACCTTACATCAGAGTCTATTCAGCAGGCCCATACATCTGAGTCCAATCAGCAGCCCCATACATCAGAGTCCAATCAGCAGCCCCTTACATCAGCGTCCCATTAACAGCCCCCTACATCAGAGTTCCATCAACAGTCCCTTACATCAGAGTCCCATCAGCAGCCCCTTACATCAGAGTCCTATCAGCAGCCCCTTACATCAGAGTCCCATCGCAAGCCCCTTACATCAGAGTCCCATCAGCAGCCCCCTACATCAGAGTCCCATCAGCAGCCCCTTACATCAGAGTCCCATCACCTGTCAACTTACATCAGAGTCCCATCACCAGCCCCTTACATCAGCATCCCATCCCCAGCCCAATACAGTGTGTCCCAACACCAGAACCTTACATAAGAGACCCATCAGCAGCCCTTTACATCAGAGTGCCATCAGCAGCCCCTTACATCAGCATCCCATCACCAGCCCAATACAGTGTGTCCCAACACCAGGACCTTACATCAGAGACCCATCAGCAGTCCCCTACATCAGAGTGCCATCAGCAGCCCCTTACATCAAAGTCCAATCAGCGGCCCCTTACTTCAGACTCCCATCACCAGGCCCCTTACATCAGAGTCCCATCAGCAGCCCCTTGCATCAGAGTCCATTCAGCAGTCCCATACATCTGAGTCCAATCAGCAGCCCCTTACATCAACGTCCCATTAACAGCCCCCTACATCAGAGTTCCATCAACAGTCCCTTACATCAGAGTTCCATCAGCAGCCCCTTACATCAGAGTCCCATCAACAGCCCCTTACATCAGAGTCCCATCAGAGCCCCTTACATCAGAGTGCTATCAGAATCCCCTTTCATCAGAGTCCCATCAGCAGCCCCCTACATCAGAGTCCCATCAGCAGCCTCTTACATCAGAGTCCCATCACCTGTCAACTTACATCAGAGTCCCATCAGCAACCCCTTACATCAGAGTCTATTCAGCAGGCCCATACATCTGAGTCCAATCAGCAGCCCCATACATCAAAGTCCAATCAGCAGCCCCTTACATCAGCGTCCCATTAACAGCCCCCTACATCAGAGTTCCATCAACAGTCTCTTACATCAGAGTCCCATCAGCAGCCCCTTACATCAGAGTCCTATCAGCAGCCCCTTACATCAGAGTCCCATCACTAGCCCCTTACATCAGAGTCCCATCAGCAGCCCTCTACATCAGAGTCCCATCAGCAGCCCCTTACATCAGAGTCCCATCACCTGTCAACTTACATCAGAGTCCCATCACCAGCCCCTTACATCAGCATCCCATCACCAGCCTAATACAGTGTGTCCCAACACCAGGACCTTACATCAGAGACCCATCAGCAGCCCCTTACATCAGAGTGCCATCAGCAGCCCCTTACATCAAAGTCCAATCAGCGGCCCCTTACTTCAGACTACCATCACCAGGCCCCTTACATCAGAGTCCCATCAGCAGCCCCTTGCATCAGAGTCCATTCAGCAGCCCCATAAATCTGAGTCCAATCAGCAGCCCCATACATCAGAGTCCAGTCAGCAGCCGCTTACATCAGCGTCCCATTAACAGCCCCCTACATCAGAGTTCCATCAACAGTCCCTTACATCCGAGTTCCATCAGCAGCCCCTTACATCAGAGTCCCATCAGCAGCCCCTTACATCAGAGTCCCATCAGAGCCCCTTACATCAGAGTGCTATCAGAATCCCCTTACATCAGAGTCCCATCACCTGTCAACTTACATCAGAGTCCCATCAGCAGCCCCTTACATCAGAGTCTATTCAGCAGGCACATACATCTGAGTCCAATCAGCAGCCCCATACATCATAGTCCAATCAGCAGCCCCTTACAGCAACGTCCCATTAACAGCCCCCTACATCAGAATCCCATCACAAGCCCCTTACTTTAGAGTCCCATCAGAGCCCCTTACATCAGAGCCCTATCAGAATCCCCTTACATCAGAGACCCATCAGCAGCCCCTTACTTCAGAGTTCTATCACCTGTCCCCTTACATCAGAGTCCCATCACCAGCCCCTTACATCAGAATCCCATCACCAGCCCAATACAGAGTGTCCCAACACCAGGACCTTACATCAGAGACCCATCACCAGCCCCTCACATCAGAGTCCCATCAACAGCCCCTTACATCAGAATCCCATCACCTGCCCAATACAGAATGTCCAAACACCAGGACCTTACAACAAAGTCCCATCACCAGCCAACTAATATCATAGTACCATCACCAGCCCCTCACATCAGAGTCCCATCAGCAGCCCCTTATACATCAGAGTACCATCACCAGCCAACTAACATCAGAGTAACATCACCAGCACCTCACATCAGAGTCCCATCAGCAACCCCCTGCATCAGAGTCCATTCAGCAGCCCCATACATCAGAGTCCAATCAGCAGCCCCTTACATCAGCATCCCATTAACAGCCCATTAACAGAGTTCCATCAACAGTCCCTTATATCAGAGTTCCATCAGCAGCCCCTTACATCAGAGTCCCATCACCTGTCAACTTACATCAGAGTCCCATCACAAGCCCCTTACATCAGCATCCCATCACCAGCCCAATACAGTGTGTCCCAACACCAGGACCTTACATCAGAGACCCATCAGCAGCCCCTTACATCAGAGTGCCATCAGCAGCCCCTTACATCAAAGTCCAATCAGCGGCCCCTTACTTCAGACTCCCATCACCAGGCCCCTTACATCAGAGTCCCATCAGCAGCCCCTTGCATCAGAGTCCATTCAGCAGCCCCATACATCTGAGTCCAGTCAGCAGCCCCATACATCAGAGTACAATCAGCAGTCCCTTACATTAGTGTCCCATTAACAGCCCCCTACATCAGAGTTCCATCAACAGTCCCTTATATCAGAGTTCCATCAGCAGCCCCTTACATCAGAGTCCCATCAGCAGCCCCTTACATCAGAGTCCCATCAGAGCCCCCTTACATCAGAGTGCTATCAGAATCCCCTTTCATCAGAGTCCCATCAGCAGCCCCCTACATCAGAGTCCCATCAGCAGCCCCTTACATCAGAGTCCCATCAGCAGCCCCTTACATCAGAGTCCCATCACCTGTCAACTTACATGAGAGTCCCATCAGCAGCCCTTTACATCAGAGTCTATTCAGCAGGCCCATACATCTGAGTCCAATCAGCAGCCCCATACATCAGAGTCCAATCAGCAGCCCCTTACATCAGCGTCCCATTAACAGCCCCCTACATCAGAGTTCCATCAACAGTCCCTTACATCAGAGTCCCATCAGCAGCCCCTTACATCAGAGTCCTATCAGCAGCCCCTTACATCAGAGTCCCATCACTAGCCCCTTACATCAGAGTCCCATCAGCAGCCCCCTACATCAGAGTCCCATCAGCAGCCCCTTACATCAGAGTCCCATCACCTGTCAACTTACATCAGAGTCCCATCACCAGCCCCTTACATCAGCATCCCATCACCAGCCCAATACAGTGTGTCCCAACACCAGGACCTTACATCAGAGACCCATCAGCAGCCCCTTACATCAGAGTGCCATCACCAGGCCCCTTACATCAGAGTCCCATCAGCAGCCCCTTGCATCAGAATCCATTCAGCAGCCCCATACATCTGAGTCCAATCAGCAGCCCCATACATCAGAGTCCAATCAGCAGCCCCTTACATCAGCGTCCCATTAACAGCCCCCTACATCGGAGTTCCATCAACAGTCCCTTACATCAGAGTTCCATCAGCAGCCCCTTACATCAGAGTAACATCAGCAGCCCCCTACAATCAGAGTCCCATTAGCAGCCCCTTACATCAGAGTCTATTCAGCAGGCCCATACATCTGAGTCCAATCATCAGCCCCTTACATCAGAGTCCAATCAGCATCCCCTTACATCAACATCCCATTAACAGCCCCCTACATCAGAGTTCCATCAACAGTCCCTTACATCAGAGACCCATCAGCAGCCCCTTACATCAGAGTCCTATCAGCAGCCCCTTACATCAGAGTCCCATCACTAGCCCCTTACATCAGAGTCCCATTAGCAGCCCCTTACATCACAGTTTCCCATCATCAGCCCCTTACATCAGCGTCCCATCACCTGTCAACTTACATCAGCATCCCATCACTAGCCCAATACAGTGTGTCCCAACACCAGGACCTTACATCAGAGACCCATCAGCAGCCACTTACATCAGAGTCCCATCAGCAGCCCCTTACATCAAAGTCCAATCAGCGGCCCCTTACTTCAGTTTCCCATCACCAGGCCCCTTACATCAGAGTCCCCTAAGTAGCCTTTTACATCAGAGTCCCATCACCAGCCCCTCACATCAGAATCCCATCAGCAGCCCCTTACATCAGAGTCCATTCAGCAGCACCTTATATCAGAGTCCAATCAGCAGCCCCTTACATCAGAAAGTCCCATCACCAGCCCCTTACATCAGAGTCACATCAGCAGCCCCTTACATCACAGTTTCCCATCATCAGCCCCTTACATCAGCGTCCCATCAACAGCCCCTCACATCAGCGTCCCATAAACAGCCCCCTACATCAGAGTCCAATTATCAGCCCCCATACATCAGGCTACCATTAACAGCCCCCTTACAGCAGAGTCTCATCAGCAGCCCCTTACATCAGATTCCCATCACCAGCCCCTTACATCTGAGTCCATTCAGCAGCCCCTTACTTCAGAGTCCAATCAGCGGCCCCTTACTTCAGACTCCCATCACCAGCCCCCTTTACATCAGAGTCTCCTAAGAATAATTTTACATCAGAGTCCCATCACCAGCCCCTCACATCAGAGTCCCATCAGCAGCCCCTTACAACAGAGCCCCATCAGAGCCCCTTACATCAGAGTCCTATCAGAATCCCCTTACATCAGAATCCCTTCACCTGCCCAATACAGAATGTCCAAACACCAGGACCTTACAACAAAGTCCCATCACCAGCCAACTAACATCATAGTACCATCACCAGCCCCTCACATCAGAGTCCCATCAGCAGCCCCCTACATCAGAGTCCCATCACCTGTCAACTTACATCAGAGTCCATCAGCAGCCCCCTACATCAGAGTCCCATCACCTGTCAACTTACATCAGAGTCCCATCAGCAGCCCCTTACATCAAAGTCCTATCACCAGCCAACTAACATCAGAGTACCATCACCAGCACCTCACATCAGAGTCCCATCAGCAGCCCCCTGCATCAGAGTCCATTCAGCAGCCCCATACATCTGAGTCCAATCAGCAGCCCCATACATCAGAGTCCAATCAGCAGCCCCTTACATCAGCGTCCCATTAACAGTCCCCTACATCAGAGTTCCATCAACAGTCCCTTATATCAGAGTGCTATCAGAATCCCCTTTCATCAGAGTCCCATCAGCAGCCCCCTACATCAGAGTCCCATCAGCAACCACTTAAATCAGAGTCCCATCACCTGTCAATTTACATCAGAGTCCCATCAGCAGCCCCTTACATCAGAGTCTATTCAGCAGGCCCATGCATCTGAGTCGAATCAGCAGCCCAATACATCAGAGTCCAATCAGCAGCCCCTTACATCAAAGTCCAATCAGCGGCCCCTTACTTCAGACTCCCATCACCAGGCCCCTTACATCAGAGTCCCATCAGCAGCCCCTTGCATCAGAGTCCATTCAGCAGCCCCATACATCTGAATCCAAGCAGCAGCCCCATACATCAGAGTCCAATCAGCAGCCCCTTACATTAGCGTCCCATTAACAGCCCCCTACATCAGAGTTACATCAACAGTCAACTTACATCAGAGTCCCATCAGAAGCCCCCTACATCAAAGTCCCATCACCTGTCAACTTACATCAGAGTCCCATCAGCAGCCCCTTACATCAAAGTCCCATCACCAGCCAACTAACATCAGAGTACCATCACCAGCACCTCACATCAGAGTCCCATCAGCAGCCCCCTGCATCAGAGTTCATTCAGCAGCCCCATACATCTGAGTCCAATCAGCAGCCCCATACATCAGAGTCCAATCAGCAGCCCCTTACATCAGCGTCCCATTAACAGTCCCCTACATCAGAGTTCCATCAACAGTCCCTTATATCAGAGTGCTATCAGAATCCCCTTTCATCAGAGTCCCATCAGCAGCCCCCTACATCAGAGTCCCATCAGCAACCACTTAAATCAGAGTCCCATCACCTGTCAATTTACATCAGAGTCCCATCAGCAGCCCCTTACATCAGAGTCTATTCAGCAGGCCCATGCATCTGAGTCGAATCAGCAGCCCAATACATCAGAGTCCAATCAGCAGCCCCTTACATCAAAGTCCAATCAGCGGCCCCTTACTTCAGACTCCCATCACCAGGCCCCTTACATCAGAGTCCCATCAGCAGCCCCTTGCATCAGAGTCCATTCAGCAGCCCCATACATCTGAATCCAAGCAGCAGCCCCATACATCAGAGTCCAATCAGCAGCCCCTTACATTAGCGTCCCATTAACAGCCCCCTACATCAGAGTTACATCAACAGTCCCTTATATCAAAGTTCCATCAGCAGCCCCTTACATCAGAGTCCCATCAGCAGCCCCTTACATCAGAGTCCCATCAGAGCCCCTTACATCAGAGTGCTATCAGAATCCCCTTTCATCAGAGTCCTATCAGCAGCCCCCTACATCAGAGTCCCATCAGCAGCCCCTTACATCAGAGTCCCATCACCTGTCAACTTACATCAGAGTCCCATCAGCAGCCCCTTACATTAGAGTCTATTCAGCAGGCCCATACATCTGAGTCCAATCAGCAGCCCCATACATCAGAGTCCAATCAGCAGCCCCTTACATCAGCGTCCCATTAACAGCCCCCTACATCAGAGTTCCATCAACAGTCCCTTACATCAGAGTCCCATCAGCAGCCCCTTACATCAGAGTCCTATCAGCAGCCCCTTACATCAGAGTCCCATCACTAGCCCCTTACATCAGAGTCCAATCAGCAGCCCCCTACATCAGAGTCCCATCAGCAGCCCCTTACATCAGAGTCCCATCACCTGTCAACTTACATCAGAGTCCCATCACCAGCCCCTTACATCAGCATCCCATCACCAGCCCAATACAGTGTGTCCCAACACCAGGACCTTACATCAGAGACCCATCAGCAGCCCGTTACATCAGAGTGCCATCAGCAGCCCCTTACATCAAAGTCCAATCAGCGGCCCCTTACTTCAGACTCCCATCACCAGGCCCCTTACATCAGAGTCCCATCAGCAGCCCCTTGCATTAGAGTCCATTCAGCAGCCCCATACATCTGAATCCAAGCAGCAGCCCCATACATCAGAGTCCAATCAGCAGCCCCTTACATCAGCATCCCATTAACAGCCCCCTACATCAGAGTTACATCAACAGTCCCTTATATCAAAGTTCCATCAGCAGCCCCTTACATCAGAGTCCCATCAGCAGCCCCTTACATCAGAGTCCCATCAGAGCCCCTTACATCAGAGTGCTATCAGAATCCCCTTTCAGCAGAGTCCCATCAGCAGCCCCCTACATCAGAGTCCCATCAGCAGCCCCTTACATCAGAGTCCCATCACCTGTCAACTTACATCAGAGTCCCATCAGCAGCCCCTTACATTAGAGTCCATTCAGCAGCCCCATACATCTGAGTCCAATCAGCAGCCCCTTACATCGGCGTCCCATTAACAGCCCCCTACATCAGAGTTCCATCAACAGTCCCTTACATCAGAGTTCCATCAGCAGCCCCTTACATCAGAGTCCCATCAGCAGCCCCTTACATCAGAGTGCTATCAGAATCCCCTTTCATCAGAGTCCTATCAGCAGCCTCTTACATCAGAGTCCCATCACCAGCCTCCTTACATCAGAGTCCCATCAACAGTCCCTTACATCAGAGTCCCATCAGCAGTCCAATACAGAGTGTCCCAACACCATGACCTTTGATAGGGTTAGGGATTTGTTTCAGAGTTCCTTTTTAAGTCTAGTGGCCTACGTGTAAAATCTATTATTGATATATATTATAAAATGCCTGCTTTGCAGTATCCTTTGTATGCTGACACATTATTCTCGATGAAACTGCGTGTATTGAAACCTTTGGCTGCTGATACGACATTATTAGTCAAAAATGCTTTTATTATCTGTGCAACTTCGATATAACGTCATATAACCAATCTTATAAACATATTCAATGAACCAAGACAATTCAGTTGAATGCGGGACACCAGGGCTCGTAGACTGATATACGGATACTTTGTCTCTGTGTGTACTTCTTTAAGAGCTGAAATTTAACAAAGCAATATAAACATAAAGTGACTTATTTAAAAGTCACATCTAACACCTTACATCAGAGTCCCATCAACAGTCCCTTACATCAGAGTCCCATCACCAGCCCCCTTACATCAGAGTTCATTAAGCAGCCTTTTACATCAGAGTCCCATCAGCAGCCCCTTACTTCAGAGTCCCAACACCAGCCCCTTACTTCAAAGTCCCATTACCAGCCCCCTTACATCAAAGTCCCATCATCAGCCCCCTTACATCAGAGTCCAATCACATGCTTCTTACATCAGAGTCCCATCAAGCAGGGGCTTACATCAAAGTCCCATCACCAGCTCCTTACATCAGCGTCCCATCACATGCTAGTTACATCAGAGTCCCATCAGCAGCCTTTTACATCAGAGTCCAATCAGCGTATCATCACATAACCCTTACATCTTAGTCCCATCACCATCCCCCTTACATCAGAGTCCCATCAAACAGTCCCTTAAATCAGAGTCCCATCAGCAGCCCCTTAGATCAGAGTCCCATCAACAGCCCCATTACATCAGAGTCCCACCAACAGTCCTTAACATCAGAGTCTCATCACCAGGCCCTAACATCAGAATCCCATCAGCAGTCCAATACAGATTGTCCCAACACCAGGACCTTACTTCAGAGACCGTTCAGCAGCCCCTTACTTTCAGAGTCAAATCAGCGACCCTTTACATCAGAGTCCCATCAGAGCCCCTTACATCAGAGTCCTATCAGAATCTCTTTACATCAGAGTCCCATCAGCAGCCCCTTACACCAGCCCCCTTACATCAGAGTTCAATCGGCAGCTTCTTACATTAAAAGTCTCACCACCAGCCCCTTACATCAAAGTCCCATTATCAGCCCCCTTACATCAGAGTCCCATCAACAGTCCCTTACATCATAGAGTCCCATCAACTGTCCCTTACATCTGATAGGGTTAGGGATTTGATACAGAGTTCTTACTTAAATCTAATGCCTACGTGTAATTCTGTTTATGAAATATAATAATCTTAGCCTGCGTTGCAGTTTCTTATGAAATTAACCTTTGTGTGCTGACACACCACTCTCGATGAAGCTGCTTTTATTGTAACCTTAGGTTGCTGATACAATCATTATCTGTCGAAACTGCGTTTTATTATGTTGCACTTTGATACTTGTATAACTAATCATATTCAATAAACCAAGACCGTTCAGATGAATTCGGAGCATTGAAGGCTCGTAGGCTGATATACAGATACTCTGTCTCTGTGTGTATTTCTTTAAGAGCTGAAATTTGACAAAGCAATATAAACTTAAAAAGCAACTCATTAAGAGTTGAACCTAACATCCCTGAATAAGCAGGGACCCACCAATTTGCTACAAGAGGTGGCTGAGCTATGCTGAAGGAACAAAAGGACAGGCATTCCGTTAACCACAGATTGAAAAACCTGCGCAGGTAAGAAAAAGCTTTATTTTTCTTATATTCTGTGCTCCCCTGATTTGGGCCTATCCGTTCTGTCAGTTACGGTTCTCCTGGTTTTAAAACACCAGCCTCTGTAGTGGTGAGTCTAGAATTGCGAGGGTTAAGCCCTGTCTGCTCCAAAAAGCAGGGATTAAATTATATGATAGGGATTTCTAGATACGGGGAGTGGAATAAGGTCTCCATAAGCCCAGAGATCTAATCGGATACCTGGTCACTGAAGGGAATGCTTGTATATGTTGTAGCCGTCAGTCTGATCACAATATTTTGTCTGTTGGCTAGCATATAAAGTAATTCGGTTTCAAGAATCTCATATAGGAGAGGTTTTTTGTATTCTGCCATCCTAGGAGGTAAAGGCAACTAGGAACTAGTGTAACTTGGTTAAGTGTTTTATATTGTACACTTAGTGTCCCATACGCTACCTAGGCTGGAATTGGGCCAGAGGAACACAAAACCGCGTCAGGGAATTGTGGCACATTACACAGTGCCACAGATAATTAAAAACATCTGTGAAGATGAAGCGCGGGACTTAAAGGATGTCCTTCGTAAATTTAAGGTGAAAGGAGCAGCGGGTTTAGACCCGGATGTATGAAGTGAAATAAAAAGGAACAGACAAGGGGAGGTGTTAGAGAAGCAATGGATGCGTCAGGTTCAATGCTTAATTAAGGTTTCAAATAGAGCGAAAGAAGGGGGTGGAGATATAATCCAGATTGTGATGATTGGGATATGAAAGACAGAAGAACAAAAAATGTTGAAATTTTAAATAATCTTAGTTCAACCATCCCACCCCCATATAGAACGTAAACCACACAAGATATATCATGTACTTGAGGGCACAAAAAACCTAATTCAGAAACTGTACCCCCCGTACGCACTGATACATTGTACAGGTAAATAATTCAGAATTTGGACAAGCGGCCCATCCCTATTACTCGTAGGATGCAAATAATGACTTGGAAGTCTTGGTCAGCAGACACTCTTATGGCATTAATACAGAGCGCCCCAGACCTGGTAGCATAGCCAGCTGCTTTTAAAAAGAATTGTGACACAGTTAATGAATACACATAGAGCAACCTGGCAGGATGGGGAGGATTTATGCAGACATAAAATGACTCTGACCCTTTTAACCAGTTTATGACCGACCTGCAGACCGAGCTGACAAGGATGGCAATTTAGAGACAGGACACGTCAGACACATAGACTCAAGGGCCCCTTTTATTGCTAGATTAGAAGCTTTCTGTCAGGCAAAAAACACCCATGAAACAAATGCCAGGACAAACTTATCGGAATTTTACTTATCTATGGAAAGTATGATGGCAGATGAGGGAATGGATTTAGAGCTGCCATTCACGATCCGAGCCTTCAAAAGACAGTTTATGGAACATAATTGGGACATTGTATATCACAGGGTACAAGACATCTCACTGAGGAAAGGGTTCAAGTGATAAAGGGAATGTTACCCTCACGGAATTTCAAACAATTGCGTATGTTTTTAGGTATTGTGTCATATTGTAGACAATGGATACCACATGCTAGCGCTTTGATGCAGCCATTATACGATTGTTTGAAAATTGTACCGTATGTGCTTACAGAAGTAGCTTATGAGTCACTTTAAAAAAGCTGTTGATTTCTGCTCCGGCCATTGGTATTGCTGATTACACTAAGAAATTCAAACTATACGTTGCTGAGATCTCTGGACACGCCACAGGTTTACTGACACAGGCACATGTAAAACAAAGACCAATCGCTTACTTTTCAGCAGCATTAGATCCAGTGTCCAGAGGTTCACCGTCCTGTGTACGGGCGGTAGCTGCAGTGTCAATAATCATAGATATAAGTCATCAGAGATTGTTCTAGACAATCCAGTTGCACACCACACTTGACATACATGCAATCTTGTCTCAAGTTCAGCCCAAACACATTTCCATGGCTAGGCAATTAAGGTTACAGTGTACTTTACTCTTACCTCCAAATGTCACTTTTCAGCGCTGTACAACTTTAAATTTGGCCACCTCTTTGCCTCTTCAGTCACCAGATTTGGCAAGGGGGAATCATAGTACTAGTGAGAAAGGAAATGAGGTACCTGACACATTTGTTTTAGAGAAGTAAATGAACATGATTGTTTTCAGCTCATGGAGCAGGAGACAATGGGATTCCCACACGTTACAGATACACCGATTTTAAATGCTGAGCACACTTTGTACATCGATGGCAGTAGGTTTGCTGATGACAAGGGTAAATATCACACAGAGTATGCCGTAGTGACTGATACAAAGCCCTTACCAGCTCACATGTCAGCACAAGAAGCAGAATTAAAAGAACAAGCCCTAGAATACTTAAAAGGACAAGAAGGGGATATTTACACTGATTCTGCCTATGGAAGGCTAGAGGTTATCTGACAGCAGCAGGTACACCTGTTAAAACATGGAGAAGGGATTAAGAGAGTCCTGAACAATCTTCAAAAGGTTTAAACGAGTGGCCATCATGAAGATAGCGGCACACACGAGCGCAAAACAATTGAGGCAAAAGGAAATGCATTTGCAGATTTGACTGCAAAACAGGCAGCTCTAGGGGAAGGAAGCCCTGAGACCTTAGCAGCAGTAGAGGTGAGTATCCCAGAACTGACATGGCAGCAGCTGATTAAGTTATAGGAGCAAGCAGGGGAGAGCGAGAAAGATAAGTGGGTCAGAATGGGAGCAGCACCAGACCTTGACAATGTATGGAGGGAAGGGGGCAAAATATGCCTCCCTGTCTCTCTGTACCCAGCAATGGCAGCGGCAGTTCACCTACGTCAGTTCCAATTCCATGAATAGGATTGTGAACCAAGGATGGCTTGCCCCTGGATTCAGTAGTACTGCAAGAAACTACTGTGCAGCCTGGAAAATCTGTCTCCTGAATAACCCAGGACAGAGAGTAAAAACCCCATTTAGACACCAGGTTCAGGTCCAATACCCCTTCCAGAGACTGCAAATTGACTACATACAGATGCCTAGGAGCGGCCCCTTTGAATTTGTCCTCGTGTGTATCGACTTATTTTCAGGATTGGCCGAAAGCTATCCAGTAAAATAGGCTACAGTAAAAAAAAAAAAAAAACAGCTAAGAAACTGATCACTGAGTTAATACCTAGGTTTGGTCTTCCTGAAACCATAGAATCGGATAGGGGGAACACACTTTACAGGAGAAATCATGCAGAATGTAATTACCATGTTAAGGGTTCAACAAAGTTTTCATACCTCTTATCATCTACAGAGTTCAAAATCAGTGGAAAGAGTAAATGGGACAATAAAGTTAAAAATACAAAAGGCAATGCAAGAGTTAAACAAGCCATGGCCTGAATGCTTGCCTTTGGCTTTGTTCTCTATAAGATACACCCCTACAGGGAAAACGGGATTGTCTCCATATGAAATACTTTTTAGGAATGCACCTAGATTAGGTTTATACTTTCCACAGAGTATGCAATTGCAATGTGATAGTTTGACTTCATATGTAATACAATTACGACAACTTCTAACTAAGATCCACGAAAGTGTGCATTCTTCTCTTCCAGACCCTAATTCAATAACAGGTACACATACTCTGCTACCAGGAGATTAGGTATATGTAAAGAAACACACCAGAAAGACATTGGAACCCAGGTTTGAAGGTCCTTATCAAGTGCTTCTGACCACCGCCACTTCAGTAAAGCTGGAAGGAAAATCTACGCATCACACTGCAAAAAAAAGCAAACAACATGATGAAATGTCTACTTACATATTGTTTGTTGCAGATTGTCGTTTTACAAATACATGCATGGACTCCTGGTATTAATGTTATTGAGGTAGAGGAAACAGCTGATTTTTAATGAGTTATAGATGATCCTAAAGTAGCAAATGATTCAGGATATGAGCTGTATAGGTATAAGTAAGGCGACCGTTTCATGTAGATGTAGGTATAGGATGGATACAAGCAGACCCACTCTCAGAAGTAACCGTAAATTTCCAGTGGAATGATAATATGGGTCTTCCTTTTAACAATAGTAAAAATAATAGGTGCCATAAAATCACAGACATGGAAACAGGCCCGGGAACGGGTGGTAGGACAAATGTATCAAATATTAGTCACCATAGCAGGGGAAGAAGATATATCAGAAGGGATGTTTAATCTGACAGATATTACCGTTAATCAATCCAGTATCTTTCTCTGTGCCTCCTGGTGGAGAGAAAACAGAACGGACGGGATTGGAATGCACAATCCTATGGGTTCCACATACAGATGGAGGAAGAAGTATTTCCCACAACCACACTTGTATCAATGTACCAGTATCACAACAAAAGACAAAAGTCAAATCTAATGTAACTTTTCCTGAAATTCCGAAATGTAGGTACTGACGAGCATGGTATGACACTTTACTGGGACTGTCAGGTACAGAGATGGGAGTTCTAAACTCGATAAAATTGAAGAAATTAACAATAGATGGAAACATTGCAGGAGGACATATAGTTTTACAATTACAAGCAAATGGTTACCCACCACTTTTGCAACCCAACTACAAGAGATACCCCTATTACAATTTTTGGAAGGGTTAATAAATCACACGATAGGAGCACAGCTCCTGCTGTGGAATCAAAGTCAACAGTTTATAAATTTCACACAGTGCTCTTTTAACCTCTTATCCTATCATATACAAATAGACAGGGCCAAACTGAATTATAGCTGGGAAACTACCATACTTGGATGAAATATTTTAAGGGTTGAACTGACAATGGTGTATGGTTCCAAGTAAAAGGGGATAAAGATAGAATGTGAAGATAAATAGTGTACAGGGAAGTTTGAAGCATATCGAGTAGAAGATGTAATAGAAATGTGTAAAATAGTTGTTATACCACTGGTAATTAAAGAAGAGTTTTGGTATCCAGAAATATATGTGGGAAATATATAGATAAAGGAAATAGAACGCATGATCTTAGTCTGTGCGAGGAAATTAATAAGGGAATGGTATGTGGTAGAAGTTCTCCAGTATATGAGCATTGTTTGTTAAAATACCAAACTAGCATATGCAAAATCAAAGGACACCAATAAATGTGAACAATAGATTCATTGAAATAGGACCCCAACATATTTGTATCATTACAAACAATAATCATACTATGTCAGCCTTTAAATAGATCAGCCCCGTTTTCAGGATGTATTAAAAATATAAGAGCGCTACAGTGGGAAAATAACACATATCTGTTTGAACCAGACGCTGATAAAGTGTTTTCTTCAGTCTATGAGGTACATAATCTCACCCTTTATAATTTCTTTAGAGCCACTAAAACAGGTTTTGGAACAATCCGACTTATTAAGACGACACATAGAAACACTAGAACATACCCTACAGAATAACCTCTTATCTGCAATTATTGACAAAGGTAGACTAGTGCATCTTTCCTCACAGATACAACAGGATACTGCACCACATTGGTGGGATATATTTAGTTGAATGTCTTCTACAGCGACCAATACCTTTCACTGGTTGTTAAGTCCAATGGTAATTATTATTCTACCCATTAATTTCACTTACAATCACAAATATATATGTGTATACAGGAAAATAAATAGGCAAATTAGGAGAATGGACTACTGATAAATGTGTATTGACATCACCCTACTCCTGATTCAGAGTTCTTACTTAAATCTAATGCCTACGTGTAATTCTGTTTATTAAATATAATAATCTTAGCCTGCGTTGCAGTTTCTTATGAAATTAACCTTTGTGTGCTGATACACCACTCTCGATGAAACTGCTTTTATTGTAACCTTTGGTTGCTGATACAATCATTATCTGTCGAAACTGCGTTGTATTATGTTGCACTTATACTTGTATAACTAATCATATAAATAATATTCAATAAACCAAGACAGTTCAGATGAATACGGAGCATTGAAGGCTCGTAGGCTGATATACAAATACTCTGTCTCTGTGTGTATTTCTTTAAGAGAACTCATTAAGAGTTGAACCTAGCACATCAGAGAGTCCCTTCAGCAGCCCCTTACATCAAAGTCCCATCCCCAGCCCCCTTACATCAAAGTCCCATTACATGCTCCTTACAGAAGAGTCCCATAAGCAGCCTCTTTCATCAGAGTCCCATCAGCAGCCCCTTACATCAGAGTCCAATCAGCAGCCCCTTAAATCAGCGTCCCATCACATGCTCCTTACATAAGAGTCCCATCAGAGCCCCTTAAATCAGAGTCCCATCAGCAGCCCCTTACACCAGGCCCCTTACATCAGAGTCCAATCGGCAGCCTCTTACTTTAGAGTCTTACCTCCAGCCACTTACATCAAAGTTCCATCAGCAGTCTCTTACATCAGAGTCCAATCTGTAGCCCCTTACATCAACGTCCCATCACCAGCCCCCTTACATCAGAGTCCCATCAACAGCCCCCATTACATCAGTGTCCCATCAACAGTCCTTAACATCAGAGTCCCATCACCAGCCCCTTTCATCAGAATCGCATCAGCAGTCGAATACAGAGTGTCCCAACACCAAGCCCTTACATCAGAGACCCATCAGCAGCCCCTTACATCAGAGTCCATTTAGCAGCCTCTTACTTCAGAGTCCCACCACCAGCCCTTTACATCAAAGTCCCTTTATCAGCCCCCTTGCATCAGAGTCCCATCAGCAGCCCCTTACTTCAGAGTACCATCACAGGCCCCTTACATCAGAGTCCCATCAGAGCCCCTTAAATCAGAGTCCCATCAGCAGCCCCATACAGTGTCTCATCACCAGCCCCCTTACATCAGAGTCCATTCACCAGCCCCTTACATCCCATCCCATCACCTATCATCGCTAGCTCTATCATCTCTGGCTCTATCATCTCTAGCTCTATTATGTCTAGCTCTATTATCTCTAACTCTATCATCCCAAAATCTATCATCTCTAAATCTATTATCTCTAAATCTATCATCTCTAATGCTTTCATCTCTAGCTTTAACATCACCATCTCTATTATCGCTAGATCAATATTGTCTGGCTCTATCGTCTCTTACTCTATCATCTCTGGCTCTATCATCTCTAGCTCTATCATGTCTAGTTCTATCATCTCTAACTCTATCATCTCCAAATCTATCACCTCTAACTCTATCAATCTCTTACTTTATCATCTCTGGCTCTATCATCTCTGGCTCTATCATCTCGGGCTCTAACAGCTCTATTCCTATCATCAGAGTCCCCTAAGAATCATTTTACATGAGAGTCCCATCACCAGCCCCTCACATCAGAGTCCCATCAGCAGCCCCTTACAACAGAGCCCCATCAGAGCCCCTTACATCAGAGTCCTATCAGAATCCCCTTACATCAGAATCCCGTCACCTGCCCAATACAGAATGTCCAAACACCAGGACCTTACAACAAAGTCCCATCACCAGCCAACTAACATCAAAGTACCATCACCAGCCCCTTACATCAGAGTACCATCACCAGCCAACTAACATCAGAGTAACATCACCAGCACCTCACATCAGAGTCCCATCAGCAGCCCCCTGCATCAGAGTCCATTCAGCAGCCCCATACATCAGAGTCCAATCAGCAGCCCCTTACATCAGCGTCCCATTAACAGCCCCCTACATCAGAGTTCCATCAACAGTCCCTTATTGATATAAGCAGCAGCAGCATCACCAGCACCTTACATCAGCGTCCCATTAACAGCCCCCTACATCAGAGTTCTATTAGCAGCCCCTTACATCAGAGTCCCATCAGCAGCCCCTTACATCAGAGTCCCATCAGAGCCCCTTACATCAGAGTGCTATCAGAATCCCCTTTCATCAGAGTCCCATCAGCAGCCCCCTACATCAGAGTCCCATCAGCAGCCCCTTACATCATAGTCCCATCACCTGTCAACTTACATCAGAGTCCCATCAGCAGCCCCTTACATCAGTCTATTCACCAGGCCCTTACATCAGCGTCCCATTAACAGCCCCCTACATCAGAGTTCCATCAACAGTACCTTACATCAGAGTCCCATCAGCAGCCCCTTACATCAGAGTCCGATCACTAGCCCCTTTACATCAAAGTCCCATCACCTGTCAACTTACATCAGAGTCTATTCCGAGTTCCATCAACAGTCCCTTATATCAGAGTTCCATCAGCAACCCCTTACATCAGAGTCCATTCAGCAGCCCCTTACATCAAAGTCCAATAAGCGGCACCTTACTTCAGACTCCCATCACCAGGCCCCTTACATCAGAGTCCCATCAGCAGCCCCTTGCATCAGAGTCCCATCAGCAGCCCCTTACATCAGAGTCCCATCAGCAGCCCCTTACATCAGAGTGCCATCAGCAGCCCCTTACATCAAAGTCCAATCAGCGGCCCCTTACTTCAGACTCCCATCACCAGGCCCCTTACATCAGAGTCCCATCAGCAGCCCCTTGCATCAGAGTCCATTCAGCAGCCCCATACATCAGAGTCCAATCAGCAGCCCCTTACATCAGCGTCCCATTAACAGCCCCCTACATCCGAGTTCCATCAACAGTCCCTTATATCAGAGTTCCATCAGCAGCCCCTTACATCAGAGTCCCATCAGCAGCCCCTTACATCAGAGTCTATTCAGCAGGCCCATACATCTGAGTCCAATCAGCAGCCCCATACTTTAGAGTCCAATCAGCAGCCCCTTACATCAACGTCCCATTAACAGCCCCATACATCAGAGTTCCATCAACAGTCCCTTACATCAGAGTCCCATCAGCAGCCCCTTACATCAGAGTCCTATCAGCAGCCCCTTACATCAGAATCCCATCACTAGCCCCTTACAACAGAGTCCCATCAGCAGCCCCCTACATCAGAGTCCCATCAGCAGCCCCTTACATCAGAGTCCCATCACCTGTCAACTTACATCAGAGTCCCATCACACGCCCCTTACATCAGCATCCCATCACCAGCCCAAAACAGTGTGTCCCAACACCAGGACCTTACATCAGAGACCCATCAGCAGCCCCTTACATCAGAGTGCCATCAGCAGCCCCTTACATCAAAGTCCAATCAGCGGCCCCTTACTTCAGACTCCCATCACCAGGCCCCTTACATCAGAGTCCCATCAGCAGCCCCTTGCATCATAGTCCATTCAGCAACCCCATACATCTGAGTCCAATCAGCAGCCCCATACATCAGAGTCCAATCAGCAGCCCCTTACATCAGCATCCCATTAACAGCCCCCTACATCAGAGTTCCATCAACAGTCCCTTACATCCGAGTTCCATCAGCAGCCCCTTACATCAGAGTCCCATCAGCTGCCCCTTACATCAGAGTCCCATCAGTAGCCCCTTACATCAGATTCCCATCAGAGACCCTTACATCAGAGTACTATCAGAATTCCCTTTCATCAGAGTAACATCAGCAGCCCCCTACATCAGAGTCCCATCAGCAGCCCCTTACATCAGAGTCCCATCACCTGTCAACTTACATCAGAGTCCCATCAGCAGCCCCTTACATCAGATTCTATTCAGCAGGCCCATACATCAGAGTCCAATCAGCAGCCCCTTACATCAACGTCCCATTAACAGCCCCCTACATCAGAGTCCCATCACAAGCCCCTTACATCAGAGTCCCATCAGATCCCCTTACATCAGAGCCCTATCAGAATCCCCTTACATCAGAGACCCATCAGCAGCCCCTTACATCAGAGTCCTATCACCTGTCCCCTTACATCAGAGTCCCATCACCAGCCCCTTACATCAGAATCTCATCAGCAGCCCAATACAGAGTGTCCCAACACCAGGACCTTACATCAGAGACCCATCACCAGCCCCTCACATCACAGTCCCATCAACAGCCCCTTACATCACAATCCCGTCACCTGCCCAATACAGAATGTCCAAACACCAGGACCTTACAACAAAGTCCCATCACCAGCCAACTAACATCCTAGTACTATCACCAGCCCCTCACATCAGAGTCCCATCAGCAGCCCCTTACATCAGAGTCCCATCACCTGTCAACTTACATCAGAGTCCCATCAGCAGCCCCTTACATCAGAGTCTATTCAGCAGGCCCATACATCTGAGTCCAATCAGCAGACCCTTACATCAGCGTCCCATTAACAGCCCCCTACAGCAGAGTTCCATCAACAGTCCCTTACATCAGAGTCCCATCAGCAGCCCCTTACATCAGAGTCCCATCACTAGCCCCTTACATCAGAGTCCCATCAGCAGCCCCCTACATCAGAGTCCCATCAGCAGCCCCTTACATCAGAGTCCCATCACCTGTCAACTTACATCAGAGTCCCATCACCAGCCCCTTACATCAGCATCCCATCACCAGCCCAATACAGTGTGTCCCAAAACCAGTACCTTACATCAGAGACCCATCAGCAGCCCCTTACTTTAGAGTGCCATCAGCAGCCCCTTACATCAAAGTCCAATCAGCGGCCCCTTACTTCAGACTCCCATCACCAGGCCCCTTACATCAGAGTCCCATCAGCAGCCCCTTACATCAGAGTCTATTCAGCAGGCCCATACATCAGAGTCCAATCAGCAGCCCCTTACATCAATGTCCCATTAACAGCCCCCTACATCAGAGTCCCATCACAAGCCCCTTACATCAGAGTCCCATCAGAGCCCCTTACATCAGAGCCCTATCAGAATCCCCTTACATCAGAGACCCATCAGCAGCCCCTTACATCTGAGTCCTATCACCTGTCCCCTTACATCAGAGTCCCATCACCAGCCCCTTACATTAGAATCTCATCACCAGCCCAATACAGAGTGTCAAAACACCAGGACCTTACATCAGAGACCCATCACCAGCCCTTCACATCAGAGTCCCATCAACAGCCCCTTACATCACAATCCCGTCACCTGCCCAATACAGAATGTCCAAACACCAGGACCTTACAACAAAGTCCCATCACCAGCCAACTAACATCATAGTACTATCACCAGCCCCTCACATCAGAGTCCCATCAGCAGCCCCTTACATCAGAGTCCCATCACCAGCCAACTAACATCAGAGTAACATCACCTGTCAACTTACATCAGAGTCCCATCACCAGCCCCTTACATCAGCATCCCATCACCAGCCCAAAACAGTGTGTCCCAACACCAGGACCTTACATCAGAGACCCATCAGCAGCCCCTTACATCAGAGTGCCATCAGCAGCCCTTTACATCAAAGTCCAATCAGCGGCCCCTTACTTCAGACTCCCATCACCAGGCCCCTTACATCAGAGTCCCATCAGCAGCCCCTTGCATCATATTCCATTCAGCAGCCCCATACATCTGAGTCCAATCAGCAGCCCCATACATCAGAGTCCAATCAGCAGCCCCTTACATCAGCATCCCATTAACAGCCCCCTACATCAAACTTCCATCAACAGTCCCTTACATCCGAGTTCCATCAGCAGCCCCTTACATCAGAGTCCCATCAGCTGCCCCTTACATCAGAGTCCCATCAGAGACCCTTACATCAGAGTGCTATCAGAATCCCCTTTCATCAGAGTAACATCAGCAGCCCCCTACATCAGAGTCCCATCAGCAGCCCCTTACATCAGAGTCCCATCACCTGTCAACTTACATCAGAGTCCCATCAGCAGCCCCTTACATCAGAGTCTATTCAGCAGGCCCATACATTAGAGTCCAATCAGCAGCCCCTACATCAACGTCCCATTAACAGCCCCCTACATCAGAGTCCCATCACAAGCCCCTTACATCAGAGTCCCATCAGAGCCCATTACATCAGAGCCCTATCAGAATCCCCTTACATCAGAGACCCATCAGCAGCCCCTTACATCAGAGTCCTATCACCTGTCCCCTTACATCAGAGTCCCATCACCAGCCCCTTACATCAGAATCTCATCACCAGCCCAATACAGAGTGTCCCAACACCAGGACCTTACATCAGAGACCCATCACCAGCCCTTCACATCAGAGTCCCATCAACAGCCCCTTACATCACAATCCCGTCACCTGCCCAATACAGAATGTCCAAACACCAGGACCTTACAACAAAGTCCCATCACCAGCCAACTAACATCATAGTACTATCACCTGCCCCTCACATCAGAGTCCCATCAGCAGCCCCTTACATCAGAGTCCCATCACCAGCCAACTAACATCAGAGTAACATCACCAGCACCTCACATCAGAGTCCCATCAGCAGCCCCTTACATCAGAATCCCATCACTAGCCCCTTACATCAGAGTCCCATCAGCAGCCCCCTACATCAGAGTCCCATCAGCAGCCCCTTACATCAGAGTCCCATCACCTGTCAACTTACATCAGAGTCCCATCACCAGCCCCTTACATCAGCAGCCCATCACCAGCCCAAAACAGTGTGTCCCAACCCCAGGACCTTACATCAGAGACCCATCAGCAGCCCCTTACATCAGAGTGCCATCAGCAGCCCCTTACATCAAAGTCCAATCAGCGGCCCCTTACTTCAGACTCCCATCACCAGGCCTCTTACATCAGAGTCCCATCAGCAGCCCCTTGCATCATAGTCCATTCAGCAGCCCCATACATCTGAGTCCAATCAGCAGCCTCATACATCAGAGTCCAATCAGCAGCCCCTTACATCAGCATCCCATTAACAGCCCCCTACATCAGAGTTCCATCAACAGTCCCTTACATCCGAGTTCCATCAGCAGCCCCTTACATCAGAGTCCCATCAGCAGCCCCTTACATCAGAGTCCCATCACCTGTCAACTTACATCAGAGTCCCATCAGCAGCCCCTTACATCAGAGTCTATTCAGCAGGCCCATACATCAGAGTCCAATCAGCAGCCCCTTACATCAACGTCCCATTAACAGCCCCCTACATCAGAGTCCCATCACAAGCCCCTTACATCAGAGTCCCATCAGAGCCCCTTACATCAGAGCCCTATCAGAATCCCCTTACATCAGAGACCCATCAGCAGCCCCTTACATCAGAGTCCTATCACCTGTCCCCTTACATCAGAGTCCCATCACCAGCCCCTTACATCAAAATCTCATCACCAGCCCAATACAGAGTGTCCCAACACCAGGACCTTACATCAGAGACCCATCACCAGCCCTTCACATCAGAGTCCCATCAACAGCCCCTTACATCACAATCCCGTCACCTGCCCAATACAGAATGTCCAAACACCAGGACCTTACAACAAAGTCCCATCACCAGCCAACTAACATCATAGTACTATCACCAGCCCCTCACATCAGAGTCCCATCAGCAGCCCCTTACATCAGAGTCCCATCACCAGCCAACTAACATCAGAGTAACATCACCTGTCAACTTACATCACAGTCCCATCACCAGCCCCTTACATCAGCATCCCATCACCAGCCCAAAACAGTGTGTCCCAACACCAGGACCTTACATCAGAGACCCATCAGCAGCCCCTTACATCAGAGTGCCATCAGCAGCCCCTTACATCAAAGTCCAATCAGCGGCCCCTTACTTCAGACTCCCATCACCAGGCCCCTTACATCAGAGTCCCATCAGCAGCCCCTTGCATCATAGTCCATTCAGCAGCCCCATACATCTGAGTCCAATCAGCAGCCCCATACATCAGAGTCCAATCAGCAGCCCCTTACATCAGCATCCCATTAACAGCCCCCTACATCAGAGTTCCATCAACAGTCCCTTACATCCGAGTTCCATCAGCAGCCCCTTACATCAGAGTCCCATCAGCTGCCCCTTACATCAGAGTCCCATCAGAGACCCTTACATCAGAGTCCTATCACCTGTCCCCTTACATCAGAGTCCCATCACCAGCCCCTTACATCAGAATCTCATCACCAGCCCAATACAGAGTGTCCCAACACCAGGACCTTACATCAGAGACCCATCACCAGCCCTTCACATCAGAGTCCCATCAACAGCCCCTTACATCACAATCCCGTCACCTGCCCAATACAGAATGTCCAAACACCAGGACCTTACAACAAAGTCCCATCACCAGCCAACTAACATCATAGTACTATCACCAGCCCCTCACATCAGAGTCCCATCAGCAGCCCCTTACATCAGAGTCCCATCACCAGCCAACTAACATCAGAGTAACATCACCAGCACCTCACATCAGAGTCCCATCAGCAGCCCCTTACATCAGAATCCCATCACTAGCCCCTTACATCAGAGTCCCATCAGCAGCCCCCTACATCAGAGTCCCATCAGCAGCCCCTTACATCAGAGTCCCATCAGCAGCCCCTTACATCAGAGTCCCATCACCTGCCAACTTACATCAGAGTCCCATCACCAGCCCCTTACATCAGCATCCCATCACCAGCCCAAAACAGTGTGTCCCAACACCAGGACCTTACATCAGAGACCCATCAGCAGCCCCTTACATCAGAGTGCCATCAGCAGCCCCTTACATCAAAGTCCAATCAGCGGCCCCTTACTTCAGACTCCCATCACCAGGCCCCTTACATCAGAGTCCCATCAGCAGCCCCTTGCATCATAGTCCATTCAGCAGCCCCATACATCTGAGTCCAATCAGCAGCCCCATACATCAGAGTCCAATCAGCATTTCCTTACATCAGCATCCCATTAACAGCCCCCTACATCAGAGTTCCATCAACAGTCCCTTACATCCGAGTTCCATCAGCAGCCCCTTACATCAGAGTCCCATCAGCTGCCCCTTACATCAGAGTCCCATCAGAGACCCTTACATCAGAGTGCTATCAGAATCCCCTTTCATCAGAGTAACATCAGCAGCCCCCTACATCAGAGTCCCATCAGCAGCCCCTTACATCAGAGTCCCATCACCTGTCAACTTACATCAGAGTCCCATCAGCAGCCCCTTACATCAGAGTCTATTCAGCAGGCCCATACATCAGAGTCCAATCAGCAGCCCCTTACATCAACGTCCCATTACCAGCCCCCTACATCAGAGTCCCATCACAAGCCCCTTACATCAGAGTCCCATCAGAGCCCCTTACATCAGAGCCCTATCAGAATCCCCTTACATCAGAGACCCATCAGCAGCCCCTTACATCAGAGTCCTATCACCTGTCCCCTTACATCAGAGTCCCATCACCAGCCCCTTACATCAGAATCTCATCACCAGCCCAATACAGAGTGTCCCAACACCAGGACCTTACATCAGAGACCCATCACCAGCCCCTCACATCAGAGTCCCATCAACAGCCCCTTACATCACAATCCCGTCACCTGCCCAATACAGAATGTCCAAACACCAGGACCTTACAACAAAGTCCCATCACCAGCCAACTAACATCATAGTACTATCACCAGCCCCTCACATCAGAGTCCCATCAGTAGCCCCTTACATCAGAGTCCCATCACCAGCCAACTAACATCAGAGTAACATCACCAGCACCTCACATCAGAGTCCCATCAGCAGCCCCCTGCATCAGAGTCCATTCAGCAGCCCCATACATCTGAGTCCAATCAGCAGCCCCATACATCAGAGTCCAATCAGCAGCCCCTTACATCAGCATCCCATTAACTGCCCCCTACATCAGAGTTCCATCAACAGTCCTTTATATCAGAGTTCCATCAGCAGCCCCTTACATCAGAGTCCCATCAGCAGCCCCTTACATCAGAGTCCCATCAGAGCCCCTTACATCAGAGTCCTATCAGAATCCCCTTACATCAGAATCCCGTCACCTGCCCAATACAGAATGTCCAAACACCAGGACCTTACAACAAAGTCCCATCACCAGCCAACTAACATCAAAGTACCATCACCAGCCCCTTACATCAGAGTACCATCACCAGCCAACTAACATCAGAGTAACATCACCAGCACCTCACATCAGAGTCCCATCAGCAGCCCCCTGCATCAGAGTCCATTCAGCAGCCCCATACATCAGAGTCCAATCAGCAGCCCCTTACATCAGCGTCCCATTAACAGCCCCCTACATCAGAGTTCCATCAACAGTCCCTTATTGATATAAGCAGCAGCAGCATCACCAGTACCTTACATCAGCGTCCCATTAACAGCCCCCTACATCAGAGTTCCATTAGCAGCCCCTTACATCAGAGTCCCATCAGCAGCCCCTTACATCAGAGTCCCATCAGAGCCCCTTACATCAGAGTGCTATCAGAATCCCCTTTCATCAGAGTCCCATCAGCAGCCCCCTACATCAGAGTCCCATCAGCAGCCCCTTACATCATAGTCCCATCACCTGTCAACTTACATCAGAGTCCCATCAGCAGCCCCTTACATCAGTCTATTCACCAGGCCCTTACATCAGCGTCCCATTAACAGCCCCCTACATCAGAGTTCCATCAACAGTACCTTACATCAGAGTCCCATCAGCAGCCCCTTACATCAGAGTCCGATCACTAGCCCCTTTACATCAAAGTCCCATCACCTGTCAACTTACATCAGAGTCTATTCCGAGTTCCATCAACAGTCCCTTATATCAGAGTTCCATCAGCAACCCCTTACATCAGAGTCCATTCAGCAGCCCCTTACATCAAAGTCCAATAAGCGGCACCTTACTTCAGACTCCCATCACCAGGCCCCTTACATCAGAGTCCCATCAGCAGCCCCTTGCATCAGAGTCCCATCAGCAGCCCCTTACATCAGAGTCCCATCAGCAGCCCCTTACATCAGAGTGCCATCAGCAGCCCCTTACATCAAAGTCCAATCAGCGGCCCCTTACTTCAGACTCCCATCACCAGGCCCCTTACATCAGAGTCCCATCAGCAGCCCCTTGCATCAGAGTCCATTCAGCAGCCCCATACATCAGAGTCCAATCAGCAGCCCCTTACATCAGCGTCCCATTAACAGCCCCCTACATCCGAGTTCCATCAACAGTCCCTTATATCAGAGTTCCATCAGCAGCCCCTTACATCAGAGTCCCATCAGCAGCCCCTTACATCAGAGTCTATTCAGCAGGCCCATACATCTGAGTCCAATCAGCAGCCCCATACTTTAGAGTCCAATCAGCAGCCCCTTACATCAACGTCCCATTAACAGCCCCATACATCAGAGTTCCATCAACAGTCCCTTACATCAGAGTCCCATCAGCAGCCCCTTACATCAGAGTCCTATCAGCAGCCCCTTACATCAGAATCCCATCACTAGCCCCTTACAACAGAGTCCCATCAGCAGCCCCCTACATCAGAGTCCCATCAGCAGCCCCTTACATCAGAGTCCCATCACCTGTCAACTTACATCAGAGTCCCATCACACGCCCCTTACATCAGCATCCCATCACCAGCCCAAAACAGTGTGTCCCAACACCAGGACCTTACATCAGAGACCCATCAGCAGCCCCTTACATCAGAGTGCCATCAGCAGCCCCTTACATCAAAGTCCAATCAGCGGCCCCTTACTTCAGACTCCCATCACCAGGCCCCTTACATCAGAGTCCCATCAGCAGCCCCTTGCATCATAGTCCATTCAGCAACCCCATACATCTGAGTCCAATCAGCAGCCCCATACATCAGAGTCCAATCAGCAGCCCCTTACATCAGCATCCCATTAACAGCCCCCTACATCAGAGTTCCATCAACAGTCCCTTACATCCGAGTTCCATCAGCAGCCCCTTACATCAGAGTCCCATCAGCTGCCCCTTACATCAGAGTCCCATCAGTAGCCCCTTACATCAGATTCCCATCAGAGACCCTTACATCAGAGTACTATCAGAATTCCCTTTCATCAGAGTAACATCAGCAGCCCCCTACATCAGAGTCCCATCAGCAGCCCCTTACATCAGAGTCCCATCACCTGTCAACTTACATCAGAGTCCCATCAGCAGCCCCTTACATCAGATTCTATTCAGCAGGCCCATACATCAGAGTCCAATCAGCAGCCCCTTACATCAACGTCCCATTAACAGCCCCCTACATCAGAGTCCCATCACAAGCCCCTTACATCAGAGTCCCATCAGATCCCCTTACATCAGAGCCCTATCAGAATCCCCTTACATCAGAGACCCATCAGCAGCCCCTTACATCAGAGTCCTATCACCTGTCCCCTTACATCAGAGTCCCATCACCAGCCCCTTACATCAGAATCTCATCAGCAGCCCAATACAGAGTGTCCCAACACCAGGACCTTACATCAGAGACCCATCACCAGCCCCTCACATCACAGTCCCATCAACAGCCCCTTACATCACAATCCCGTCACCTGCCCAATACAGAATGTCCAAACACCAGGACCTTACAACAAAGTCCCATCACCAGCCAACTAACATCCTAGTACTATCACCAGCCCCTCACATCAGAGTCCCATCAGCAGCCCCTTACATCAGAGTCCCATCACCTGTCAACTTACATCAGAGTCCCATCAGCAGCCCCTTACATCAGAGTCTATTCAGCAGGCCCATACATCTGAGTCCAATCAGCAGACCCTTACATCAGCGTCCCATTAACAGCCCCCTACAGCAGAGTTCCATCAACAGTCCCTTACATCAGAGTCCCATCAGCAGCCCCTTACATCAGAGTCCCATCACTAGCCCCTTACATCAGAGTCCCATCAGCAGCCCCCTACATCAGAGTCCCATCAGCAGCCCCTTACATCAGAGTCCCATCACCTGTCAACTTACATCAGAGTCCCATCACCAGCCCCTTACATCAGCATCCCATCACCAGCCCAATACAGTGTGTCCCAAAACCAGTACCTTACATCAGAGACCCATCAGCAGCCCCTTACATCAGAGTGCCATCAGCAGCCCCTTACATCAAAGTCCAATCAGCGGCCCCTTACTTCAGACTCCCATCACCAGGCCCCTTACATCAGAGTCCCATCAGCAGCCCCTTACATCAGAGTCTATTCAGCAGGCCCATACATCAGAGTCCAATCAGCAGCCCCTTACATCAATGTCCCATTAACAGCCCCCTACATCAGAGTCCCATCACAAGCCCCTTACATCAGAGTCCCATCAGAGCCCCTTACATCAGAGCCCTATCAGAATCCCCTTACATCAGAGACCCATCAGCAGCCCCTTACATCTGAGTCCTATCACCTGTCCCCTTACATCAGAGTCCCATCACCAGCCCCTTACATTAGAATCTCATCACCAGCCCAATACAGAGTGTCAAAACACCAGGACCTTACATCAGAGACCCATCACCAGCCCTTCACATCAGAGTCCCATCAACAGCCCCTTACATCACAATCCCGTCACCTGCCCAATACAGAATGTCCAAACACCAGGACCTTACAACAAAGTCCCATCACCAGCCAACTAACATCATAGTACTATCACCAGCCCCTCACATCAGAGTCCCATCAGCAGCCCCTTACATCAGAGTCCCATCACCAGCCAACTAACATCAGAGTAACATCACCTGTCAACTTACATCAGAGTCCCATCACCAGCCCCTTACATCAGCATCCCATCACCAGCCCAAAACAGTGTGTCCCAACACCAGGACCTTACATCAGAGACCCATCAGCAGCCCCTTACATCAGAGTGCCATCAGCAGCCCCTTACATCAAAGTCCAATCAGCGGCCCCTTACTTCAGACTCCCATCACCAGGCCCCTTACATCAGAGTCCCATCAGCAGCCCCTTGCATCATATTCCATTCAGCAGCCCCATACATCTGAGTCCAATCAGCAGCCCCATACATCAGAGTCCAATCAGCAGCCCCTTACATCAGCATCCCATTAACAGCCCCCTACATCAAACTTCCATCAACAGTCCCTTACATCCGAGTTCCATCAGCAGCCCCTTACATCAGAGTCCCATCAGCTGCCCCTTACATCAGAGTCCCATCAGAGACCCTTACATCAGAGTGCTATCAGAATCCCCTTTCATCAGAGTAACATCAGCAGCCCCCTACATCAGAGTCCCATCAGCAGCCCCTTACATCAGAGTCCCATCACCTGTCAACTTACATCAGAGTCCCATCAGCAGCCCCTTACATCAGAGTCTATTCAGCAGGCCCATACATTAGAGTCCAATCAGCAGCCCCTACATCAACGTCCCATTAACAGCCCCCTACATCAGAGTCCCATCACAAGCCCCTTACATCAGAGTCCCATCAGAGCCCATTACATCAGAGCCCTATCAGAATCCCCTTACATCAGAGACCCATCAGCAGCCCCTTACATCAGAGTCCTATCACCTGTCCCCTTACATCAGAGTCCCATCACCAGCCCCTTACATCAGAATCTCATCACCAGCCCAATACAGAGTGTCCCAACACCAGGACCTTACATCAGAGACCCATCACCAGCCCTTCACATCAGAGTCCCATCAACAGCCCCTTACATCACAATCCCGTCACCTGCCCAATACAGAATGTCCAAACACCAGGACCTTACAACAAAGTCCCATCACCAGCCAACTAACATCATAGTACTATCACCTGCCCCTCACATCAGAGTCCCATCAGCAGCCCCTTACATCAGAGTCCCATCACCAGCCAACTAACATCAGAGTAACATCACCAGCACCTCACATCAGAGTCCCATCAGCAGCCCCTTACATCAGAATCCCATCACTAGCCCCTTACATCAGAGTCCCATCAGCAGCCCCCTACATCAGAGTCCCATCAGCAGCCCCTTACATCAGAGTCCCATCACCTGTCAACTTACATCAGAGTCCCATCACCAGCCCCTTACATCAGCAGCCCATCACCAGCCCAAAACAGTGTGTCCCAACCCCAGGACCTTACATCAGAGACCCATCAGCAGCCCCTTACATCAGAGTGCCATCAGCAGCCCCTTACATCAAAGTCCAATCAGCGGCCCCTTACTTCAGACTCCCATCACCAGGCCTCTTACATCAGAGTCCCATCAGCAGCCCCTTGCATCATAGTCCATTCAGCAGCCCCATACATCTGAGTCCAATCAGCAGCCTCATACATCAGAGTCCAATCAGCAGCCCCTTACATCAGCATCCCATTAACAGCCCCCTACATCAGAGTTCCATCAACAGTCCCTTACATCCGAGTTCCATCAGCAGCCCCTTACATCAGAGTCCCATCAGCAGCCCCTTACATCAGAGTCCCATCACCTGTCAACTTACATCAGAGTCCCATCAGCAGCCCCTTACATCAGAGTCTATTCAGCAGGCCCATACATCAGAGTCCAATCAGCAGCCCCTTACATCAACGTCCCATTAACAGCCCCCTACATCAGAGTCCCATCACAAGCCCCTTACATCAGAGTCCCATCAGAGCCCCTTACATCAGAGCCCTATCAGAATCCCCTTACATCAGAGACCCATCAGCAGCCCCTTACATCAGAGTCCTATCACCTGTCCCCTTACATCAGAGTCCCATCACCAGCCCCTTACATCAAAATCTCATCACCAGCCCAATACAGAGTGTCCCAACACCAGGACCTTACATCAGAGACCCATCACCAGCCCTTCACATCAGAGTCCCATCAACAGCCCCTTACATCACAATCCCGTCACCTGCCCAATACAGAATGTCCAAACACCAGGACCTTACAACAAAGTCCCATCACCAGCCAACTAACATCATAGTACTATCACCAGCCCCTCACATCAGAGTCCCATCAGCAGCCCCTTACATCAGAGTCCCATCACCAGCCAACTAACATCAGAGTAACATCACCTGTCAACTTACATCACAGTCCCATCACCAGCCCCTTACATCAGCATCCCATCACCAGCCCAAAACAGTGTGTCCCAACACCAGGACCTTACATCAGAGACCCATCAGCAGCCCCTTACATCAGAGTGCCATCAGCAGCCCCTTACATCAAAGTCCAATCAGCGGCCCCTTACTTCAGACTCCCATCACCAGGCCCCTTACATCAGAGTCCCATCAGCAGCCCCTTGCATCATAGTCCATTCAGCAGCCCCATACATCTGAGTCCAATCAGCAGCCCCATACATCAGAGTCCAATCAGCAGCCCCTTACATCAGCATCCCATTAACAGCCCCCTACATCAGAGTTCCATCAACAGTCCCTTACATCCGAGTTCCATCAGCAGCCCCTTACATCAGAGTCCCATCAGCTGCCCCTTACATCAGAGACCCATCAGCAGCCCCTTACATCAGAGTCCTATCACCTGTCCCCTTACATCAGAGTCCCATCACCAGCCCCTTACATCAGAATCTCATCACCAGCCCAATACAGAGTGTCCCAACACCAGGACCTTACATCAGAGACCCATCACCAGCCCCTCACATCAGAGTCCCATCAACAGCCCCTTACATCACAATCCCGTCACCTGCCCAATACAGAATGTCCAAACACCAGGACCTTACAACAAAGTCCCATCACCAGCCAACTAACATCATAGTACTATCACCAGCCCCTCACATCAGAGTCCCATCAGTAGCCCCTTACATCAGAGTCCCATCACCAGCCAACTAACATCAGAGTAACATCACCAGCACCTCACATCAGAGTCCCATCAGCAGCCCCCTGCATCAGAGTCCATTCAGCAGCCCCATACATCTGAGTCCAATCAGCAGCCCCATACATCAGAGTCCAATCAGCAGCCCCTTACATCAGCATCCCATTAACTGCCCCCTACATCAGAGTTCCATCAACAGTCCTTTATATCAGAGTTCCATCAGCAGCCCCTTACATCAGAGTCCCATCAGCAGCCCCTTACATCAGAGTCCCATCAGAGCCCCTTACATCAGAGTGCTATCAGAATCCCCTTTCATCAGAGTCCCATTAGCAGCCCCCTACATCAGAGTCCCATCAGCAGCCTCTTACATCAGAGTCCCATCACCTGTCAACTTACATCAGAGTCCCATCAGCAGCCCCTTACATCAGAGTCTATTCAGCAGGCCCATACATCAGAGTCCAATCAGCAGCCCCTTACATCAATGTCCCATTAACAGCCCCCTACATCAGAGTCCCATCACAAGCCCCTTACATCAGAGTCCCATCAGAGCCCCTTACATCAGAGCCCTATCAGAATCCCCTTACATCAGAGACCCATCAGCAGCCCCTTACATCTGAGTCCTATCACCTGTCCCCTTACATCAGAGTCCCATCACCAGCCCCTTACATTAGAATCTCATCACCAGCCCAATACAGAGTGTCAAAACACCAGGACCTTACATCAGAGACCCATCACCAGCCCTTCACATCAGAGTCCCATCAACAGCCCCTTACATCACAATCCCGTCACCTGCCCAATACAGAATGTCCAAACACCAGGACCTTACAACAAAGTCCCATCACCAGCCAACTAACATCATAGTACTATCACCAGCCCCTCACATCAGAGTCCCATCAGCAGCCCCTTACATCAGAGTCCCATCACCAGCCAACTAACATCAGAGTAACATCACCTGTCAACTTACATCAGAGTCCCATCACCAGCCCCTTACATCAGCATCCCATCACCAGCCCAAAACAGTGTGTCCCAACACCAGGACCTTACATCAGAGACCCATCAGCAGCCCCTTACATCAGAGTGCCATCAGCAGCCCCTTACATCAAAGTCCAATCAGCAGCCCCTTACATCAGCATCCCATTAACAGCCCCCTACATCAAACTTCCATCAACAGTCCCTTACATCCGAGTTCCATCAGCAGCCCCTTACATCAGAGTCCCATCAGCTGCCCCTTACATCAGAGTCCCATCAGAGACCCTTACATCAGAGTGCTATCAGAATCCCCTTTCATCAGAGTAACATCAGCAGCCCCCTACATCAGAGTCCCATCAGCAGCCCCTTACATCAGAGTCCCATCACCTGTCAACTTACATCAGAGTCCCATCAGCAGCCCCTTACATCAGAGTCTATTCAGCAGGCCCATACATTAGAGTCCAATCAGCAGCCCCTACATCAACGTCCCATTAACAGCCCCCTACATCAGAGTCCCATCACAAGCCCCTTACATCAGAGTCCCATCAGAGCCCATTACATCAGAGCCCTATCAGAATCCCCTTACATCAGAGACCCATCAGCAGCCCCTTACATCAGAGTCCTATCACCTGTCCCCTTACATCAGAGTCCCATCAGCTGCCCCTTACATCAGAGTCCCATCAGAGACCCTTACATCAGAGTGCTATCAGAATCCCCTTTCATCAGAGTAACATCAGCAGCCCCCTACATCAGAGTCCCATCAGCAGCCCCTTACATCAGAGTCCCATCACCTGTCAACTTACATCAGAGTCCCATCAGCAGCCCCTTACATCAGAGTCTATTCAGCAGGCCCATACATTAGAGTCCAATCAGCAGCCCCTACATCAACGTCCCATTAACAGCCCCCTACATCAGAGTCCCATCACAAGCCCCTTACATCAGAGTCCCATCAGAGCCCATTACATCAGAGCCCTATCAGAATCCCCTTACATCAGAGACCCATCAGCAGCCCCTTACATCAGAGTCCTATCACCTGTCAACTTACATCAGAGTCCCATCACCAGCCCCTTACATCAGCATCCCATCACCAGCCCAAAACAGTGTGTCCCAACACCAGGACCTTACATCAGAGACCCATCAGCAGCCCCTTACATCAGAGTGCCATCAGCAGCCCCTTACATCAAAGTCCAATCAGCGGCCCCTTACTTCAGACTCCCATCACCAGGCCCCTTACATCAGAGTCCCATCAGCAGCCCCTTGCATCATAGTCCATTCAGCAGCCCCATACATCTGAGTCCAATCAGCAGCCCCATACATCAGAGTCCAATCAGCAGCCCCTTACATCAGCATCCCATTAACAGCCCCCTACATCAAACTTCCATCAACAGTCCCTTACATCCGAGTTCCATCAGCAGCCCCTTACATCAGAGTCCCATCAGCTGCCCCTTACATCAGAGTCCCATCAGAGACCCTTACATCAGAGTGCTATCAGAATCCCCTTTCATCAGAGTAACATCAGCAGCCCCCTACATCAGAGTCCCATCAGCAGCCCCTTACATCAGAGTCCCATCACCTGTCAACTTACATCAGAGTCCCATCAGCAGCCCCTTACATCAGAGTCTATTCAGCAGGCCCATACATCAGAGTCCAATCAGCAGCCCCTTACATCAACGTCCCATTAACAGCCCCCTACATCAGAGTCCCATCACAAGCCCCTTACATCAGAGTCCCATCAGAGCCCATTACATCAGAGCCCTATCAGAATCCCCTTACATCAGAGACCCATCAGCAGCCCCTTACATCAGAGTCCTATCACCTGTCCCCTTACATCAGAGTCCCATCACCAGCCCCTTACATCAGAATCTCATCACCAGCCCAATACAGAGTGTCCCAACACCAGGACCTTACATCAGAGACCCATCACCAGCCCTTCACATCAGAGTCCCATCAACAGCCCCTTACATCACAATCCCGTCACCTGCCCAATACAGAATGTCCAAACACCAGGACCTTACAACAAAGTCCCATCACCAGCCAACTAACATCATAGTACTATCACCTGCCCCTCACATCAGAGTCCCATCAGCAGCCCCTTACATCAGAGTCCCATCACCAGCCAACTAACATCAGAGTAACATCACCAGCACCTCACATCAGAGTCCCATCAGCAGCCCCTTACATCAGAATCCCATCACTAGCCCCTTACATCAGAGTCCCATCAGCAGCCCCCTACATCAGAGTCCCATCAGCAGCCCCTTACATCAGAGTCCCATCACCTGTCAACTTACATCAGAGTCCCATCACCAGCCCCTTACATCAGCAGCCCATCACCAGCCCAAAACAGTGTGTCCCAACACCAGGACCTTACATCAGAGACCCATCAGCAGCCCCTTACATCAGAGTGCCATCAGCAGCCCCTTACATCAAAGTCCAATCAGCGGCCCCTTACTTCAGACTCCCATCACCAGGCCTCTTACATCAGAGTCCCATCAGCAGCCCCTTGCATCATAGTCCATTCAGCAGCCCCATACATCTGAGTCCAATCAGCAGCCTCATACATCAGAGTCCAATCAGCAGCCCCTTACAACAGCATCCCATTAACAGCCCCCTACATCAGAGTTCCATCAACAGTCCCTTACATCCGAGTTCCATCAGCAGCCCCTTACATCAGAGTCCCATCAGCAGCCCCTTACATCAGAGTCCCATCACCTGTCAACTTACATCAGAGTCCCATCAGCAGCCCCTTACATCAGAGTCTATTCAGCAGGCCCATACATCAGAGTCCAATCAGCAGCCCCTTACATCAACGTCCCATTAACAGCCCCCTACATCAGAGTCCCATCACAAGCCCCTTACATCAGAGTCCCATCAGAGCCCCTTACATCAGAGCCCTATCAGAATCCCCTTACATCAGAGACCCATCAGCAGCCCCTTACATCAGAGTCCTATCACCTGTCCCCTTACATCAGAGTCCCATCACCAGCCCCTTACATCAGAATCTCATCACCAGCCCAATACAGAGTGTCCCAACACCAGGACCTTACATCAGAGACCCATCACCAGCCCTTCACATCAGAGTCCCATCAACAGCCCCTTACATCACAATCCCGTCACCTGCCCAATACAGAATGTCCAAACACCAGGACCTTACAACAAAGTCCCATCACCAGCCAACTAACATCATAGTACTATCACCAGCCCCTCACATCAGAGTCCCATCAGCAGCCCCTTACATCAGAGTCCCATCACCAGCCAACTAACATCAGAGTAACATCACCTGTCAACTTACATCACAGTCCCATCACCAGCCCCTTACATCAGCATCCCATCACCAGCCCAAAACAGTGTGTCCCAACACCAGGACCTTACATCAGAGACCCATCAGCAGCCCCTTACATCAGAGTGCCATCAGCAGCCCCTTACATCAAAGTCCAATCAGCGGCCCCTTACTTCAGACTCCCATCACCAGGCCCCTTACATCAGAGTCCCATCAGCAGCCCCTTGCATCATAGTCCATTCAGCAGCCCCATACATCTGAGTCCAATCAGCAGCCCCATACATCAGAGTCCAATCAGCAGCCCCTTACATCAGCATCCCATTAACAGCCCCCTACATCAGAGTTCCATCAACAGTCCCTTACATCCGAGTTCCATCAGCAGCCCCTTACATCAGAGTCCCATCAGCTGCCCCTTACATCAGAGTCCCATCAGAGACCCTTACATCAGAGTCCTATCACCTGTCCCCTTACATCAGAGTCCCATCACCAGCCCCTTTACATCAGAATCTCATCACCAGCCCAATACAGAGTGTCCCAACACCAGGACCTTACATCAGAGACCCATCACCAGCCCTTCACATCAGAGTCCCATCAACAGCCCCTTACATCACAATCCCGTCACCTGCCCAATACAGAATGTCCAAACACCAGGACCTTACAACAAAGTCCCATCACCAGCCAACTAACATCATAGTACTATCACCAGCCCCTCACATCAGAGTCCCATCAGCAGCCCCTTACATCAGAATCCCATCACTAGCCCCTTACATCAGAGTCCCATCAGCAGCCCCCTACATCAGAGTCCCATCAGCAGCCCCTTACATCAGAGTCCCATCAGCAGCCCCTTACATCAGAGTCCCATCACCTGCTAACTTACATCAGAGTCCCATCACCAGCCCCTTACATCAGCATCCCATCACCAGCCCAAAACAGTGTGTCCCAACACCAGGACCTTACATCAGAGACCCATCAGCAGCCCCTTACATCAGAGTGCCATCAGCAGCCCCTTACATCAAAGTCCAATCAGCGGCCCCTTACTTCAGACTCCCATCACCAGGCCCCTTACATCAGAGTCCCATCAGCAGCCCCTTGCATCATAGTCCATTCAGCAGCCCCATACATCTGAGTCCAATCAGCAGCCCCATACATCAGAGTCCAATCAGCAGCCCCTTACATCAGCATCCCATTAACAGCCCCCTACATCAGAGTTCCATCAACAGTCCCTTACATCCGAGTTCCATCAGCAGCCCCTTACATCAGAGTCCCATCAGCTGCCCCTTACATCAGAGTCCCATCAGAGACCCTTACATCAGAGTGCTATCAGAATCCCCTTTCATCAGAGTAACATCAGCAGCCCCCTACATCAGAGTCCCATCAGCAGCCCCTTACATCAGAGTCCCATCACCTGTCAACTTACATCAGAGTCCCATCAGCAGCCCCTTACATCAGAGTCTATTCAGCAGGCCCATACATCAGAGTCCAATCAGCAGCCCCTTACATCAACGTCCCATTACCAGCCCTCTACATCAGAGTCCCATCACAAGCCCCTTACATCAGAGTCCCATCAGAGCCCCTTACATCAGAGCCCTATCAGAATCCCCTTACATCAGAGACCCATCAGCAGCCCCTTACATCAGAGTCCTATCACCTGTCCCCTTACATCAGAGTCCCATCACCAGCCCCTTACATCAGAATCTCATCACCAGCCCAATACAGAGTGTCCCAACACCAGGACCTTACATCAGAGACCCATCACCAGCCCCTCACATCAGAGTCCCATCAACAGCCCCTTACATCACAATCCCGTCACCTGCCCAATACAGAATGTCCAAACACCAGGACCTTACAACAAAGTCCCATCACCAGCCAACTAACATCATAGTACTATCACCAGCCCCTCACATCAGAGTCCCATCAGTAGCCCCTTACATCAGAGTCCCATCACCAGCCAACTAACATCAGAGTAACATCACCAGCACCTCACATCAGAGTCCCATCAGCAGCCCCCTGCATCAGAGTCCATTCAGCAGCCCCATACATCTGAGTCCAATCAGCAGCCCCATACATCAGAGTCCAATCAGCAGCCCCTTACATCAGCATCCCATTAACTGCCCCCTACATCAGAGTTCCATCAACAGTCCTTTATATCAGAGTTCCATCAGCAGCCCCTTACATCAGAGTCCCATCAGCAGCCCCTTACATCAGAGTCCCATCAGAGCCCCTTACATCAGAGTGCTATCAGAATCCCCTTTCATCAGAGTCCCATTAGCAGCCCCCTACATCAGAGTCCCATCAGCAGCCTCTTACATCAGAGTCCCATCACCTGTCAACTTACATCAGAGTCCCATCAGCAGCCTCTTACATCAGAGTCTATTCAGCAGGCCCATACATCTGAGTCCAATCAGCAGACCCATACATCAGAGTCCAATCAGCAGCCCCTTACATCAGCGTCCCATTAACAGCCCCCTACAGCAGAGTTCCATCAACAGTCCCTTACATCAGAGTCCCATCAGCAGCCCCTTACATCAGAGTCCCATCACTAGCCCCTTACATCAGAGTCCCATCAGCAGCCCCCTACATCAGAGTCCCATCAGCAGCCCCTTACATCAGAGTCCCATCACCTGTCAACTTACATCAGAGTCCCATCACCAGCCCCTTACATCAGCATCCCATCACCAGCCCAATACAGTGTGTCCCAAAACCAGTACCTTACATCAGAGACCCATCAGCAGCCCCTTACATCAGAGTGCCATCAGCAGCCCCTTACATCAAAGTCCAATCAGCGGCCCCTTACTTCAGATTCCCATCACCAGGCCCCTTACATCAGAGTCCCATCAGCAGCCCCTTACATCAGAGTCTATTCAGCAGGCCCATACATCAGAGTCCAATCAGCAGCCCCTTACATCAATGTCCCATTAACAGCCCCCTACATCAGAGTCCCATCACAAGCCCCTTACATCAGAGTCCCATCAGAGCCCCTCACATCAGAGCCCTATCAGAATCCCCTTACATCAGAGACCCATCAGCAGCCCCTTACATCTGAGTCCTATCACCTGTCCCCTTACATCAGAGTCCCATCACCAGCCCCTTACATTAGAATCTCATCACCAGCCCAATACAGAGTGTCCCAACACCAGGACCTTACATCAGAGACCCATCACCAGCCCTTCACATCAGAGTCCCATCAACAGCCCCTTACATCACAATCCCGTCACCTGCCCAATACAGAATGTCCAAACACCAGGACCTTACAACAAAGTCCCATCACCAGCCAACTAACATCATAGTACTATCACCAGCCCCTCACATCAGAGTCCCATCAGCAGCCCCTTACATCAGAGTCCCATCACCAGCCAACTAACATCAGAGTAACATCACCTGTCAACTTACATCAGAGTCCCATCACCAGCCCCTTACATCAGCATCCCATCACCAGCCCAAAACAGTGTGTCCCAAAACCAGGACCTTACATCAGAGACCCATCAGCAGCCCCTTACATCAGAGTGCCATCAGCAGCCCCTTACATCAAAGTCCAATCAGCGGCCCCTTACTTCAGACTCCCATCACCAGGCCCCTTACATCAGAGTCCCATCAGCAGCCCCTTGCATCATAGTCCATTCAGCAGCCCCATACATCTGAGTCCAATCAGCAGCCCCATACATCAGAGTCCAATCAGCAGCCCCTTACATCAGCATCCCATTAACAGCCCCCTACATCAGAGTTCCATCAACAGTCCCTTACATCCGATTTCCATCAGCAGCCCCTTACATCAGAGTCCCATCAGCTGCCCCTTACATCAGAGTCCCATCAGAGACCCTTACATCAGAGTGCTATCAGAATCCCCTTTCATCAGAGTAACATCAGCAGCCCCCTACATCAGAGTCCCATCAGCAGCCCCTTACATCAGAGTCCCATCACCTGTCAACTTACATCAGAGTCCCATCAGCAGCCCCTTACATCAGAGTCTATTCAGCAGGCCCATACATCAGAGTCCAATCAGCAGCCCCTTACATCAACGTCCCATTAACAGCCCCCTACATCAGAGTCCCATCACAAGCCCCTTACATCAGAGTCCCATCAGAGCCCCTTACATCAGAGCCCTATCAGAATCCCCTTACATCAGAGACCCATCAGCAGCCCCTTACATCAGAGTCCTATCACCTGTCCCCTTACATCAGAGTCCCATCACCAGCCCCTTACATCAGAATCTCATCACCAGCCCAATACAGAGTGTCCCAACACCAGGACCTTACATCAGAGACCCATCACCAGCCCCTTACATCAGAGTCCCATCACCTGTCAACTTACATCAGAGTCCCATCAGCAGCCCCTTACATCAGTCTATTCAGCAGGCCCTTACATCAGCGTCCCATTAACAGCCCCCTACATCAGAGTTCCATCAACAGTACCTTACATCAGAGTCCCATCAGCAGCCTCTTACATCAGAGTCCTATCAGAAGCCCCTTACATCAGAGTCCCATCACCTGTCAACTTACATCAGAGTCCCATCACAAGCCCCTTACATCAGCATCCCATCACCAGCCCAATACAGTGTCCCAACACCAGGACCTTACATCAGGGACCGATCAGCAGCCCCTTACATCAGAGTGCCATCAGCAGCCCCTTACATCAAAGTCCAATCAGCGGCCCCTTACTTCAGACTCCCATCACCAGGACCCTTACATCAGAGTCCCATCAGCAGCCCCTTGCATCAGAGTCCATTCAACAGCCCCATACATCTTAGTCCAATCAGCAGCCCCATACATCAGAGTCCAATCAGCAGCCCCTTACATCAGCGTCCCATTAACAGCCCCCTACATCAGAGTTCCATCAACAGTCCCTTATATCAGAGTTCCATCAGCAGCCCCTTACATCAGAGTCCCATCAGCAGCCCCTTACATCAGAGTCCCATCAGAGCCCCTTACATCAGAGTGCTATCAGAATCCCCTTTCATCAAAGTAACATCAGCAGCCCCCTACAGCACAGTCCCATCAGCAGCCCCTTACATCAGAGTCCCATCACCTGTCAACTTACATCAGAGTCCCATCAGCAGCCCCTTACATCAGAGTCTATTCAGCAGGCCCATACATCTGAGTCCAATCAGCAGCCCCATACTTTAGAGTACAATCAGCAGCCCCTTACATCAATGTCCCATTAACAGCCCCCTACATCAGAGTTCCATCAACAGTCCCTCACATCAGAGTCCCATCAGCAGCCCCTTACATCAGAGTCCTATCAGCAGCCCCTTATATCAGAATCCCATCACTAGCCCCTTACATCAGAGTCCCATCAGCAGCCCCCTACATCAGAGTCCCATCAGCAGCCCCTTACATCAGAGTCCCATCACCTGTCAACTTACATCAGAGTCCCATCACACGCCCCTTACATCAGCATCCCATCACCAGCCCAAAACAGTGTGTCCCAACACCAGGACCTTACATCAGAGACCCATCAGCAGCCCCTTACATCAGAGTGCCATCAGCAGCCCCTTACATCAAAGTCCAATCAGCGGCCCCTTACTTCAGACTCCCATCACCAGGCCCCTTACATCAGAGTCCCATCAGCAGCCCCTTGCATCATAGTCCATTCAGCAGCCCCATACATCTGAGTCCAATCAGCAGCCCCATACATCAGAGTCCAATCAGCAGCCCCTTACATCAGCATCCCATTAACAGCCCCCTACATCAGAGTTCCATCAACAGTCCCTTACATCCGAGTTCCATCAGCAGCCCCTTACATTAGAGTCCCATCAGCAGCCCCTTACATCAGAGTCCCATCAGTAGCCCCTTACATCAGATTCCCATCAGAGACCCTTACATCAGAGTGCTATCAGAATTCCCTTTCATCAGAGTAACATCAGCAGCCCCCTACATCAGAGTCCCATCAGCAGCCCCTTACATCAGAGTCCCATCACCTGTCAACTTACATCAGAGTCCCATCAGCAGCCCCTTACATCAGATTCTATTCAGCAGGCCCATACATCAGAGTCCAATCAGCAGCCCCTTACATCAACGTCCCATTAACAGCCCCCTACATCAGAGTCCCATCACAAGCCCCTTACATCAGAGTCCCATCAGATCCCCTTACATCAGAGCCCTATCAGAATCCCCTTACATCAGAGACCCATCAGCAGCCCCTTACATCAGAGTCCTATCACCTGTCCCCTTACATCAGAGTCCCATCACCAGCCCCTTACATCAGAATCTCATCACCAGCCCAATACAGAGTGTCCCAACACCAGGACCTTACATCAGAGACCCATCACCAGCCCCTCACATCAGAGTCCCATCAACAGCCCCTTACATCACAATCCCGTCACCTGCCCAATACAGAATGTCCAAACACCAGGACCTTACAACAAAGTCCCATCACCAGCCAACTAACATCATAGTACTATCACCAGCCCCTCACATCAGAGTCCCATCAGCAGCCCCTTACATCAGAGTCCCATCACCAGCCAACTAACATCAGAGTAACATCACCAGCACCTCACATCAGAGTCCCATCAACAGCCCCCTGCATCAGAGTCCATTCAGCAGCCCCATACATCTGAGTCCAATCAGCAGCCCCATACATCAGAGTCCAATCAGCAGCCCCTTACATAAGCGTCCCATTAACTGCCCCCTACATCAGAGTTCCATCAACAGTCCCTTATATCAGAGTTCCATCAGCAGCCCCTTACATCAGAGTCCCATCAGCAGCCCCTTACATCAGAGTCCCATCAGAGACCCTTATATCAGAGTGCTATCAGAATCCCCTTTCATTAGAGTCCCATTAGCAGCCCCCTATATCAGAGTCCCATCAGCAGCCTCTTACATCAGAGTCCCATCACCTGTCAACTTACATCAGAGTCCCATCAGCAGCCCCTTACATCAGAGTCTATTCAGCAGGCCCATACATCTGAGTCCAATCAGCAGCCCCATACATCAGAGTCCAATCAGCAGCCCCTTACATCAGCGTCCCATTAACAGCCCCCTACATCAGAGTTCCATCAACAGTCCCTTACATCAGAGTCCCATCAGCAGCCCCTTACATCAGAGTCCCATCACTAGCCCCTTACATCAGAGTCCCATCAGCAGCCCCCTACATCAGAGTCCCATCAGCAGCCCCTTACATCAGAGTCCCATCACCTGTCAACTTACATCAGAGTCCCATCACCAGCCCCTTACATCAGCATCCCATCACCAGCCCAATACAGTGTGTCCCAACACCAGTACCTTACATCAGAGACCCATCAGCAGCCCCTTACATCAGAGTGCCATCAGCAGCCCCTTACATCAAAGTCCAATCAGCGGCCCCTTACTTCAGACTCCCATCACCAGGCCCCTTACATCAGAGTCCCATCAGCAGCCCCTTCCATCAGAGTCCATTCAGCAGCCCCATACATCTGAGTCCAATCAGCAGCCCCATACATCAGAGTCCAATCAGCAGCCCCTTACTTCAGCGTCCCATTAACAGCCCCCTACACCCGGGTTCCATCAACAGTCCCTTATATCAGAGTTCCATCAGCAGCCCCTTACATCAGAGTCCCATCAGCAGCCCCTTACATCAGAGTCCCATCAGAACCCCTTACATCAGAGTGCTATCAGAATCCCCTTTCATCAGAGTCCCATCAGCAGCCCCTTACATCAGAGTCCCATCACCTGTCAACTTACATCAGAGTCCCATCAGCAGCCCCTGACATCAGAGTCTATTCAGCAGGCCCATACATCTGAGTCCAATCAGCAGCCCCATACATCAGAGTCCAATCAGCAGCCCCTTACATCAGCGTCCCATTAACAGCCCTCTACATCAGAGTTCCATCAACAGTCCCTTACATCAGAGTCCCATCAGCAGCCCCTTACATCAGAGTCCCATCAGCAGCCCCTTACATCAGAGTCCTATCAGCAGTCCCTTACATCAGAGTCCCATCACTAGCCCCTTACATCAGAGTCCCATCAGCAGCCCCCTACATCAGAGTCCCATCAGCAGCCCCTTACATCAGAGTCCCATCAACTGACAACTTACATCAGAGTCCCATCACCAGCCCCTTACATCAGCATCCCATCACCAGCCCAATACAGTGTGTCCCAACATCAGGACCTTACATCAGAGACCCATCAGCAGCCCCTTACATCAGAGTGCCATCAGCAGCCCCTTACATCAAAGTCCAATCAGCGGCCCCTTACTTCAGAGTCCCATCACCAGCCCCTCACATCAGAGTCCCATCAACAGCCCCTTACATCACAATCCCGTCACCTGCCCAATACAGAATGTCCAAACACCAGGACCTTACAACAAAGTCCCATCACCAGCCAACTAACATCATAGTACTATCACCAGCCCCTCACATCAGAGTCCCATCAGCAGCCCCTTACATCAGAGTCCCATCACCAGCCAACTAACATCAGAGTACCATCACCAGCACCTCACATCAGAGTCCCATCAGCAGCCCCCTGCATCAGAGTCCATTCAGCAGCCCCATACATCTGAGTCCAATCAGCAGCCCCATACATCAGATTCCAATCAGCAGCCCCTTACATCAGCGTCCCATTAACAGCCCCCTACATCAGAGTTCCATCGGCAGCCTCTTACTTTAGAGTCTTACCACCAGCCCCTTACATCAAAGTTCCATCAACAGTCCCTTACATCAGAGTCCAATCTGTAGCCCCTTACATCAATGTCCCATCACCAGCCCCCTTACATCAGAGTCCCATCACAAGCTACTTACATCAGAGTCCCATCAGCAGCCTCTTACATCAGAGTCCATTCAGCAGTCCCTTACATCAGAGTCCAATCAGCAGCCACTTACATGAGCATCCCATTAACAGCCCCCTACATCAGAGTCCCATCATCAGCCCCCTTACATCAGAGTCCCATCAGCAGCCCCTTACATCAGAGTCCAATCAGCAACCCTTTACATCAGAGTCCCATCACCAGCACCCTTACATCAGAGTCCAATCAACAGTCCCTTACATCAGAGTCCCATCAGCAGCCCCTTACATCAGTGTCCCATCAACAGTCCTTAACATCAGAGTCCCATCACCAGCCCCTTTCATCAGAATCGCATCAGCAGTCCAATACAGAGTGTCCTAACACCAGGACCTTACATCAGAGACCCATCAGCAGCCCCTTACATCAGAGTCCATTTAGCAGCCCCTTACATCAGAGTCCCCTAAGCAGCCTTTTACATCAGAGTCCCATCCCCAGACCCTCACATCAGAGTCCCATAAGCAGCCCCTTACTTCAGAGTCCCACCACCAGCCCTTTACATCAAAGTCCCTTTATCAGCCCCCTTACATCAGAGTCCCATCAACAATCCCTTACATCAGAGAGTCCCATCAGCAACCCCTTACATCAAAGTCCCATCACCAGCCTTCTTACATCAGAGTCCCATTACATGCTCCTTACATCAGAGTCCCATCAGCAGCCCCTTACATCAGAGTCCCATCAGCAGCCCCTTACATCAGAGTCCAATCAGCAGCCCCTTAAATCAGCATCCCATCACATGCTCTTTACATCAGAGTCCCATCAGCAGCCCCTTACATCAGAGTCCCATCAGCAGCCCCTTACTTCAGAGTACCATCAGCAGCCCCATACAGAGTCTCATCACCAGCCCCCTTACATCAGAGTCCCATCACCAGCCCCTTACATCCCATCCCATCACCTATCATCGCTAGCTCTATCATCTCTGGCTCTATCATCTCTAGCTCTATTATCTCTGGCTCTATCATCCCAAAATCTATCATCTCTAAATCGATTATCTCTAAATCTATCATTTTTAATGCTTTCATCTCTAGCTTTATCATCACTATCTCTATCATTGCTAGATCAATATTCTCTGGCTCTATCATCTCTTACTCTATCATCTCGGGCTCTATCATCTCTAGCTCTATCATCTCTAGTTCTATCATCTCTAACTCTATCATCGCTAGCTCTAGCATCTCTAGTTCTATTATCTCTAGCATCTCTAAATCTATCACCTCTAACTCTATCATCTCTTTCTTTATCATCTCTGGCTCTATCATCTCTGGCTCTATCATCTTGGGCTCTAACAGCTCTATCCCTATCATCTCTAACTTTATCATCTCCAGCTATATCATCGCTATCTTTATCAGCTCTATTATGTCTAGCTCTATCATCTCTAGCTCTATCATCTCTGGCTCTATCATCCCTAAATCTATCATCTCTAAATCTATCATCTCTAATGCTATCATCTCTAGCTTTATCATCTCTGGCTCTATCATCCATATCTCTATCATCTCTAACTCTATCATCTCTTGTTCTAGCATCTCTACTGTATCATCCATATCTGTATCATCTCTAACACTATCATCTCTGGCAGACCCTTACATCAGAGTCCCATCACAAGCCCCTTACATCAGAGTCCTATCAGAATCCCCTTAAATCAGAGTCCCATCAGCAGCCCCATACAGAGTCTCATCACCAGCCCCCTTACATCAGAGTCCCATCACCTATCATCGCTAGCTCTATTATCTCTGGCTCTATCATCCCAAAATCTATCATCTCTAAATCTATCATCTCTAATGCTTTCATCTCTAGCTTTATCATCACTATCTCTATCATCGCTAGATCAATCATCTCTGGCTCTATCATCTCTGGCTCTATCATTCATATCTCTATCATCTCTAACACTATCATCTCTGGCAGACCCTTACATCAGAGTCCCATCACAAGCCCCTTACATCAGAGTCCCATCAGAGCCCCTTACATCAGAGCCCTATCAGAATCCCCTTACATCAGAGACCCATCAGCAGCCCCTTACATCAGAGTCCCATCACCTGTCCCCTTACATCAGAGTCCCACCACCAGCCCCTTACATCAGAAACCCATCACCAGCCCAATACAGAGTGTCCCAACACCAGGACCTTACATCAGAGTCCTATCAGCAGCCCCTTACATCAGAGTCCCATCACTAGCCCCTTACATCAGAGTCCCATCAGCAGCCCCCTACATCAGAGTCCCATCAGCAGCCCCTTACATCAGAGTCCCATCACTGTCAAATTACATCAGAGTCCCATCACCAGCCCCTTACATCAGCATCCCATCACCAGCCCAATACAGTGTGTCCCAACACCAGGACCTTACATCAGAGACCCATCAGCAGCCCCTTACATCAGAGTGCCATCAGCAGCCCCTTACATCAAAGTCCAATCAGCGGCCCCTTCAGACTCCCATCACCAGACCCCTTACATCAGAGTCCCATCAGCAGCCCTTTACATCAGAGTCCAATCAGCAGCCCCATACATCTAAGTCCAATCAGCAGCCCCATACATCAGAGTCCAATCAGCAGCCCCTTACATCAGCGTCCCATTAACAGCCCCCTACATCAGAGTTCCATCAACAGTCCCTTACATCCGAGTTCCATCAGCAGCCCCTTACATCAGAGTCCCATCAGCAGCCCCTTACATCAGAGTCCCATCAGAGCCCCTTACATCAGAGTGCTATCAGAATCCCCTTTCATCAGAGTAACATCAGCAGCCCCCTACATCAGAGTCCCATCAGCAGCCCCTTACATCAGAGTCCCATCACCTGTCAACTTACATCAGAGTCCCATCAGCAGCCCCTTACATCGGAGTCTATTCGGCAGGCCCATACATCTGAGTCCAATCAGCAGCCCCATACATCAGAGTCCAATCAGCAGCCCCTTACATCAACGTCCCATTAACAGCACCCTACATCAGAGTCCCATCACAAGCCCCTTACATCAGAGTCCCATCAGAGCCCCTTACATCAAAGCCCTATCAGAATCCTTTTACATCAGAGACCCATCAGCAGCCCCTTACATCAGAGTCCTATCACCTGTCCCCTTACATCAGAGTCCCATCACCAGCCCCTTACATCACAATCCCATCACCTGCCCAATACAGAATGTCCAAACACCAGGACCTTACAACAAAGTCCCATCACCAGCCAACTAACATCAGAGTACCATCACCAGCCCCTCACATCAGAGTCCCATCAGCAGCCCCTTACATCAGAGTCCCATCACCAGCCAACTAACATCAGAGTAACATCACCAGCACCTCACATCAGAGTGCCATCAGCAGCCCCCTGCATCAGAGTCCATTCAGCAGCCCCATACATCTGAGTCCAATCAGCAGCCTCATACATCAGAGTCCAATCAGCAGCCCTTTACATCAGAGTCCCATCACCTGTCAACTTACATCAGCATCCCATCACCAGCCCAATACAGTGTGTCCCAACACCAGGACCTTACATCAGAGACCCATCAGCAGCCACTTACATCAGAGTCCAATCAGCGGCCCCTTACTTCAGACTTCCATCACCAGGCCCCTTACATCAGAGTCCCCTAAGTAGCCTTTTACATCAGAGTCCCATCACCAGCCCATCACATCAGAATCCCATCAGCAGCCCCTTACATCAGAGTCCATTCAGCAGACCCATACATCTGAGTCCAATCAGCAGCCCCTTACATCAGAAAGTCCCATCACCAGCCCCTTACATCAGAGTCACATCAGCAGCCCCTTACATCACAGTTTCCCATCATCAGCCCCTTACATCAGCGTCCCATCAACAGCCCCTCACATCAGCGTCCCATAAACAGCCCCCTACATCACAATCCCGTCACCTGCCCAATACAGAATGTCCAAACACCAGGACCTTACAACAAGGTACCATCACCAGCCAACTAACATCATAGTACTATCACCAGCCCCTCACATCAGAGTCCCATCAGCAGCCCCTTACATCAGAGTCCCATCACCAGCCAACTAACATCAGAGTAACATCACCAGAACCTCACATCAGAGTCCCATCAACAGCCCCCTGCATCAGAGTCCATTCAGCAGCCCCATACATCTGAGTCCAATCAGCAGCCCCATACATCAGAGTCCAATCAGCAGCCCCTTACATAAGCGTCCCATTAACTGCCCCCTACATCAGAGTTCCATCAACAGTCCCTTATATCAGAGTTCCATCAGCAGCCCCTTACATCAGAGTCCCATCAGCAGCCCCTTACATCAGAGTCCCATCAGAGCCCCTTATATCAGAGTGCTATCAGAATCCCCTTTCATCAGAGTCCCATTAGCAGCCCCCTATATCAGAGTCCCATCAGCAGCCTCTTACATCAGAGTCCCATCACCTGTCAACTTACATCAGAGTCCCATCAGCAGCCCCTTACATCAGAGTCTATTCAGCAGGCCCATACATCTGAGTCCAATCAGCAGCCCCATACATCAGAGTCCAATCAGCAGCCCCTTACATCAGTGTCCCATTAACAGCCCCCTACATCAGAGTTCCATCAACAGTCCCTTACATCAGAGTCCCATCAGCAGCCCCTTACATCAGAGTCCCATCACTAGCCCCTTACATCAGAGTCCCATCAGCAGCCCCCTACATCAGAGTCCCATCAGCAGCCCCTTACATCAGAGTCCCATCACCTGTCAACTTACATCAGAGTCCCATCACCAGCCCCTTACATCAGCATCCCATCACCAGCCCAATACAGTGTGTCCCAACACCAGTACCTTACATCAGAGACCCATCAGCAGCCCCTTACATCAGAGTGCCATCAGCAGCCCCTTACATCAAAGTCCAATCAGCGGCCCCTTACTTCAGACTCCCATCACCAGGCCCCTTAAATCAGAGTCCCATCAGCAGCCCCTTCCATCAGAGTCCATTCAGCAGCCCCATACATCTGAGTCCAATCAGCAGCCCCATACATCAGAGTCCAATCAGCAGCCCCTTACTTCAGCGTCCCATTAACAGCCCCCTACACCCGGGTTCCATCAACAGTCCCTTATATCAGAGTTCCATCAGCAGCCCCTTACATCAGAGTCCCATCAGCAGCCCCTTACATCAGAGTCCCATCAGAACCCCTTACATCAGAGTGCTGTCAGAATCCCCTTTCATCAGAGTCCCATCAGCAGCCCCTTACATCAGAGTCCCATCACCAGCCAACTAACATCAGAGTAACATCACCAGAACCTCACATCAGAGTCCCATCAACAGCCCCCTGCATCAGAGTCCATTCAGCAGCCCCATACATCTGAGTCCAATCAGCAGCCCCATACATCAGAGTCCAATCAGCAGCCCCTTACATAAGCGTCCCATTAACTGCCCCCTACATCAGAGTTCCATCAACAGTCCCTTATATCAGAGTTCCATCAGCAGCCCCTTACATCAGAGTCCCATCAGCAGCCCCTTACATCAGAGTCCCATCAGAGCCCCTTATATCAGAGTGCTATCAGAATCCCCTTTCATCAGAGTCCCATTAGCAGCCCCCTATATCAGAGTCCCATCAGCAGCCTCTTACATCAGAGTCCCATCACCTGTCAACTTACATCAGAGTCCCATCAGCAGCCCCTTACATCAGAGTCTATTCAGCAGGCCCATACATCTGAGTCCAATCAGCAGCCCCATACATCAGAGTCCAATCAGCAGCCCCTTACATCAGCGTCCCATTAACAGCCCCCTACATCAGAGTTCCATCAACAGTCCCTTACATCAGAGTCCCATCAGCAGCCCCTTACATCAGAGTCCCATCACTAGCCCCTTACATCAGAGTCCCATCAGCAGCCCCCTACATCAGAGTCCCATCAGCAGCCCCTTACATCAGAGTCCCATCACCTGTCAACTTACATCAGAGTCCCATCACCAGCCCCTTACATCAGCATCCCATCACCAGCCCAATACAGTGTGTCCCAACACCAGTACCTTACATCAGAGACCCATCAGCAGCCCCTTACATCAGAGTGCCATCAGCAGCCCCTTACATCAAAGTCCAATCAGCGGCCCCTTACTTCAGACTCCCATCACCAGGCCCCTTACATCAGAGTCCCATCAGCAGCCCCTTCCATCAGAGTCCATTCAGCAGCCCCATACATCTGAGTCCAATCAGCAGCCCCATACATCAGAGTCCAATCAGCAGCCCCTTACTTCAGCGTCCCATTAACAGCCCCCTACACCCGGGTTCCATCAACAGTCCCTTATATCAGAGTTCCATCAGCAGCCCCTTACATCAGAGTCCCATCAGCAGCCCCTTACATCAGAGTCCCATCAGAACCCCTTACATCAGAGTGCTATCAGAATCCCCTTTCATCAGAGTCCCATCAGCAGCCCCTTACATCAGAGTCCCATCACCTGTCAACTTACATCAGAGTCCCATCAGCAGCCCCTGACATCAGAGTCTATTCAGCAGGCCCATACATCTGAGTCCAATCAGCAGCCCCATACATCAGAGTCCAATCAGCAGCCCCTTACATCAGCGTCCCATTAACAGCCCTCTACATCAGAGTTCCATCAACAGTCCCTTACATCAGAGTCCCATCAGCAGCCCCTTACATCAGAGTCCCATCAGCAGCCCCTTACATCAGAGTCCTATCAGCAGTCCCTTACATCAGAGTCCCATCACTAGCCCCTTACATCAGAGTCCCATCAGCAGCCCCCTACATCAGAGTCCCATCAGCAGCCCCTTACATCAGAGTCCCATCAACTGACAACTTACATCAGAGTCCCATCACCAGCCCCTTACATCAGCATCCCATCACCAGCCCAATACAGTGTGTCCCAACATCAGGACCTTACATCAGAGACCCATCAGCAGCCCCTTACATCAGAGTGCCATCAGCAGCCCCTTACATCAAAGTCCAATCAGCGGCCCCTTACTTCAGAGTCCCATCACCAGCCCCTCACATCAGAGTCCCATCAACAGCCCCTTACATCACAATCCCGTCACCTGCCCAATACAGAATGTCCAAACACCAGGACCTTACAACAAAGTCCCATCACCAGCCAACTAACATCATAGTACTATCACCAGCCCCTCACATCAGAGTCCCATCAGCAGCCCCTTACATCAGAGTCCCATCACCAGCCAACTAACATCAGAGTAACATCACCAGCACCTCACATCAGAGTCCCATCAGCAGCCCCCTGCATCAGAGTCCATTCAGCAGCCCCATACATCTGAGTCCAATCAGCAGCCCCATACATCAGAGTCCAATCAGCAGCCCCTTACATCAGCATCCCATTAACAGCCCCCTACATCAGAGTTCCATCAACAGTCCCTTACATCCGAGTTCCATCAGCAGCCCCTTACATCAGAGTCCCATCAGCTGCCCCTTACATCAGAGTCCCATCAGAGACCCTTACATCAGAGTGCTATCAGAATCCCCTTTCATCAGAGTAACATCAGCAGCCCCCTACATCAGAGTCCCATCAGCAGCCCCTTACATCAGAGTCCCATCACCTGTCAACTTACATCAGAGTCCCATCAGCAGCCCCTTACATCAGAGTATATTCAGCAGGCCCATACATCAGAGTCCAATCAGCAGCCCCTTACATCAACGTCCCATTAACAGCCCCCTACATCAGAGTCCCATCACAAGCCCCTTACATCAGAGTCCCATCAGAGCCCCTTACATCAGAGCCCTATCAGAATCCCCTTACATCAGAGACCCATCAGCAGCCCCTTACATCAGAGTCCTATCACCTGTCCCCTTACATCAGAGTCCCATCACCAGCCCCTTACATCAGAATCTCATCACCAGCCCAATACAGAGTGTCCCAACACCAGGACCTTACATCAGAGACCCATCACCAGCCCCTCACATCAGAGTCCCATCAACAGCCCCTTACATCACAATCCCATCACCTGCCCAATACAGAATGTCCAAACACCAGGACCTTACAACAAAGTACCATCACCAGCCAACTAACATCATAGTACTATCACCAGCCCCTCACATCAGAGTCCCATCAGCAGCCCCTTACATCAGAGTCCCATCACCAGCCAACTAACATCAGAGTAACATCACCAGAACCTCACATCAGAGTCCCATCAGCAGCCCCCTGCATCAGAGTCCATTTAGCAGCCCCATACATCTGAGTCCAATCAGCAGCCCCATACATCAGAGTCCAATCAGCAGCCCCTTACATCAGCGTCCCATTAACTGCCCCCTACATCAGAGTTCCATCAACAGTCCCTTATATCAGAGTTCCATCAGCAGCCCCTTACATCAGAGTCCCATCAGCAGCCCCTTACATCAGAGTCCCATCAGAGCCCCTTACATCAGAGTGCTATCAGAATCCCCTTTTATCAGAGTCCCATTAGCAACCCCCTATATCAGAGTCCCATCAGCAGCCTCTTACATCAGAGTCCCATCACCTGTCAACTTACATCAGAGTCCCATCAGCAGCCCCTTACATCAGAGTCTATTCAGCAGGCACATACATCTGAGTCCAATCAGCAGCCCCATACATCAGAGTCCAATCAGCAGCCCCTTACATCAGCGTCCCATTAACAGCCCCCTACATCAGAGTTCCATCAACAGTCCCTTACATCAGAGTCCCATCAGCAGCCCCTTACATCAGAGTCCCATCACTAGCCCCTTACATCAGAGTCCCATCAGCAGCCCCCTACATCAGAGTCCCATCAGCAGCCCCTTACATCAGAGTCCCATCACCTGTCAACTTACATCAGAGTCCCATCACCAGCCCCTTACATCAGCATCCCATCACCAGCCCAATACAGTGTGTCCCAACACCAGTACCTTACATCAGAGACCCATCAGCAGCCCCTTACATCAGAGTGCCATCAGCAGCCCCTTACATCAAAGTCCAATCAGCGGCCCCTTACTTCAGACTCCCATCACCAGGCCCCTTACATCAGAGTCCCATCAGCAGCCCCTTGCATCAGAGTCCATTCAGCAGCCCCATACATCTGAGTCCAATCAGCAGCCCCATACATCAGAGTCCAATCAGCAGCCCCTTACATCAGCGTCCCATTAACAGCCCCCTACACCCGGGTTCCATCAACAGTCCCTTATATCAGAGTTCCATCAGCAGCCCCTTACATCAGAGTCCCATCAGCAGCCCCTTACATCAGAGTCCCATCAGAACCCCTTATATCAGAGTGCTATCAGAATCCCCTTTCATCAGAGTCCCATCAGCAGCCCCTTACATCAGAGTCCCATCACCTGTCAACTTACATCAGAGTCCAATCAGCAGCCCCTGACATCAGAGTCTATTCAGCAGGCCCATACATCTGAGTCCAATCAGCAGCCCCATACATCAGAGTCCAATCAGCAGCCCCTTACATCAGCGTCCCATTAACAGCCCTCTACATCAGAGTTCCATCAACAGTCCCTTACATCAGAGTCCCATCAGCAGCCCCTTACATCAGAGTCCCATCAGCAGCCCCTTACATCAGAGTCCTATCAGCAGTCCCTTACATCAGAGTCCCATCACTAGCCCCTTACATCAGAGTCCCATCACCTGTCAACTTACATCAGCATCCCATCACCAGCCCAATACAGTGTGTCCCAACACCAGGACCTTACATCAGAGACCCATCAGCAGCCACTTACATCAGAGTCCCATCAGCAGCCCCTTACATCAAAGTCCAATCAGCGGCCCCTTACTTCAGTTTCCCATCACCAGGCCCCTTACATCAGAGTCCCCTAAGTAGCCTTTTACATCAGAGTCCCATCACCAGCCCCTCACATCAGAATCCCATCAGCAGCCCCTTACATCAGAGTCCATTCAGCAGCACCTTATATCAGAGTCCAATCAGCAGCCCCTTACATCAGAAAGTCCCATCACCAGCCCCTTACATCAGAGTCACATCAGCAGCCCCTTACATCACAGTTTCCCATCATCAGCCCCTTACATCAGCGTCCCATCAACAGCCCCTCACATCAGCGTCCCATAAACAGCCCCCTACATCAGAGTCCAATTATCAGCCCCCATACATCAGGCTACCATTAACAGCCCCCTTACAGCAGAGTCTCATCAGCAGCCCCTTACATCAGATTCCCATCACCAGCCCCTTACATCTGAGTCCATTCAGCAGCCCCTTACTTCAGAGTCCAATCAGCGGCCCCTTACTTCAGACTCCCATCACCAGCCCCCTTTACATCAGAGTCTCCTAAGAATAATTTTACATCAGAGTCCCATCACCAGCCCCTCACATCAGAGTCCCATCAGCAGCCCCTTACAACAGAGCCCCATCAGAGCCCCTTACATCAGAGTCCTATCAGAATCCCCTTACATCAGAATCCCTTCACCTGCCCAATACAGAATGTCCAAACACCAGGACCTTACAACAAAGTCCCATCACCAGCCAACTAACATCATAGTACCATCACCAGCCCCTCACATCAGAGTCCCATCAGCAGCCCCCTACATCAGAGTCCCATCACCTGTCAACTTACATCAGAGTCCATCAGCAGCCCCCTACATCAGAGTCCCATCACCTGTCAACTTACATCAGAGTCCCATCAGCAGCCCCTTACATCAAAGTCCTATCACCAGCCAACTAACATCAGAGTACCATCACCAGCACCTCACATCAGAGTCCCATCAGCAGCCCCCTGCATCAGAGTCCATTCAGCAGCCCCATACATCTGAGTCCAATCAGCAGCCCCATACATCAGAGTCCAATCAGCAGCCCCTTACATCAGCGTCCCATTAACAGCCCCCTACATCAGAGTTCCATCGGCAGCCTCTTACTTTAGAGTCTTACCACCAGCCCCTTACATCAAAGTTCCATCAACAGTCCCTTACATCAGAGTCCAATCTGTAGCCCCTTACATCAATGTCCCATCACCAGCCCCCTTACATCAGAGTCCCATCACAAGCTACTTACATCAGAGTCCCATCAGCAGCCTCTTACATCAGAGTCCATTCAGCAGTCCCTTACATCAGAGTCCAATCAGCAGCCACTTACATGAGCATCCCATTAACAGCCCCCTACATCAGAGTCCCATCATCAGCCCCCTTACATCAGAGTCCCATCAGCAGCCCCTTACATCAGAGTCCAATCAGCAACCCTTTACATCAGAGTCCCATCACCAGCACCCTTACATCAGAGTCCAATCAACAGTCCCTTACATCAGAGTCCCATCAGCAGCCCCTTACATCAGTGTCCCATCAACAGTCCTTAACATCAGAGTCCCATCACCAGCCCCTTTCATCAGAATCGCATCAGCAGTCCAATACAGAGTGTCCTAACACCAGGACCTTACATCAGAGACCCATCAGCAGCCCCTTACATCAGAGTCCATTTAGCAGCCCCTTACATCAGAGTCCCCTAAGCAGCCTTTTACATCAGAGTCCCATCCCCAGACCCTCACATCAGAGTCCCATAAGCAGCCCCTTACTTCAGAGTCCCACCACCAGCCCTTTACATCAAAGTCCCTTTATCAGCCCCCTTACATCAGAGTCCCATCAACAATCCCTTACATCAGAGAGTCCCATCAGCAACCCCTTACATCAAAGTCCCATCACCAGCCCTCTTACATCAGAGTCCCATTACATGCTCCTTACATCAGAGTCCCATCAGCAGCCCCTTACATCAGAGTCCCATCAGCAGCCCCTTACATCAGAGTCCAATCAGCAGCCCCTTAAATCAGCATCCCATCACATGCTCTTTACATCAGAGTCCCATCAGCAGCCCCTTACATCAGAGTCCCATCAGCAGCCCCTTACTTCAGAGTACCATCAGCAGCCCCATACAGAGTCTCATCACCAGCCCCCTTACATCAGAGTCCCATCACCAGCCCCTTACATCCCATCCCATCACCTATCATCGCTAGCTCTATCATCTCTGGCTCTATCATCTCTAGCTCTATTATCTCTGGCTCTATCATCCCAAAATCTATCATCTCTAAATCGATTATCTCTAAATCTATCATTTTTAATGCTTTCATCTCTAGCTTTATCATCACTATCTCTATCATTGCTAGATCAATATTCTCTGGCTCTATCATCTCTTACTCTATCATCTCGGGCTCTATCATCTCTAGCTCTATCATCTCTAGTTCTATCATCTCTAACTCTATCATCGCTAGCTCTAGCATCTCTAGTTCTATTATCTCTAGCATCTCTAAATCTATCACCTCTAACTCTATCATCTCTTTCTTTATCATCTCTGGCTCTATCATCTCTGGCTCTATCATCTTGGGCTCTAACAGCTCTATCCCTATCATCTCTAACTTTATCATCTCCAGCTATATCATCGCTATCTTTATCAGCTCTATTATGTCTAGCTCTATCATCTCTAGCTCTATCATCTCTGGCTCTATCATCCCTAAATCTATCATCTCTAAATCTATCATCTCTAATGCTATCATCTCTAGCTTTATCATCTCTGGCTCTATCATCCATATCTCTATCATCTCTAACTCTATCATCTCTTGTTCTAGCATCTCTACTGTATCATCCATATCTGTATCATCTCTAACACTATCATCTCTGGCAGACCCTTACATCAGAGTCCCATCACAAGCCCCTTACATCAGAGTCCTATCAGAATCCCCTTAAATCAGAGTCCCATCAGCAGCCCCATACAGAGTCTCATCACCAGCCCCCTTACATCAGAGTCCCATCACCTATCATCGCTAGCTCTATTATCTCTGGCTCTATCATCCCAAAATCTATCATCTCTAAATCTATCATCTCTAATGCTTTCATCTCTAGCTTTATCATCACTATCTCTATCATCGCTAGATCAATCATCTCTGGCTCTATCATCTCTGGCTCTATCATTCATATCTCTATCATCTCTAACACTATCATCTCTGGCAGACCCTTACATCAGAGTCCCATCACAAGCCCCTTACATCAGAGTCCCATCAGAGCCCCTTACATCAGAGCCCTATCAGAATCCCCTTACATCAGAGACCCATCAGCAGCCCCTTACATCAGAGTCCCATCACCTGTCCCCTTACATCAGAGTCCCACCACCAGCCCCTTACATCAGAAACCCATCACCAGCCCAATACAGAGTGTCCCAACACCAGGACCTTACATCAGAGTCCTATCAGCAGCCCCTTACATCAGAGTCCCATCACTAGCCCCTTACATCAGAGTCCCATCAGCAGCCCCCTACATCAGAGTCCCATCAGCAGCCCCTTACATCAGAGTCCCATCACTGTCAAATTACATCAGAGTCCCATCACCAGCCCCTTACATCAGCATCCCATCACCAGCCCAATACAGTGTGTCCCAACACCAGGACCTTACATCAGAGACCCATCAGCAGCCCCTTACATCAGAGTGCCATCAGCAGCCCCTTACATCAAAGTCCAATCAGCGGCCCCTTCAGACTCCCATCACCAGACCCCTTACATCAGAGTCCCATCAGCAGCCCTTTACATCAGAGTCCAATCAGCAGCCCCATACATCTAAGACCAATCAGCAGCCCCATACATCAGAGTCCAATCAGCAGCCCCTTACATCAGCGTCCCATTAACAGCCCCCTACATCAGAGTTCCATCAACAGTCCCTTACATCCGAGTTCCATCAGCAGCCCCTTACATCAGAGTCCCATCAGCAGCCCCTTACATCAGAGTCCCATCAGAGCCCCTTACATCAGAGTGCTATCAGAATCCCCTTTCATCAGAGTAACATCAGCAGCCCCCTACATCAGAGTCCCATCAGCAGCCCCTTACATCAGAGTCCCATCACCTGTCAACTTACATCAGAGTCCCATCAGCAGCCCCTTACATCGGAGTCTATTCGGCAGGCCCATACATCTGAGTCCAATCAGCAGCCCCATACATCAGAGTCCAATCAGCAGCCCCTTACATCAACGTCCCATTAACAGCACCCTACATCAGAGTCCCATCACAAGCCCCTTACATCAGAGTCCCATCAGAGCCCCTTACATCAAAGCCCTATCAGAATCCTTTTACATCAGAGACCCATCAGCAGCCCCTTACATCAGAGTCCTATCACCTGTCCCCTTACATCAGAGTCCCATCACCAGCCCCTTACATCACAATCCCATCACCTGCCCAATACAGAATGTCCAAACACCAGGACCTTACAACAAAGTCCCATCACCAGCCAACTAACATCAGAGTACCATCACCAGCCCCTCACATCAGAGTCCCATCAGCAGCCCCTTACATCAGAGTCCCATCACCAGCCAACTAACATCAGAGTAACATCACCAGCACCTCACATCAGAGTGCCATCAGCAGCCCCCTGCATCAGAGTCCATTCAGCAGCCCCATACATCTGAGTCCAATCAGCAGCCTCATACATCAGAGTCCAATCAGCAGCCCTTTACATCAGAGTCCCATCACCTGTCAACTTACATCAGCATCCCATCACCAGCCCAATACAGTGTGTCCCAACACCAGGACCTTACATCAGAGACCCATCAGCAGCCACTTACATCAGAGTCCAATCAGCGGCCCCTTACTTCAGACTTCCATCACCAGGCCCCTTACATCAGAGTCCCCTAAGTAGCCTTTTACATCAGAGTCCCATCACCAGCCCATCACATCAGAATCCCATCAGCAGCCCCTTACATCAGAGTCCATTCAGCAGACCCATACATCTGAGTCCAATCAGCAGCCCCTTACATCAGAAAGTCCCATCACCAGCCCCTTACATCAGAGTCACATCAGCAGCCCCTTACATCACAGTTTCCCATCATCAGCCCCTTACATCAGCGTCCCATCAACAGCCCCTCACATCAGCGTCCCATAAACAGCCCCCTACATCACAATCCCGTCACCTGCCCAATACAGAATGTCCAAACACCAGGACCTTACAACAAAGTACCATCACCAGCCAACTAACATCATAGTACTATCACCAGCCCCTCACATCAGAGTCCCATCAGCAGCCCCTTACATCAGAGTCCCATCACCAGCCAACTAACATCAGAGTAACATCACCAGAACCTCACATCAGAGTCCCATCAACAGCCCCCTGCATCAGAGTCCATTCAGCAGCCCCATACATCTGAGTCCAATCAGCAGCCCCATACATCAGAGTCCAATCAGCAGCCCCTTACATAAGCGTCCCATTAACTGCCCCCTACATCAGAGTTCCATCAACAGTCCCTTATATCAGAGTTCCATCAGCAGCCCCTTACATCAGAGTCCCATCAGCAGCCCCTTACATCAGAGTCCCATCAGAGCCCCTTATATCAGAGTGCTATCAGAATCCCCTTTCATCAGAGTCCCATTAGCAGCCCCCTATATCAGAGTCCCATCAGCAGCCTCTTACATCAGAGTCCCATCACCTGTCAACTTACATCAGAGTCCCATCAGCAGCCCCTTACATCAGAGTCTATTCAGCAGGCCCATACATCTGAGTCCAATCAGCAGCCCCATACATCAGAGTCCAATCAGCAGCCCCTTACATCAGCGTCCCATTAACAGCCCCCTACATCAGAGTTCCATCAACAGTCCCTTACATCAGAGTCCCATCAGCAGCCCCTTACATCAGAGTCCCATCACTAGCCCCTTACATCAGAGTCCCATCAGCAGCCCCCTACATCAGAGTCCCATCAGCAGCCCCTTACATCAGAGTCCCATCACCTGTCAACTTACATCAGAGTCCCATCACCAGCCCCTTACATCAGCATCCCATCACCAGCCCAATACAGTGTGTCCCAACACCAGTACCTTACATCAGAGACCCACCAGCAGCCCCTTACATCAGAGTGCCATCAGCAGCCCCTTACATCAAAGTCCAATCAGCGGCCCCTTACTTCAGACTCCCATCACCAGGCCCCTTACATCAGAGTCCCATCAGCAGCCCCTTCCATCAGAGTCCATTCAGCAGCCCCATACATCTGAGTCCAATCAGCAGCCCCATACATCAGAGTCCAATCAGCAGCCCCTTACTTCAGCGTCCCATTAACAGCCCCCTACACCCGGGTTCCATCAACAGTCCCTTATATCAGAGTTCCATCAGCAGCCCCTTACATCAGAGTCCCATCAGCAGCCCCTTACATCAGAGTCCCATCAGAACCCCTTACATCAGAGTGCTATCAGAATCCCCTTTCATCAGAGTCCCATCAGCAGCCCCTTACATCAGAGTCCCATCACCAGCCAACTAACATCAGAGTAACATCACCAGAACCTCACATCAGAGTCCCATCAACAGCCCCCTGCATCAGAGTCCATTCAGCAGCCCCATACATCTGAGTCCAATCAGCAGCCCCATACATCAGAGTCCAATCAGCAGCCCCTTACATAAGCGTCCCATTAACTGCCCCCTACATCAGAGTTCCATCAACAGTCCCTTATATCAGAGTTCCATCAGCAGCCCCTTACATCAGAGTCCCATCAGCAGCCCCTTACATCAGAGTCCCATCAGAGCCCCTTATATCAGAGTGCTATCAGAATCCCCTTTCATCAGAGTCCCATTAGCAGCCCCCTATATCAGAGTCCCATCAGCAGCCTCTTACATCAGAGTCCCATCACCTGTCAACTTACATCAGAGTCCCATCAGCAGCCCCTTACATCAGAGTCTATTCAGCAGGCCCATACATCTGAGTCCAATCAGCAGCCCCATACATCAGAGTCCAATCAGCAGCCCCTTACATCAGCGTCCCATTAACAGCCCCCTACATCAGAGTTCCATCAACAGTCCCTTACATCAGAGTCCCATCAGCAGCCCCTTACATCAGAGTCCCATCACTAGCCCCTTACATCAGAGTCCCATCAGCAGCCCCCTACATCAGAGTCCCATCAGCAGCCCCTTACATCAGAGTCCCATCACCTGTCAACTTACATCAGAGTCCCATCACCAGCCCCTTACATCAGCATCCCATCACCAGCCCAATACAGTGTGTCCCAACACCAGTACCTTACATCAGAGACCCATCAGCAGCCCCTTACATCAGAGTGCCATCAGCAGCCCCTTACATCAAAGTCCAATCAGCGGCCCCTTACTTCAGACTCCCATCACCAGGCCCCTTACATCAGAGTCCCATCAGCAGCCCCTTCCATCAGAGTCCATTCAGCAGCCCCATACATCTGAGTCCAATCAGCAGCCCCATACATCAGAGTCCAATCAGCAGCCCCTTACTTCAGCGTCCCATTAACAGCCCCCTACACCCGGGTTCCATCAACAGTCCCTTATATCAGAGTTCCATCAGCAGCCCCTTACATCAGAGTCCCATCAGCAGCCCCTTACATCAGAGTCCCATCAGAACCCCTTACATCAGAGTGCTATCAGAATCCCCTTTCATCAGAGTCCCATCAGCAGCCCCTTACATCAGAGTCCCATCACCTGTCAACTTACATCAGAGTCCCATCAGCAGCCCCTGACATCAGAGTCTATTCAGCAGGCCCATACATCTGAGTCCAATCAGCAGCCCCATACATCAGAGTCCAATCAGCAGCCCCTTACATCAGCGTCCCATTAACAGCCCTCTACATCAGAGTTCCATCAACAGTCCCTTACATCAGAGTCCCATCAGCAGCCCCTTACATCAGAGTCCCATCAGCAGCCCCTTACATCAGAGTCCTATCAGCAGTCCCTTACATCAGAGTCCCATCACTAGCCCCTTACATCAGAGTCCCATCAGCAGCCCCCTACATCAGAGTCCCATCAGCAGCCCCTTACATCAGAGTCCCATCAACTGACAACTTACATCAGAGTCCCATCACCAGCCCCTTACATCAGCATCCCATCACCAGCCCAATACAGTGTGTCCCAACATCAGGACCTTACATCAGAGACCCATCAGCAGCCCCTTACATCAGAGTGCCATCAGCAGCCCCTTACATCAAAGTCCAATCAGCGGCCCCTTACTTCAGAGTCCCATCACCAGCCCCTCACATCAGAGTCCCATCAACAGCCCCTTACATCACAATCCCGTCACCTGCCCAATACAGAATGTCCAAACACCAGGACCTTACAACAAAGTCCCATCACCAGCCAACTAACATCATAGTACTATCACCAGCCCCTCACATCAGAGTCCCATCAGCAGCCCCTTACATCAGAGTCCCATCACCAGCCAACTAACATCAGAGTAACATCACCAGCACCTCACATCAGAGTCCCATCAGCAGCCCCCTGCATCAGAGTCCATTCAGCAGCCCCATACATCTGAGTCCAATCAGCAGCCCCATACATCAGAGTCCAATCAGCAGCCCCTTACATCAGCATCCCATTAACAGCCCCCTACATCAGAGTTCCATCAACAGTCCCTTACATCCGAGTTCCATCAGCAGCCCCTTACATCAGAGTCCCATCAGCTGCCCCTTACATCAGAGTCCCATCAGAGACCCTTACATCAGAGTGCTATCAGAATCCCCTTTCATCAGAGTAACATCAGCAGCCCCCTACATCAGAGTCCCATCAGCAGCCCCTTACATCAGAGTCCCATCACCTGTCAACTTACATCAGAGTCCCATCAGCAGCCCCTTACATCAGAGTATATTCAGCAGGCCCATACATCAGAGTCCAATCAGCAGCCCCTTACATCAACGTCCCATTAACAGCCCCCTACATCAGAGTCCCATCACAAGCCCCTTACATCAGAGTCCCATCAGAGCCCCTTACATCAGAGCCCTATCAGAATCCCCTTACATCAGAGACCCATCAGCAGCCCCTTACATCAGAGTCCTATCACCTGTCCCCTTACATCAGAGTCCTATCACCAGCCCCTTACATCAGAATCTCATCACCAGCCCAATACAGAGTGTCCCAACACCAGGACCTTACATCAGAGACCCATCACCAGCCCCTCACATCAGAGTCCCATCAACAGCCCCTTACATCACAATCCCATCACCTGCCCAATACAGAATGTCCAAACACCAGGACCTTACAACAAAGTACCATCACCAGCCAACTAACATCATAGTACTATCACCAGCCCCTCACATCAGAGTCCCATCAGCAGCCCCTTACATCAGAGTCCCATCACCAGCCAACTAACATCAGAGTAACATCACCAGAACCTCACATCAGAGTCCCATCAGCAGCCCCCTGCATCAGAGTCCATTTAGCAGCCCCATACATCTGAGTCCAATCAGCAGCCCCATACATCAGAGTCCAATCAGCAGCCCCTTACATCAGCGTCCCATTAACTGCCCCCTACATCAGAGTTCCATCAACAGTCCCTTATATCAGAGTTCCATCAGCAGCCCCTTACATCAGAGTCCCATCAGCAGCCCCTTACATCAGAGTCCCATCAGAGCCCCTTACATCAGAGTGCTATCAGAATCCCCTTTTATCAGAGTCCCATTAGCAACCCCCTATATCAGAGTCCCATCAGCAGCCTCTTACATCAGAGTCCCATCACCTGTCAACTTACATCAGAGTCCCATCAGCAGCCCCTTACATCAGAGTCTATTCAGCAGGCACATACATCTGAGTCCAATCAGCAGCCCCATACATCAGAGTCCAATCAGCAGCCCCTTACATCAGCGTCCCATTAACAGCCCCCTACATCAGAGTTCCATCAACAGTCCCTTACATCAGAGTCCCATCAGCAGCCCCTTACATCAGAGTCCCATCACTAGCCCCTTACATCAGAGTCCCATCAGCAGCCCCCTACATCAGAGTCCCATCAGCAGCCCCTTACATCAGAGTCCCATCACCTGTCAACTTACATCAGAGTCCCATCACCAGCCCCTTACATCAGCATCCCATCACCAGCCCAATACAGTGTGTCCCAACACCAGTACCTTACATCAGAGACCCATCAGCAGCCCCTTACATCAGAGTGCCATCAGCAGCCCCTTACATCAAAGTCCAATCAGCGGCCCCTTACTTCAGACTCCCATCACCAGGCCCCTTACATCAGAGTCCCATCAGCAGCCCCTTGCATCAGAGTCCATTCAGCAGCCCCATACATCTGAGTCCAATCAGCAGCCCCATACATCAGAGTCCAATCAGCAGCCCCTTACATCAGCGTCCCATTAACAGCCCCCTACACCCGGGTTCCATCAACAGTCCCTTATATCAGAGTTCCATCAGCAGCCCCTTACATCAGAGTCCCATCAGCAGCCCCTTACATCAGAGTCCCATCAGAACCCCTTATATCAGAGTGCTATCAGAATCCCCTTTCATCAGAGTCCCATCAGCAGCCCCTTACATCAGAGTCCCATCACCTGTCAACTTACATCAGAGTCCAATCAGCAGCCCCTGACATCAGAGTCTATTCAGCAGGCCCATACATCTGAGTCCAATCAGCAGCCCCATACATCAGAGTCCAATCAGCAGCCCCTTACATCAGCGTCCCATTAACAGCCCTCTACATCAGAGTTCCATCAACAGTCCCTTACATCAGAGTCCCATCAGCAGCCCCTTACATCAGAGTCCCATCAGCAGCCCCTTACATCAGAGTCCTATCAGCAGTCCCTTACATCAGAGTCCCATCACTAGCCCCTTACATCAGAGTCCCATCACCTGTCAACTTACATCAGCATCCCATCACCAGCCCAATACAGTGTGTCCCAACACCAGGACCTTACATCAGAGACCCATCAGCAGCCACTTACATCAGAGTCCCATCAGCAGCCCCTTACATCAAAGTCCAATCAGCGGCCCCTTACTTCAGTTTCCCATCACCAGGCCCCTTACATCAGAGTCCCCTAAGTAGCCTTTTACATCAGAGTCCCATCACCAGCCCCTCACATCAGAATCCCATCAGCAGCCCCTTACATCAGAGTCCATTCAGCAGCACCTTATATCAGAGTCCAATCAGCAGCCCCTTACATCAGAAAGTCCCATCACCAGCCCCTTACATCAGAGTCACATCAGCAGCCCCTTACATCACAGTTTCCCATCATCAGCCCCTTACATCAGCGTCCCATCAACAGCCCCTCACATCAGCGTCCCATAAACAGCCCCCTACATCAGAGTCCAATTATCAGCCCCCATACATCAGGCTACCATTAACAGCCCCCTTACAGCAGAGTCTCATCAGCAGCCCCTTACATCAGATTCCCATCACCAGCCCCTTACATCTGAGTCCATTCAGCAGCCCCTTACTTCAGAGTCCAATCAGCGGCCCCTTACTTCAGACTCCCATCACCAGCCCCCTTTACATCAGAGTCTCCTAAGAATAATTTTACATCAGAGTCCCATCACCAGCCCCTCACATCAGAGTCCCATCAGCAGCCCCTTACAACAGAGCCCCATCAGAGCCCCTTACATCAGAGTCCTATCAGAATCCCCTTACATCAGAATCCCTTCACCTGCCCAATACAGAATGTCCAAACACCAGGACCTTACAACAAAGTCCCATCACCAGCCAACTAACATCATAGTACCATCACCAGCCCCTCACATCAGAGTCCCATCAGCAGCCCCCTACATCAGAGTCCCATCACCTGTCAACTTACATCAGAGTCCATCAGCAGCCCCCTACATCAGAGTCCCATCACCTGTCAACTTACATCAGAGTCCCATCAGCAGCCCCTTACATCAAAGTCCTATCACCAGCCAACTAACATCAGAGTACCATCACCAGCACCTCACATCAGAGTCCCATCAGCAGCCCCCTGCATCAGAGTCCATTCAGCAGCCCCATACATCTGAGTCCAATCAGCAGCCCCATACATCAGAGTCCAATCAGCAGCCCCTTACATCAGCGTCCCATTAACAGCCCCCTACATCAGAGTTCCATCGGCAGCCTCTTACTTTAGAGTCTTACCACCAGCCCCTTACATCAAAGTTCCATCAACAGTCCCTTACATCAGAGTCCAATCTGTAGCCCCTTACATCAATGTCCCATCACCAGCCCCCTTACATCAGAGTCCCATCACAAGCTACTTACATCAGAGTCCCATCAGCAGCCTCTTACATCAGAGTCCATTCAGCAGTCCCTTACATCAGAGTCCAATCAGCAGCCACTTACATGAGCATCCCATTAACAGCCCCCTACATCAGAGTCCCATCATCAGCCCCCTTACATCAGAGTCCCATCAGCAGCCCCTTACATCAGAGTCCAATCAGCAACCCTTTACATCAGAGTCCCATCACCAGCACCCTTACATCAGAGTCCAATCAACAGTCCCTTACATCAGAGTCCCATCAGCAGCCCCTTACATCAGTGTCCCATCAACAGTCCTTAACATCAGAGTCCCATCACCAGCCCCTTTCATCAGAATCGCATCAGCAGTCCAATACAGAGTGTCCTAACACCAGGACCTTACATCAGAGACCCATCAGCAGCCCCTTACATCAGAGTCCATTTAGCAGCCCCTTACATCAGAGTCCCCTAAGCAGCCTTTTACATCAGAGTCCCATCCCCAGACCCTCACATCAGAGTCCCATAAGCAGCCCCTTACTTCAGAGTCCCACCACCAGCCCTTTACATCAAAGTCCCTTTATCAGCCCCCTTACATCAGAGTCCCATCAACAATCCCTTACATCAGAGAGTCCCATCAGCAACCCCTTACATCAAAGTCCCATCACCAGCCCTCTTACATCAGAGTCCCATTACATGCTCCTTACATCAGAGTCCCATCAGCAGCCCCTTACATCAGAGTCCCATCAGCAGCCCCTTACATCAGAGTCCAATCAGCAGCCCCTTAAATCAGCATCCCATCACATGCTCTTTACATCAGAGTCCCATCAGCAGCCCCTTACATCAGAGTCCCATCAGCAGCCCCTTACTTCAGAGTACCATCAGCAGCCCCATACAGAGTCTCATCACCAGCCCCCTTACATCAGAGTCCCATCACCAGCCCCTTACATCCCATCCCATCACCTATCATCGCTAGCTCTATCATCTCTGGCTCTATCATCTCTAGCTCTATTATCTCTGGCTCTATCATCCCAAAATCTATCATCTCTAAATCGATTATCTCTAAATCTATCATTTTTAATGCTTTCATCTCTAGCTTTATCATCACTATCTCTATCATTGCTAGATCAATATTCTCTGGCTCTATCATCTCTTACTCTATCATCTCGGGCTCTATCATCTCTAGCTCTATCATCTCTAGTTCTATCATCTCTAACTCTATCATCGCTAGCTCTAGCATCTCTAGTTCTATTATCTCTAGCATCTCTAAATCTATCACCTCTAACTCTATCATCTCTTTCTTTATCATCTCTGGCTCTATCATCTCTGGCTCTATCATCTTGGGCTCTAACAGCTCTATCCCTATCATCTCTAACTTTATCATCTCCAGCTATATCATCGCTATCTTTATCAGCTCTATTATGTCTAGCTCTATCATCTCTAGCTCTATCATCTCTGGCTCTATCATCCCTAAATCTATCATCTCTAAATCTATCATCTCTAATGCTATCATCTCTAGCTTTATCATCTCTGGCTCTATCATCCATATCTCTATCATCTCTAACTCTATCATCTCTTGTTCTAGCATCTCTACTGTATCATCCATATCTGTATCATCTCTAACACTATCATCTCTGGCAGACCCTTACATCAGAGTCCCATCACAAGCCCCTTACATCAGAGTCCTATCAGAATCCCCTTAAATCAGAGTCCCATCAGCAGCCCCATACAGAGTCTCATCACCAGCCCCCTTACATCAGAGTCCCATCACCTATCATCGCTAGCTCTATTATCTCTGGCTCTATCATCCCAAAATCTATCATCTCTAAATCTATCATCTCTAATGCTTTCATCTCTAGCTTTATCATCACTATCTCTATCATCGCTAGATCAATCATCTCTGGCTCTATCATCTCTGGCTCTATCATTCATATCTCTATCATCTCTAACACTATCATCTCTGGCAGACCCTTACATCAGAGTCCCATCACAAGCCCCTTACATCAGAGTCCCATCAGAGCCCCTTACATCAGAGCCCTATCAGAATCCCCTTACATCAGAGACCCATCAGCAGCCCCTTACATCAGAGTCCCATCACCTGTCCCCTTACATCAGAGTCCCACCACCAGCCCCTTACATCAGAAACCCATCACCAGCCCAATACAGAGTGTCCCAACACCAGGACCTTACATCAGAGTCCTATCAGCAGCCCCTTACATCAGAGTCCCATCACTAGCCCCTTACATCAGAGTCCCATCAGCAGCCCCCTACATCAGAGTCCCATCAGCAGCCCCTTACATCAGAGTCCCATCACTGTCAAATTACATCAGAGTCCCATCACCAGCCCCTTACATCAGCATCCCATCACCAGCCCAATACAGTGTGTCCCAACACCAGGACCTTACATCAGAGACCCATCAGCAGCCCCTTACATCAGAGTGCCATCAGCAGCCCCTTACATCAAAGTCCAATCAGCGGCCCCTTCAGACTCCCATCACCAGACCCCTTACATCAGAGTCCCATCAGCAGCCCTTTACATCAGAGTCCAATCAGCAGCCCCATACATCTAAGACCAATCAGCAGCCCCATACATCAGAGTCCAATCAGCAGCCCCTTACATCAGCGTCCCATTAACAGCCCCCTACATCAGAGTTCCATCAACAGTCCCTTACATCCGAGTTCCATCAGCAGCCCCTTACATCAGAGTCCCATCAGCAGCCCCTTACATCAGAGTCCCATCAGAGCCCCTTACATCAGAGTGCTATCAGAATCCCCTTTCATCAGAGTAACATCAGCAGCCCCCTACATCAGAGTCCCATCAGCAGCCCCTTACATCAGAGTCCCATCACCTGTCAACTTACATCAGAGTCCCATCAGCAGCCCCTTACATCGGAGTCTATTCGGCAGGCCCATACATCTGAGTCCAATCAGCAGCCCCATACATCAGAGTCCAATCAGCAGCCCCTTACATCAACGTCCCATTAACAGCACCCTACATCAGAGTCCCATCACAAGCCCCTTACATCAGAGTCCCATCAGAGCCCCTTACATCAAAGCCCTATCAGAATCCTTTTACATCAGAGACCCATCAGCAGCCCCTTACATCAGAGTCCTATCACCTGTCCCCTTACATCAGAGTCCCATCACCAGCCCCTTACATCACAATCCCATCACCTGCCCAATACAGAATGTCCAAACACCAGGACCTTACAACAAAGTCCCATCACCAGCCAACTAACATCAGAGTACCATCACCAGCCCCTCACATCAGAGTCCCATCAGCAGCCCCTTACATCAGAGTCCCATCACCAGCCAACTAACATCAGAGTAACATCACCAGCACCTCACATCAGAGTGCCATCAGCAGCCCCCTGCATCAGAGTCCATTCAGCAGCCCCATACATCTGAGTCCAATCAGCAGCCTCATACATCAGAGTCCAATCAGCAGCCCTTTACATCAGAGTCCCATCACCTGTCAACTTACATCAGCATCCCATCACCAGCCCAATACAGTGTGTCCCAACACCAGGACCTTACATCAGAGACCCATCAGCAGCCACTTACATCAGAGTCCAATCAGCGGCCCCTTACTTCAGACTTCCATCACCAGGCCCCTTACATCAGAGTCCCCTAAGTAGCCTTTTACATCAGAGTCCCATCACCAGCCCATCACATCAGAATCCCATCAGCAGCCCCTTACATCAGAGTCCATTCAGCAGACCCATACATCTGAGTCCAATCAGCAGCCCCTTACATCAGAAAGTCCCATCACCAGCCCCTTACATCAGAGTCACATCAGCAGCCCCTTACATCACAGTTTCCCATCATCAGCCCCTTACATCAGCGTCCCATCAACAGCCCCTCACATCAGCGTCCCATAAACAGCCCCCTACATCAGAGTCCAATTATCAGCCCCCATACATCAGGGTACCATTAACAGCCCCCTTACAGCAGAGTCTCATCAGCAGCCCCTTACATCAGATTCCCATCACCAGCCCCTTACATCTGAGTCCATTCAGCAGCCCCTTACTTCAGAGTCCAATCAGCGGCCCCTTACTTCAGACTCCCATCACCAGCCCCCTTTACATCAGAGTCCCCTAAGAATCATTTTACATCAAAGTCCCATCACCAGCCCCTCACATCAGAGTCCCATCAACAGCCCCTTACAACAGAGCCCCATCAGAGCCCCTTACATCAGAGTCCTATCAGAATCCCCTTACATCAGAATCCCGTCACCTGCCCAATACAGAATGTCCAAACACCAGGACCTTACAACAAAGTCCCATCACCAGCCAACTAACATCATAGTACCATCACCAGCCCCTCACGTCAGAGTCCCATCAGCAGCCCCCTACATCAGAGTCCCATCACCTGTCAACTTACATCAGAGTCCCATCAGAAGCCCCCTACATCAAAGTCCCATCACCTGTCAACTTACATCAGAGTCCCATCAGCAGCCCCTTACATCAAAGTCCCATCACCAGCCAACTAACATCAGAGTACCATCACCAGCACCTCACATCAGAGTCCCATCAGCAGCCCCCTGCATCAGAGTTCATTCAGCAGCCCCATACATCTGAGTCCAATCAGCAGCCCCATACATCAGAGTCCAATCAGCAGCCCCTTACATCAGCGTCCCATTAACAGTCCCCTACATCAGAGTTCCATCAACAGTCCCTTATATCAGAGTGCTATCAGAATCCCCTTTCATCAGAGTCCCATCAGCAGCCCCCTACATCAGAGTCCCATCAGCAACCACTTAAATCAGAGTCCCATCACCTGTCAATTTACATCAGAGTCCCATCAGCAGCCCCTTACATCAGAGTCTATTCAGCAGGCCCATGCATCTGAGTCGAATCAGCAGCCCAATACATCAGAGTCCAATCAGCAGCCCCTTACATCAAAGTCCAATCAGCGGCCCCTTACTTCAGACTCCTATCACCAGGCCCCTTACATCAGAGTCCCATCACTAGCCCCTTACATCAGAGTCCAATCAGCAGCCCCCTACATCAGAGTCCCATCAGCAGCCCCTTACATCAGAGTCCCATCACCTGTCAACTTACATCAGAGTCCCATCACCAGCCCCTTACATCAGCATCCCATCACCAGCCCAATAGAGTGTGTCCCAACACCAGGACCTTACATCAGAGACCCATCAGCAGCCCGTTACATCAGAGTGCCATCAGCAGCCCCTTACATCAAAGTCCAATCAGCGGCCCCTTACTTCAGACTCCCATCACCAGGCCCCTTACATCAGAGTCCCATCAGCAGCCCCTTGCATTAGAGTCCATTCAGCAGCCCCATACATCTGAATCCAAGCAGCAGCCCCATACATCAGAGTCCAATCAGCAGCCCCTTACATCAGCATCCCATTAACAGCCCCCTACATCAGAGTTACATCAACAGTCCCTTATATCAAAGTTCCATCAGCAGCCCCTTACATCAGAGTCCCATCAGCAGCCCCTTACATCAGAGTCCCATCAGAGCCCCTTACATCAGAGTGCTATCAGAATCCCCTTTCATCAGAGTCCCATCAGCAGCCCCCTACATCAGAGTCCCAACAGCAGCCCCTTACATCAGAGTCCCATCACCTGTCAACTTACATCAGAGTCCCATCAGCAGCCCCTTACATTAGAGTCCATTCAGCAGCCCCATACATCTGAGTCCAATCAGCAGCCCCTTACATCGGCGTCCCATTAACAGCCCCCTACATCAGAGTTCCATCAACAGTCCCTTACATCAGAGTTCCATCAGCAGCCCCTTACATCAGAGTCCCATCAGCAGCCCCTTACATCAGAGTGCTATCAGAATCCCCTTTCATCAGAGTCCTATCAGCAGCCTCTTACATCAGAGTCCCATCACCAGCCTCCTTACATCAGAGTCCCATCAACAGTCCCTTACATCAGAGTCCCATCAGCAGTCCAATACAGAGTGTCCCAACACCATGACCTTTGATAGGGTTAGGGATTTGTTTCAGAGTTCCTTTTTAAGTCTAGTGGCCTACGTGTAAAATCTATTATTGATATATATTATAAAATGCCTGCTTTGCAGTATCCTTTGTATGCTGACACATTATTCTCGATGAAACTGCGTGTATTGAAACCTTTGGCTGCTGATACGACATTATTAGTCAAAAATGCTTTTATTATCTGTGCAACTTCGATATAACGTCATATAACCAATCTTATAAACATATTCAATGAACCAAGACAATTCAGTTGAATGCGGGACACCAGGGCTCGTAGACTGATATACGGATACTTTGTCTCTGTGTGTACTTCTTTAAGAGCTGAAATTTAACAAAGCAATATAAACATAAAGTGACTTATTTAAAAGTCACATCTAACACCTTACATCAGAGTCCCATCAACAGTCCCTTACATCAGAGTCCCATCACCAGCCCCCTTACATCAGAGTTCATTAAGCAGCCTTTTACATCAGAGTCCCATCAGCAGCCCCTTACTTCAGAGTCCCAACACCAGCCCCTTACTTCAAAGTCCCATTACCAGCCCCCTTACATCAAAGTCCCATCATCAGCCCCCTTACATCAGAGTCCAATCACATGCTTCTTACATCAGAGTCCCATCAGCAGGGGCTTACATCAAAGTCCCATCACCAGCTCCTTACATCAGCGTCCCATCACATGCTAGTTACATCAGAGTCCCATCAGCAGCCTTTTACATCAGAGTCCAATCAGCGTATCATCACATAACCCTTACATCTTAGTCCCATCACCATCCCCCTTACATCAGAGTCCCATCAAACAGTCCCTTAAATCAGAGTCCCATCAGCAGCCCCTTAGATCAGAGTCCCATCAACAGCCCCATTACATCAGAGTCCCACCAACAGTCCTTAACATCAGAGTCTCATCACCAGGCCCTAACATCAGAATCCCATCAGCAGTCCAATACAGATTGTCCCAACACCAGGACCTTACTTCAGAGACCGTTCAGCAGCCCCTTACTTTCACAGTGAAATCAGCGACCCCGTACTTCAGACTTCCACCACCAAACCCTCACTTCAGAGTCCCATCAGCAGCCCCTTACATCAGAGTCCCATCAGAGCCCCTTTACATCAGAGTCCCATCAGAGCCCCTTACATCAGAGTCCTATCAGAATCTCTTTACATCAGAGTCCCATCAGCAGCCCCTTACACCAGCCCCCTTACATCAGAGTTCAATCGGCAGCTTCTTACATTAAGAGTCTCACCACCAGCCCCTTACATCAAAGTCCCATTATCAGCCCCCTTACATCAGAGTCCCATCAACAGTCCCTTACATCATAGAGTCCCATCAACTGTCCCTTACATCTGATAGGGTTAGGGATTTGATACAGAGTTCTTACTTAAATCTAATGCCTACGTGTAATTCTGTTTATGAAATATAATAATCTTAGCCTGCGTTGCAGTTTCTTATGAAATTAACCTTTGTGTGCTGACACACCACTCTCGATGAAGCTGCTTTTATTGTAACCTTAGGTTGCTGATACAATCATTATCTGTCGAAACTGCGTTTTATTATGTTGCACTTTGATACTTGTATAACTAATCATATTCAATAAACCAAGACCGTTCAGATGAATTCGGAGCATTGAAGGCTCGTAGGCTGATATACAGATACTCTGTCTCTGTGTGTATTTCTTTAAGAGCTGAAATTTGACAAAGCAATATCAACTTAAAAAGCAACTCATTAAGAGTTGAACCTAACATCCCTGAATAAGCAGGGACCCACCAATTTGCTACAAGAGGTGGCTGAGCTATGCTGAAGGAACAAAAGGACAGGCATTCCGTTAACCACAGATTGAAAAACCTGCGCAGGTAAGAAAAAGCTTTATTTTTCTTTTATTCTGTGCTCCCCTGATTTGGGCCTATCCGTTCTGTCAGTTACGGTTCTCCTGGTTTTAAAACACCAGCCTCTGTAGTGGTGAGTCTAGAATTGCGAGGGTAAGCCCTGTCTGCTCCAAAAAGCAGGGATTAAATTATATGATAGGGATTTCTAGATACGGGGAGTGGAATAAGGTCTCCATAAGCCCAGAGATCTAATCGGATACCTGGTCACTGAAGGGAATGCTTGTATATGTTGTAGCCGTCAGTCTGATCACAATATTTTGTCTGTTGGCTAGCATATAAAGTAATTCGGTTTCAAGAATCTCATATAGGAGAGGTTTTTTGTATTCTGCCATCCTAGGAGGTAAAGGCAACTAGGAACTAGTGTAACTTGGTTAAGTGTTTTATATTGTACACTTAGTGTCCCATACGCTACCTAGGCTGGAATTGGGCCAGAGGAACACAAAACCCCGTCAGGGAATTGTGGCACATTACACAGTGCCACAGATAATTAAAAACATCTGTGAAGATGAAGCGCGGGACTTAAAGGATGTCCTTCGTAAATTTAAGGTGAAAGGAGCAGCGGGTTTAGACCCGGATGTATGAAGTGAAATAAAAAGGAACAGACAAGGGGAGGTGTTAGAGAAGCAATGGATGCGTCAGGTTCAATGCTTAATTAAGGTTTCAAATAGAGCGAAAGAAGGGGGTGGAGATATAATCCAGATTGTGATGATTGGGATATGAAAGACAGAAGAACAAAAAATGTTGAAATTTTAAATAATCTTAGTTCAACCATCCCACCCCCATATAGAACGTAAACCACACAAGATATATCATGTACTTGAGGGCACAAAAAACCTAATTCAGAAACTGTACCCCCCGTACGCACTGATACATTGTACAGGTAAATAATTCAGAATTTGGACAAGCGGCCCATCCCTATTACTCGTAGGATGCAAATAATGACTTGGAAGTCTTGGTCAGCAGACACTCTTATGGCATTAATACAGAGCGCCCCAGACCTGGTAGCATAGCCAGCTGCTTTTAAAAAGAATTGTGACACAGTTAATGAATACACATAGAGCAACCTGGCAGGATGGGGAGGATTTATGCAGACATAAAATGACTCTGACCCTTTTAACCAGTTTATGACCGACCTGCAGACCGAGCTGACAAGGATGGCAATTTAGAGACAGGACACGTCAGACACATAGACTCAAGGGCCCCTTTTATTGCTAGATTAGAAGCTTTCTGTCAGGCAAAAAACACCCATGAAACAAATGCCAGGACAAACTTATCGGAATTTTACTTATCTATGGAAAGTATGATGGCAGATGAGGGAATGGATTTAGAGCTGCCATTCACGATCCGAGCTTTCAAAAGACAGTTTATGGAACATAATTGGGACATTGTATATCACAGGGTACAAGACATCTCACTGAGGAAAGGGTTCAAGTGATAAAGGGAATGTTACCCTCACGGAATTTCAAACAATTGCGTATGTTTTTAGGTATTGTGTCATATTGTAGACAATGGATACCACATGCTAGCGCTTTGATGCAGCCATTATACGATTGTTTGAAAATTGTACCGTATGTGCTTACAGAAGTAGCTTATGAGTCACTTTAAAAAAGCTGTTGATTTCTGCTCCGGCCATTGGTATTGCTGATTACACTAAGAAATTCAATCTATACGTTGCTGAGATCTCTGGACACGCCACAGGTTTACTGACACAGGCACATGTAAAACAAAGACCAATCGCTTACTTTTCAGCAGCATTAGATCCAGTGTCCAGAGGTTCACCGTCCTGTGTACGGGCGGTAGCTGCAGTGTCAATAATCATAGATAAGTCATGAGAGATTGTTCTAGACAATCCAGTTGCACACCACACTTGACATACATGCAATCTTGTCTCAAGTTCAGCCCAAACACATTTCCATGGCTAGGCAATTAAGGTTACAGTGTACTTTACTCTTACCTCCAAATGTCACTTTTCAGCGCTGTACAACTTTAAATTTGGCCACCTCTTTGCCTCTTCAGTCACCAGATTTGGCAAGGGGGAATCATAGTACTAGTGAGAAAGGAAATGAGGTACCTGACACATTTGTTTTAGAGAAGTAAATGAACATGATTGTTTTCAGCTCATGGAGCAGGAGACAATGGGATTCCCACACGTTACAGATACACCGATTTTAAATGCTGAGCACACTTTGTACATCGATGGCAGTAGGTTTGCTGATGACAAGGGTAAATATCACACAGAGTATGCCGTAGTGACTGATACAAAGCCCTTACCAGCCCACATGTCAGCACAAGAAGCAGAATTAAAAGAACAAGCCCTAGAATACTTAAAAGGACAAGAAGGGAATATTTACACTGATTCTGCCTATGGAAGGCTAGAGGTTATCTGACAGCAGCAGGTACACCTGTTAAAACATGGAGAAGGGATTAAGAGAGTCCTGAACAATCTTCAAAAGGTTTAAATGAGTGGCCATCATGAAGATAGCGGCACACACGAGCGCAAAACAATTGAGGCAAAAGGAAATGCATTTGCAGATTTGACTGCAAAACAGGCAGCTCTAGGGGAAGGAAGCCCTGAGACCTTAGCAGCAGTAGAGGTGAGTATCCCAGAACTGACATGGCAGCAGCTGATTAAGTTATAGGAGCAAGCAGGGGAGATCGAGAAAGATAAGTGGGTCAGAATGGGAGCAGCACCAGACCTTGACAATGTATGGAGGGAAGGGGGCAAAATATGCCTCCCTGTCTCTCTGTACCCAGCAATGGCAGCGGCAGTTCACCTACGTCAGTTCCAATTCCATGAATAGGATTGTGAACCAAGGATGGCTTGCCCCTGGATTCAGTAGTACTGCAAGAAACTACTGTGCAGCCTGGAAAATCTGTCTCCTGAATAACCCAGGACAGAGAGTAAAAACCCCATTTAGACACCAGGTTCAGGTCCAATACCCCTTCCAGAGACTGCAAATTGACTACATACAGATGCCTAGGAGCGGCCCCTTTGAATTTGTCCTCGTGTGTATCGACTTATTTTCAGGATTGGCCGAAAGCTATCCAGTAAAATAGGCTACAGTAAAAAAAAAAAAAAAACAGCTAAGAAACTGATCACTGAGTTAATACCTAGGTTTGGTCTTCCTGAAACCATAGAATCGGATAGGGGGAACACACTTTACAGGAGAAATCATGCAGAATGTAATTACCATGTTAAGGGTTCAACAAAGTTTTCATACCTCTTATCATCTACAGAGTTCAAAATCAGTGGAAAGAGTAAATGGGACAATAAAGTTAAAAATACAAAAGGCAATGCAAGAGTTAAACAAGCCATGGCCTGAATGCTTGCCTTTGGCTTTGTTCTCTATAAGATACACCCCTACAGGGAAAACGCGATTGTCTCCATATGAAATACTTTTTAGGAATGCACCTAGATTAGGTTTATACTTTCCACAGAGTATGCAATTGCAATGTGATAGTTTGACTTCATATGTAATACAATTACGACAACTTCTAACTAAGATCCACGAAAGTGTGCATTCTTCTCTTCCAGACCCTAATTCAATAACAGGTACACATACTCTGCTACCAGGAGATTAGGTATATGTAAAGAAACACACCAGAAAGACATTGGAACCCAGGTTTGAAGGTCCTTATCAAGTGCTTCTGACCACAGCCACTTCAGTAAAGCTGGAAGGAAAATCTACGCATCACACTGCAAAAAAAAGCAAACAACATGATGAAATGTCTACTTACATATTGTTTGTTGCAGATTGTCGTTTTACAAATACATGCATGGACTCCTGGTATTAATGTTATTGAGGTAGAGGAAACAGCTGATTTTTAATGAGTTATAGATGATCCTAAAGTAGCAAATGATTCAGGATATGAGCTGTATAGGTATAAGTAAGGCGACCGTTTCATGTAGATGTAGGTATAGGATGGATACAAGCAGACCCACTCTCAGAAGTAACCGTAAATTTCCAGTGGAATGATAATATGGGTCTTCCTTTTAACAATAGTAAAAATAATAGGTGCCATAAAATCACAGACATGGAAACAGGCCCGGGAACGGGTGGTAGGACAAATGTATCAAATATTAGTCACCATAGCAGGGGAAGAAGATATATCAGAAGGGATGTTTAATCTGACAGATATTACCGTTAATCAATCCAGTATCTTTCTCTGTGCCTCCTGGTGGAGAGAAAACAGAACGGACGGGATTGGAATGCACAATCCTATGGGTTCCACATACAGATGGAGGAAGAAGTATTTCCCACAACCACACTTGTATCAATGTACCAGTATCACAACAAAAGACAAAAGTCAAATCTAATGTAACTTTTCCTGAAATTCCGAAATGTAGGTACTGACGAGCATGGTATGACACTTTACTGGGACTGTCAGGTACAGAGATGGGAGTTCTAAACTCGATAAAATTGAAGAAATTAACAATAGATGGAAACATTGCAGGAGGACATATAGTTTTACAATTACAAGCAAATGGTTACCCACCACTTTTGCAACCCAACTACAAGAGATACCCCTATTACAATTTTTGGAAGGGTTAATAAATCACACGATAGGAGCACAGCTCCTGCTGTGGAATCAAAGTCAACAGTTTATAAATTTCACACAGTGCTCTTTTAACCTCTTATCCTATCATATACAAATAGACAGGGCCAAACTGAATTATAGCTGGGAAACTACCATACTTGGATGAAATATTTTAAGGGTTGAACTGACAATGGTGTATGGTTCCAAGTAAAAGGGGATAAAGATAGAATGTGAAGATAAATAGTGTACAGGGAAGTTTGAAGCATATCGAGTAGAAGATGTAATAGAAATGTGTAAAATAGTTGTTATACCACTGGTAATTAAAGAAGAGTTTTGGTATCCAGAAATATATGTGGGAAATATATAGATAAAGGAAATAGAACGCATGATCTTAGTCTGTGCGAGGAAATTAATAAGGGAATGGTATGTGGTAGAAGTTCTCCAGTATATGAGCATTGTTTGTTAAAATACCAAACTAGCATATGCAAAATCAAAGGACACCAATAAATGTGAACAATAGATTCATTGAAATAGGACCCCAACATATTTGTATCATTACAAACAATAATCATACTATGTCAGCCTTTAAATAGATCAGCCCCGTTTTCAGGATGTATTAAAAACAGTGGGAAAATAACACATATCTGTTTGAACCAGACGCTGATAAAGTGTTTTCTTCAGTCTATGAGGTACATAATCTCACCCTTTATAATTTCTTTAGAGCCACTAAAACAGGTTTTGGAACAATCCGACTTATTAAGACGACACATAGAAACACTAGAACATACCCTACAGAATAACCTCTTATCTGCAATTATTGACAAAGGTAGACTAGTGCATCTTTCCTCACAGATACAACAGGATACTGCACCACATTGGTGGGATATATTTAGTTGAATGTCTTCTACAGCGACCAATACCTTTCACTGGTTGTTAAGTCCAATGGTAATTATTATTCTACCCATTAATTTCACTTACAATCACAAATATATATGTGTATACAGGAAAATAAATAGGCAAATTAGGAGAATGGACTACTGATAAATGTGTATTGACATCACCCTACTCCTGATTCAGAGTTCTTACTTAAATCTAATGCCTACGTGTAATTCTGTTTATTAAATATAATAATCTTAGCCTGCGTTGCAGTTTCTTATGAAATTAACCTTTGTGTGCTGATACACCACTCTCGATGAAACTGCTTTTATTGTAACCTTTGGTTGCTGATACAATCATTATCTGTCGAAACTGCGTTGTATTATGTTGCACTTATACTTGTATAACTAATCATATAAATAATATTCAATAAACCAAGACAGTTCAGATGAATACGGAGCATTGAAGGCTCGTAGGCTGATATACAAATACTCTGTCTCTGTGTGTATTTCTTTAAGAGAACTCATTAAGAGTTGAACCTAGCACATCAGAGAGTCCCTTCAGCAGCCCCTTACATCAAAGTCCCATCCCCAGCCCCCTTACATCAAAGTCCCATTACATGCTCCTTACAGAAGAGTCCCATAAGCAGCCTCTTTCATCAGAGTCCCATCAGCAGCCCCTTACATCAGAGTCCAATCAGCAGCCCCTTAAATCAGCGTCCCATCACATGCTCCTTACATAAGAGTCCCATCAGAGCCCCTTAAATCAGAGTCCCATCAGCAGCCCCTTACACCAGGCCCCTTACATCAGAGTCCAATCGGCAGCCTCTTACTTTAGAGTCTTACCTCCAGCCACTTACATCAAAGTTCCATCAGCAGTCTCTTACATCAGAGTCCAATCTGTAGCCCCTTACATCAACGTCCCATCACCAGCCCCCTTACATCAGAGTCCCATCAACAGCCCCCATTACATCAGTGTCCCATCAACAGTCCTTAACATCAGAGTCCCATCACCAGCCCCTTTCATCAGAATCGCATCAGCAGTCGAATACAGAGTGTCCCAACACCAAGCCCTTACATCAGAGACCCATCAGCAGCCCCTTACATCAGAGTCCATTTAGCAGCCTCTTACTTCAGAGTCCCACCACCAGCCCTTTACATCAAAGTCCCTTTATCAGCCCCCTTATATCAGAGTCCCATCAACAATCCCTTACATCAGAGTCCCATCAGCAGCCCCTTGCATCAGAGTCCCATCAGCAGCCCCTTACTTCAGAGTACCATCACAGGCCCCTTACATCAGAGTCCCATCAGAGCCCCTTAAATCAGAGTCCCATCAGCAGCCCCATACAGTGTCTCATCACCAGCCCCCTTACATCAGAGTCCATTCACCAGCCCCTTACATCCCATCCCATCACCTATCATCGCTAGCTCTATCATCTCTGGCTCTATCATCTCTAGCTCTATTATGTCTAGCTCTATTATCTCTAACTCTATCATCCCAAAATCTATCATCTCTAAATCTATTATCTCTAAATCTATCATCTCTAATGCTTTCATCTCTAGCTTTAACATCACCATCTCTATTATCGCTAGATCAATATTGTCTGGCTCTATCGTCTCTTACTCTATCATCTCTGGCTCTATCATCTCTAGCTCTATCATGTCTAGTTCTATCATCTCTAACTCTATCATCTCCAAATCTATCACCTCTAACTCTATCAATCTCTTACTTTATCATCTCTGGCTCTATCATCTCTGGCTCTATCATCTCGGGCTCTAACAGCTCTATTCCTATCATCAGAGTCCCCTAAGAATCATTTTACATGAGAGTCCCATCACCAGCCCCTCACATCAGAGTCCCATCAGCAGCCCCTTACAACAGAGCCCCATCAGAGCCCCTTACATCAGAGTCCTATCAGAATCCCCTTACATCAGAATCCCGTCACCTGCCCAATACAGAATGTCCAAACACCAGGACCTTACAACAAAGTCCCATCACCAGCCAACTAACATCAAAGTACCATCACCAGCCCCTTACATCAGAGTACCATCACCAGCCAACTAACATCAGAGTAACATCACCAGCACCTCACATCAGAGTCCCATCAGCAGCCCCCTGCATCAGAGTCCATTCAGCAGCCCCATACATCAGAGTCCAATCAGCAGCCCCTTACATCAGCGTCCCATTAACAGCCCCCTACATCAGAGTTCCATCAACAGTCCCTTATTGATATAAGCAGCAGCAGCATCACCAGCACCTTACATCAGCGTCCCATTAACAGCCCCCTACATCAGAGTTCCATTAGCAGCCCCTTACATCAGAGTCCCATCAGCAGCCCCTTACATCAGAGTCCCATCAGAGCCCCTTACATCAGAGTGCTATCAGAATCCCCTTTCATCAGAGTCCCATCAGCAGCCCCCTACATCAGAGTCCCATCAGCAGCCCCTTACATCATAGTCCCATCACCTGTCAACTTACATCAGAGTCCCATCAGCAGCCCCTTACATCAGTCTATTCACCAGGCCCTTACATCAGCGTCCCATTAACAGCCCCCTACATCAGAGTTCCATCAACAGTACCTTACATCAGAGTCCCATCAGCAGCCCCTTACATCAGAGTCCGATCACTAGCCCCTTTACATCAAAGTCCCATCACCTGTCAACTTACATCAGAGTCTATTCCGAGTTCCATCAACAGTCCCTTATATCAGAGTTCCATCAGCAACCCCTTACATCAGAGTCCATTCAGCAGCCCCTTACATCAAAGTCCAATAAGCGGCACCTTACTTCAGACTCCCATCACCAGGCCCCTTACATCAGAGTCCCATCAGCAGCCCCTTGCATCAGAGTCCCATCAGCAGCCCCTTACATCAGAGTCCCATCAGCAGCCCCTTACATCAGAGAGCCATCAGCAGCCCCTTACATCAAAGTCCAATCAGCGGCCCCTTACTTCAGACTCCCATCACCAGGCCCCTTACATCAGAGTCCCATCAGCAGCCCCTTGCATCAGAGTCCATTCAGCAGCCCCATACATCAGAGTCCAATCAGCAGCCCCTTACATCAGCGTCCCATTAACAGCCCCCTACATCCGAGTTCCATCAACAGTCCCTTATATCAGAGTTCCATCAGCAGCCCCTTACATCAGAGTCCCATCAGCAGCCCCTTACATCAGAGTCTATTCAGCAGGCCCATACATCTGAGTCCAATCAGCAGCCCCATACTTTAGAGTCCAATCAGCAGCCCCTTACATCAACGTCCCATTAACAGCCCCATACATCAGAGTTCCATCAACAGTCCCTTACATCAGAGTCCCATCAGCAGCCCCTTACATCAGAGTCCTATCAGCAGCCCCTTACATCAGAATCCCATCACTAGCCCCTTACAACAGAGTCCCATCAGCAGCCCCCTACATCAGAGTCCCATCAGCAGCCCCTTACATCAGAGTCCCATCACCTGTCAACTTACATCAGAGTCCCATCACACGCCCCTTACATCAGCATCCCATCACCAGCCCAAAACAGTGTGTCCCAACACCAGGACCTTACATCAGAGACCCATCAGCAGCCCCTTACATCAGAGTGCCATCAGCAGCCCCTTACATCAAAGTCCAATCAGCGGCCCCTTACTTCAGACTCCCATCACCAGGCCCCTTACATCAGAGTCCCATCAGCAGCCCCTTGCATCATAGTCCATTCAGCAACCCCATACATCTGAGTCCAATCAGCAGCCCCATACATCAGAGTCCAATCAGCAGCCCCTTACATCAGCATCCCATTAACAGCCCCCTACATCAGAGTTCCATCAACAGTCCCTTACATCCGAGTTCCATCAGCAGCCCCTTACATCAGAGTCCCATCAGCTGCCCCTTACATCAGAGTCCCATCAGTAGCCCCTTACATCAGATTCCCATCAGAGACCCTTACATCAGAGTACTATCAGAATTCCCTTTCATCAGAGTAACATCAGCAGCCCCCTACATCAGAGTCCCATCAGCAGCCCCTTACATCAGAGTCCCATCACCTGTCAACTTACATCAGAGTCCCATCAGCAGCCCCTTACATCAGATTCTATTCAGCAGGCCCATACATCAGAGTCCAATCAGCAGCCCCTTACATCAACGTCCCATTAACAGCCCCCTACATCAGAGTCCCATCACAAGCCCCTTACATCAGAGTCCCATCAGATCCCCTTACATCAGAGCCCTATCAGAATCCACTTACATCAGAGACCCATCAGCAGCCCCTTACATCAGAGTCCTATCACCTGTCCCCTTACATCAGAGTCCCATCACCAGCCCCTTACATCAGAATCTCATCAGCAGCCCAATACAGAGTGTCCCAACACCAGGACCTTACATCAGAGACCCATCACCAGCCCCTCACATCACAGTCCCATCAACAGCCCCTTACATCACAATCCCGTCACCTGCCCAATACAGAATGTCCAAACACCAGGACCTTACAACAAAGTCCCATCACCAGCCAACTAACATCCTAGTACTATCACCAGCCCCTCACATCAGAGTCCCATCAGCAGCCCCTTACATCAGAGTCCCATCACCTGTCAACTTACATCAGAGTCCCATCAGCAGCCCCTTACATCAGAGTCTATTCAGCAGGCCCATACATCTGAGTCCAATCAGCAGACCCTTACATCAGCGTCCCATTAACAGCCCCCTACAGCAGAGTTCCATCAACAGTCCCTTACATCAGAGTCCCATCAGCAGCCCCTTACATCAGAGTCCCATCACTAGCCCCTTACATCAGAGTCCCATCAGCAGCCCCCTACATCAGAGTCCCATCAGCAGCCCCTTACATCAGAGTCCCATCACCTGTCAACTTACATCAGAGTCCCATCACCAGCCCCTTACATCAGCATCCCATCACCAGCCCAATACAGTGTGTCCCAAAACCAGTACCTTACATCAGAGACCCATCAGCAGCCCCTTACATCAGAGTGCCATCAGCAGCCCCTTACATCAAAGTCCAATCAGCGGCCCCTTACTTCAGACTCCCATCACCAGGCCCCTTACATCAGAGTCCCATCAGCAGCCCCTTACATCAGAGTCTATTCAGCAGGCCCATACATCAGAGTCCAATCAGCAGCCCCTTACATCAATGTCCCATTAACAGCCCCCTACATCAGAGTCCCATCACAAGCCCCTTACATCAGAGTCCCATCAGAGCCCCTTACATCAGAGCCCTATCAGAATCCCCTTACATCAGAGACCCATCAGCAGCCCCTTACATCTGAGTCCTATCACCTGTCCCCTTACATCAGAGTCCCATCACCAGCCCCTTACATTAGAATCTCATCACCAGCCCAATACAGAGTGTCAAAACACCAGGACCTTACATCAGAGACCCATCACCAGCCCTTCACATCAGAGTCCCATCAACAGCCCCTTACATCACAATCCCGTCACCTGCCCAATACAGAATGTCCAAACACCAGGACCTTACAACAAAGTCCCATCACCAGCCAACTAACATCATAGTACTATCACCAGCCCCTCACATCAGAGTCCCATCAGCAGCCCCTTACATCAGAGTCCCATCACCAGCCAACTAACATCAGAGTAACATCACCTGTCAACTTACATCAGAGTCCCATCACCAGCCCCTTACATCAGCATCCCATCACCAGCCCAAAACAGTGTGTCCCAACACCAGGACCTTACATCAGAGACCCATCAGCAGCCCCTTACATCAGAGTGCCATCAGCAGCCCCTTACATCAAAGTCCAATCAGCGGCCCCTTACTTCAGACTCCCATCACCAGGCCCCTTACATCAGAGTCCCATCAGCAGCCCCTTGCATCATAGTCCATTCAGCAGCCCCATACATCTGAGTCCAATCAGCAGCCCCATACATCAGAGTCCAATCAGCAGCCCCTTACATCAGCATCCCATTAACAGCCCCCTACATCAAACTTCCATCAACAGTCCCTTACATCCGAGTTCCATCAGCAGCCCCTTACATCAGAGTCCCATCAGCTGCCCCTTACATCAGAGTCCCATCAGAGACCCTTACATCAGAGTGCTATCAGAATCCCCTTTCATCAGAGTAACATCAGCAGCCCCCTACATCAGAGTCCCATCAGCAGCCCCTTACATCAGAGTCCCATCACCTGTCAACTTACATCAGAGTCCCATCAGCAGCCCCTTACATCAGAGTCTATTCAGCAGGCCCATACATTAGAGTCCAATCAGCAGCCCCTACATCAACGTCCCATTAACAGCCCCCTACATCAGAGTCCCATCACAAGCCCCTTACATCAGAGTCCCATCAGAGCCCATTACATCAGAGCCCTATCAGAATCCCCTTACATCAGAGACCCATCAGCAGCCCCTTACATCAGAGTCCTATCACCTGTCCCCTTACATCAGAGTCCCATCACCAGCCCCTTACATCAGAATCTCATCACCAGCCCAATACAGAGTGTCCCAACACCAGGACCTTACATCAGAGACCCATCACCAGCCCTTCACATCAGAGTCCCATCAACAGCCCCTTACATCACAATCCCGTCACCTGCCCAATACAGAATGTCCAAACACCAGGACCTTACAACAAAGTCCCATCACCAGCCAACTAACATCATAGTACTATCACCTGCCCCTCACATCAGAGTCCCATCAGCAGCCCCTTACATCAGAGTCCCATCACCAGCCAACTAACATCAGAGTAACATCACCAGCACCTCACATCAGAGTCCCATCAGCAGCCCCTTACATCAGAATCCCATCACTAGCCCCTTACATCAGAGTCCCATCAGCAGCCCCCTACATCAGAGTCCCATCAGCAGCCCCTTACATCAGAGTCCCATCACCTGTCAACTTACATCAGAGTCCCATCACCAGCCCCTTACATCAGCAGCCCATCACCAGCCCAAAACAGTGTGTCCCAACACCAGGACCTTACATCAGAGACCCATCAGCAGCCCCTTACATCAGAGTGCCATCAGCAGCCCCTTACATCAAAGTCCAATCAGCGGCCCCTTACTTCAGACTCCCATCACCAGGCCTCTTACATCAGAGTCCCATCAGCAGCCCCTTGCATCATAGTCCATTCAGCAGCCCCATACATCTGAGTCCAATCAGCAGCCTCATACATCAGAGTCCAATCAGCAGCCCCTTACATCAGCATCCCATTAACAGCCCCCTACATCAGAGTTCCATCAACAGTCCCTTACATCCGAGTTCCATCAGCAGCCCCTTACATCAGAGTCCCATCAGCAGCCCCTTACATCAGAGTCCCATCACCTGTCAACTTACATCAGAGTCCCATCACTAGCCCCTTACATCAGAGTCCCATCAGCAGCCCCCTACATCAGAGTCCCATCAGCAGCCCCTTACATCAGAGTCCCATCAACTGACAACTTACATCAGAGTCCCATCACCAGCCCCTTACATCAGCATCCCATCACCAGCCCAATACAGTGTGTCCCAACATCAGGACCTTACATCAGAGACCCATCAGCAGCCCCTTACATCAGAGTGCCATCAGCAGCCCCTTACATCAAAGTCCAATCAGCGGCCCCTTACTTCAGAGTCCCATCACCAGCCCCTCACATCAGAGTCCCATCAACAGCCCCTTACATCACAATCCCGTCACCTGCCCAATACAGAATGTCCAAACACCAGGACCTTACAACAAAGTCCCATCACCAGCCAACTAACATCATAGTACTATCACCAGCCCCTCACATCAGAGTCCCATCAGCAGCCCCTTACATCAGAGTCCCATCACCAGCCAACTAACATCAGAGTAACATCACCAGCACCTCACATCAGAGTCCCATCAGCAGCCCCCTGCATCAGAGTCCATTCAGCAGCCCCATACATCTGAGTCCAATCAGCAGCCCCATACATCAGAGTCCAATCAGCAGCCCCTTACATCAGCATCCCATTAACAGCCCCCTACATCAGAGTTCCATCAACAGTCCCTTACATCCGAGTTCCATCAGCAGCCCCTTACATCAGAGTCCCATCAGCTGCCCCTTACATCAGAGTCCCATCAGAGACCCTTACATCAGAGTGCTATCAGAATCCCCTTTCATCAGAGTAACATCAGCAGCCCCCTACATCAGAGTCCCATCAGCAGCCCCTTACATCAGAGTCCCATCACCTGTCAACTTACATCAGAGTCCCATCAGCAGCCCCTTACATCAGAGTATATTCAGCAGGCCCATACATCAGAGTCCAATCAGCAGCCCCTTACATCAACGTCCCATTAACAGCCCCCTACATCAGAGTCCCATCACAAGCCCCTTACATCAGAGTCCCATCAGAGCCCCTTACATCAGAGCCCTATCAGAATCCCCTTACATCAGAGACCCATCAGCAGCCCCTTACATCAGAGTCCTATCACCTGTCCCCTTACATCAGAGTCCCATCACCAGCCCCTTACATCAGAATCTCATCACCAGCCCAATACAGAGTGTCCCAACACCAGGACCTTACATCAGAGACCCATCACCAGCCCCTCACATCAGAGTCCCATCAACAGCCCCTTACATCACAATCCCATCACCTGCCCAATACAGAATGTCCAAACACCAGGACCTTACAACAAAGTACCATCACCAGCCAACTAACATCATAGTACTATCACCAGCCCCTCACATCAGAGTCCCATCAGCAGCCCCTTACATCAGAGTCCCATCACCAGCCAACTAACATCAGAGTAACATCACCAGAACCTCACATCAGAGTCCCATCAGCAGCCCCCTGCATCAGAGTCCATTTAGCAGCCCCATACATCTGAGTCCAATCAGCAGCCCCATACATCAGAGTCCAATCAGCAGCCCCTTACATCAGCGTCCCATTAACTGCCCCCTACATCAGAGTTCCATCAACAGTCCCTTATATCAGAGTTCCATCAGCAGCCCCTTACATCAGAGTCCCATCAGCAGCCCCTTACATCAGAGTCCCATCAGAGCCCCTTACATCAGAGTGCTATCAGAATCCCCTTTTATCAGAGTCCCATTAGCAACCCCCTATATCAGAGTCCCATCAGCAGCCTCTTACATCAGAGTCCCATCACCTGTCAACTTACATCAGAGTCCCATCAGCAGCCCCTTACATCAGAGTCTATTCAGCAGGCACATACATCTGAGTCCAATCAGCAGCCCCATACATCAGAGTCCAATCAGCAGCCCCTTACATCAGCGTCCCATTAACAGCCCCCTACATCAGAGTTCCATCAACAGTCCCTTACATCAGAGTCCCATCAGCAGCCCCTTACATCAGAGTCCCATCACTAGCCCCTTACATCAGAGTCCCATCAGCAGCCCCCTACATCAGAGTCCCATCAGCAGCCCCTTACATCAGAGTCCCATCACCTGTCAACTTACATCAGAGTCCCATCACCAGCCCCTTACATCAGCATCCCATCACCAGCCCAATACAGTGTGTCCCAACACCAGTACCTTACATCAGAGACCCATCAGCAGCCCCTTACATCAGAGTGCCATCAGCAGCCCCTTACATCAAAGTCCAATCAGCGGCCCCTTACTTCAGACTCCCATCACCAGGCCCCTTACATCAGAGTCCCATCAGCAGCCCCTTGCATCAGAGTCCATTCAGCAGCCCCATACATCTGAGTCCAATCAGCAGCCCCATACATCAGAGTCCAATCAGCAGCCCCTTACATCAGCGTCCCATTAACAGCCCCCTACACCCGGGTTCCATCAACAGTCCCTTATATCAGAGTTCCATCAGCAGCCCCTTACATCAGAGTCCCATCAGCAGCCCCTTACATCAGAGTCCCATCAGAACCCCTTATATCAGAGTGCTATCAGAATCCCCTTTCATCAGAGTCCCATCAGCAGCCCCTTACATCAGAGTCCCATCACCTGTCAACTTACATCAGAGTCCAATCAGCAGCCCCTGACATCAGAGTCTATTCAGCAGGCCCATACATCTGAGTCCAATCAGCAGCCCCATACATCAGAGTCCAATCAGCAGCCCCTTACATCAGCGTCCCATTAACAGCCCTCTACATCAGAGTTCCATCAACAGTCCCTTACATCAGAGTCCCATCAGCAGCCCCTTACATCAGAGTCCCATCAGCAGCCCCTTACATCAGAGTCCTATCAGCAGTCCCTTACATCAGAGTCCCATCACTAGCCCCTTACATCAGAGTCCCATCACCTGTCAACTTACATCAGCATCCCATCACCAGCCCAATACAGTGTGTCCCAACACCAGGACCTTACATCAGAGACCCATCAGCAGCCTCTTACATCAGAGTCCCATCAGCAGCCCCTTACATCAAAGTCCAATCAGCGGCCCCTTACTTCAGACTTCCACCACCAGGCCCCTTACATCAGAGTCCCCTAAGTAGCCTTTTACATCAGAGTCCCATCACCAGCCCCTCACATCAGAATCCCATCAGCAACCCCTTACATCAGAGTCCATTCAGCAGACCCTTACATCAGAGTCCAATCAGCAGCCCCTTACATCAGAAAGTCCCATCACCAGCCCCTTACATCAGAGTCACATCAGCAGCCCCTTACATCACAGTTTCCCATCATCAGCCCCTTACATCAGCGTCCCATCAACAGCCCCTCACATCAGCGTCCCATAAACAGCCCCCTACATCAGAGTCCAATTATCAGCCCCCATACATCAGGGTACCATTAACAGCCCCCTTACAGCAGAGTCTCATCAGCAGCCCCTTACATCAGATTCCCATCACCAGCCCCTTACATCTGAGTCCATTCAGCAGCCCCTCACTTCAGAGTCCAATCAGCAGCCCCTTACTTCAGACTCCCATCACCAGCCCCCTTTACATCAGAGTCCCCTAAGAATCATTTTACATCAGAGTCCCATCACCAGCCCCTCACATCAGAGTCCCATCAGCAGCCCCTTACAACAGAGCCCCATCAGAGCCCCTTACATCAGAGTCCTATCTGAATCCCCTTACATCAGAATCCCGTCACATGCCCAATACAGAATGTCCAAACACCAGGACCTTACAACAAAGTCCCATCACCAGCCAACTAACATCATAGTACCATCACCAGCCCCTCACATCAGAGTCCCATCAGCAGCCCCCTACATCAGAGTCCCATCACCTGTCAACTTACATCAGAGTCCCATCAGCAGCCCCTTACATCAAAGTCCCATCACCAGCCAACTAACATCAGAGTACCATCACCAGCACCTCACATCAGAGTCCCATCAGCAGCCCCATACATCAGAGTCCAATCAGCAGCCCCTTACATCAGCGTACCATTAACTGCCCCCTACATCAGAGTTCCATCAACAGTCCCTTATATCAGAGTGCTATCAGAATCCCCTTTCATCAGAGTCCCATCAGCAGCCCCCTACATCAGAGTCCCATCAGCATCCCCTTACATCAGAGTCCCATCACCTGTCAACTTAAATCAGAGTCCCATCAGCAGACCTTACATCAGAGTCTATTCAGCAGGCCCATACATCTGAGTCCAATCAGCAGCCCCATACATCAGAGTCCAATCAGCAGCCCCTTACATCAGCGTCCCATTAACAGCCCCCTACATCAGAGTTCCATCAACAGTCCCTTACATCAGAGTCCCATCAGCAGCCCCTTACATCAGAGTCCTATCAGCAGCCCCTTACATCAGAGTCCCATCGCAAGCCCCTTACATCAGAGTCCCATCAGCAGCCCCCTACATCAGAGTCCCATCAGCAGCCCCTTACATCAGAGTCCCATCACCTGTCAAATTACATCAGAGTCCCATCACCAGCCCCTTACATCAGCATCCCATCCCCAGCCCAATACAGTGTGTCCCAACACCAGAACCTTACATAAGAGACCCATCAGCAGCCCTTTACATCAGAGTGCCATCAGCAGCCCCTTACATCAGCATCCCATCACCAGCCCAATACAGTGTGTCCCAACACCAGGACCTTACATCAGAGACCCATCAGCAGTCCCCTACATCAGAGTGCCATCAGCAGCCCCATACATCTGAGTCCAATCAGCAGCCCCTTACATCAACGTCCCATTAACAGCCCCCTACATCAGAGTTCCATCAACAGTCCCTTACATCAGAGTTCCATCAGCAGCCCCTTACATCAGAGTCCCATCAACAGCCCCTTACATCAGAGTCCCATCAGAGCCCCTTACATCAGAGTGCTATCAGAATCCCCTTTCATCAGAGTCCCATCAGCAGCCCCCTACATCAGAGTCCCATCAGCAGCCTCTTACATCAGAGTCCCATCACCTGTCAACTTACATCAGAGTCCCATCAGCAACCCCTTACATCAGAGTCTATTCAGCAGGCCCATACATCTGAGTCCAATCAGCAGCCCCATACATCAAAGTCCAATCAGCAGCCCCTTACATCAGCGTCCCATTAACAGCCCCCTACATCAGAGTTCCATCAACAGTCTCTTACATCAGAGTCCCATCAGCAGCCCCTTACATCAGAGTCCTATCAGCAGCCCCTTACATCAGAGTCCCATCACTAGCCCCTTACATCAGAGTCCCATCAGCAGCCCTCTACATCAGAGTCCCATCAGCAGCCCCTTACATCAGAGTCCCATCACCTGCCAACTTACATCAGAGTCCCATCACCAGCCCCTTACATCAGCATCCCATCACCAGCCTAATACACCAGGACCTTACATCAGAGACCCATCAGCAGCCCCTTACATCAGAGTGCCATCAGCAGCCCCTTACATCAAAGTCCAATCAGCGGCCCCTTACTTCAGACTCCCATCACCAGGCCCCTTACATCAGAGTCCCATCAGCAGCCCCTTGCATCAGAGTCCATTCAGCAGCCCCATAAATCTGAGTCCAATCAGCAGCCCCATACATCAGAGTCCAGTCAGCAGCCGCTTACATCAGCGTCCCATTAACAGCCCCCTACATCAGAGTTCCATCAACAGTCCCTTACATCCGAGTTCCATCAGCAGCCCCTTACATCAGAGTCCCATCAGCAGCCCCTTACATCAGAGTCCCATCAGAGCCCCTTACATCAGAGTGCTATCAGAATCCCCTTACATCAGAGTCCCATCACCTGTCAACTTACATCAGAGTCCCATCAGCAGCCCCTTACATCAGAGTCTATTCAGCAGGCACATACATCTGAGTCCAATCAGCAGCCCCATACATCATAGTCCAATCAGCAGCCCCTTACAGCAACGTCCCATTAACAGCCCCTTACATCAGTATCCCATCACAAGCCCCTTACTTTAGAGTCCCATCAGAGCCCCTTACATCAGAGCCCTATCAGAATCCCCTTACATCAGAGACCCATCAGCAGCCCCTTACTTCAGAGTTCTATCACCTGTCCCCTTACATCAGAGTCCCATCACCAGCCCCTTACATCAGAATCCCATCACCAGCCCAATACAGAGTGTCCCAACACCAGGACCTTACATCAGAGACCCATCACCAGCCCCTCACATCAGAGTCCCATCAACAGCCCCTTACATCAGAATCCCATCACCTGCCCAATACAGAATGTCCAAACACCAGGACCTTACAACAAAGTCCCATCACCAGCCAACTAATATCATAGTACCATCACCAGCCCCTCACATCAGAGTCCCATCAGCAGCCCCTTATACATCAGAGTACCATCACCAGCCAACTAACATCAGAGTAACATCACCAGCACCTCACATCAGAGTCCCATCAGCAACCCCCTGCATCAGAGTCCATTCAGCAGCCCCATACATCAGAGTCCAATCAGCAGCCCCTTACATCAGCATCCCATTAACAGCCCCCTACATCAGAGTTCCATCAACAGTCCCTTATATCAGAGTTCCATCAGCAGCCCCTTACATCAGAGTCCCATCACCTGTCAACTTACATCAGAGTCCCATCACAAGCCCCTTACATCAGCATCCCATCACCAGCCCAATACAGTGTGTCCCAACACCAGGACCTTACATCAGAGACCCATCAGCAGCCCCTTACATCAGAGTGCCATCAGCAGCCCCTTACATCAAAGTCCAATCAGCGGCCCCTTACTTCAGACTCCCATCACCAGGCCCCTTACATCAGAGTCCCATCAGCAGCCCCTTGCATCAGAGTCCATTCAGCAGCCCCATACATCTGAGTCCAGTCAGCAGCCCCATACATCAGAGTACAATCAGCAGTCCCTTACATTAGTGTCCCATTAACAGCCCCCTACATCAGAGTTCCATCAACAGTCCCTTATATCAGAGTTCCATCAGCAGCCCCTTACATCAGAGTCCCATCAGCAGCCCCTTACATCAGAGTCCCATCAGAGCCCCCTTACATCAGAGTGCTATCAGAATCCCCTTTCATCAGAGTCCCATCAGCAGCCCCCTACATCAGAGTCCCATCAGCAGCCCCTTACATCAGAGTCCCATCACCTGTCAACTTACATGAGAGTCCCATCAGCAGCCCCTTACATCAGAGTCTATTCAGCAGGCCCATACATCTGAGTCCAATCAGCAGCCCCATACATCAGAGTCCAATCAGCAGCCCCTTACATCAGCGTCCCATTAACAGCCCCCTACATCAGAGTTCCATCAACAGTCCCTTACATCAGAGTCCCATCAGCAGCCCCTTACATCAGAGTCCTATCAGCAGCCCCTTACATCAGAGTCCCATCACTAGCCCCTTACATCAGAGTCCCATCAGCAGCCCCCTACATCAGAGTCCCATCAGCAGCCCCTTACATCAGAGTCCCATCACCTGTCAACTTACATCAGAGTCCCATCACCAGCCCCTTACATCAGCATCCCATCACCAGCCCAATACAGTGTGTCCCAACACCAGGACCTTACATCAGAGACCCATCAGCAGCCCCTTACATCAGAGTGCCATCACCAGGCCCCTTACATCAGAGTCCCATCAGCAGCCCCTTGCATCAGAATCCATTCAGCAGCCCCATACATCTGAGTCCAATCAGCAGCCCCATACATCAGAGTCCAATCAGCAGCCCCTTACATCAGCGTCCCATTAACAGCCCCCTACATCAGAGTTCCATCAACAGTCCCTTACATCAGAGTTCCATCAGCAGCCCCTTACATCAGAGTAACATCAGCAGCCCCCTACAATCAGAGTCCCATTAGCAGCCCCTTACATCAGAGTCTATTCAGCAGGCCCATACATCTGAGTCCAATCATCAGCCCCTTACATCAGAGTCCAATCAGCATCCCCTTACATCAACATCCCATTAACAGCCCCCTACATCAGAGTTCCATCAACAGTCCCTTACATCAGAGACCCATCAGCAGCCCCTTACATCAGAGTCCTATCAGCAGCCCCTTACATCAGAGTCCCATCACTAGCCCCTTACATCAGAGTCCCATTAGCAGCCCCCTATATCAGAGTCCCATCACCTGTCAACTTACATCAGCATCCCATCACTAGCCCAATACAGTGTGTCCCAACACCAGGACCTTACATCAGAGACCCATCAGCAGCCACTTACATCAGAGTCCCATCAGCAGCCCCTTACATCAAAGTCCAATCAGCGGCCCCTTACTTCAGTTTCCCATCACCAGGCCCCTTACATCAGAGTCCCCTAAGTAGCCTTTTACATCAGAGTCCCATCACCAGCCCCTCACATCAGAATCCCATCAGCAGCCCCTTACATCAGAGTCCATTCAGCAGCACCTTATATCAGAGTCCAATCAGCAGCCCCTTACATCAGAAAGTCCCATCACCAGCCCCTTACATCAGAGTCACATCAGCAGCCCCTTACATCACAGTTTCCCATCATCAGCCCCTTACATCAGCGTCCCATCAACAGCCCCTCACATCAGCGTCCCATAAACAGCCCCCTACATCAGAGTCCAATTATCAGCCCCCATACATCAGGCTACCATTAACAGCCCCCTTACAGCAGAGTCTCATCAGCAGCCCCTTACATCAGATTCCCATCACCAGCCCCTTACATCTGAGTCCATTCAGCAGCCCCTTACTTCAGAGTCCAATCAGCGGCCCCTTACTTCAGACTCCCATCACCAGCCCCCTTTACATCAGAGTCTCCTAAGAATAATTTTACATCAGAGTCCCATCACCAGCCCCTCACATCAGAGTCCCATCAGCAGCCCCTTACAACAGAGCCCCATCAGAGCCCCTTACATCAGAGTCCTATCAGAATCCCCTTACATCAGAATCCCTTCACCTGCATCAGAGTCCAATCAGCAGCCCCATACATCAGAGTCCAATCAGCAGCCCCATACATCAGAGTCCAATCAGCAGCCCCCTACATCAGAGTTCCATCGGCAGCCTCTTACTTTAGAGTCTTACCACCAGCCCCTTACATCAAAGTTCCATCAACAGTCCCTTACATCAGAGTCCAATCTGTAGCCCCTTACATCAATGTCCCATCACCAGCCCCCTTACATCAGAGTCCCATCACAAGCTACTTACATCAGAGTCCCATCAGCAGCCTCTTACATCAGAGTCCATTCAGCAGTCCCTTACATCAGAGTCCAATCAGCAGCCACTTACATGAGCATCCCATTAACAGCCCCCTACATCAGAGTCCCATCATCAGCCCCCTTACATCAGAGTCCCATCAGCAGCCCCTTACATCAGAGTCCAATCAGCAACCCTTTACATCAGAGTCCCATCACCAGCACCCTTACATCAGAGTCCAATCAACAGTCCCTTACATCAGAGTCCCATCAGCAGCCCCTTACATCAGTGTCCCATCAACAGTCCTTAACATCAGAGTCCCATCACCAGCCCCTTTCATCAGAATCGCATCAGCAGTCCAATACAGAGTGTCCTAACACCAGGACCTTACATCAGAGACCCATCAGCAGCCCCTTACATCAGAGTCCATTTAGCAGCCCCTTACATCAGAGTCCCCTAAGCAGCCTTTTACATCAGAGTCCCATCCCCAGACCCTCACATCAGAGTCCCATAAGCAGCCCCTTACTTCAGAGTCCCACCACCAGCCCTTTACATCAAAGTCCCTTTATCAGCCCCCTTACATCAGAGTCCCATCAACAATCCCTTACATCAGAGAGTCCCATCAGCAACCCCTTACATCAAAGTCCCATCACCAGCCCTCTTACATCAGAGTCCCATTACATGCTCCTTACATCAGAGTCCCATCAGCAGCCCCTTACATCAGAGTCCCATCAGCAGCCCCTTACATCAGAGTCCAATCAGCAGCCCCTTAAATCAGCATCCCATCACATGCTCTTTACATCAGAGTCCCATCAGCAGCCCCTTACATCAGAGTCCCATCAGCAGCCCCTTACATCAGAGTCCCATTAGCAGCCCCCTATATCAGAGTCCCATCACCTGTCAACTTACATCAGCATCCCATCACTAGCCCAATACAGTGTGTCCCAACACCAGGACCTTACATCAGAGACCCATCAGCAGCCACTTACATCAGAGTCCCATCAGCAGCCCCTTACATCAAAGTCCAATCAGCGGCCCCTTACTTCAGTTTCCCATCACCAGGCCCCTTACATCAGAGTCCCCTAAGTAGCCTTTTACATCAGAGTCCCATCACCAGCCCCTCACATCAGAATCCCATCAGCAGCCCCTTACATCAGAGTCCATTCAGCAGCACCTTATATCAGAGTCCAATCAGCAGCCCCTTACATCAGAAAGTCCCATCACCAGCCCCTTACATCAGAGTCACATCAGCAGCCCCTTACATCACAGTTTCCCATCATCAGCCCCTTACATCAGCGTCCCATCAACAGCCCCTCACATCAGCGTCCCATAAACAGCCCCCTACATCAGAGTCCAATTATCAGCCCCCATACATCAGGCTACCATTAACAGCCCCCTTACAGCAGAGTCTCATCAGCAGCCCCTTACATCAGATTCCCATCACCAGCCCCTTACATCTGAGTCCATTCAGCAGCCCCTTACTTCAGAGTCCAATCAGCGGCCCCTTACTTCAGACTCCCATCACCAGCCCCCTTTACATCAGAGTCTCCTAAGAATAATTTTACATCAGAGTCCCATCACCAGCCCCTCACATCAGAGTCCCATCAGCAGCCCCTTACAACAGAGCCCCATCAGAGCCCCTTACATCAGAGTCCTATCAGAATCCCCTTACATCAGAATCCCTTCACCTGCATCAGAGTCCAATCAGCAGCCCCATACATCAGAGTCCAATCAGCAGCCCCATACATCAGAGTCCAATCAGCAGCCCCCTACATCAGAGTTCCATCGGCAGCCTCTTACTTTAGAGTCTTACCACCAGCCCCTTACATCAAAGTTCCATCAACAGTCCCTTACATCAGAGTCCAATCTGTAGCCCCTTACATCAATGTCCCATCACCAGCCCCCTTACATCAGAGTCCCATCACAAGCTACTTACATCAGAGTCCCATCAGCAGCCTCTTACATCAGAGTCCATTCAGCAGTCCCTTACATCAGAGTCCAATCAGCAGCCACTTACATGAGCATCCCATTAACAGCCCCCTACATCAGAGTCCCATCATCAGCCCCCTTACATCAGAGTCCCATCAGCAGCCCCTTACATCAGAGTCCAATCAGCAACCCTTTACATCAGAGTCCCATCACCAGCACCCTTACATCAGAGTCCAATCAACAGTCCCTTACATCAGAGTCCCATCAGCAGCCCCTTACATCAGTGTCCCATCAACAGTCCTTAACATCAGAGTCCCATCACCAGCCCCTTTCATCAGAATCGCATCAGCAGTCCAATACAGAGTGTCCTAACACCAGGACCTTACATCAGAGACCCATCAGCAGCCCCTTACATCAGAGTCCATTTAGCAGCCCCTTACATCAGAGTCCCCTAAGCCTTTTACATCAGAGTCCCATCCCCAGACCCTCACATCAGAGTCCCATAAGCAGCCCCTTACTTCAGAGTCCCACCACCAGCCCTTTACATCAAAGTCCCTTTATCAGCCCCCTTACATCAGAGTCCCATCAACAATCCCTTACATCAGAGAGTCCCATCAGCAACCCCTTACATCAAAGTCCCATCACCAGCCCTCTTACATCAGAGTCCCATTACATGCTCCTTACATCAGAGTCCCATCAGCAGCCCCTTACATCAGAGTCCCATCAGCAGCCCCTTACATCAGAGTCCAATCAGCAGCCCCTTAAATCAGCATCCCATCACATGCTCTTTACATCAGAGTCCCATCAGCAGCCCCTTACATCAGAGTCCCATCAGCAGCCCCTTACTTCAGAGTACCATCAGCAGCCCCATACAGAGTCTCATCACCAGCCCCCTTACATCAGAGTCCCATCACCAGCCCCTTACATCCCATCCCATCACCTATCATCGCTAGCTCTATCATCTCTGGCTCTATCATCTCTAGCTCTATTATCTCTGGCTCTATCATCCCAAAATCTATCATCTCTAAATCGATTATCTCTAAATCTATCATTTTTAATGCTTTCATCTCTAGCTTTATCATCACTATCTCTATCATTGCTAGATCAATATTCTCTGGCTCTATCATCTCTTACTCTATCATCTCGGGCTCTATCATCTCTAGCTCTATCATCTCTAGTTCTATCATCTCTAACTCTATCATCGCTAGCTCTAGCATCTCTAGTTCTATTATCTCTAGCATCTCTAAATCTATCACCTCTAACTCTATCATCTCTTTCTTTATCATCTCTGGCTCTATCATCTCTGGCTCTATCATCTTGGGCTCTAACAGCTCTATCCCTATCATCTCTAACTTTATCATCTCCAGCTATATCATCGCTATCTTTATCAGCTCTATTATGTCTAGCTCTATCATCTCTAGCTCTATCATCTCTGGCTCTATCATCCCTAAATCTATCATCTCTAAATCTATCATCTCTAATGCTATCATCTCTAGCTTTATCATCTCTGGCTCTATCATCCATATCTCTATCATCTCTAACTCTATCATCTCTTGTTCTAGCATCTCTACTGTATCATCCATATCTGTATCATCTCTAACACTATCATCTCTGGCAGACCCTTACATCAGAGTCCCATCACAAGCCCCTTACATCAGAGTCCTATCAGAATCCCCTTAAATCAGAGTCCCATCAGCAGCCCCATACAGAGTCTCATCACCAGCCCCCTTACATCAGAGTCCCATCACCTATCATCGCTAGCTCTATTATCTCTGGCTCTATCATCCCAAAATCTATCATCTCTAAATCTATCATCTCTAATGCTTTCATCTCTAGCTTTATCATCACTATCTCTATCATCGCTAGATCAATCATCTCTGGCTCTATCATCTCTGGCTCTATCATTCATATCTCTATCATCTCTAACACTATCATCTCTGGCAGACCCTTACATCAGAGTCCCATCACAAGCCCCTTACATCAGAGTCCCATCAGAGCCCCTTACATCAGAGCCCTATCAGAATCCCCTTACATCAGAGACCCATCAGCAGCCCCTTACATCAGAGTCCCATCACCTGTCCCCTTACATCAGAGTCCCACCACCAGCCCCTTACATCAGAAACCCATCACCAGCCCAATACAGAGTGTCCCAACACCAGGACCTTACATCAGAGTCCTATCAGCAGCCCCTTACATCAGAGTCCCATCACTAGCCCCTTACATCAGAGTCCCATCAGCAGCCCCCTACATCAGAGTCCCATCAGCAGCCCCTTACATCAGAGTCCCATCACTGTCAAATTACATCAGAGTCCCATCACCAGCCCCTTACATCAGCATCCCATCACCAGCCCAATACAGTGTGTCCCAACACCAGGACCTTACATCAGAGACCCATCAGCAGCCCCTTACATCAGAGTGCCATCAGCAGCCCCTTACATCAAAGTCCAATCAGCGGCCCCTTCAGACTCCCATCACCAGACCCCTTACATCAGAGTCCCATCAGCAGCCCTTTACATCAGAGTCCAATCAGCAGCCCCATACATCTAAGACCAATCAGCAGCCCCATACATCAGAGTCCAATCAGCAGCCCCTTACATCAGCGTCCCATTAACAGCCCCCTACATCAGAGTTCCATCAACAGTCCCTTACATCCGAGTTCCATCAGCAGCCCCTTACATCAGAGTCCCATCAGCAGCCCCTTACATCAGAGTCCCATCAGAGCCCCTTACATCAGAGTGCTATCAGAATCCCCTTTCATCAGAGTAACATCAGCAGCCCCCTACATCAGAGTCCCATCAGCAGCCCCTTACATCAGAGTCCCATCACCTGTCAACTTACATCAGAGTCCCATCAGCAGCCCCTTACATCGGAGTCTATTCGGCAGGCCCATACATCTGAGTCCAATCAGCAGCCCCATACATCAGAGTCCAATCAGCAGCCCCTTACATCAACGTCCCATTAACAGCACCCTACATCAGAGTCCCATCACAAGCCCCTTACATCAGAGTCCCATCAGAGCCCCTTACATCAAAGCCCTATCAGAATCCTTTTACATCAGAGACCCATCAGCAGCCCCTTACATCAGAGTCCTATCACCTGTCCCCTTACATCAGAGTCCCATCACCAGCCCCTTACATCACAATCCCATCACCTGCCCAATACAGAATGTCCAAACACCAGGACCTTACAACAAAGTCCCATCACCAGCCAACTAACATCAGAGTACCATCACCAGCCCCTCACATCAGAGTCCCATCAGCAGCCCCTTACATCAGAGTCCCATCACCAGCCAACTAACATCAGAGTAACATCACCAGCACCTCACATCAGAGTGCCATCAGCAGCCCCCTGCATCAGAGTCCATTCAGCAGCCCCATACATCTGAGTCCAATCAGCAGCCTCATACATCAGAGTCCAATCAGCAGCCCTTTACATCAGAGTCCCATCACCTGTCAACTTACATCAGCATCCCATCACCAGCCCAATACAGTGTGTCCCAACACCAGGACCTTACATCAGAGACCCATCAGCAGCCACTTACATCAGAGTCCAATCAGCGGCCCCTTACTTCAGACTTCCATCACCAGGCCCCTTACATCAGAGTCCCCTAAGTAGCCTTTTACATCAGAGTCCCATCACCAGCCCATCACATCAGAATCCCATCAGCAGCCCCTTACATCAGAGTCCATTCAGCAGACCCATACATCTGAGTCCAATCAGCAGCCCCTTACATCAGAAAGTCCCATCACCAGCCCCTTACATCAGAGTCACATCAGCAGCCCCTTACATCACAGTTTCCCATCATCAGCCCCTTACATCAGCGTCCCATCAACAGCCCCTCACATCAGCGTCCCATAAACAGCCCCCTACATCAGAGTCCAATTATCAGCCCCCATACATCAGGGTACCATTAACAGCCCCCTTACAGCAGAGTCTCATCAGCAGCCCCTTACATCAGATTCCCATCACCAGCCCCTTACATCTGAGTCCATTCAGCAGCCCCTTACTTCAGAGTCCAATCAGCGGCCCCTTACTTCAGACTCCCATCACCAGCCCCCTTTACATCAGAGTCCCCTAAGAATCATTTTACATCAAAGTCCCATCACCAGCCCCTCACATCAGAGTCCCATCAACAGCCCCTTACAACAGAGCCCCATCAGAGCCCCTTACATCAGAGTCCTATCAGAATCCCCTTACATCAGAATCCCGTCACCTGCCCAATACAGAATGTCCAAACACCAGGACCTTACAACAAAGTCCCATCACCAGCCAACTAACATCATAGTACCATCACCAGCCCCTCACGTCAGAGTCCCATCAGCAGCCCCCTACATCAGAGTCCCATCACCTGTCAACTTACATCAGAGTCCCATCAGAAGCCCCCTACATCAAAGTCCCATCACCTGTCAACTTACATCAGAGTCCCATCAGCAGCCCCTTACATCAAAGTCCCATCACCAGCCAACTAACATCAGAGTACCATCACCAGCACCTCACATCAGAGTCCCATCAGCAGCCCCCTGCATCAGAGTTCATTCAGCAGCCCCATACATCTGAGTCCAATCAGCAGCCCCATACATCAGAGTCCAATCAGCAGCCCCTTACATCAGCGTCCCATTAACAGTCCCCTACATCAGAGTTCCATCAACAGTCCCTTATATCAGAGTGCTATCAGAATCCCCTTTCATCAGAGTCCCATCAGCAGCCCCCTACATCAGAGTCCCATCAGCAACCACTTAAATCAGAGTCCCATCACCTGTCAATTTACATCAGAGTCCCATCAGCAGCCCCTTACATCAGAGTCTATTCAGCAGGCCCATGCATCTGAGTCGAATCAGCAGCCCAATACATCAGAGTCCAATCAGCAGCCCCTTACATCAAAGTCCAATCAGCGGCCCCTTACTTCAGACTCCTATCACCAGGCCCCTTACATCAGAGTCCCATCACTAGCCCCTTACATCAGAGTCCAATCAGCAGCCCCCTACATCAGAGTCCCATCAGCAGCCCCTTACATCAGAGTCCCATCACCTGTCAACTTACATCAGAGTCCCATCACCAGCCCCTTACATCAGCATCCCATCACCAGCCCAATACAGTGTGTCCCAACACCAGGACCTTACATCAGAGACCCATCAGCAGCCCGTTACATCAGAGTGCCATCAGCAGCCCCTTACATCAAAGTCCAATCAGCGGCCCCTTACTTCAGACTCCCATCACCAGGCCCCTTACATCAGAGTCCCATCAGCAGCCCCTTGCATTAGAGTCCATTCAGCAGCCCCATACATCTGAATCCAAGCAGCAGCCCCATACATCAGAGTCCAATCAGCAGCCCCTTACATCAGCATCCCATTAACAGCCCCCTACATCAGAGTTACATCAACAGTCCCTTATATCAAAGTTCCATCAGCAGCCCCTTACATCAGAGTCCCATCAGCAGCCCCTTACATCAGAGTCCCATCAGAGCCCCTTACATCAGAGTGCTATCAGAATCCCCTTTCATCAGAGTCCCATCAGCAGCCCCCTACATCAGAGTCCCATCAGCAGCCCCTTACATCAGAGTCCCATCACCTGTCAACTTACATCAGAGTCCCATCAGCAGCCCCTTACATTAGAGTCCATTCAGCAGCCCCATACATCTGAGTCCAATCAGCAGCCCCTTACATCGGCGTCCCATTAACAGCCCCCTACATCAGAGTTCCATCAACAGTCCCTTACATCAGAGTTCCATCAGCAGCCCCTTACATCAGAGTCCCATCAGCAGCCCCTTACATCAGAGTGCTATCAGAATCCCCTTTCATCAGAGTCCTATCAGCAGCCTCTTACATCAGAGTCCCATCACCAGCCTCCTTACATCAGAGTCCCATCAACAGTCCCTTACATCAGAGTCCCATCAGCTGTCCAATACAGAGTGTCCCAACACCATGACCTTTGATAGGGTTAGGGATTTGTTTCAGAGTTCCTTTTTAAGTCTAGTGGCCTACGTGTAAAATCTATTATTGATATATATTATAAAATGCCTGCTTTGCAGTATCCTTTGTATGCTGACACATTATTCTCGATGAAACTGCGTGTATTGAAACCTTTGGCTGCTGATACGACATTATTAGTCAAAAATGCTTTTATTATCTGTGCAACTTCGATATAACGTCATATAACCAATCTTATAAACATATTCAATGAACCAAGACAATTCAGTTGAATGCGGGACACCAGGGCTCGTAGACTGATATACGGATACTTTGTCTCTGTGTGTACTTCTTTAAGAGCTGAAATTTAACAAAGCAATATAAACATAAAGTGACTTATTTAAAAGTCACATCTAACACCTTACATCAGAGTCCCATCAACAGTCCCTTATATCAGAGTCCCATCACCAGCCCCCTTACATCAGAGTTCATTAAGCAGCCTTTTACATCAGAGTCCCATCAGCAGCCCCTTACTTCAGAGTCCCAACACCAGCCCCTTACTTCAAAGTCCCATTACCAGCCCCCTTACATCAAAGTCCCATCATCAGCCCCCTTACATCAGAGTCCAATCACATGCTTCTTACATCAGAGTCCCATCAGCAGGGGCTTACATCAAAGTCCCATCACCAGCTCCTTACATCAGCGTCCCATCACATGCTAGTTACATCAGAGTCCCATCAGCAGCCTTTTACATCAGAGTCCAATCAGCGTATCATCACATAACCCTTACATCTTAGTCCCATCACCATCCCCCTTACATCAGAGTCCCATCAAACAGTCCCTTAAATCAAAGTCCCATCAGCAGCCCCTTAGATCAGAGTCCCATCAACAGCCCCATTACATCAGAGTCCCACCAACAGTCCTTAACATCAGAGTCTCATCACCAGGCCCTAACATCAGAATCCCATCAGCAGTCCAATACAGATTGTCCCAACACCAGGACCTTACTTCAGAGACCGTTCAGCAGCCCCTTACTTTCAGAGTCAAATCAGCGACCCCGTACTTCGGACTCCCACCACCAACCCCTCACTTCAGAGTCCCATCAGCAGCCCCTTACATCAGAGTCCCATCAGAGCCCCTTTACATCAGAGTCCCATCAGAGCCCCTTACATCAGAGTCCTATCAGAATCTCTTTACATCAGAGTCCCATCAGCAGCCCCTTACACCAGCCCCCTTACATCAGAGTTCAATCGGCAGCTTCTTACATTAAGAGTCTCACCACCAGCCCCTTACATCAAAGTCCCATTATCAGCCCCCTTACATCAGAGTCCCATCAACAGTCCCTTACATCATAGAGTCCCATCAACTGTCCCTTACATCTGATAGGGTTAGGGATTTGATACAGAGTTCTTACTTAAATCTAATGCCTACGTGTAATTCTGTTTATGAAATATAATAATCTTAGCCTGCGTTGCAGTTTCTTATGAAATTAACCTTTGTGTGCTGACACACCACTCTCGATGAAGCTGCTTTTATTGTAACCTTAGGTTGCTGATACAATCATTATCTGTCGAAACTGCGTTTTATTATGTTGCACTTTGATACTTGTATAACTAATCATATTCAATAAACCAAGACCGTTCAGATGAATTCGGAGCATTGAAGGCTCGTAGGCTGATATACAGATACTCTGTCTCTGTGTGTATTTCTTTAAGAGCTGAAATTTGACAAAGCAATATAAACTTAAAAAGCAACTCATTAAGAGTTGAACCTAACATCCCTGAATAAGCAGGGACCCACCAATTTGCTACAAGAGGTGGCTGAGCTATGCTGAAGGAACAAAAGGACAGGCATTCCGTTAACCACAGATTGAAAAACCTGCGCAGGTAAGAAAAAGCTTTATTTTTCTTTTATTCTGTGCTCCCCTGATTTGGGCCTATCCGTTCTGTCAGTTACGGTTCTCCTGGTTTTAAAACACCAGCCTCTGTAGTGGTGAGTCTAGAATTGCGAGGGTAAGCCCTGTCTGCTCCAAAAAGCAGGGATTAAATTATATGATAGGGATTTCTAGATACGGGGAGTGGAATAAGGTCTCCATAAGCCCAGAGATCTAATCGGATACCTGGTCACTGAAGGGAATGCTTGTATATGTTGTAGCCGTCAGTCTGATCACAATATTTTGTCTGTTGGCTAGCATATAAAGTAATTCGGTTTCAAGAATCTCATATAGGAGAGGTTTTTTGTATTCTGCCATCCTAGGAGGTAAAGGCAACTAGGAACTAGTGTAACTTGGTTAAGTGTTTTATATTGTACACTTAGTGTCCCATACGCTACCTAGGCTGGAATTGGGCCAGAGGAACACAAAACCCCGTCAGGGAATTGTGGCACATTACACAGTGCCACAGATAATTAAAAACATCTGTGAAGATGAAGCGCGGGACTTAAAGGATGTCCTTCGTAAATTTAAGGTGAAAGGAGCAGCGGGTTTAGACCCGGATGTATGAAGTGAAATAAAAAGGAACAGACAAGGGGAGGTGTTAGAGAAGCAATGGATGCGTCAGGTTCAATGCTTAATTAAGGTTTCAAATAGAGCGAAAGAAGGGGGTGGAGATATAATCCAGATTGTGATGATTGGGATATGAAAGACAGAAGAACAAAAAATGTTGAAATTTTAAATAATCTTAGTTCAACCATCCCACCCCCATATAGAACGTAAACCACACAAGATATATCATGTACTTGAGGGCACAAAAAACCTAATTCAGAAACTGTACCCCCCGTACGCACTGATACATTGTACAGGTAAATAATTCAGAATTTGGACAAGCGGCCCATCCCTATTACTCGTAGGATGCAAATAATGACTTGGAAGTCTTGGTCAGCAGACACTCTTATGGCATTAATACAGAGCGCCCCAGACCTGGTAGCATAGCCAGCTGCTTTTAAAAAGAATTGTGACACAGTTAATGAATACACATAGAGCAACCTGGCAGGATGGGGAGGATTTATGCAGACATAAAATGACTCTGACCCTTTTAACCAGTTTATGACCGACCTGCAGACCGAGCTGACAAGGATGGCAATTTAGAGACAGGACACGTCAGACACATAGACTCAAGGGCCCCTTTTATTGCTAGATTAGAAGCTTTCTGTCAGGCAAAAAACACCCATGAAACAAATGCCAGGACAAACTTATCGGAATTTTACTTATCTATGGAAAGTATGATGGCAGATGAGGGAATGGATTTAGAGCTGCCATTCACGATCCGAGCCTTCAAAAGACAGTTTATGGAACATAATTGGGACATTGTATATCACAGGGTACAAGACATCTCACTGAGGAAAGGGTTCAAGTGATAAAGGGAATGTTACCCTCACGGAATTTCAAACAATTGCGTATGTTTTTAGGTATTGTGTCATATTGTAGACAATGGATACCACATGCTAGCGCTTTGATGCAGCCATTATACGATTGTTTGAAAATTGTACCGTATGTGCTTACAGAAGTAGCTTATGAGTCACTTTAAAAAAGCTGTTGATTTCTGCTCCGGCCATTGGTATTGCTGATTACACTAAGAAATTCAATCTATACGTTGCTGAGATCTCTGGACACGCCACAGGTTTACTGACACAGGCACATGTAAAACAAAGACCAATCGCTTACTTTTCAGCAGCATTAGATCCAGTGTCCAGAGGTTCACCGTCCTGTGTACGGGCGGTAGCTGCAGTGTCAATAATCATAGGTAAGTCATGAGAGATTGTTCTAGACAATCCAGTTGCACACCACACTTGACATACATGCAATCTTGTCTCAAGTTCAGCCCAAACACATTTCCATGGCTAGGCAATTAAGGTTACAGTGTACTTTACTCTTACCTCCAAATGTCACTTTTCAGCGCTGTACAACTTTAAATTTGGCCACCTCTTTGCCTCTTCAGTCACCAGATTTGGCAAGGGGGAATCATAGTACTAGTGAGAAAGGAAATGAGGTACCTGACACATTTGTTTTAGAGAAGTAAATGAACATGATTGTTTTCAGCTCATGGAGCAGGAGACAATGGGATTCCCACACGTTACAGATACACCGATTTTAAATGCTGAGCACACTTTGTACATCGATGGCAGTAGGTTTGCTGATGACAAGGGTAAATATCACACAGAGTATGCCGTAGTGACTGATACAAAGCCCTTACCAGCCCACATGTCAGCACAAGAAGCAGAATTAAAAGAACAAGCCCTAGAATACTTAAAAGGACAAGAAGGGAATATTTACACTGATTCTGCCTATGGAAGGCTAGAGGTTATCTGACAGCAGCAGGTACACCTGTTAAAACATGGAGAAGGGATTAAGAGAGTCCTGAACAATCTTCAAAAGGTTTAAACGAGTGGCCATCATGAAGATAGCGGCACACACGAGCGCAAAACAATTGAGGCAAAAGGAAATGCATTTGCAGATTTGACTGCAAAACAGGCAGCTCTAGGGGAAGGAAGCCCTGAGACCTTAGCAGCAGTAGAGGTGAGTATCCCAGAACTGACATGGCAGCAGCTGATTAAGTTATAGGAGCAAGCAGGGGAGAGCGAGAAAGATAAGTGGGTCAGAATGGGAGCAGCACCAGACCTTGATAATGTATGGAGGGAAGGGGGCAAAATATGCCTCCCTGTCTCTCTGTACCCAGCAATGGCAGCGGCAGTTCACCTACGTCAGTTCCAATTCCATGAATAGGATTGTGAACCAAGGATGGCTTGCCCCTGGATTCAGTAGTACTGCAAGAAACTACTGTGCAGCCTGGAAAATCTGTCTCCTGAATAACCCAGGACAGAGAGTAAAAACACCATTTAGACACCAGGTTCAGGTCCAATACCCCTTCCAGAGACTGCAAATTGACTACATACAGATGCCTAGGAGCGGCCCCTTTGAATTTGTCCTCGTGTGTATCGACTTATTTTCAGGATTGGCCGAAAGCTATCCAGTAAAATAGGCTACAGTAAAAAAAAAAAAAAAACAGCTAAGAAACTGATCACTGAGTTAATACCTAGGTTTGGTCTTCCTGAAACCATAGAATCGGATAGGGGGAACACACTTTACAGGAGAAATCATGCAGAATGTAATTACCATGTTAAGGGTTCAACAAAGTTTTCATACCTCTTATCATCTACAGAGTTCAAAATCAGTGGAAAGAGTAAATGGGACAATAAAGTTAAAAATACAAAAGGCAATGCAAGAGTTAAACAAGCCATGGCCTGAATGCTTGCCTTTGGCTTTGTTCTCTATAAGATACACCCCTACAGGGAAAACGGGATTGTCTCCATATGAAATACTTTTTAGGAATGCACCTAGATTAGGTTTATACTTTCCACAGAGTATGCAATTGCAATGTGATAGTTTGACTTCATATGTAATACAATTACGACAACTTCTAACTAAGATCCACGAAAGTGTGCATTCTTCTCTTCCAGACCCTAATTCAATAACAGGTACACATACTCTGCTACCAGGAGATTAGGTATATGTAAAGAAACACACCAGAAAGACATTGGAACCCAGGTTTGAAGGTCCTTATCAAGTGCTTCTGACCACAGCCACTTCAGTAAAGCTGGAAGGAAAATCTACGCATCACACTGCAAAAAAAAGCAAACAACATGATGAAATGTCTACTTACATATTGTTTGTTGCAGATTGTCGTTTTACAAATACATGCATGGACTCCTGGTATTAATGTTATTGAGGTAGAGGAAACAGCTGATTTTTAATGAGTTATAGATGATCCTAAAGTAGCAAATGATTCAGGATATGAGCTGTATAGGTATAAGTAAGGCGACCGTTTCATGTAGATGTAGGTATAGGATGGATACAAGCAGACCCACTCTCAGAAGTAACCGTAAATTTCCAGTGGAATGATAATATGGGTCTTCCTTTTAACAATAGTAAAAATAATAGGTGCCATAAAATCACAGACATGGAAACAGGCCCGGGAACGGGTGGTAGGACAAATGTATCAAATATTAGTCACCATAGCAGGGGAAGAAGATATATCAGAAGGGATGTTTAATCTGACAGATATTACCGTTAATCAATCCAGTATCTTTCTCTGTGCCTCCTGGTGGAGAGAAAACAGAACGGACGGGATTGGAATGCACAATCCTATGGGTTCCACATACAGATGGAGGAAGAAGTATTTCCCACAACCACACTTGTATCAATGTACCAGTATCACAACAAAAGACAAAAGTCAAATCTAATGTAACTTTTCCTGAAATTCCGAAATGTAGGTACTGACGAGCATGGTATGACACTTTACTGGGACTGTCAGGTACAGAGATGGGAGTTCTAAACTCGATAAAATTGAAGAAATTAACAATAGATGGAAACATTGCAGGAGGACATATAGTTTTACAATTACAAGCAAATGGTTACCCACCACTTTTGCAACCCAACTACAAGAGATACCCCTATTACAATTTTTGGAAGGGTTAATAAATCACACGATAGGAGCACAGCTCCTGCTGTGGAATCAAAGTCAACAGTTTATAAATTTCACACAGTGCTCTTTTAACCTCTTATCCTATCATATACAAATAGACAGGGCCAAACTGAATTATAGCTGGGAAACTACCATACTTGGATGAAATATTTTAAGGGTTGAACTGACAATGGTGTATGGTTCCAAGTAAAAGGGGATAAAGATAGAATGTGAAGATAAATAGTGTACAGGGAAGTTTGAAGCATATCGAGTAGAAGATGTAATAGAAATGTGTAAAATAGTTGTTATACCACTGGTAATTAAAGAAGAGTTTTGGTATCCAGAAATATATGTGGGAAATATATAGATAAAGGAAATAGAACGCATGATCTTAGTCTGTGCGAGGAAATTAATAAGGGAATGGTATGTGGTAGAAGTTCTCCAGTATATGAGCATTGTTTGTTAAAATACCAAACTAGCATATGCAAAATCAAAGGACACCAATAAATGTGAACAATAGATTCATTGAAATAGGACCCCAACATATTTGTATCATTACAAACAATAATCATACTATGTCAGCCTTTAAATAGATCAGCCCCGTTTTCAGGATGTATTAAAAATATAAGAGCGCTACAGTGGGAAAATAACACATATCTGTTTGAACCAGACGCTGATAAAGTGTTTTCTTCAGTCTATGAGGTACATAATCTCACCCTTTATAATTTCTTTAGAGCCACTAAAACAGGTTTTGGAACAATCCGACTTATTAAGACGACACATAGAAACACTAGAACATACCCTACAGAATAACCTCTTATCTGCAATTATTGACAAAGGTAGACTAGTGCATCTTTCCTCACAGATACAACAGGATACTGCACCACATTGGTGGGATATATTTAGTTGAATGTCTTCTACAGCGACCAATACCTTTCACTGGTTGTTAAGTCCAATGGTAATTATTATTCTACCCATTAATTTCACTTACAATCACAAATATATATGTGTATACAGGAAAATAAATAGGCAAATTAGGAGAATGGACTACTGATAAATGTGTATTGACATCACCCTACTCCTGATTCAGAGTTCTTACTTAAATCTAATGCCTACGTGTAATTCTGTTTATTAAATATAATAATCTTAGCCTGCGTTGCAGTTTCTTATGAAATTAACCTTTGTGTGCTGATACACCACTCTCGATGAAACTGCTTTTATTGTAACCTTTGGTTGCTGATACAATCATTATCTGTCGAAACTGCGTTGTATTATGTTGCACTTATACTTGTATAACTAATCATATAAATAATATTCAATAAACCAAGACAGTTCAGATGAATACGGAGCATTGAAGGCTCGTAGGCTGATATACAAATACTCTGTCTCTGTGTGTATTTCTTTAAGAGAACTCATTAAGAGTTGAACCTAGCACATCAGAGAGTCCCTTCAGCAGCCCCTTACATCAAAGTCCCATCCCCAGCCCCCTTACATCAAAGTCCCATTACATGCTCCTTACAGAAGAGTCCCATAAGCAGCCTCTTTCATCAGAGTCCCATCAGCAGCCCCTTACATCAGAGTCCAATCAGCAGCCCCTTAAATCAGCGTCCCATCACATGCTCCTTACATAAGAGTCCCATCAGAGCCCCTTAAATCAGAGTCCCATCAGCAGCCCCTTACACCAGGCCCCTTACATCAGAGTCCAATCGGCAGCCTCTTACTTTAGAGTCTTACCTCCAGCCACTTACATCAAAGTACCATCAGCAGTCTCTTACATCAGAGTCCAATCTGTAGCCCCTTACATCAACGTCCCATCACCAGCCCCCTTACATCAGAGTCCCATCAACAGCCCCCATTACATCAGTGTCCCATCAACAGTCCTTAACATCAGAGTCCCATCACCAGCCCCTTTCATCAGAATCGCATCAGCAGTCGAATACAGAGTGTCCCAACACCAAGCCCTTACATCAGAGACCCATCAGCAGCCCCTTACATCAGAGTCCATTTAGCAGCCTCTTACTTCAGAGTCCCACCACCAGCCCTTTACATCAAAGTCCCTTTATCAGCCCCCTTATATCAGAGTCCCATCAACAATCCCTTACATCAGAGTCCCATCAGCAGCCCCTTGCATCAGAGTCCCATCAGCAGCCCCTTACTTCAGAGTACCATCACAGGCCCCTTACATCAGAGTCCCATCAGAGCCCCTTAAATCAGAGTCCCATCAGCAGCCCCATACAGTGTCTCATCACCAGCCCCCTTACATCAGAGTCCATTCACCAGCCCCTTACATCCCATCCCATCACCTATCATCGCTAACTCTATCATCTCTGGCTCTATCATCTCTAGCTCTATTATGTCTAGCTCTATTATCTCTAACTCTATCATCCCAAAATCTATCATCTCTAAATCTATTATCTCTAAATCTATCATCTCTAATGCTTTCATCTCTAGCTTTATCATCACCATCTCTATTATCGCTAGATCAATATTGTCTGGCTCTATCGTCTCTTACTCTATCATCTCTGGCTCTATCATCTCTAGCTCTATCATGTCTAGTTCTATCATCTCTAACTCTATCATCTCCAAATCTATCACCTCTAACTCTATCAATCTCTTACTTTATCATCTCTGGCTCTATCATCTCTGGCTCTATCATCTCGGGCTCTAACAGCTCTATTCCTATCATCAGAGTCCCCTAAGAATCATTTTACATGAGAGTCCCATCACCAGCCCCTCACATCAGAGTCCCATCAGCAGCCCCTTACAACAGAGCCCCATCAGAGCCCCTTACATCAGAGTCCTATCAGAATCCCCTTACATCAGAATCCCGTCACCTGCCCAATACAGAATGTCCAAACACCAGGACCTTACAACAAAGTCCCATCACCAGCCAACTAACATCAAAGTACCATCACCAGCCCCTTACATCAGAGTACCATCACCAGCCAACTAACATCAGAGTAACATCACCAGCACCTCACATCAGAGTCCCATCAGCAGCCCCCTGCATCAGAGTCCATTCAGCAGCCCCATACATCAGAGTCCAATCAGCAGCCCCTTACATCAGCGTCCCATTAACAGCCCCCTACATCAGAGTTCCATCAACAGTCCCTTATTGATATAAGCAGCAGCAGCATCACCAGCACCTTACATCAGCGTCCCATTAACAGCCCCCTACATCAGAGTTCCATTAGCAGCCCCTTACATCAGAGTCCCATCAGCAGCCCCTTACATCAGAGTCCCATCAGAGCCCCTTACATCAGAGTGCTATCAGAATCCCCTTTCATCAGAGTCCCATCAGCAGCCCCCTACATCAGAGTCCCATCAGCAGCCCCTTACATCATAGTCCCATCACCTGTCAACTTACATCAGAGTCCCATCAGCAGCCCCTTACATCAGTCTATTCACCAGGCCCTTACATCAGCGTCCCATTAACAGCCCCCTACATCAGAGTTCCATCAACAGTACCTTACATCAGAGTCCCATCAGCAGCCCCTTACATCAGAGTCCGATCACTAGCCCCTTTACATCAAAGTCCCATCACCTGTCAACTTACATCAGAGTCTATTCCGAGTTCCATCAACAGTCCCTTATATCAGAGTTCCATCAGCAACCCCTTACATCAGAGTCCATTCAGCAGCCCCTTACATCAAAGTCCAATAAGCGGCACCTTACTTCAGACTCCCATCACCAGGCCCCTTACATCAGAGTCCCATCAGCAGCCCCTTGCATCAGAGTCCCATCAGCAGCCCCTTACATCAGAGTCCCATCAGCAGCCCCTTACATCAGAGTGCCATCAGCAGCCCCTTACATCAAAGTCCAATCAGCGGCCCCTTACTTCAGACTCCCATCACCAGGCCCCTTACATCAGAGTCCCATCAGCAGCCCCTTGCATCAGAGTCCATTCAGCAGCCCCATACATCAGAGTCCAATCAGCAGCCCCTTACATCAGCGTCCCATTAACAGCCCCCTACATCCGAGTTCCATCAACAGTCCCTTATATCAGAGTTCCATCAGCAGCCCCTTACATCAGAGTCCCATCAGCAGCCCCTTACATCAGAGTCTATTCAGCAGGCCCATACATCTGAGTCCAATCAGCAGCCTCATACTTTAGAGTCCAATCAGCAGCCCCTTACATCAACGTCCCATTAACAGCCCCATACATCAGAGTTCCATCAACAGTCCCTTACATCAGAGTCCCATCAGCAGCCCCTTACATCAGAGTCCTATCAGCAGCCCCTTACATCAGAATCCCATCACTAGCCCCTTACAACAGAGTCCCATCAGCAGCCCCCTACATCAGAGTCCCATCAGCAGCCCCTTACATCAGAGTCCCATCACCTGTCAACTTACATCAGAGTCCCATCACACGCCCCTTACATCAGCATCCCATCACCAGCCCAAAACAGTGTGTCCCAACACCAGGACCTTACATCAGAGACCCATCAGCAGCCCCTTACATCAGAGTGCCATCAGCAGCCCCTTACATCAAAGTCCAATCAGCGGCCCCTTACTTCAGACTCCCATCACCAGGCCCCTTACATCAGAGTCCCATCAGCAGCCCCTTGCATCATAGTCCATTCAGCAACCCCATACATCTGAGTCCAATCAGCAGCCCCATACATCAGAGTCCAATCAGCAGCCCCTTACATCAGCATCCCATTAACAGCCCCCTACATCAGAGTTCCATCAACAGTCACTTACATCCGAGTTCCATCAGCAGCCCCTTACATCAGAGTCCCATCAGCTGCCCCTTACATCAGAGTCCCATCAGTAGCCCCTTACATCAGATTCCCATCAGAGACCCTTACATCAGAGTACTATCAGAATTCCCTTTCATCAGAGTAACATCAGCAGCCCCCTACATCAGAGTCCCATCAGCAGCCCCTTACATCAGAGTCCCATCACCTGTCAACTTACATCAGAGTCCCATCAGCAGCCCCTTACATCAGATTCTATTCAGCAGGCCCATACATCAGAGTCCAATCAGCAGCCCCTTACATCAACGTCCCATTAACAGCCCCCTACATCAGAGTCCCATCACAAGCCCCTTACATCAGAGTCCCATCAGATCCCCTTACATCAGAGCCCTATCAGAATCCCCTTACATCAGAGACCCATCAGCAGCCCCTTACATCAGAGTCCTATCACCTGTCCCCTTACATCAGAGTCCCATCACCAGCCCCTTACATCAGAATCTCATCAGCAGCCCAATACAGAGTGTCCCAACACCAGGACCTTACATCAGAGACCCATCACCAGCCCCTCACATCACAGTCCCATCAACAGCCCCTTACATCACAATCCCGTCACCTGCCCAATACAGAATGTCCAAACACCAGGACCTTACAACAAAGTCCCATCACCAGCCAACTAACATCCTAGTACTATCACCAGCCCCTCACATCAGAGTCCCATCAGCAGCCCCTTACATCAGAGTCCCATCACCTGTCAACTTACATCAGAGTCCCATCAGCAGCCCCTTACATCAGAGTCTATTCAGCAGGCCCATACATCTGAGTCCAATCAGCAGACCCTTACATCAGCGTCCCATTAACAGCCCCCTACAGCAGAGTTCCATCAACAGTCCCTTACATCAGAGTGCCATCAGCAGCCCCTTACATCAGAGTCCCATCACTAGCCCCTTACATCAGAGTCCCATCAGCAGCCCCCTACATCAGAGTCCCATCAGCAGCCCCTTACATCAGAGTCCCATCACCTGTCAACTTACATCAGAGTCCCATCACCAGCCCCTTACATCAGCATCCCATCACCAGCCCAATACAGTGTGTCCCAAAACCAGTACCTTACATCAGAGACCCATCAGCAGCCCCTTACATCAGAGTGCCATCAGCAGCCCCTTACATCAAAGTCCAATCAGCGGCCCCTTACTTCAGACTCCCATCACCAGGCCCCTTACATCAGAGTCCCATCAGCAGCCCCTTACATCAGAGTCTATTCAGCAGGCCCATACATCAGAGTCCAATCAGCAGCCCCTTACATCAATGTCCCATTAACAGCCCCCTACATCAGAGTCCCATCACAAGCCCCTTACATCAGAGTCCCATCAGAGCCCCTTACATCAGAGCCCTATCAGAATCCCCTTACATCAGAGACCCATCAGCAGCCCCTTACATCTGAGTCCTATCACCTGTCCCCTTACATCAGAGTCCCATCACCAGCCCCTTACATTAGAATCTCATCACCAGCCCAATACAGAGTGTCAAAACACCAGGACCTTACATCAGAGACCCATCACCAGCCCTTCACATCAGAGTCCCATCAACAGCCCCTTACATCACAATCCCGTCACCTGCCCAATACAGAATGTCCAAACACCAGGACCTTACAACAAAGTCCCATCACCAGCCAACTAACATCATAGTACTATCACCAGCCCCTCACATCAGAGTCCCATCAGCAGCCCCTTACATCAGAGTCCCATCACCAGCCAACTAACATCAGAGTAACATCACCTGTCAACTTACATCAGAGTCCCATCACCAGCCCCTTACATCAGCATCCCATCACCAGCCCAAAACAGTGTGTCCCAACACCAGGACCTTACATCAGAGACCCATCAGCAGCCCCTTACATCAGAGTGCCATCAGCAGCCCCTTACATCAAAGTCCAATCAGCGGCCCCTTACTTCAGACTCCCATCACCAGGCCCCTTACATCAGAGTCCCATCAGCAGCCCCTTGCATCATAGTCCATTCAGCAGCCCCATACATCTGAGTCCAATCAGCAGCCCCATACATCAGAGTCCAATCAGCAGCCCCTTACATCAGCATCCCATTAACAGCCCCCTACATCAAACTTCCATCAACAGTCCCTTACATCCGAGTTCCATCAGCAGCCCCTTACATCAGAGTCCCATCAGCTGCCCCTTACATCAGAGTCCCATCAGAGACCCTTACATCAGAGTGCTATCAGAATCCCCTTTCATCAGAGTAACATCAGCAGCCCCCTACATCAGAGTCCCATCAGCAGCCCCTTACATCAGAGTCCCATCACCTGTCAACTTACATCAGAGTCCCATCAGCAGCCCCTTACATCAGAGTCTATTCAGCAGGCCCATACATCAGAGTCCAATCAGCAGCCCCTTACATCAACGTCCCATTAACAGCCCCCTACATCAGAGTCCCATCACAAGCCCCTTACATCAGAGTCCCATCAGAGCCCATTACATCAGAGCCCTATCAGAATCCCCTTACATCAGAGACCCATCAGCAGCCCCTTACATCAGAGTCCTATCACCTGTCCCCTTACATCAGAGTCCCATCACCAGCCCCTTACATCAGAATCTCATCACCAGCCCAATACAGAGTGTCCCAACACCAGGACCTTACATCAGAGACCCATCACCAGCCCTTCACATCAGAGTCCCATCAACAGCCCCTTACATCACAATCCCGTCACCTGCCCAATACAGAATGTCCAAACACCAGGACCTTACAACAAAGTCCCATCACCAGCCAACTAACATCATAGTACTATCACCTGCCCCTCACATCAGAGTCCCATCAGCAGCCCCTTACATCAGAGTCCCATCACCAGCCAACTAACATCAGAGTAACATCACCAGCACCTCACATCAGAGTCCCATCAGCAGCCCCTTACATCAGAATCCCATCACTAGCCCCTTACATCAGAGTCCCATCAGCAGCCCCCTACATCAGAGTCCCATCAGCAGCCCCTTACATCAGAGTCCCATCACCTGTCAACTTACATCAGAGTCCCATCACCAGCCCCTTACATCAGCAGCCCATCACCAGCCCAAAACAGTGTGTCCCAACACCAGGACCTTACATCAGAGACCCATCAGCAGCCCCTTACATCAGAGTGCCATCAGCAGCCCCTTACATCAAAGTCCAATCAGCGGCCCCTTACTTCAGACTCCCATCACCAGGCCTCTTACATCAGAGTCCCATCAGCAGCCCCTTGCATCATAGTCCATTCAGCAGCCCCATACATCTGAGTCCAATCAGCAGCCTCATACATCAGAGTCCAATCAGCAGCCCCTTACATCAGCATCCCATTAACAGCCCCCTACATCAGAGTTCCATCAACAGTCCCTTACATCCGAGTTCCATCAGCAGCCCCTTACATCAGAGTCCCATCAGCAGCCCCTTACATCAGAGTCCCATCACCTGTCAACTTACATCAGAGTCCCATCAGCAGCCCCTTACATCAGAGTCTATTCAGCAGGCCCATACATCAGAGTCCAATCAGCAGCCCCTTACATCAACGTCCCATTAACAGCCCCCTACATCAGAGTCCCATCACAAGCCCCTTACATCAGAGTCCCATCAGAGCCCCTTACATCAGAGCCCTATCAGAATCCCCTTACATCAGAGACCCATCAGCAGCCCCTTACATCAGAGTCCTATCACCTGTCCCCTTACATCAGAGTCCCATCACCAGCCCCTTACATCAAAATCTCATCACCAGCCCAATACAGAGTGTCCCAACACCAGGACCTTACATCAGAGACCCATCACCAGCCCTTCACATCAGAGTCCCATCAACAGCCCCTTACATCACAATCCCGTCAGCTGCCCAATACAGAATGTCCAAACACCAGGACCTTACAACAAAGTCCCATCACCAGCCAACTAACATCATAGTACTATTACCAGCCCCTCACATCAGAGTCCCATCAGCAGCCCCTTACATCAGAGTCCCATCACCAGCCAACTAACATCAGAGTAACATCACCTGTCAACTTACATCACAGTCCCATCACCAGCCCCTTACATCAGCATCCCATCACCAGCCCAAAACAGTGTGTCCCAACACCAGGACCTTACATCAGAGACCCATCAGCAGCCCCTTACATCAGAGTGCCATCAGCAGCCCCTTACATCAAAGTCCAATCAGCGGCCCCTTACTTCAGACTCCCATCACCAGGCCCCTTACATCAGAGTCACATCAGCAGCCCCTTGCATCATAGTCCATTCAGCAGCCCCATACATCTGAGTCCAATCAGCAGCCCCATACATCAGAGTCCAATCAGCAGCCCCTTACATCAGCATCCCATTAACAGCCCCCTACATCAAACTTCCATCAACAGTCCCTTACATCCGAGTTCCATCAGCAGCCCCTTACATCAGAGTCCCATCAGCTGCCCCTTACATCAGAGTCCCATCAGAGACCCTTACATCAGAGTCCTATCACCTGTCCCCTTACATCAGAGTCCCATCACCAGCCCCTTACATCAGAATCTCATCACCAGCCCAATACAGAGTGTCCCAACACCAGGACCTTACATCAGAGACCCATCACCAGCCCTTCACATCAGAGTCCCATCAACAGCCCCTTACATCACAATCCCGTCACCTGCCCAATACAGAATGTCCAAACACCAGGACCTTACAACAAAGTCCCATCACCAGCCAACTAACATCATAGTACTATCACCAGCCCCTCACATCAGAGTCCCATCAGCAGCCCCTTACATCAGAATCCCATCACTAGCCCCTTACATCAGAGTCCCATCAGCAGCCCCCTACATCAGAGTCCCATCAGCAGCCCCTTACATCAGAGTCCCATCAGCAGCCCCTTACATCAGAGTCCCATCACCTGCCAACTTACATCAGAGTCCCATCACCAGCCCCTTACATCAGCATCCCATCACCAGCCCAAAACAGTGTGTCCCAACACCAGGACCTTACATCAGAGACCCATCAGCAGCCCCTTACATCAGAGTGCCATCAGCAGCCCCTTACATCAAAGTCCAATCAGCGGCCCCTTACTTCAGACTCCCATCACCAGGCCCCTTACATCAGAGTCCCATCAGCAGCCCCTTGCATCATAGTCCATTCAGCAGCCCCATACATCTGAGTCCAATCAGCAGCCCCATACATCAGAGTCCAATCAGCAGCCCCTTACATCAGCATCCCATTAACAGCCCCCTACATCAGAGTTCCATCAACAGTCCCTTACATCCGAGTTCCATCAGCAGCCCCTTACATCAGAGTCCCATCAGCTGCCCCTTACATCAGAGTCCCATCAGAGACCCTTACATCAGAGTGCTATCAGAATCCCCTTTCATCAGAGTAACATCAGCAGCCCCCTACATCAGAGTCCCATCAGCAGCCCCTTACATCAGAGTCCCATCACCTGTCAACTTACATCAGAGTCCCATCAGCAGCCCCTTACATCAGAGTCTATTCAGCAGGCCCATACATCAGAGTCCAATCAGCAGCCCCTTACATCAACGTCCCATTACCAGCCCCCTACATCAGAGTCCCATCACAAGCCCCTTACATCAGAGTCCCATCAGAGCCCCTTACATCAGAGCCCTATCAGAATCCCCTTACATCAGAGACCCATCAGCAGCCCCTTACATCAGAGTCCTATCACCTGTCCCCTTACATCAGAGTCCCATCACCAGCCCCTTACATCAGAATCTCATCACCAGCCCAATACAGAGTGTCCCAACACCAGGACCTTACATCAGAGACCCATCACCAGCCCCTCACATCAGAGTCCCATCAACAGCCCCTTACATCACAATCCCGTCACCTGCCCAATACAGAATGTCCAAACACCAGGACCTTACAACAAAGTCCCATCACCAGCCAACTAACATCATAGTACTATCACCAGCCCCTCACATCAGAGTCCCATCAGTAGCCCCTTACATCAGAGTCCCATCACCAGCCAACTAACATCAGAGTAACATCACCAGCACCTCACATCAGAGTCCCATCAGCAGCCCCCTGCATCAGAGTCCATTCAGCAGCCCCATACATCTGAGTCCAATCAGCAGCCCCATACATCAGAGTCCAATCAGCAGCCCCTTACATCAGCATCCCATTAACTGCCCCCTACATCAGAGTTCCATCAACAGTCCTTTATATCAGAGTTCCATCAGCAGCCCCTTACATCAGAGTCCCATCAGCAGCCCCTTACATCAGAGTCCCATCAGAGCCCCTTACATCAGAGTGCTATCAGAATCCCCTTTCATCAGAGTCCCATTAGCAGCCCCCTACATCAGAGTCCCATCAGCAGCCTCTTACATCAGAGTCCCATCACCTGTCAACTTACATCAGAGTCCCATCAGCAGCCTCTTACATCAGAGTCTATTCAGCAGGCCCATACATCTGAGTCCAATCAGCAGACCCATACATCAGAGTCCAATCAGCAGCCCCTTACATCAGCGTCCCATTAACAGCCCCCTACAGCAGAGTTCCATCAACAGTCCCTTACATCAGAGTCCCATCAGCAGCCCCTTACATCAGAGTCCCATCACTAGCCCCTTACATCAGAGTCCCATCAGCAGCCCCCTACATCAGAGTCCCATCAGCAGCCCCTTACATCAGAGTCCCATCACCTGTCAACTTACATCAAAGTCCCATCACCAGCCCCTTACATCAGCATCCCATCACCAGCCCAATACAGTGTGTCCCAAAACCAGTACCTTACATCAGAGACCCATCAGCAGCCCCTTACATCAGAGTGCCATCAGCAGCCCCTTACATCAAAGTCCAATCAGCGGCCCCTTACTTCAGATTCCCATCACCAGGCCCCTTACATCAGAGTCCCATCAGCAGCCCCTTACATCAGAGTCTATTCAGCAGGCCCATACATCAGAGTCCAATCAGCAGCCCCTTACATCAATGTCCCATTAACAGCCCCCTACATCAGAGTCCCATCACAAGCCCCTTACATCAGAGTCCCATCAGAGCCCCTCACATCAGAGCCCTATCAGAATCCCCTTACATCAGAGACCCATCAGCAGCCCCTTACATCTGAGTCCTATCACCTGTCCCCTTACATCAGAGTCCCATCACCAGCCCCTTACATTAGAATCTCATCACCAGCCCAATACAGAGTGTCCCAACACCAGGACCTTACATCAGAGACCCATCACCAGCCCTTCACATCAGAGTCCCATCAACAGCCCCTTACATCACAATCCCGTCACCTGCCCAATACAGAATGTCCAAACACCAGGACCTTACAACAAAGTCCCATCACCAGCCAACTAACATCATAGTACTATCACCAGCCCCTCACATCAGAGTCCCATCAGCAGCCCCTTACATCAGAGTCCCATCACCAGCCAACTAACATCAGAGTAACATCACCTGTCAACTTACATCAGAGTCCCATCACCAGCCCCTTACATCAGCATCCCATCACCAGCCCAAAACAGTGTGTCCCAAAACCAGGACCTTACATCAGAGACCCATCAGCAGCCCCTTACATCAGAGTGCCATCAGCAGCCCCTTACATCAAAGTCCAATCAGCGGCCCCTTACTTCAGACTCCCATCACCAGGCCCCTTACATCAGAGTCCCATCAGCAGCCCCTTGCATCATAGTCCATTCAGCAGCCCCATACATCTGAGTCCAATCAGCAGCCCCATACATCAGAGTCCAATCAGCAGCCCCTTACATCAGCATCCCATTAACAGCCCCCTACATCAGAGTTCCATCAACAGTCCCTTACATCCGATTTCCATCAGCAGCCCCTTACATCAGAGTCCCATCAGCTGCCCCTTACATCAGAGTCCCATCAGAGACCCTTACATCAGAGTGCTATCAGAATCCCCTTTCATCAGAGTAACATCAGCAGCCCCCTACATCAGAGTCCCATCAGCAGCCCCTTACATCAGAGTCCCATCACCTGTCAACTTACATCAGAGTCCCATCAGCAGCCCCTTACATCAGAGTCTATTCAGCAGGCCCATACATCAGAGTCCAATCAGCAGCCCCTTACATCAACGTCCCATTAACAGCCCCCTACATCAGAGTCCCATCACAAGCCCCTTACATCAGAGTCCCATCAGAGCCCCTTACATCAGAGCCCTATCAGAATCCCCTTACATCAGAGACCCATCAGCAGCCCCTTACATCAGAGTCCTATCACCTGTCCCCTTACATCAGAGTCCCATCACCAGCCCCTTACATCAGAATCTCATCACCAGCCCAATACAGAGTGTCCCAACACCAGGACCTTACATCAGAGACCCATCACCAGCCCCTTACATCAGAGTCCCATCACCTGTCAACTTACATCAGAGTCCCATCAGCAGCCCCTTACATCAGTCTATTCAGCAGGCCCTTACATCAGCGTCCCATTAACAGCCCCCTACATCAGAGTTCCATCAACAGTACCTTACATCAGAGTCCCATCAGCAGCCCCTTACATCAGAGTCCTATCAGAAGCCCCTTACATCAGAGTCCCATCACCTGTCAACTTACATCAGAGTCCCATCACAAGCCCCTTACATCAGCATCCCATCACCAGCCCAATACAGTGTCCCAACACCAGGACCTTACATCAGGGACCGATCAGCAGCCCCTTACATCAGAGTGCCATCAGCAGCCCCTTACATCAAAGTCCAATCAGCGGCCCCTTACTTCAGACTCCCATCACCAGGACCCTTACATCAGAGTCCCATCAGCAGCCCCTTGCATCAGAGTCCATTCAACAGCCCCATACATCTTAGTCCAATCAGCAGCCCCATACATCAGAGTCCAATCAGCAGCCCCTTACATCAGCGTCCCATTAACAGCCCCCTACATCAGAGTTCCATCAACAGTCCCTTATATCAGAGTTCCATCAGCAGCCCCTTACATCAGAGTCCCATCAGCAGCCCCTTACATCAGAGTCCCATCAGAGCCCCTTACATCAGAGTGCTATCAGAATCCCCTTTCATCAAAGTAACATCAGCAGCCCCCTACAGCACAGTCCCATCAGCAGCCCCTTACATCAGAGTCCCATCACCTGTCAACTTACATCAGAGTCCCATCAGCAGCCCCTTACATCAGAGTCTATTCAGCAGGCCCATACATCTGAGTCCAATCAGCAGCCCCATACTTTAGAGTACAATCAGCAGCCCCTTACATCAATGTCCCATTAACAGCCCCCTACATCAGAGTTCCATCAACAGTCCCTCACATCAGAGTCCCATCAGCAGCCCCTTACATCAGAGTCCTATCAGCAGCCCCTTATATCAGAATCCCATCACTAGCCCCTTACATCAGAGTCCCATCAGCAGCCCCCTACATCAGAGTCCCATCAGCAGCCCCTTACATCAGAGTCCCATCACCTGTCAACTTACATCAGAGTCCCATCACACGCCCCTTACATCAGCATCCCATCACCAGCCCAAAACAGTGTGTCCCAACACCAGGACCTTACATCAGAGACCCATCAGCAGCCCCTTACATCAGAGTGCCATCAGCAGCCCCTTACATCAAAGTCCAATCAGCGGCCCCTTACTTCAGACTCCCATCACCAGGCCCCTTACATCAGAGTCCCATCAGCAGCCCCTTGCATCATAGTCCATTCAGCAGCCCCATACATCTGAGTCCAATCAGCAGCCCCATACATCAGAGTCCAATCAGCAGCCCCTTACATCAGCATCCCATTAACAGCCCCCTACATCAGAGTTCCATCAACAGTCCCTTACATCCGAGTTCCATCAGCAGCCCCTTACATTAGAGTCCCATCAGCAGCCCCTTACATCAAAGTCCCATCAGTAGCCCCTTACATCAGATTCCCATCAGAGACCCTTACATCAGAGTGCTATCAGAATTCCCTTTCATCAGAGTAACATCAGCAGCCCCCTACATCAGAGTCCCATCAGCAGCCCCTTACATCAGAGTCCCATCACCTGTCAACTTACATCAGAGTCCCATCAGCAGCCCCTTACATCAGATTCTATTCAGCAGGCCCATACATCAGAGTCCAATCAGCAGCCCCTTACATCAACGTCCCATTAACAGCCCCCTACATCAGAGTCCCATCACAAGCCCCTTACATCAGAGTCCCATCAGATCCCCTTACATCAGAGCCCTATCAGAATCCCCTTACATCAGAGACCCATCAGCAGCCCCTTACATCAGAGTCCTATCACCTGTCCCCTTACATCAGAGTCCCATCACCAGCCCCTTACATCAGAATCTCATCACCAGCCCAATACAGAGTGTCCCAACACCAGGACCTTACATCAGAGACCCATCACCAGCCCCTCACATCAGAGTCCCATCAACAGCCCCTTACATCACAATCCCGTCACCTGCCCAATACAGAATGTCCAAACACCAGGACCTTACAACAAAGTCCCATCACCAGCCAACTAACATCATAGTACTATCACCAGCCCCTCACATCAGAGTCCTATCAGCAGCCCCCTGCATCAGAGTCCATTCAGCAGCCCCATACATCTGAGTCCAATCAGCAGCCCCATACATCAGAGTCCAATCAGCAGCCCCTTACATCAGCATCCCATTAACTGCCCCCTACATCAGAGTTCCATCAACAGTCCTTTATATCAGAGTTCCATCAGCAGCCCCTTACATCAGAGTCCCATCAGCAGCCCCTTACATCAGAGTCCCATCAGAGCCCCTTACATCAGAGTGCTATCAGAATCCCCTTTCATCAGAGTCCCATTAGCAGCCCCCTACATCAGAGTCCCATCAGCAGCCTCTTACATCAGAGTCCCATCACCTGTCAACTTACATCAGAGTCCCATCAGCAGCCCCTTACATCAGAGTCTATTCAGCAGGCCCATACATCTGAGTCCAATCAGCAGACCCATACATCAGAGTCCAATCAGCAGCCCCTTACATCAGCGTCCCATTAACAGCCCCCTACAGCAGAGTTCCATCAACAGTCCCTTACATCAGAGTCCCATCAGCAGCCCCTTACATCAGAGTCCCATCACTAGCCCCTTACATCAGAGTCCCATCAGCAGCCCCCTACATCAGAGTCCCATCAGCAGCCTCTTACATCAGAGTCCCATCACCTGTCAACTTACATCAGAGTCCCATCACCAGCCCCTTACATCAGCATCCCATCACCAGCCCAATACAGTGTGTCCCAAAACCAGTACCTTACATCAGAGACCCATCAGCAGCCCCTTACATCAGAGTGCCATCAGCAGCCCCTTACATCAAAGTCCAATCAGCGGCCCCTTACTTCAGACTCCCATCACCAGGCCCCTTACATCAGAGTCCCATCAGCAGCCCCTTACATCAGAGTCTATTCAGCAGGCCCATACATCAGAGTCCAATCAGCAGCCCCTTACATCAATGTCCCATTAACAGCCCCCTACATCAGAGTCCCATCACAAGCCCCTTACATCAGAGTCCCATCAGAGCCCCTTACATCAGAGCCCTATCAGAATCCCCTTACATCAGAGACCCATCAGCAGCCCCTTACATCTGAGTCCTATCACCTGTCCCCTTACATCAGAGTCCCATCACCAGCCCCTTACATTAGAATCTCATCACCAGCCCAATACAGAGTGTCCCAACACCAGGACCTTACATCAGAGACCCATCACCAGCCCTTCACATCAGAGTCCCATCAACAGCCCCTTACATCACAATCCCGTCACCTGCCCAATACAGAATGTCCAAACACCAGGACCTTACAACAAAGTCCCATCACCAGACAACTAACATCATAGTACTATCACCAGCCCCTCACATCAGAGTCCCATCAGCAGCCCCTTACATCAGAGTCCCATCACCAGCCAACTAACATCAGAGTAACATCACCTGTCAACTTACATCAGAGTCCCATCACCAGCCCCTTACATCAGCATCCCATCACCAGCCCAAAACAGTGTGTCCCAACACCAGGACCTTACATCAGAGACCCATCAGCAGCCCCTTACATCAGAGTGCCATCAGCAGCCCCTTACATCAAAGTCCAATCAGCGGCCCCTTACTTCAGACTCCCATCACCAGGCCCCTTACATCAGAGTCCCATCAGCAGCCCTTGCATCATAGTCCATTCAGCAGCCCCATACATCTGAGTCCAATCAGCAGCCCCATACATCAGAGTCCAATCAGCAGCCCCTTACATCAGCATCCCATTAACAGCCCCCTACATCAGAGTTCCATCAACAGTCCCTTACATCCGAGTTCCATCAGCAGCCCCTTACATCAGAGTCCTATCAGCAGCCCCTTACATCAGAGTCCGATCACTAGCCCCTTACATCAGAGTCCCATCAGCAGCCCCCTACATCAGAGTCCCATCAGCAGCCCCTTACATCAGAGTCCCATCACCTGTCAACTTACATCAGAGTCCTATCACAAGCCCCTTATATCAGCATCCCGTCACCAGCCCAATACAGTGTGTCCCAACACCAGGACCTTACATCAGAGGCCCATCAGCAGCCCCTTACATCAGAGTGCCATCAGCAGCCCCTTACATCAAAGTCCAATCAGCGGCCCCTTACTTCAGACTCCCATCACCAGGCCCCTTACATCAGAGTCCCATCAGCAGCCCCTTGCATCAGAGTCCATTAACAGCCCCCTACATCAGAGTTCCATCAACAGTCCCTTATATCAGAGTTCCATCAGAAGCCCCTTACATCAGAGTCCCATCAGCAGCCCCTTACATCAGAGTCCCATCAGAGCCCCCTTACATCAGAGTGCTATCAGAATCCCCTTTCATCAGAGTCCCATCAGCAGCCCCCTACATCAGAGTCCCATCAGCAGCCCCTTACATCAGAGTCCCATCACCTGTCAACTTACATCAGAGTCCCATCACCAGCCCCTTACATCAGCATCCCAATACCAGCCCAATACAGAGTGTCCCAACACCAGGACCTTACATCAGAGACCCATCACCAGCCCCTCACATCAGAGTCCCATCAACAGCCCCTTACATCAGAATCCCGTCACCTGCCCAATACAGAATGTCCAAACACCAGGACCTTACAACAAAGTCCCTTCACCAGCCAACTAACATCATAGTACCATCACCAGCCCCTCACATCAGAGTCCCATCAGCAGCCCCTTACATCAGAGTACCATCACCAGCCAACTAACATCAGAGTAACATCAACAGCACCTCACATCAGAGTCCCATCAGCAGCCCCCTGCATCAGAGTCCATTCAGCAGCCCCATACATCAGAGTCCAATCAGCAGCCACTTACATCAGCGTCCCATTAACAGCCCCCTACATCAGAGTGCTATCAGAATCCCCTTTCATCAGAGTCCCATCAGCAGCCCCCTACATCAGAGTCCCATCAGCAGCCCCTTACATCAGAGTCCCATCACCTGTCAACTTACATCAGAGTCCCATCAGCAGCCCCTTACATCAGTCTATTCAGCAGGCCCTTACATCAGCGTCCCATTAACAGCCCCCTACATCAGAGTTCCATCAACAGTACCTTACATCAGAGTCCCATCAGCAGCCCCTTACATCAGAGTCCTATCAGCAGCCCCTTACATCAGAGTCCCATCACCTGTCAACTTACATCAGAGTCCCATCACAAGCCCCTTACATCAGCATCCCATCACCAGCCCAATACAGTGTGTCCCAACACCAGGACCTTACATCAGAGACAGATCAGCAGACCCTTACATCAGAGTCCCATCAGCAGCCCCTTGCATCAGAGTCCATTCAACAGCCCCATACATCTGAGTCCAATCAGCAGCCCCATACATCAGAGTCCAATCAGCAGCCCCTTACATCAGCGTCCCATTAACAGCCCCCTACATCAGAGTTCCATCAACAGTCCCTTATATCAGAGTTCCATCAGCAGCCCCTTACATCAGAGTCCCATCAGCAGCCCCTTACATCAGAGTCCCATCAGAGCCCCTTACATCAGAGTGCTATCAGAATCCCCTTTCATCAGAGTAACATCAGCAGCCCCCTACATCACAGTCCCATCAGCAGCCCCTTACATCAGAGTCCCATCACCTGTCAACTTACATCAGAGTCCCATCAGCAGCCCCTTACATCAGAGTCTATTCAGCAGGCCCATACATCTGAGTCCAATCAGCAGCCCCATACTTTAGAGTCCAATCAGCAGCCCCTTACATCAATGTCCCATTAACAGCCCCCTACATCAGAGTTCCATCAACAGTCCCTCACATCAGAGTCCCATCAGCAGCCCCTTACATCAGAGTCCTATCAGCAGCCCCTTACATCAGAATCCCATCACTAGCCCCTTACATCAGAGTCCCATCAGCAGCCCCCTACATCAGAGTCCCATCAGCAGCCCCTTACATCAGAGTCCCATCACCTGTCAACTTACATCAGAGTCCCATCACCAGCCCCTTACATCAGCATCCCATCACCAGCCCAAAACAGTGTGTCCCAACACCAGGACCTTACATCAGAGACCCATCAGCAGCCCCTTACATCAGAGTGCCATCAGCAGCCCCTTACATCAAAGTCCAATCAGCAGCCCCTTACTTCAGACTCCCATCACCAGGCCCCTTACATCAGAGTCCATCAGCAGCCCCTTGCATCATAGTCCATTCAGCAGCCCCATACATCTGAGTCAAATCAGCAGCCCCTTACATCAGCGTCCCATTAACAGCCCCCTACATCAGAGTCCCATCACAAGCCCCTTACATCAGAGTCCCATCAGAATCCCTTACATCAGAGCCCTATCAGAATCCCCTTACATCAGAGACCCATCAGCAGCCCCTTACATCAGAGTCCTATCACCTGTCCCCTTACATCAGAGTCCCATCACCAGCCCAATACAGAGTGTCCCAACACCAGGACCTTACATCAGAGACCCATCACCAGCCCCTCACATCAGAGTCCCATCAACAGCCCCTTACATCACAATCCCGTCACCTGCCCAATACAGAATGTCCAAACACCAGGACCTTACAACAAAGTACCATCACCAGCCAACTAACATCATAGTACTATCACCAGCCCCTCACATCAGAGTCCCATCAGCAGCCCCTTACATCAGAGTCCCATCACCAGCCAACTAACATCAGAGTAACATCACCAGAACCTCACATCAGAGTCCCATCAACAGCCCCCTGCATCAGAGTCCATTCAGCAGCCCCATACATCTGAGTCCAATCAGCAGCCCCATACATCAGAGTCCAATCAGCAGCCCCTTACATAAGCGTCCCATTAACTGCCCCCTACATCAGAGTTCCATCAACAGTCCCTTATATCAGAGTTCCATCAGCAGCCCCTTACATCAGAGTCCCATCAGCAGCCCCTTACATCAGAGTCCCATCAGAGACCCTTATATCAGAGTGCTATCAGAATCCCCTTTCATCAGAGTCCCATTAGCAGCCCCCTATATCAGAGTCCCATCAGCAGCCTCTTACATCAGAGTCCCATCACCTGTCAACTTACATCAGAGTCCCATCAGCAGCCCCTTACATCAGAGTCTATTCAGCAGGCCCATACATCTGAGTCCAATCAGCAGCCCCATACATCAGAGTCCAATCAGCAGCCCCTTACATCAGCGTCCCATTAACAGCCCCCTACATCAGAGTTCCATCAACAGTCCCTTACATCAGAGTCCCATCAGCAGCCCCTTACATCAGAGTCCCATCACTAGCCCCTTACATCAGAGTCCCATCAGCAGCCCCCTACATCAGAGTCCCATCAGCAGCCCCTTACATCAGAGTCCCATCACCTGTCAACTTACATCAGAGTCCCATCACCAGCCCCTTACATCAGCATCCCATCACCAGCCCAATACAGTGTGTCCCAACACCAGTACCTTACATCAGAGACCCATCAGCAGCCCCTTACATCAGAGTGCCATCAGCAGCCCCTTACATCAAAGTCCAATCAGCGGCCCCTTACTTCAGACTCCCATCACCAGGCCCCTTACATCAGAGTCCCATCAGCAGCCCCTTCCATCAGAGTCCATTCAGCAGCCCCATACATCTGAGTCCAATCAGCAGCCCCATACATCAGAGTCCAATCAGCAGCCCCTTACTTCAGCGTCCCATTAACAGCCCCCTACACCCGGGTTCCATCAACAGTCCCTTATATCAGAGTTCCATCAGCAGCCCCTTACATCAGAGTCCCATCAGCAGCCCCTTACATCAGAGTCCCATCAGAACCCCTTACATCAGAGTGCTATCAGAATCCCCTTTCATCAGAGTCCCATCAGCAGCCCCTTACATCAGAGTCCCATCACCTGTCAACTTACATCAGAGTCCCATCAGCAGCCCCTGACATCAGAGTCTATTCAGCAGGCCCATACATCTGAGTCCAATCAGCAGCCCCATACATCAGAGTCCAATCAGCAGCCCCTTACATCAGCGTCCCATTAACAGCCCTCTACATCAGAGTTCCATCAACAGTCCCTTACATCAGAGTCCCATCAGCAGCCCCTTACATCAGAGTCCCATCAGCAGCCCCTTACATCAGAGTCCTATCAGCAGTCCCTTACATCAGAGTCCCATCACTAGCCCCTTACATCAGAGTCCCATCAGCAGCCCCCTACATCAGAGTCCCATCAGCAGCCCCTTACATCAGAGTCCCATCAACTGACAACTTACATCAGAGTCCCATCACCAGCCCCTTACATCAGCATCCCATCACCAGCCCAATACAGTGTGTCCCAACATCAGGACCTTACATCAGAGACCCATCAGCAGCCCCTTACATCAGAGTGCCATCAGCAGCCCCTTACATCAAAGTCCAATCAGCGGCCCCTTACTTCAGAGTCCCATCACCAGCCCCTCACATCAGAGTCCCATCAACAGCCCCTTACATCACAATCCCGTCACCTGCCCAATACAGAATGTCCAAACACCAGGACCTTACAACAAAGTCCCATCACCAGCCAACTAACATCATAGTACTATCACCAGCCCCTCACATCAGAGTCCCATCAGCAGCCCCTTACATCAGAGTCCCATCACCAGCCAACTAACATCAGAGTACCATCACCAGCACCTCACATCAGAGTCCCATCAGCAGCCCCCTGCATCAGAGTCCATTCAGCAGCCCCATACATCTGAGTCCAATCAGCAGCCCCATACATCAGAGTCCAATCAGCAGCCCCTTACATCAGCGTCCCATTAACAGCCCCCTACATCAGAGTTCCATCGGCAGCCTCTTACTTTAGAGTCTTACCACCAGCCCCTTACATCAAAGTTCCATCAACAGTCCCTTACATCAGAGTCCAATCTGTAGCCCCTTACATCAATGTCCCATCACCAGCCCCCTTACATCAGAGTCCCATCACAAGCTACTTACATCAGAGTCCCATCAGCAGCCTCTTACATCAGAGTCCATTCAGCAGTCCCTTACATCAGAGTCCAATCAGCAGCCACTTACATGAGCATCCCATTAACAGCCCCCTACATCAGAGTCCCATCATCAGCCCCCTTACATCAGAGTCCCATCAGCAGCCCCTTACATCAGAGTCCAATCAGCAACCCTTTACATCAGAGTCCCATCACCAGCACCCTTACATCAGAGTCCAATCAACAGTCCCTTACATCAGAGTCCCATCAGCAGCCCCTTACATCAGTGTCCCATCAACAGTCCTTAACATCAGAGTCCCATCACCAGCCCCTTTCATCAGAATCGCATCAGCAGTCCAATACAGAGTGTCCTAACACCAGGACCTTACATCAGAGACCCATCAGCAGCCCCTTACATCAGAGTCCATTTAGCAGCCCCTTACATCAGAGTCCCCTAAGCAGCCTTTTACATCAGAGTCCCATCCCCAGACCCTCACATCAGAGTCCCATAAGCAGCCCCTTACTTCAGAGTCCCACCACCAGCCCTTTACATCAAAGTCCCTTTTTCAGCCCCCTTACATCAGAGTCCCATCAACAATCCCTTACATCAGAGAGTCCCATCAGCAACCCCTTACATCAAAGTCCCATCACCAGCCCTCTTACATCAGAGTCCCATTACATGCTCCTTACATCAGAGTCCCATCAGCAGCCCCTTACATCAGAGTCCCATCAGCAGCCCCTTACATCAGAGTCCAATCAGCAGCCCCTTAAATCAGCATCCCATCACATGCTCTTTACATCAGAGTCCCATCAGCAGCCCCTTACATCAGAGTCCCATCAGCAGCCCCTTACTTCAGAGTACCATCAGCAGCCCCATACAGAGTCTCATCACCAGCCCCCTTACATCAGAGTCCCATCACCAGCCCCTTACATCCCATCACCTATCATCGCTAGCTCTATCATCTCTGGCTCTATCATCTCTAGCTCTATTATCTCTGGCTCTATCATCCCAAAATCTATCATCTCTAAATCGATTATCTCTAAATCTATCATTTTTAATGCTTTCATCTCTAGCTTTATCATCACTATCTCTATCATTGCTAGATCAATATTCTCTGGCTCTATCATCTCTTACTCTATCATCTCGGGCTCTATCATCTCTAGCTCTATCATCTCTAGTTCTATCATCTCTAACTCTATCATCGCTAGCTCTAGCATCTCTAGTTCTATTATCTCTAGCATCTCTAAATCTATCACCTCTAACTCTATCATCTCTTTCTTTATCATCTCTGGCTCTATCATCTCTGGCTCTATCATCTTGGGCTCTAACAGCTCTATCCCTATCATCTCTAACTTTATCATCTCCAGCTATATCATCGCTATCTTTATCAGCTCTATTATGTCTAGCTCTATCATCTCTAGCTCTATCATCTCTGGCTCTATCATCCCTAAATCTATCATCTCTAAATCTATCATCTCTAATGCTATCATCTCTAGCTTTATCATCTCTGGCTCTATCATCCATATCTCTATCATCTCTAACTCTATCATCTCTTGTTCTAGCATCTCTACTGTATCATCCATATCTGTATCATCTCTAACACTATCATCTCTGGCAGACCCTTACATCAGAGTCCCATCACAAGCCCCTTACATCAGAGTCCTATCAGAATCCCCTTAAATCAGAGTCCCATCAGCAGCCCCATACAGAGTCTCATCACCAGCCCCCTTACATCAGAGTCCCATCACCTATCATCGCTAGCTCTATTATCTCTGGCTCTATCATCCCAAAATCTATCATCTCTAAATCTATCATCTCTAATGCTTTCATCTCTAGCTTTATCATCACTATCTCTATCATCGCTAGATCAATCATCTCTGGCTCTATCATCTCTGGCTCTATCATTCATATCTCTATCATCTCTAACACTATCATCTCTGGCAGACCCTTACATCAGAGTCCCATCACAAGCCCCTTACATCAGAGTCCCATCAGAGCCCCTTACATCAGAGCCCTATCAGAATCCCCTTACATCAGAGACCCATCAGCAGCCCCTTACATCAGAGTCCCATCACCTGTCCCCTTACATCAGAGTCCCATCACCTGTCCCCTTACATCAGAGTCCCACCACCAGCCCCTTACATCAGAAACCCATCACCAGCCCAATACAGAGTGTCCCAACACCAGGACCTTACATCAGAGTCCTATCAGCAGCCCCTTACATCAGAGTCCCATCACTAGCCCCTTACATCAGAGTCCCATCAGCAGCCCCCTACATCAGAGTCCCATCAGCAGCCCCTTACATCAGAGTCCCATCACTGTCAAATTACATCAGAGTCCCATCACCAGCCCCTTACATCAGCATCCCATCACCAGCCCAATACAGTGTGTCCCAACACCAGGACCTTACATCAGAGACCCATCAGCAGCCCCTTACATCAGAGTGCCATCAGCAGCCCCTTACATCAAAGTCCAATCAGCGGCCCCTTCAGACTCCCATCACCAGACCCCTTACATCAGAGTCCCATCAGCAGCCCTTTACATCAGAGTCCAATCAGCAGCCCCATACATCTAAGTCCAATCAGCAGCCCCATACATCAGAGTCCAATCAGCAGCCCCTTACATCAGCGTCCCATTAACAGCCCCTTACATCAGAGTGCTATCAGAATCCCCTTTCATCAGAGTAACATCAGCAGCCCCCTACATCAGAGTCCCATCAGCAGCCCCTTACATCAGAGTCCCATCACCTGTCAACTTACATCAGAGTCCCATCAGCAGCCCCTTACATCGGAGTCTATTCGGCAGGCCCATACATCTGAGTCCAATCAGCAGCCCCATACATCAGAGTCCAATCAGCAGCCCCTTACATCAACGTCCCATTAACAGCACCCTACATCAGAGTCCCATCACAAGCCCCTTACATCAGAGTCCCATCAGAGCCCCTTACATCAAAGCCCTATCAGAATCCTTTTACATCAGAGTCCCATCACCAGCCCCTTACATCACAATCCCATCACCTGCCCAATACAGAATGTCCAAACACCAGGACCTTACAACAAAGTCCCATCACCAGCCAACTAACATCAGAGTACCATCACCAGCCCCTCACATCAGAGTCCCATCAGCAGCCCCTTACATCAGAGTCCCATCACCAGCCAACTAACATCAGAGTAACATCACCAGCACCTCACATCAGAGTGCCATCAGCAGCCCCCTGCATCAGAGTCCATTCAGCAGCCCCATACATCTGAGTCCAATCAGCAGCCTCATACATCAGAGTCCAATCAGCAGCCCTTTACATCAGAGTCCCATCACCTGTCAACTTACATCAGCATCCCATCACCAGCCCAATACAGTGTGTCCCAACACCAGGACCTTACATCAGAGACCCATCAGCAGCCACTTACATCAGAGTCCAATCAGCGGCCCCTTACTTCAGACTTCCATCACCAGGCCCCTTACATCAGAGTCCCCTAAGTAGCCTTTTACATCAGAGTCCCATCACCAGCCCATCACATCAGAATCCCATCAGCAGCCCCTTACATCAGAGTCCATTCAGCAGACCCATACATCTGAGTCCAATCAGCAGCCCCTTACATCAGAAAGTCCCATCACCAGCCCCTTACATCAGAGTCACATCAGCAGCCCCATACATCACAGTTTCCCATCATCAGCCCCTTACATCAGCGTCCCATCAACAGCCCCTCACATCAGCGTCCCATAAACAGCCCCCTACATCACAATCCCGTCACCTGCCCAATACAGAATGTCCAAACACCAGGACCTTACAACAAAGTACCATCACCAGCCAACTAACATCATAGTACTATCACCAGCCCCTCACATCAGAGTCCCATCAGCAGCCCCTTACATCAGAGTCCCATCACCAGCCAACTAACATCAGAGTAACATCACCAGAACCTCACATCAGAGTCCCATCAACAGCCCCCTGCATCAGAGTCCATTCAGCAGCCCCATACATCTGAGTCCAATCAGCAGCCCCATACATCAGAGTCCAATCAGCAGCCCCTTACATAAGCGTCCCATTAACTGCCCCCTACATCAGAGTTCCATCAACAGTCCCTTATATCAGAGTTCCATCAGCAGCCCCTTACATCAGAGTCCCATCAGCAGCCCCTTACATCAGAGTCCCATCAGAGCCCCTTATATCAGAGTGCTATCAGAATCCCCTTTCATCAGAGTCCCATTAGCAGCCCCCTATATCAGAGTCCCATCAGCAGCCTCTTACATCAGAGTCCCATCACCTGTCAACTTACATCAGAGTCCCATCAGCAGCCCCTTACATCAGAGTCTATTCAGCAGGCCCATACATCTGAGTCCAATCAGCAGCCCCATACATCAGAGTCCAATCAGCAGCCCCTTACATCAGCGTCCCATTAACAGCCCCCTACATCAGAGTTCCATCAACAGTCCCTTACATCAGAGTCCCATCAGCAGCCCCTTACATCAGAGTCCCATCACTAGCCCCTTACATCAGAGTCCCATCAGCAGCCCCCTACATCAGAGTCCCATCAGCAGCCCCTTACATCAGAGTCCCATCACCTGTCAACTTACATCAGAGTCCCATCACCAGCCCCTTACATCAGCATCCCATCACCAGCCCAATACAGTGTGTCCCAACACCAGTACCTTACATCAGAGACCCATCAGCAGCCCCTTACATCAGAGTGCCATCAGCAGCCCCTTACATCAAAGTCCAATCAGCGGCCCCTTACTTCAGACTCCCATCACCAGGCCCCTTACATCAGAGTCCCATCAGCAGCCCCTTCCATCAGAGTCCATTCAGCAGCCCCATACATCTGAGTCCAATCAGCAGCCCCATACATCAGAGTCCAATCAGCAGCCCCTTACTTCAGCGTCCCATTAACAGCCCCCTACACCCGGGTTCCATCAACAGTCCCTTATATCAGAGTTCCATCAGCAGCCCCTTACATCAGAGTCCCATCAGCAGCCCCTTACATCAGAGTCCCATCAGAACCCCTTACATCAGAGTGCTATCAGAATCCCCTTTCATCAGAGTCCCATCAGCAGCCCCTTACATCAGAGTCCCATCACCAGCCAACTAACATCAGAGTAACATCACCAGAACCTCACATCAGAGTCCCATCAACAGCCCCCTGCATCAGAGTCCATTCAGCAGCCCCATACATCTGAGTCCAATCAGCAGCCCCATACATCAGAGTCCAATCAGCAGCCCCTTACATAAGCGTCCCATTAACTGCCCCCTACATCAGAGTTCCATCAACAGTCCCTTATATCAGAGTTCCATCAGCAGCCCCTTACATCAGAGTCCCATCAGCAGCCCCTTACATCAGAGTCCCATCAGAGCCCCTTATATCAGAGTGCTATCAGAATCCCCTTTCATCAGAGTCCCATTAGCAGCCCCCTATATCAGAGTCCCATCAGCAGCCTCTTACATCAGAGTCCCATCACCTGTCAACTTACATCAGAGTCCCATCAGCAGCCCCTTACATCAGAGTCTATTCAGCAGGCCCATACATCTGAGTCCAATCAGCAGCCCCATACATCAGAGTCCAATCAGCAGCCCCTTACATCAGCGTCCCATTAACAGCCCCCTACATCAGAGTTCCATCAACAGTCCCTTACATCAGAGTCCCATCAGCAGCCCCTTACATCAGAGTCCCATCACTAGCCCCTTACATCAGAGTCCCATCAGCAGCCCCCTACATCAGAGTCCCATCAGCAGCCCCTTACATCAGAGTCCCATCACCTGTCAACTTACATCAGAGTCCCATCACCAGCCCCTTACATCAGCATCCCATCACCAGCCCAATACAGTGTGTCCCAACACCAGTACCTTACATCAGAGACCCATCAGCAGCCCCTTACATCAGAGTGCCATCAGCAGCCCCTTACATCAAAGTCCAATCAGCGGCCCCTTACTTCAGACTCCCATCACCAGGCCCCTTACATCAGAGTCCCATCAGCAGCCCCTTCCATCAGAGTCCATTCAGCAGCCCCATACATCTGAGTCCAATCAGCAGCCCCATACATCAGAGTCCAATCAGCAGCCCCTTACTTCAGCGTCCCATTAACAGCCCCCTACACCCGGGTTCCATCAACAGTCCCTTATATCAGAGTTCCATCAGCAGCCCCTTACATCAGAGTCCCATCAGCAGCCCCTTACATCAGAGTCCCATCAGAACCCCTTACATCAGAGTGCTATCAGAATCCCCTTTCATCAGAGTCCCATCAGCAGCCCCTTACATCAGAGTCCCATCACCTGTCAACTTACATCAGAGTCCCATCAGCAGCCCCTGACATCAGAGTCTATTCAGCAGGCCCATACATCTGAGTCCAATCAGCAGCCCCATACATCAGAGTCCAATCAGCAGCCCCTTACATCAGCGTCCCATTAACAGCCCTCTACATCAGAGTTCCATCAACAGTCCCTTACATCAGAGTCCCATCAGCAGCCCCTTACATCAGAGTCCCATCAGCAGCCCCTTACATCAGAGTCCTATCAGCAGTCCCTTACATCAGAGTCCCATCACTAGCCCCTTACATCAGAGTCCCATCAGCAGCCCCCTACATCAGAGTCCCATCAGCAGCCCCTTACATCAGAGTCCCATCAACTGACAACTTACATCAGAGTCCCATCACCAGCCCCTTACATCAGCATCCCATCACCAGCCCAATACAGTGTGTCCCAACATCAGGACCTTACATCAGAGACCCATCAGCAGCCCCTTACATCAGAGTGCCATCAGCAGCCCCTTACATCAAAGTCCAATCAGCGGCCCCTTACTTCAGAGTCCCATCACCAGCCCCTCACATCAGAGTCCCATCAACAGCCCCTTACATCACAATCCCGTCACCTGCCCAATACAGAATGTCCAAACACCAGGACCTTACAACAAAGTCCCATCACCAGCCAACTAACATCATAGTACTATCACCAGCCCCTCACATCAGAGTCCCATCAGCAGCCCCTTACATCAGAGTCCCATCACCAGCCAACTAACATCAGAGTAACATCACCAGCACCTCACATCAGAGTCCCATCAGCAGCCCCCTGCATCAGAGTCCATTCAGCAGCCCCATACATCTGAGTCCAATCAGCAGCCCCATACATCAGAGTCCAATCAGCAGCCCCTTACATCAGCATCCCATTAACAGCCCCCTACATCAGAGTTCCATCAACAGTCCCTTACATCCGAGTTCCATCAGCAGCCCCTTACATCAGAGTCCCATCAGCTGCCCCTTACATCAGAGTCCCATCAGAGACCCTTACATCAGAGTGCTATCAGAATCCCCTTTCATCAGAGTAACATCAGCAGCCCCCTACATCAGAGTCCCATCAGCAGCCCCTTACATCAGAGTATATTCAGCAGGCCCATACATCAGAGTCCAATCAGCAGCCCCTTACATCAACGTCCCATTAACAGCCCCCTACATCAGAGTCCCATCACAAGCCCCTTACATCAGAGTCCCATCAGAGCCCCTTACATCAGAGCCCTATCAGAATCCCCTTACATCAGAGACCCATCAGCAGCCCCTTACATCAGAGTCCTATCACCTGTCCCCTTACATCAGAGTCCCATCACCAGCCCCTTACATCAGAATCTCATCACCAGCCCAATACAGAGTGTCCCAACACCAGGACCTTACATCAGAGACCCATCACCAGCCCCTCACATCAGAGTCCCATCAACAGCCCCTTACATCACAATCCCATCACCTGCCCAATACAGAATGTCCAAACACCAGGACCTTACAACAAAGTACCATCACCAGCCAACTAACATCATAGTACTATCACCAGCCCCTCACATCAGAGTCCCATCAGCAGCCCCTTACATCAGAGTCCCATCACCAGCCAACTAACATCAGAGTAACATCACCAGAACCTCACATCAGAGTCCCATCAGCAGCCCCCTGCATCAGAGTCCATTTAGCAGCCCCATACATCTGAGTCCAATCAGCAGCCCCATACATCAGAGTCCAATCAGCAGCCCCTTACATCAGCGTCCCATTAACTGCCCCCTACATCAGAGTTCCATCAACAGTCCCTTATATCAGAGTTCCATCAGCAGCCCCTTACATCAGAGTCCCATCAGCAGCCCCTTACATCAGAGTCCCATCAGAGCCCCTTACATCAGAGTGCTATCAGAATCCCCTTTCATCAGAGTCCCATTAGCAACCCCCTATATCAGAGTCCCATCAGCAGCCTCTTACATCAGAGTCCCATCACCTGTCAACTTACATCAGAGTCCCATCAGCAGCCCCTTACATCAGAGTCTATTCAGCAGGCACATACATCTGAGTCCAATCAGCAGCCCCATACATCAGAGTCCAATCAGCAGCCCCTTACATCAGCGTCCCATTAACAGCCCCCTACATCAGAGTTCCATCAACAGTCCCTTACATCAGAGTCCCATCAGCAGCCCCTTACATCAGAGTCCCATCACTAGCCCCTTACATCAGAGTCCCATCAGCAGCCCCCTACATCAGAGTCCCATCAGCAGCCCCTTACATCAGAGTCCCATCACCTGTCAACTTACATCAGAGTCCCATCACCAGCCCCTTACATCAGCATCCCATCACCAGCCCAATACAGTGTGTCCCAACACCAGTACCTTACATCAGAGACCCATCAGCAGCCCCTTACATCAGAGTGCCATCAGCAGCCCCTTACATCAAAGTCCAATCAGCGGCCCCTTACTTCAGACTCCCATCACCAGGCCCCTTACATCAGAGTCCCATCAGCAGCCCCTTGCATCAGAGTCCATTCAGCAGCCCCATACATCTGAGTCCAATCAGCAGCCCCATACATCAGAGTCCAATCAGCAGCCCCTTACATCAGCGTCCCATTAACAGCCCCCTACACCCGGGTTCCATCAACAGTCCCTTATATCAGAGTTCCATCAGCAGCCCCTTACATCAGAGTCCCATCAGCAGCCCCTTACATCAGAGTCCCATCAGAACCCCTTATATCAGAGTGCTATCAGAATCCCCTTTCATCAGAGTCCCATCAGCAGCCCCTTACATCAGAGTCCCATCACCTGTCAACTTACATCAGAGTCCAATCAGCAGCCCCTGACATCAGAGTCTATTCAGCAGGCCCATACATCTGAGTCCAATCAGCAGCCCCATACATCAGAGTCCAATCAGCAGCCCCTTACATCAGCGTCCCATTAACAGCCCTCTACATCAGAGTTCCATCAACAGTCCCTTACATCAGAGTCCCATCAGCAGCCCCTTACATCAGAGTCCCATCAGCAGCCCCTTACATCAGAGTCCTATCAGCAGTCCCTTACATCAGAGTCCCATCACTAGCCCCTTACATCAGAGTCCCATCACCTGTCAACTTACATCAGCATCCCATCACCAGCCCAATACAGTGTGTCCCAACACCAGGACCTTACATCAGAGACCCATCAGCAGCCTCTTACATCAGAGTCCCATCAGCAGCCCCTTACATCAAAGTCCAATCAGCGGCCCCTTACTTCAGACTTCCACCACCAGGCCCCTTACATCAGAGTCCCCTAAGTAGCCTTTTACATCAGAGTCCCATCACCAGCCCCTCACATCAGAATCCCATCAGCAACCCCTTACATCAGAGTCCATTCAGCAGACCCTTACATCAGAGTCCAATCAGCAGCCCCTTACATCAGAAAGTCCCATCACCAGCCCCTTACATCAGAGTCACATCAGCAGCCCCTTACATCACAGTTTCCCATCATCAGCCCCTTACATCAGCGTCCCATCAACAGCCCCTCACATCAGCGTCCCATAAACAGCCCCCTACATCAGAGTCCAATTATCAGCCCCCATACATCAGGGTACCATTAACAGCCCCCTTACAGCAGAGTCTCATCAGCAGCCCCTTACATCAGATTCCCATCACCAGCCCCTTACATCTGAGTCCATTCAGCAGCCCCTCACTTCAGAGTCCAATCAGCAGCCCCTTACTTCAGACTCCCATCACCAGCCCCCTTTACATCAGAGTCCCCTAAGAATCATTTTACATCAGAGTCCCATCACCAGCCCCTCACATCAGAGTCCCATCAGCAGCCCCTTACAACAGAGCCCCATCAGAGCCCCTTACATCAGAGTCCTATCTGAATCCCCTTACATCAGAATCCCGTCACATGCCCAATACAGAATGTCCAAACACCAGGACCTTACAACAAAGTCCCATCACCAGCCAACTAACATCATAGTACCATCACCAGCCCCTCACATCAGAGTCCCATCAGCAGCCCCCTACATCAGAGTCCCATCACCTGTCAACTTACATCAGAGTCCCATCAGCAGCCCCTTACATCAAAGTCCCATCACCAGCCAACTAACATCAGAGTACCATCACCAGCACCTCACATCAGAGTCCCATCAGCAGCCCCATACATCAGAGTCCAATCAGCAGCCCCTTACATCAGCGTACCATTAACTGCCCCCTACATCAGAGTTCCATCAACAGTCCCTTATATCAGAGTGCTATCAGAATCCCCTTTCATCAGAGTCCCATCAGCAGCCCCCTACATCAGAGTCCCATCAGCATCCCCTTACATCAGAGTCCCATCACCTGTCAACTTAAATCAGAGTCCCATCAGCAGACCTTACATCAGAGTCTATTCAGCAGGCCCATACATCTGAGTCCAATCAGCAGCCCCATACATCAGAGTCCAATCAGCAGCCCCTTACATCAGCGTCCCATTAACAGCCCCCTACATCAGAGTTCCATCAACAGTCCCTTACATCAGAGTCCCATCAGCAGCCCCTTACATCAGAGTCCTATCAGCAGCCCCTTACATCAGAGTCCCATCGCAAGCCCCTTACATCAGAGTCCCATCAGCAGCCCCCTACATCAGAGTCCCATCAGCAGCCCCTTACATCAGAGTCCCATCACCTGTCAAATTACATCAGAGTCCCATCACCAGCCCCTTACATCAGCATCCCATCCCCAGCCCAATACAGTGTGTCCCAACACCAGAACCTTACATAAGAGACCCATCAGCAGCCCTTTACATCAGAGTGCCATCAGCAGCCCCTTACATCAGCATCCCATCACCAGCCCAATACAGTGTGTCCCAACACCAGGACCTTACATCAGAGACCCATCAGCAGTCCCCTACATCAGAGTGCCATCAGCAGCCCCTTACATCAAAGTCCAATCAGCGGCCCCTTACTTCAGACTCCCATCACCAGGCCCCTTACATCAGAGTCCCATCAGCAGCCCCTTGCATCAGAGTCCATTCAGCAGTCCCATACATCTGAGTCCAATCAGCAGCCCCTTACATCAACGTCCCATTAACAGCCCCCTACATCAGAGTTCCATCAACAGTCCCTTACATCAGAGTTCCATCAGCAGCCCCTTACATCAGAGTCCCATCAACAGCCCCTTACATCAGAGTCCCATCAGAGCCCCTTACATCAGAGTGCTATCAGAATCCCCTTTCATCAGAGTCCCATCAGCAGCCCCCTACATCAGAGTCCCATCAGCAGCCTCTTACATCAGAGTCCCATCACCTGTCAACTTACATCAGAGTCCCATCAGCAACCCCTTACATCAGAGTCTATTCAGCAGGCCCATACATCTGAGTCCAATCAGCAGCCCCATACATCAAAGTCCAATCAGCAGCCCCTTACATCAGCGTCCCATTAACAGCCCCCTACATCAGAGTTCCATCAACAGTCTCTTACATCAGAGTCCCATCAGCAGCCCCTTACATCAGAGTCCTATCAGCAGCCCCTTACATCAGAGTCCCATCACTAGCCCCTTACATCAGAGTCCCATCAGCAGCCCTCTACATCAGAGTCCCATCAGCAGCCCCTTACATCAGAGTCCCATCACCTGCCAACTTACATCAGAGTCCCATCACCAGCCCCTTACATCAGCATCCCATCACCAGCCTAATACAGTGTGTCCCAACACCAGGACCTTACATCAGAGACCCATCAGCAGCCCCTTACATCAGAGTGCCATCAGCAGCCCCTTACATCAAAGTCCAATCAGCGGCCCCTTACTTCAGACTCCCATCACCAGGCCCCTTACATCAGAGTCCCATCAGCAGCCCCTTGCATCAGAGTCCATTCAGCAGCCCCATAAATCTGAGTCCAATCAGCAGCCCCATACATCAGAGTCCAGTCAGCAGCCGCTTACATCAGCGTCCCATTAACAGCCCCCTACATCAGAGTTCCATCAACAGTCCCTTACATCCGAGTTCCATCAGCAGCCCCTTACATCAGAGTCCCATCAGCAGCCCCTTACATCAGAGTCCCATCAGAGCCCCTTACATCAGAGTGCTATCAGAATCCCCTTACATCAGAGTCCCATCACCTGTCAACTTACATCAGAGTCCCATCAGCAGCCCCTTACATCAGAGTCTATTCAGCAGGCACATACATCTGAGTCCAATCAGCAGCCCCATACATCATAGTCCAATCAGCAGCCCCTTACAGCAACGTCCCATTAACAGCCCCCTACATCAGTATCCCATCACAAGCCCCTTACTTTAGAGTCCCATCAGAGCCCCTTACATCAGAGCCCTATCAGAATCCCCTTACATCAGAGACCCATCAGCAGCCCCTTACTTCAGAGTTCTATCACCTGTCCCCTTACATCAGAGTCCCATCACCAGCCCCTTACATCAGAATCCCATCACCAGCCCAATACAGAGTGTCCTAACACCAGGACCTTACATCAGAGACCCATCACCAGCCCCTCACATCAGAGTCCCATCAACAGCCCCTTACATCAGAATCCCATCACCTGCCCAATACAGAATGTCCAAACACCAGGACCTTACAACAAAGTCCCATCACCAGCCAACTAATATCATAGTACCATCACCAGCCCCTCACATCAGAGTCCCATCAGCAGCCCCTTATACATCAGAGTACCATCACCAGCCAACTAACATCAGAGTAACATCACCAGCACCTCACATCAGAGTCCCATCAGCAACCCCCTGCATCAGAGTCCATTCAGCAGCCCCATACATCAGAGTCCAATCAGCAGCCCCTTACATCAGCATCCCATTAACAGCCCCCTACATCAGAGTTCCATCAACAGTCCCTTATATCAGAGTTCCATCAGCAGCCCCTTACATCAGAGTCCCATCACCTGTCAACTTACATCAGAGTCCCATCACAAGCCCCTTACATCAGCATCCCATCACCAGCCCAATACAGTGTGTCCCAACACCAGGACCTTACATCAGAGACCCATCAGCAGCCCCTTACATCAGAGTGCCATCAGCAGCCCCTTACATCAAAGTCCAATCAGCGGCCCCTTACTTCAGACTCCCATCACCAGGCCCCTTACATCAGAGTCCCATCAGCAGCCCCTTGCATCAGAGTCCATTCAGCAGCCCCATACATCTGAGTCCAGTCAGCAGCCCCATACATCAGAGTACAATCAGCAGTCCCTTACATTAGTGTCCCATTAACAGCCCCCTACATCAGAGTTCCATCAACAGTCCCTTATATCAGAGTTCCATCAGCAGCCCCTTACATCAGAGTCCCATCAGCAGCCCCTTACATCAGAGTCCCATCAGAGCCCCCTTACATCAGAGTGCTATCAGAATCCCCTTTCATCAGAGTCCCATCAGCAGCCCCCTACATCAGAGTCCCATCAGCAGCCCCTTACATCAGAGTCCCATCACCTGTCAACTTACATGAGAGTCCCATCAGCAGCCCCTTACATCAGAGTCTATTCAGCAGGCCCATACATCTGAGTCCAATCAGCAGCCCCATACATCAGAGTCCAATCAGCAGCCCCTTACATCAGCGTCCCATTAACAGCCCCCTACATCAGAGTTCCATCAACAGTCCCTTACATCAGAGTCCCATCAGCAGCCCCTTACATCAGAGTCCTATCAGCAGCCCCTTACATCAGAGTCCCATCACTAGCCCCTTACATCAGAGTCCCATCAGCAGCCCCCTACATCAGAGTCCCATCAGCAGCCCCTTACATCAGAGTCCCATCACCTGTCAACTTACATCAGAGTCCCATCACCAGCCCCTTACATCAGCATCCCATCACCAGCCCAATACAGTGTGTCCCAACACCAGGACCTTACATCAGAGACCCATCAGCAGCCCCTTACATCAGAGTGCCATCACCAGGCCCCTTACATCAGAGTCCCATCAGCAGCCCCTTGCATCAGAATCCATTCAGCAGCCCCATACATCTGAGTCCAATCAGCAGCCCCATACATCAGAGTCCAATCAGCAGCCCCTTACATCAGCGTCCCATTAACAGCCCCCTACATCAGAGTTCCATCAACAGTCCCTTACATCAGAGTTCCATCAGCAGCCCCTTACATCAGAGTAACATCAGCAGCCCCCTACAATCAGAGTCCCATTAGCAGCCCCTTACATCAGAGTCTATTCAGCAGGCCCATACATCTGAGTCCAATCATCAGCCCCTTACATCAGAGTCCAATCAGCATCCCCTTACATCAACATCCCATTAACAGCCCCCTACATCAGAGTTCCATCAACAGTCCCTTACATCAGAGACCCATCAGCAGCCCCTTACATCAGAGTCCTATCAGCAGCCCCTTACATCAGAGTCCCATCACTAGCCCCTTACATCAGAGTCCCATTAGCAGCCCCCTATATCAGAGTCCCATCAGCAGCCCCTTACATCAGAGTCCCATCACCTGTCAACTTACATCAGCATCCCATCACTAGCCCAATACAGTGTGTCCCAACACCAGGACCTTACATCAGAGACCCATCAGCAGCCACTTACATCAGAGTCCCATCAGCAGCCCCTTACATCAAAGTCCAATCAGCGGCCCCTTACTTCAGTTTCCCATCACCAGGCCCCTTACATCAGAGTCCCCTAAGTAGCCTTTTACATCAGAGTCCCATCACCAGCCCCTCACATCAGAATCCCATCAGCAGCCCCTTACATCAGAGTCCATTCAGCAGCACCTTATATCAGAGTCCAATCAGCAGCCCCTTACATCAGAAAGTCCCATCACCAGCCCCTTACATCAGAGTCACATCAGCAGCCCCTTACATCACAGTTTCCCATCATCAGCCCCTTACATCAGCGTCCCATCAACAGCCCCTCACATCAGCGTCCCATAAACAGCCCCCTACATCAGAGTCCAATTATCAGCCCCCATACATCAGGCTACCATTAACAGCCCCCTTACAGCAGAGTCTCATCAGCAGCCCCTTACATCAGATTCCCATCACCAGCCCCTTACATCTGAGTCCATTCAGCAGCCCCTTACTTCAGAGTCCAATCAGCGGCCCCTTACTTCAGACTCCCATCACCAGCCCCCTTTACATCAGAGTCTCCTAAGAATAATTTTACATCAGAGTCCCATCACCAGCCCCTCACATCAGAGTCCCATCAGCAGCCCCTTACAACAGAGCCCCATCAGAGCCCCTTACATCAGAGTCCTATCAGAATCCCCTTACATCAGAATCCCTTCACCTGCCCAATACAGAATGTCCAAACACCAGGACCTTACAACAAAGTCCCATCACCAGCCAACTAACATCATAGTACCATCACCAGCCCCTCACATCAGAGTCCCATCAGCAGCCCCCTACATCAGAGTCCCATCACCTGTCAACTTACATCAGAGTCCATCAGCAGCCCCCTACATCAGAGTCCCATCACCTGTCAACTTACATCAGAGTCCCATCAGCAGCCCCTTACATCAAAGTCCTATCACCAGCCAACTAACATCAGAGTACCATCACCAGCACCTCACATCAGAGTCCCATCAGCAGCCCCCTGCATCAGAGTCCATTCAGCAGCCCCATACATCTGAGTCCAATCAGCAGCCCCATACATCAGAGTCCAATCAGCAGCCCCTTACATCAGCGTCCCATTAACAGCCCCCTACATCAGAGTTCCATCGGCAGCCTCTTACTTTAGAGTCTTACCACCAGCCCCTTACATCAAAGTTCCATCAACAGTCCCTTACATCAGAGTCCAATCTGTAGCCCCTTACATCAATGTCCCATCACCAGCCCCCTTACATCAGAGTCCCATCACAAGCTACTTACATCAGAGTCCCATCAGCAGCCTCTTACATCAGAGTCCATTCAGCAGTCCCTTACATCAGAGTCCAATCAGCAGCCACTTACATGAGCATCCCATTAACAGCCCCCTACATCAGAGTCCCATCATCAGCCCCCTTACATCAGAGTCCCATCAGCAGCCCCTTACATCAGAGTCCAATCAGCAACCCTTTACATCAGAGTCCCATCACCAGCACCCTTACATCAGAGTCCAATCAACAGTCCCTTACATCAGAGTCCCATCAGCAGCCCCTTACATCAGTGTCCCATCAACAGTCCTTAACATCAGAGTCCCATCACCAGCCCCTTTCATCAGAATCGCATCAGCAGTCCAATACAGAGTGTCCTAACACCAGGACCTTACATCAGAGACCCATCAGCAGCCCCTTACATCAGAGTCCATTTAGCAGCCCCTTACATCAGAGTCCCCTAAGCAGCCTTTTACATCAGAGTCCCATCCCCAGACCCTCACATCAGAGTCCCATAAGCAGCCCCTTACTTCAGAGTCCCACCACCAGCCCTTTACATCAAAGTCCCTTTATCAGCCCCCTTACATCAGAGTCCCATCAACAATCCCTTACATCAGAGAGTCCCATCAGCAACCCCTTACATCAAAGTCCCATCACCAGCCCTCTTACATCAGAGTCCCATTACATGCTCCTTACATCAGAGTCCCATCAGCAGCCCCTTACATCAGAGTCCCATCAGCAGCCCCTTACATCAGAGTCCAATCAGCAGCCCCTTAAATCAGCATCCCATCACATGCTCTTTACATCAGAGTCCCATCAGCAGCCCCTTACATCAGAGTCCCATCAGCAGCCCCTTACTTCAGAGTACCATCAGCAGCCCCATACAGAGTCTCATCACCAGCCCCCTTACATCAGAGTCCCATCACCAGCCCCTTACATCCCATCCCATCACCTATCATCGCTAGCTCTATCATCTCTGGCTCTATCATCTCTAGCTCTATTATCTCTGGCTCTATCATCCCAAAATCTATCATCTCTAAATCGATTATCTCTAAATCTATCATTTTTAATGCTTTCATCTCTAGCTTTATCATCACTATCTCTATCATTGCTAGATCAATATTCTCTGGCTCTATCATCTCTTACTCTATCATCTCGGGCTCTATCATCTCTAGCTCTATCATCTCTAGTTCTATCATCTCTAACTCTATCATCGCTAGCTCTAGCATCTCTAGTTCTATTATCTCTAGCATCTCTAAATCTATCACCTCTAACTCTATCATCTCTTTCTTTATCATCTCTGGCTCTATCATCTCTGGCTCTATCATCTTGGGCTCTAACAGCTCTATCCCTATCATCTCTAACTTTATCATCTCCAGCTATATCATCGCTATCTTTATCAGCTCTATTATGTCTAGCTCTATCATCTCTAGCTCTATCATCTCTGGCTCTATCATCCCTAAATCTATCATCTCTAAATCTATCATCTCTAATGCTATCATCTCTAGCTTTATCATCTCTGGCTCTATCATCCATATCTCTATCATCTCTAACTCTATCATCTCTTGTTCTAGCATCTCTACTGTATCATCCATATCTGTATCATCTCTAACACTATCATCTCTGGCAGACCCTTACATCAGAGTCCCATCACAAGCCCCTTACATCAGAGTCCTATCAGAATCCCCTTAAATCAGAGTCCCATCAGCAGCCCCATACAGAGTCTCATCACCAGCCCCCTTACATCAGAGTCCCATCACCTATCATCGCTAGCTCTATTATCTCTGGCTCTATCATCCCAAAATCTATCATCTCTAAATCTATCATCTCTAATGCTTTCATCTCTAGCTTTATCATCACTATCTCTATCATCGCTAGATCAATCATCTCTGGCTCTATCATCTCTGGCTCTATCATTCATATCTCTATCATCTCTAACACTATCATCTCTGGCAGACCCTTACATCAGAGTCCCATCACAAGCCCCTTACATCAGAGTCCCATCAGAGCCCCTTACATCAGAGCCCTATCAGAATCCCCTTACATCAGAGACCCATCAGCAGCCCCTTACATCAGAGTCCCATCACCTGTCCCCTTACATCAGAGTCCCACCACCAGCCCCTTACATCAGAAACCCATCACCAGCCCAATACAGAGTGTCCCAACACCAGGACCTTACATCAGAGTCCTATCAGCAGCCCCTTACATCAGAGTCCCATCACTAGCCCCTTACATCAGAGTCCCATCAGCAGCCCCCTACATCAGGGTCCCATCAGCAGCCCCTTACATCAGAGTCCCATCACTGTCAAATTACATCAGAGTCCCATCACCAGCCCCTTACATCAGCATCCCATCACCAGCCCAATACAGTGTGTCCCAACACCAGGACCTTACATCAGAGACCCATCAGCAGCCCCTTACATCAGAGTGCCATCAGCAGCCCCTTACATCAAAGTCCAATCAGCGGCCCCTTCAGACTCCCATCACCAGACCCCTTACATCAGAGTCCCATCAGCAGCCCTTTACATCAGAGTCCAATCAGCAGCCCCATACATCTAAGACCAATCAGCAGCCCCATACATCAGAGTCCAATCAGCAGCCCCTTACATCAGCGTCCCATTAACAGCCCCCTACATCAGAGTTCCATCAACAGTCCCTTACATCCGAGTTCCATCAGCAGCCCCTTACATCAGAGTCCCATCAGCAGCCCCTTACATCAGAGTCCCATCAGAGCCCCTTACATCAGAGTGCTATCAGAATCCCCTTTCATCAGAGTAACATCAGCAGCCCCCTACATCAGAGTCCCATCAGCAGCCCCTTACATCAGAGTCCCATCACCTGTCAACTTACATCAGAGTCCCATCAGCAGCCCCTTACATCGGAGTCTATTCGGCAGGCCCATACATCTGAGTCCAATCAGCAGCCCCATACATCAGAGTCCAATCAGCAGCCCCTTACATCAACGTCCCATTAACAGCACCCTACATCAGAGTCCCATCACAAGCCCCTTACATCAGAGTCCCATCAGAGCCCCTTACATCAAAGCCCTATCAGAATCCTTTTACATCAGAGACCCATCAGCAGCCCCTTACATCAGAGTCCTATCACCTGTCCCCTTACATCAGAGTCCCATCACCAGCCCCTTACATCACAATCCCATCACCTGCCCAATACAGAATGTCCAAACACCAGGACCTTACAACAAAGTCCCATCACCAGCCAACTAACATCAGAGTACCATCACCAGCCCCTCACATCAGAGTCCCATCAGCAGCCCCTTACATCAGAGTCCCATCACCAGCCAACTAACATCAGAGTAACATCACCAGCACCTCACATCAGAGTGCCATCAGCAGCCCCCTGCATCAGAGTCCATTCAGCAGCCCCATACATCTGAGTCCAATCAGCAGCCTCATACATCAGAGTCCAATCAGCAGCCCTTTACATCAGAGTCCCATCACCTGTCAACTTACATCAGCATCCCATCACCAGCCCAATACAGTGTGTCCCAACACCAGGACCTTACATCAGAGACCCATCAGCAGCCACTTACATCAGAGTCCAATCAGCGGCCCCTTACTTCAGACTTCCATCACCAGGCCCCTTACATCAGAGTCCCCTAAGTAGCCTTTTACATCAGAGTCCCATCACCAGCCCATCACATCAGAATCCCATCAGCAGCCCCTTACATCAGAGTCCATTCAGCAGACCCATACATCTGAGTCCAATCAGCAGCCCCTTACATCAGAAAGTCCCATCACCAGCCCCTTACATCAGAGTCACATCAGCAGCCCCTTACATCACAGTTTCCCATCATCAGCCCCTTACATCAGCGTCCCATCAACAGCCCCTCACATCAGCGTCCCATAAACAGCCCCCTACATCAGAGTCCAATTATCAGCCCCCATACATCAGGGTACCATTAACAGCCCCCTTACAGCAGAGTCTCATCAGCAGCCCCTTACATCAGATTCCCATCACCAGCCCCTTACATCTGAGTCCATTCAGCAGCCCCTTACTTCAGAGTCCAATCAGCGGCCCCTTACTTCAGACTCCCATCACCAGCCCCCTTTACATCAGAGTCCCCTAAGAATCATTTTACATCAAAGTCCCATCACCAGCCCCTCACATCAGAGTCCCATCAACAGCCCCTTACAACAGAGCCCCATCAGAGCCCCTTACATCAGAGTCCTATCAGAATCCCCTTACATCAGAATCCCGTCACCTGCCCAATACAGAATGTCCAAACACCAGGACCTTACAACAAAGTCCCATCACCAGCCAACTAACATCATAGTACCATCACCAGCCCCTCACGTCAGAGTCCCATCAGCAGCCCCCTACATCAGAGTCCCATCACCTGTCAACTTACATCAGAGTCCCATCAGCAGCCCCTTACATCAAAGTCCCATCACCAGCCAACTAACATCAGAGTACCATCACCAGCACCTCACATCAGAGTCCCATCAGCAGCCCCCTGCATCAGAGTTCATTCAGCAGCCCCATACATCTGAGTCCAATCAGCAGCCCCATACATCAGAGTCCAATCAGCAGCCCCTTACATCAGCGTCCCATTAACAGTCCCCTACATCAGAGTTCCATCAACAGTCCCTTATATCAGAGTGCTATCAGAATCCCCTTTCATCAGAGTCCCATCAGCAGCCCCCTACATCAGAGTCCCATCAGCAACCACTTAAATCAGAGTCCCATCACCTGTCAATTTACATCAGAGTCCCATCAGCAGCCCCTTACATCAGAGTCTATTCAGCAGGCCCATGCATCTGAGTCGACTCAGCAGCCCAATACATCAGAGTCCAATCAGCAGCCCCTTACATCAAAGTCCAATCAGCGGCCCCTTACTTCAGACTCCTATCACCAGGCCCCTTACATCAGAGTCCCATCAGCAGCCCCTTGCATCAGAGTCCATTCAGCAGCCCCATACATCTGAATCCAAGCAGCAGCCCCATACATCAGAGTCCAATCAGCAGCCCCTTACATCAGCGTCCCATTAACAGCCCCCTACATCAGAGTTACATCAACAGTCCCTTATATCAAAGTTCCATCAGCAGCCCCTTACATCAGAGTCCCATCAGCAGCCCCTTACATCAGAGTCCCATCAGAGCCCCTTACATCAGAGTGCTATCAGAATCCCCTTTCATCAGAGTCCCATCAGCAGCCCCCTACATCAGAGTCCCATCAGCAGCCCCTTACATCAGAGTCCCATCACCTGTCAACTTACATCAGAGTCCCATCAGCAGCCCCTTACATTAGAGTCTATTCAGCAGGCCCATACATCTGAGTCCAATCAGCAGCCCCATACATCAGAGTCCAATCAGCAGCCCCTTACATCAGCGTCCCATTAACAGCCCCCTACATCAGAGTTCCATCAACAGTCCCTTACATCAGAGTCCCATCAGCAGCCCCTTACATCAGAGTCCTATCAGCAGCCCCTTACATCAGAGTCCCATCACTAGCCCCTTACATCAGAGTCCAATCAGCAGCCCCCTACATCAGAGTCCCATCAGCAGCCCCTTACATCAGAGTCCCATCACCTGTCAACTTACATCAGAGTCCCATCACCAGCCCCTTACATCAGCATCCCATCACCAGCCCAATACAGTGTGTCCCAACACCAGGACCTTACATCAGAGACCCATCAGCAGCCCGTTACATCAGAGTGCCATCAGCAGCCCCTTACATCAAAGTCCAATCAGCGGCCCCTTACTTCAGACTCCCATCACCAGGCCCCTTACATCAGAGTCCCATCAGCAGCCCCTTGCATCAGAGTCCATTCAGCAGCCCCATAAATCTGAGTCCAATCAGCAGCCCCATACATCAGAGTCCAGTCAGCAGCCGCTTACATCAGCGTCCCATTAACAGCCCCCTACATCAGAGTTCCATCAACAGTCCCTTACATCCGAGTTCCATCAGCAGCCCCTTACATCAGAGTCCCATCAGCAGCCCCTTACATCAGAGTCCCATCAGAGCCCCTTACATCAGAGTGCTATCAGAATCCCCTTACATCAGAGTCCCATCACCTGTCAACTTACATCAGAGTCCCATCAGCAGCCCCTTACATCAGAGTCTATTCAGCAGGCACATACATCTGAGTCCAATCAGCAGCCCCATACATCATAGTCCAATCAGCAGCCCCTTACAGCAACGTCCCATTAACAGCCCCCTACATCAGTATCCCATCACAAGCCCCTTACTTTAGAGTCCCATCAGAGCCCCTTACATCAGAGCCCTATCAGAATCCCCTTACATCAGAGACCCATCAGCAGCCCCTTACTTCAGAGTTCTATCACCTGTCCCCTTACATCAGAGTCCCATCACCAGCCCCTTACATCAGAATCCCATCACCAGCCCAATACAGAGTGTCCCAACACCAGGACCTTACATCAGAGACCCATCACCAGCCCCTCACATCAGAGTCCCATCAACAGCCCCTTACATCAGAATCCCATCACCTGCCCAATACAGAATGTCCAAACACCAGGACCTTACAACAAAGTCCCATCACCAGCCAACTAATATCATAGTACCATCACCAGCCCCTCACATCAGAGTCCCATCAGCAGCCCCTTATACATCAGAGTACCATCACCAGCCAACTAACATCAGAGTAACATCACCAGCACCTCACATCAGAGTCCCATCAGCAACCCCCTGCATCAGAGTCCATTCAGCAGCCCCATACATCAGAGTCCAATCAGCAGCCCCTTACATCAGCATCCCATTAACAGCCCCCTACATCAGAGTTCCATCAACAGTCCCTTATATCAGAGTTCCATCAGCAGCCCCTTACATCAGAGTCCCATCACCTGTCAACTTACATCAGAGTCCCATCACAAGCCCCTTACATCAGCATCCCATCAGCAGCCCAATACAGTGTGTCCCAACACCAGGACCTTACATCAGAGACCCATCAGCAGCCCCTTACATCAGAGTGCCATCAGCAGGCCCTTACATCAAAGTCCAATCAGCGGCCCCTTACTTCAGACTCCCATCACCAGGCCCCTTACATCAGAGTCCCATCAGCAGCCCCTTGCATCAGAGTCCATTCAGCAGCCCCATACATCTGAGTCCAGTCAGCAGCCCCATACATCAGAGTACAATCAGCAGTCCCTTACATTAGTGTCCCATTAACAGCCCCCTACATCAGAGTTCCATCAACAGTCCCTTATATCAGAGTTCCATCAGCAGCCCCTTACATCAGAGTCCCATCAGCAGCCCCTTACATCAGAGTCCCATCAGAGCCCCCTTACATCAGAGTGCTATCAGAATCCCCTTTCATCAGAGTCCCATCAGCAGCCCCCTACATCAGAGTCCCATCAGCAGCCCCTTACATCAGAGTCCCATCACCTGTCAACTTACATGAGAGTCCCATCAGCAGCCCCTTACATCAGAGTCTATTCAGCAGGCCCATACATCTGAGTCCAATCAGCAGCCCCATACATCAGAGTCCAATCAGCAGCCCCTTACATCAGCGTCCCATTAACAGCCCCCTACATCAGAGTTCCATCAACAGTCCCTTACATCAGAGTCCCATCAGCAGCCCCTTACATCAGAGTCCTATCAGCAGCCCCTTACATCAGAGTCCCATCACTAGCCCCTTACATCAGAGTCCCATCAGCAGCCCCCTACATCAGAGTCCCATCAGCAGCCCCTTACATCAGAGTCCCATCACCTGTCAACTTACATCAGAGTCCCATCACCAGCCCCTTACATCAGCATCCCATCACCAGCCCAATACAGTGTGTCCCAACACCAGGACCTTACATCAGAGACCCATCAGCAGCCCCTTACATCAGAGTGCCATCACCAGGCCCCTTACATCAGAGTCCCATCAGCAGCCCCTTGCATCAGAATCCATTCAGCAGCCCCATACATCTGAGTCCAATCAGCAGCCCCATACATCAGAGTCCAATCAGCAGCCCCTTACATCAGCGTCCCATTAACAGCCCCCTACATCAGAGTTCCATCAACAGTCCCTTACATCAGAGTTCCATCAGCAGCCCCTTACATCAGAGTAACATCAGCAGCCCCCTACAATCAGAGTCCCATTAGCAGCCCCTTACATCAGAGTCTATTCAGCAGGCCCATACATCTGAGTCCAATCATCAGCCCCTTACATCAGAGTCCAATCAGCATCCCCTTACATCAACATCCCATTAACAGCCCCCTACATCAGAGTTCCATCAACAGTGCCTTACATCAGAGACCCATCAGCAGCCCCTTACATCAGAGTCCTATCAGCAGCCCCTTACATCAGAGTCCCATCACTAGCCCCTTACATCAGAGTCCCATTAGCAGCCCCCTATATCAGAGTCCCATCAGCAGCCCCTTACATCAGAGTCCCATCACCTGTCAACTTACATCAGCATCCCATCACTAGCCCAATACAGTGTGTCCCAACACCAGGACCTTACATCAGAGACCCATCAGCAGCCACTTACATCAGAGTCCCATCAGCAGCCCCTTACATCAAAGTCCAATCAGCGGCCCCTTACTTCAGTTTCCCATCACCAGGCCCCTTACATCAGAGTCCCCTAAGTAGCCTTTTACATCAGAGTCCCATCACCAGCCCCTCACATCAGAATCCCATCAGCAGCCCCTTACATCAGAGTCCATTCAGCAGCACCTTATATCAGAGTCCAATCAGCAGCCCCTTACATCAGAAAGTCCCATCACCAGCCCCTTACATCAGAGTCACATCAGCAGCCCCTTACATCACAGTTTCCCATCATCAGCCCCTTACATCAGCGTCCCATCAACAGCCCCTCACATCAGCGTCCCATAAACAGCCCCCTACATCAGAGTCCAATTATCAGCCCCCATACATCAGGCTACCATTAACAGCCCCCTTACAGCAGAGTCTCATCAGCAGCCCCTTACATCAGATTCCCATCACCAGCCCCTTACATCTGAGTCCATTCAGCAGCCCCTTACTTCAGAGTCCAATCAGCGGCCCCTTACTTCAGACTCCCATCACCAGCCCCCTTTACATCAGAGTCTCCTAAGAATAATTTTACATCAGAGTCCCATCACCAGCCCCTCACATCAGAGTCCCATCAGCAGCCCCTTACAACAGAGCCCCATCAGAGCCCCTTACATCAGAGTCCTATCAGAATCCCCTTACATCAGAATCCCTTCACCTGCCCAATACAGAATGTCCAAACACCAGGACCTTACAACAAAGTCCCATCACCAGCCAACTAACATCATAGTACCATCACCAGCCCCTCACATCAGAGTCCCATCAGCAGCCCCCTACATCAGAGTCCCATCACCTGTCAACTTACATCAGAGTCCATCAGCAGCCCCCTACATCAGAGTCCCATCACCTGTCAACTTACATCAGAGTCCCATCAGCAGCCCCTTACATCAAAGTCCTATCACCAGCCAACTAACATCAGAGTACCATCACCAGCACCTCACATCAGAGTCCCATCAGCAGCCCCCTGCATCAGAGTCCATTCAGCAGCCCCATACATCTGAGTCCAATCAGCAGCCCCATACATCAGAGTCCAATCAGCAGCCCCTTACATCAGCGTCCCATTAACAGCCCCCTACATCAGAGTTCCATCGGCAGCCTCTTACTTTAGAGTCTTACCACCAGCCCCTTACATCAAAGTTCCATCAACAGTCCCTTACATCAGAGTCCAATCTGTAGCCCCTTACATCAATGTCCCATCACCAGCCCCCTTACATCAGAGTCCCATCACAAGCTACTTACATCAGAGTCCCATCAGCAGCCTCTTACATCAGAGTCCATTCAGCAGTCCCTTACATCAGAGTCCAATCAGCAGCCACTTACATGAGCATCCCATTAACAGCCCCCTACATCAGAGTCCCATCATCAGCCCCCTTACATCAGAGTCCCATCAGCAGCCCCTTACATCAGAGTCCAATCAGCAACCCTTTACATCAGAGTCCCATCACCAGCACCCTTACATCAGAGTCCAATCAACAGTCCCTTACATCAGAGTCCCATCAGCAGCCCCTTACATCAGTGTCCCATCAACAGTCCTTAACATCAGAGTCCCATCACCAGCCCCTTTCATCAGAATCGCATCAGCAGTCCAATACAGAGTGTCCTAACACCAGGACCTTACATCAGAGACCCATCAGCAGCCCCTTACATCAGAGTCCATTTAGCAGCCCCTTACATCAGAGTCCCCTAAGCAGCCTTTTACATCAGAGTCCCATCCCCAGACCCTCACATCAGAGTCCCATAAGCAGCCCCTTACTTCAGAGTCCCACCACCAGCCCTTTACATCAAAGTCCCTTTATCAGCCCCCTTACATCAGAGTCCCATCAACAATCCCTTACATCAGAGAGTCCCATCAGCAACCCCTTACATCAAAGTCCCATCACCAGCCCTCTTACATCAGAGTCCCATTACATGCTCCTTACATCAGAGTCCCATCAGCAGCCCCTTACATCAGAGTCCCATCAGCAGCCCCTTACATCAGAGTCCAATCAGCAGCCCCTTAAATCAGCATCCCATCACATGCTCTTTACATCAGAGTCCCATCAGCAGCCCCTTACATCAGAGTCCCATCAGCAGCCCCTTACTTCAGAGTACCATCAGCAGCCCCATACAGAGTCTCATCACCAGCCCCCTTACATCAGAGTCCCATCACCAGCCCCTTACATCCCATCCCATCACCTATCATCGCTAGCTCTATCATCTCTGGCTCTATCATCTCTAGCTCTATTATCTCTGGCTCTATCATCCCAAAATCTATCATCTCTAAATCGATTATCTCTAAATCTATCATTTTTAATGCTTTCATCTCTAGCTTTATCATCACTATCTCTATCATTGCTAGATCAATATTCTCTGGCTCTATCATCTCTTACTCTATCATCTCGGGCTCTATCATCTCTAGCTCTATCATCTCTAGTTCTATCATCTCTAACTCTATCATCGCTAGCTCTAGCATCTCTAGTTCTATTATCTCTAGCATCTCTAAATCTATCACCTCTAACTCTATCATCTCTTTCTTTATCATCTCTGGCTCTATCATCTCTGGCTCTATCATCTTGGGCTCTAACAGCTCTATCCCTATCATCTCTAACTTTATCATCTCCAGCTATATCATCGCTATCTTTATCAGCTCTATTATGTCTAGCTCTATCATCTCTAGCTCTATCATCTCTGGCTCTATCATCCCTAAATCTATCATCTCTAAATCTATCATCTCTAATGCTATCATCTCTAGCTTTATCATCTCTGGCTCTATCATCCATATCTCTATCATCTCTAACTCTATCATCTCTTGTTCTAGCATCTCTACTGTATCATCCATATCTGTATCATCTCTAACACTATCATCTCTGGCAGACCCTTACATCAGAGTCCCATCACAAGCCCCTTACATCAGAGTCCTATCAGAATCCCCTTAAATCAGAGTCCCATCAGCAGCCCCATACAGAGTCTCATCACCAGCCCCCTTACATCAGAGTCCCATCACCTATCATCGCTAGCTCTATTATCTCTGGCTCTATCATCCCAAAATCTATCATCTCTAAATCTATCATCTCTAATGCTTTCATCTCTAGCTTTATCATCACTATCTCTATCATCGCTAGATCAATCATCTCTGGCTCTATCATCTCTGGCTCTATCATTCATATCTCTATCATCTCTAACACTATCATCTCTGGCAGACCCTTACATCAGAGTCCCATCACAAGCCCCTTACATCAGAGTCCCATCAGAGCCCCTTACATCAGAGCCCTATCAGAATCCCCTTACATCAGAGACCCATCAGCAGCCCCTTACATCAGAGTCCCATCACCTGTCCCCTTACATCAGAGTCCCACCACCAGCCCCTTACATCAGAAACCCATCACCAGCCCAATACAGAGTGTCCCAACACCAGGACCTTACATCAGAGTCCTATCAGCAGCCCCTTACATCAGAGTCCCATCACTAGCCCCTTACATCAGAGTCCCATCAGCAGCCCCCTACATCAGAGTCCCATCAGCAGCCCCTTACATCAGAGTCCCATCACTGTCAAATTACATCAGAGTCCCATCACCAGCCCCTTACATCAGCATCCCATCACCAGCCCAATACAGTGTGTCCCAACACCAGGACCTTACATCAGAGACCCATCAGCAGCCCCTTACATCAGAGTGCCATCAGCAGCCCCTTACATCAAAGTCCAATCAGCGGCCCCTTCAGACTCCCATCACCAGACCCCTTACATCAGAGTCCCATCAGCAGCCCTTTACATCAGAGTCCAATCAGCAGCCCCATACATCTAAGACCAATCAGCAGCCCCATACATCAGAGTCCAATCAGCAGCCCCTTACATCAGCGTCCCATTAACAGCCCCCTACATCAGAGTTCCATCAACAGTCCCTTACATCCGAGTTCCATCAGCAGCCCCTTACATCAGAGTCCCATCAGCAGCCCCTTACATCAGAGTCCCATCAGAGCCCCTTACATCAGAGTGCTATCAGAATCCCCTTTCATCAGAGTAACATCAGCAGCCCCCTACATCAGAGTCCCATCAGCAGCCCCTTACATCAGAGTCCCATCACCTGTCAACTTACATCAGAGTCCCATCAGCAGCCCCTTACATCGGAGTCTATTCGGCAGGCCCATACATCTGAGTCCAATCAGCAGCCCCATACATCAGAGTCCAATCAGCAGCCCCTTACATCAACGTCCCATTAACAGCACCCTACATCAGAGTCCCATCACAAGCCCCTTACATCAGAGTCCCATCAGAGCCCCTTACATCAAAGCCCTATCAGAATCCTTTTACATCAGAGACCCATCAGCAGCCCCTTACATCAGAGTCCTATCACCTGTCCCCTTACATCAGAGTCCCATCACCAGCCCCTTACATCACAATCCCATCACCTGCCCAATACAGAATGTCCAAACACCAGGACCTTACAACAAAGTCCCATCACCAGCCAACTAACATCAGAGTACCATCACCAGCCCCTCACATCAGAGTCCCATCAGCAGCCCCTTACATCAGAGTCCCATCACCAGCCAACTAACATCAGAGTAACATCACCAGCACCTCACATCAGAGTGCCATCAGCAGCCCCCTGCATCAGAGTCCATTCAGCAGCCCCATACATCTGAGTCCAATCAGCAGCCTCATACATCAGAGTCCAATCAGCAGCCCTTTACATCAGAGTCCCATCACCTGTCAACTTACATCAGCATCCCATCACCAGCCCAATACAGTGTGTCCCAACACCAGGACCTTACATCAGAGACCCATCAGCAGCCACTTACATCAGAGTCCAATCAGCGGCCCCTTACTTCAGACTTCCATCACCAGGCCCCTTACATCAGAGTCCCCTAAGTAGCCTTTTACATCAGAGTCCCATCACCAGCCCATCACATCAGAATCCCATCAGCAGCCCCTTACATCAGAGTCCATTCAGCAGACCCATACATCTGAGTCCAATCAGCAGCCCCTTACATCAGAAAGTCCCATCACCAGCCCCTTACATCAGAGTCACATCAGCAGCCCCTTACATCACAGTTTCCCATCATCAGCCCCTTACATCAGCGTCCCATCAACAGCCCCTCACATCAGCGTCCCATAAACAGCCCCCTACATCAGAGTCCAATTATCAGCCCCCATACATCAGGGTACCATTAACAGCCCCCTTACAGCAGAGTCTCATCAGCAGCCCCTTACATCAGATTCCCATCACCAGCCCCTTACATCTGAGTCCATTCAGCAGCCCCTTACTTCAGAGTCCAATCAGCGGCCCCTTACTTCAGACTCCCATCACCAGCCCCCTTTACATCAGAGTCCCCTAAGAATCATTTTACATCAAAGTCCCATCACCAGCCCCTCACATCAGAGTCCCATCAACAGCCCCTTACAACAGAGCCCCATCAGAGCCCCTTACATCAGAGTCCTATCAGAATCCCCTTACATCAGAATCCCGTCACCTGCCCAATACAGAATGTCCAAACACCAGGACCTTACAACAAAGTCCCATCACCAGCCAACTAACATCATAGTACCATCACCAGCCCCTCACGTCAGAGTCCCATCAGCAGCCCCCTACATCAGAGTCCCATCACCTGTCAACTTACATCAGAGTCCCATCAGCAGCCCCTTACATCAAAGTCCCATCACCAGCCAACTAACATCAGAGTACCATCACCAGCACCTCACATCAGAGTCCCATCAGCAGCCCCCTGCATCAGAGTTCATTCAGCAGCCCCATACATCTGAGTCCAATCAGCAGCCCCATACATCAGAGTCCAATCAGCAGCCCCTTACATCAGCGTCCCATTAACAGTCCCCTACATCAGAGTTCCATCAACAGTCCCTTATATCAGAGTGCTATCAGAATCCCCTTTCATCAGAGTCCCATCAGCAGCCCCCTACATCAGAGTCCCATCAGCAACCACTTAAATCAGAGTCCCATCACCTGTCAATTTACATCAGAGTCCCATCAGCAGCCCCTTACATCAGAGTCTATTCAGCAGGCCCATGCATCTGAGTCGACTCAGCAGCCCAATACATCAGAGTCCAATCAGCAGCCCCTTACATCAAAGTCCAATCAGCGGCCCCTTACTTCAGACTCCTATCACCAGGCCCCTTACATCAGAGTCCCATCAGCAGCCCCTTGCATCAGAGTCCATTCAGCAGCCCCATACATCTGAATCCAAGCAGCAGCCCCATACATCAGAGTCCAATCAGCAGCCCCTTACATCAGCGTCCCATTAACAGCCCCCTACATCAGAGTTACATCAACAGTCCCTTATATCAAAGTTCCATCAGCAGCCCCTTACATCAGAGTCCCATCAGCAGCCCCTTACATCAGAGTCCCATCAGAGCCCCTTACATCAGAGTGCTATCAGAATCCCCTTTCATCAGAGTCCCATCAGCAGCCCCCTACATCAGAGTCCCATCAGCAGCCCCTTACATCAGAGTCCCATCACCTGTCAACTTACATCAGAGTCCCATCAGCAGCCCCTTACATTAGAGTCTATTCAGCAGGCCCATACATCTGAGTCCAATCAGCAGCCCCATACATCAGAGTCCAATCAGCAGCCCCTTACATCAGCGTCCCATTAACAGCCCCCTACATCAGAGTTCCATCAACAGTCCCTTACATCAGAGTCCCATCAGCAGCCCCTTACATCAGAGTCCTATCAGCAGCCCCTTACATCAGAGTCCCATCACTAGCCCCTTACATCAGAGTCCAATCAGCAGCCCCCTACATCAGAGTCCCATCAGCAGCCCCTTACATCAGAGTCCCATCACCTGTCAACTTACATCAGAGTCCCATCACCAGCCCCTTACATCAGCATCCCATCACCAGCCCAATACAGTGTGTCCCAACACCAGGACCTTACATCAGAGACCCATCAGCAGCCCGTTACATCAGAGTGCCATCAGCAGCCCCTTACATCAAAGTCCAATCAGCGGCCCCTTACTTCAGACTCCCATCACCAGGCCCCTTACATCAGAGTCCCATCAGCAGCCCCTTGCATCAGAGTCCATTCAGCAGCCCCATAAATCTGAGTCCAATCAGCAGCCCCATACATCAGAGTCCAGTCAGCAGCCGCTTACATCAGCGTCCCATTAACAGCCCCCTACATCAGAGTTCCATCAACAGTCCCTTACATCCGAGTTCCATCAGCAGCCCCTTACATCAGAGTCCCATCAGCAGCCCCTTACATCAGAGTCCCATCAGAGCCCCTTACATCAGAGTGCTATCAGAATCCCCTTACATCAGAGTCCCATCACCTGTCAACTTACATCAGAGTCCCATCAGCAGCCCCTTACATCAGAGTCTATTCAGCAGGCACATACATCTGAGTCCAATCAGCAGCCCCATACATCATAGTCCAATCAGCAGCCCCTTACAGCAACGTCCCATTAACAGCCCCCTACATCAGTATCCCATCACAAGCCCCTTACTTTAGAGTCCCATCAGAGCCCCTTACATCAGAGCCCTATCAGAATCCCCTTACATCAGAGACCCATCAGCAGCCCCTTACTTCAGAGTTCTATCACCTGTCCCCTTACATCAGAGTCCCATCACCAGCCCCTTACATCAGAATCCCATCACCAGCCCAATACAGAGTGTCCCAACACCAGGACCTTACATCAGAGACCCATCACCAGCCCCTCACATCAGAGTCCCATCAACAGCCCCTTACATCAGAATCCCATCACCTGCCCAATACAGAATGTCCAAACACCAGGACCTTACAACAAAGTCCCATCACCAGCCAACTAATATCATAGTACCATCACCAGCCCCTCACATCAGAGTCCCATCAGCAGCCCCTTATACATCAGAGTACCATCACCAGCCAACTAACATCAGAGTAACATCACCAGCACCTCACATCAGAGTCCCATCAGCAACCCCCTGCATCAGAGTCCATTCAGCAGCCCCATACATCAGAGTCCAATCAGCAGCCCCTTACATCAGCATCCCATTAACAGCCCCCTACATCAGAGTTCCATCAACAGTCCCTTATATCAGAGTTCCATCAGCAGCCCCTTACATCAGAGTCCCATCACCTGTCAACTTACATCAGAGTCCCATCACAAGCCCCTTACATCAGCATCCCATCACCAGCCCAATACAGTGTGTCCCAACACCAGGACCTTACATCAGAGACCCATCAGCAGCCCCTTACATCAGAGTGCCATCAGCAGGCCCTTACATCAAAGTCCAATCAGCGGCCCCTTACTTCAGACTCCCATCACCAGGCCCCTTACATCAGAGTCCCATCAGCAGCCCCTTGCATCAGAGTCCATTCAGCAGCCCCATACATCTGAGTCCAGTCAGCAGCCCCATACATCAGAGTACAATCAGCAGTCCCTTACATTAGTGTCCCATTAACAGCCCCCTACATCAGAGTTCCATCAACAGTCCCTTATATCAGAGTTCCATCAGCAGCCCCTTACATCAGAGTCCCATCAGCAGCCCCTTACATCAGAGTCCCATCAGAGCCCCCTTACATCAGAGTGCTATCAGAATCCCCTTTCATCAGAGTCCCATCAGCAGCCCCCTACATCAGAGTCCCATCAGCAGCCCCTTACATCAGAGTCCCATCACCTGTCAACTTACATGAGAGTCCCATCAGCAGCCCCTTACATCAGAGTCTATTCAGCAGGCCCATACATCTGAGTCCAATCAGCAGCCCCATACATCAGAGTCCAATCAGCAGCCCCTTACATCAGCGTCCCATTAACAGCCCCCTACATCAGAGTTCCATCAACAGTCCCTTACATCAGAGTCCCATCAGCAGCCCCTTACATCAGAGTCCTATCAGCAGCCCCTTACATCAGAGTCCCATCACTAGCCCCTTACATCAGAGTCCCATCAGCAGCCCCCTACATCAGAGTCCCATCAGCAGCCCCTTACATCAGAGTCCCATCACCTGTCAACTTACATCAGAGTCCCATCACCAGCCCCTTACATCAGCATCCCATCACCAGCCCAATACAGTGTGTCCCAACACCAGGACCTTACATCAGAGACCCATCAGCAGCCCCTTACATCAGAGTGCCATCACCAGGCCCCTTACATCAGAGTCCCATCAGCAGCCCCTTGCATCAGAATCCATTCAGCAGCCCCATACATCTGAGTCCAATCAGCAGCCCCATACATCAGAGTCCAATCAGCAGCCCCTTACATCAGCGTCCCATTAACAGCCCCCTACATCAGAGTTCCATCAACAGTCCCTTACATCAGAGTTCCATCAGCAGCCCCTTACATCAGAGTAACATCAGCAGCCCCCTACAATCAGAGTCCCATTAGCAGCCCCTTACATCAGAGTCTATTCAGCAGGCCCATACATCTGAGTCCAATCATCAGCCCCTTACATCAGAGTCCAATCAGCATCCCCTTACATCAACATCCCATTAACAGCCCCCTACATCAGAGTTCCATCAACAGTGCCTTACATCAGAGACCCATCAGCAGCCCCTTACATCAGAGTCCTATCAGCAGCCCCTTACATCAGAGTCCCATCACTAGCCCCTTACATCAGAGTCCCATTAGCAGCCCCCTATATCAGAGTCCCATCAGCAGCCCCTTACATCAGAGTCCCATCACCTGTCAACTTACATCAGCATCCCATCACTAGCCCAATACAGTGTGTCCCAACACCAGGACCTTACATCAGAGACCCATCAGCAGCCACTTACATCAGAGTCCCATCAGCAGCCCCTTACATCAAAGTCCAATCAGCGGCCCCTTACTTCAGTTTCCCATCACCAGGCCCCTTACATCAGAGTCCCCTAAGTAGCCTTTTACATCAGAGTCCCATCACCAGCCCCTCACATCAGAATCCCATCAGCAGCCCCTTACATCAGAGTCCATTCAGCAGCACCTTATATCAGAGTCCAATCAGCAGCCCCTTACATCAGAAAGTCCCATCACCAGCCCCTTACATCAGAGTCACATCAGCAGCCCCTTACATCACAGTTTCCCATCATCAGCCCCTTACATCAGCGTCCCATCAACAGCCCCTCACATCAGCGTCCCATAAACAGCCCCCTACATCAGAGTCCAATTATCAGCCCCCATACATCAGGCTACCATTAACAGCCCCCTTACAGCAGAGTCTCATCAGCAGCCCCTTACATCAGATTCCCATCACCAGCCCCTTACATCTGAGTCCATTCAGCAGCCCCTTACTTCAGAGTCCAATCAGCGGCCCCTTACTTCAGACTCCCATCACCAGCCCCCTTTACATCAGAGTCTCCTAAGAATAATTTTACATCAGAGTCCCATCACCAGCCCCTCACATCAGAGTCCCATCAGCAGCCCCTTACAACAGAGCCCCATCAGAGCCCCTTACATCAGAGTCCTATCAGAATCCCCTTACATCAGAATCCCTTCACCTGCCCAATACAGAATGTCCAAACACCAGGACCTTACAACAAAGTCCCATCACCAGCCAACTAACATCATAGTACCATCACCAGCCCCTCACATCAGAGTCCCATCAGCAGCCCCCTACATCAGAGTCCCATCACCTGTCAACTTACATCAGAGTCCATCAGCAGCCCCCTACATCAGAGTCCCATCACCTGTCAACTTACATCAGAGTCCCATCAGCAGCCCCTTACATCAAAGTCCTATCACCAGCCAACTAACATCAGAGTACCATCACCAGCACCTCACATCAGAGTCCCATCAGCAGCCCCCTGCATCAGAGTCCATTCAGCAGCCCCATACATCTGAGTCCAATCAGCAGCCCCATACATCAGAGTCCAATCAGCAGCCCCTTACATCAGCGTCCCATTAACAGCCCCCTACATCAGAGTTCCATCGGCAGCCTCTTACTTTAGAGTCTTACCACCAGCCCCTTACATCAAAGTTCCATCAACAGTCCCTTACATCAGAGTCCAATCTGTAGCCCCTTACATCAATGTCCCATCACCAGCCCCCTTACATCAGAGTCCCATCACAAGCTACTTACATCAGAGTCCCATCAGCAGCCTCTTACATCAGAGTCCATTCAGCAGTCCCTTACATCAGAGTCCAATCAGCAGCCACTTACATGAGCATCCCATTAACAGCCCCCTACATCAGAGTCCCATCATCAGCCCCCTTACATCAGAGTCCCATCAGCAGCCCCTTACATCAGAGTCCAATCAGCAACCCTTTACATCAGAGTCCCATCACCAGCACCCTTACATCAGAGTCCAATCAACAGTCCCTTACATCAGAGTCCCATCAGCAGCCCCTTACATCAGTGTCCCATCAACAGTCCTTAACATCAGAGTCCCATCACCAGCCCCTTTCATCAGAATCGCATCAGCAGTCCAATACAGAGTGTCCTAACACCAGGACCTTACATCAGAGACCCATCAGCAGCCCCTTACATCAGAGTCCATTTAGCAGCCCCTTACATCAGAGTCCCCTAAGCAGCCTTTTACATCAGAGTCCCATCCCCAGACCCTCACATCAGAGTCCCATAAGCAGCCCCTTACTTCAGAGTCCCACCACCAGCCCTTTACATCAAAGTCCCTTTATCAGCCCCCTTACATCAGAGTCCCATCAACAATCCCTTACATCAGAGAGTCCCATCAGCAACCCCTTACATCAAAGTCCCATCACCAGCCCTCTTACATCAGAGTCCCATTACATGCTCCTTACATCAGAGTCCCATCAGCAGCCCCTTACATCAGAGTCCCATCAGCAGCCCCTTACATCAGAGTCCAATCAGCAGCCCCTTAAATCAGCATCCCATCACATGCTCTTTACATCAGAGTCCCATCAGCAGCCCCTTACATCAGAGTCCCATCAGCAGCCCCTTACTTCAGAGTACCATCAGCAGCCCCATACAGAGTCTCATCACCAGCCCCCTTACATCAGAGTCCCATCACCAGCCCCTTACATCCCATCCCATCACCTATCATCGCTAGCTCTATCATCTCTGGCTCTATCATCTCTAGCTCTATTATCTCTGGCTCTATCATCCCAAAATCTATCATCTCTAAATCGATTATCTCTAAATCTATCATTTTTAATGCTTTCATCTCTAGCTTTATCATCACTATCTCTATCATTGCTAGATCAATATTCTCTGGCTCTATCATCTCTTACTCTATCATCTCGGGCTCTATCATCTCTAGCTCTATCATCTCTAGTTCTATCATCTCTAACTCTATCATCGCTAGCTCTAGCATCTCTAGTTCTATTATCTCTAGCATCTCTAAATCTATCACCTCTAACTCTATCATCTCTTTCTTTATCATCTCTGGCTCTATCATCTCTGGCTCTATCATCTTGGGCTCTAACAGCTCTATCCCTATCATCTCTAACTTTATCATCTCCAGCTATATCATCGCTATCTTTATCAGCTCTATTATGTCTAGCTCTATCATCTCTAGCTCTATCATCTCTGGCTCTATCATCCCTAAATCTATCATCTCTAAATCTATCATCTCTAATGCTATCATCTCTAGCTTTATCATCTCTGGCTCTATCATCCATATCTCTATCATCTCTAACTCTATCATCTCTTGTTCTAGCATCTCTACTGTATCATCCATATCTGTATCATCTCTAACACTATCATCTCTGGCAGACCCTTACATCAGAGTCCCATCACAAGCCCCTTACATCAGAGTCCTATCAGAATCCCCTTAAATCAGAGTCCCATCAGCAGCCCCATACAGAGTCTCATCACCAGCCCCCTTACATCAGAGTCCCATCACCTATCATCGCTAGCTCTATTATCTCTGGCTCTATCATCCCAAAATCTATCATCTCTAAATCTATCATCTCTAATGCTTTCATCTCTAGCTTTATCATCACTATCTCTATCATCGCTAGATCAATCATCTCTGGCTCTATCATCTCTGGCTCTATCATTCATATCTCTATCATCTCTAACACTATCATCTCTGGCAGACCCTTACATCAGAGTCCCATCACAAGCCCCTTACATCAGAGTCCCATCAGAGCCCCTTACATCAGAGCCCTATCAGAATCCCCTTACATCAGAGACCCATCAGCAGCCCCTTACATCAGAGTCCCATCACCTGTCCCCTTACATCAGAGTCCCACCACCAGCCCCTTACATCAGAAACCCATCACCAGCCCAATACAGAGTGTCCCAACACCAGGACCTTACATCAGAGTCCTATCAGCAGCCCCTTACATCAGAGTCCCATCACTAGCCCCTTACATCAGAGTCCCATCAGCAGCCCCCTACATCAGAGTCCCATCAGCAGCCCCTTACATCAGAGTCCCATCACTGTCAAATTACATCAGAGTCCCATCACCAGCCCCTTACATCAGCATCCCATCACCAGCCCAATACAGTGTGTCCCAACACCAGGACCTTACATCAGAGACCCATCAGCAGCCCCTTACATCAGAGTGCCATCAGCAGCCCCTTACATCAAAGTCCAATCAGCGGCCCCTTCAGACTCCCATCACCAGACCCCTTACATCAGAGTCCCATCAGCAGCCCTTTACATCAGAGTCCAATCAGCAGCCCCATACATCTAAGACCAATCAGCAGCCCCATACATCAGAGTCCAATCAGCAGCCCCTTACATCAGCGTCCCATTAACAGCCCCCTACATCAGAGTTCCATCAACAGTCCCTTACATCCGAGTTCCATCAGCAGCCCCTTACATCAGAGTCCCATCAGCAGCCCCTTACATCAGAGTCCCATCAGAGCCCCTTACATCAGAGTGCTATCAGAATCCCCTTTCATCAGAGTAACATCAGCAGCCCCCTACATCAGAGTCCCATCAGCAGCCCCTTACATCAGAGTCCCATCACCTGTCAACTTACATCAGAGTCCCATCAGCAGCCCCTTACATCGGAGTCTATTCGGCAGGCCCATACATCTGAGTCCAATCAGCAGCCCCATACATCAGAGTCCAATCAGCAGCCCCTTACATCAACGTCCCATTAACAGCACCCTACATCAGAGTCCCATCACAAGCCCCTTACATCAGAGTCCCATCAGAGCCCCTTACATCAAAGCCCTATCAGAATCCTTTTACATCAGAGACCCATCAGCAGCCCCTTACATCAGAGTCCTATCACCTGTCCCCTTACATCAGAGTCCCATCACCAGCCCCTTACATCACAATCCCATCACCTGCCCAATACAGAATGTCCAAACACCAGGACCTTACAACAAAGTCCCATCACCAGCCAACTAACATCAGAGTACCATCACCAGCCCCTCACATCAGAGTCCCATCAGCAGCCCCTTACATCAGAGTCCCATCACCAGCCAACTAACATCAGAGTAACATCACCAGCACCTCACATCAGAGTGCCATCAGCAGCCCCCTGCATCAGAGTCCATTCAGCAGCCCCATACATCTGAGTCCAATCAGCAGCCTCATACATCAGAGTCCAATCAGCAGCCCTTTACATCAGAGTCCCATCACCTGTCAACTTACATCAGCATCCCATCACCAGCCCAAAACAGTGTGTCCCAACACCAGGACCTTACATCAGAGACCCATCAGCAGCCACTTACATCAGAGTCCAATCAGCGGCCCCTTACTTCAGACTTCCATCACCAGGCCCCTTACATCAGAGTCCCCTAAGTAGCCTTTTACATCAGAGTCCCATCACCTATCATCGCTAGCTCTATTATCTCTGGCTCTATCATCCCAAAATCTATCATCTCTAAATCTATCATCTCTAATGCTTTCATCTCTAGCTTTATCATCACTATCTCTATCATCGCTAGATCAATCATCTCTGGCTCTATCATCTCTGGCTCTATCATTCATATCTCTATCATCTCTAACACTATCATCTCTGGCAGACCCTTACATCAGAGTCCCATCACAAGCCCCTTACATCAGAGTCCCATCAGAGCCCCTTACATCAGAGCCCTATCAGAATCCCCTTACATCAGAGACCCATCAGCAGCCCCTTACATCAGAGTCCCATCACCTGTCCCCTTACATCAGAGTCCCACCACCAGCCCCTTACATCAGAAACCCATCACCAGCCCAATACAGAGTGTCCCAACACCAGGACCTTACATCAGAGTCCTATCAGCAGCCCCTTACATCAGAGTCCCATCACTAGCCCCTTACATCAGAGTCCCATCAGCAGCCCCCTACATCAGAGTCCCATCAGCAGCCCCTTACATCAGAGTCCCATCACTGTCAAATTACATCAGAGTCCCATCACCAGCCCCTTACATCAGCATCCCATCACCAGCCCAATACAGTGTGTCCCAACACCAGGACCTTACATCAGAGACCCATCAGCAGCCCCTTACATCAGAGTGCCATCAGCAGCCCCTTACATCAAAGTCCAATCAGCGGCCCCTTCAGACTCCCATCACCAGACCCCTTACATCAGAGTCCCATCAGCAGCCCTTTACATCAGAGTCCAATCAGCAGCCCCATACATCTAAGACCAATCAGCAGCCCCATACATCAGAGTCCAATCAGCAGCCCCTTACATCAGCGTCCCATTAACAGCCCCCTACATCAGAGTTCCATCAACAGTCCCTTACATCCGAGTTCCATCAGCAGCCCCTTACATCAGAGTCCCATCAGCAGCCCCTTACATCAGAGTCCCATCAGAGCCCCTTACATCAGAGTGCTATCAGAATCCCCTTTCATCAGAGTAACATCAGCAGCCCCCTACATCAGAGTCCCATCAGCAGCCCCTTACATCAGAGTCCCATCACCTGTCAACTTACATCAGAGTCCCATCAGCAGCCCCTTACATCGGAGTCTATTCGGCAGGCCCATACATCTGAGTCCAATCAGCAGCCCCATACATCAGAGTCCAATCAGCAGCCCCTTACATCAACGTCCCATTAACAGCACCCTACATCAGAGTCCCATCACAAGCCCCTTACATCAGAGTCCCATCAGAGCCCCTTACATCAAAGCCCTATCAGAATCCTTTTACATCAGAGACCCATCAGCAGCCCCTTACATCAGAGTCCTATCACCTGTCCCCTTACATCAGAGTCCCATCACCAGCCCCTTACATCACAATCCCATCACCTGCCCAATACAGAATGTCCAAACACCAGGACCTTTTTTTTTTTTTTTTTTTTTTTTTTTTTTTTTCCACATCAGTGAGCGCTGCCGACTGGCCTTAATCAGCGTAACATTCATGTATTATCGCCGACCTAGATTCACATCATTGTGGATTTCTTTATTTATTTATTTATTTGTATATTTGTTTTTTCCTTCTTTTCGCTTCTTGCTTTTGACAGGGATATAGCCAACAATTATATACAGCTTTATTAACTACCCTGTTGGGGGTACACGACGCGAATCTAATCATTTTGCGATGACTATAAGAAACACCACCCGTCGATGGAAGCTAGGAGGACCTCGTATATGGTGCTAGGCTATTGGGGTCCCCGCCCCCATAGCCCCCTACTAAGACCACCAGTGAACTATTGCATATTTGTGAGAAAAACCCCCCACCCCTTCCCGTTCCTCTTCTCCCCCCCCTAGCCCCCCTGCATCCCTTTTATACAAAATCCACCCCAAACACAGAGTTAAAAGATTTACTATTGTTACCTACTTAAATCCGAACACCAATAACACTAAATTACTTAATGTGATTCACTGGTTCTGTATTTCACTAGTGCATAAATATCTTAACTTTTGACCTGATCCCTTACGCTCCAAACTTTTCCCTTAGGCAGGCCACCTTATCCATCCATGGCTTCCATATTTTGTCAAATTCCTGGAGATTCCCCCTTTTTATATATTCCAATCTCTCCCTACCAATAGAGGCGCCGAGTGCATCTATCCAGTCGTTCACTGTCGGGGGCTCTTTTGATTGCCACCTTAGCGTTATCATTTTTCGAGCCTGGAACAGACCTCTGAGGATTGCCAAGGTGGTATCCCTCCTCTCCCCCTCTATCCTTCTATATCCCAAGATGCATTCCACCGCCTCTCTCTTTACTGACGTTTGATAGGCTTCACCCAGACTCCCGGCAACTCCCTCCCAATATCGATACAGCTTGGGACATCTCCAGAATAAATGGATAAGGTTCCCAGACTCCTGGCACCTAGGACAGTTATCATTAGGCCTTCCACCAAACCTGAAGAGCCGTCTTGGAGTGTAATAGGCCCTATTGAGCAGCATCAAGTGGGAGATCTTCTGCGAAGGGGTTACTGACACCTGGGGTGCCATCTCTAAGATTCTCCTCCATTGTTCCTCGGGGATTGCCCCTAGTTCCTCCTCCCATTTAACTCTTACCTTCTGAAGTGTTTCCCGTCTGTTCTCTAAGTTACTTAGTTGGTCATAAATTTTAGTTATCAGCCCTCTAGTGGGTCCTACTTGTAGTAATTGACGAGCGACGGGCATTTCAACCCATCTCGGGGGCTGATCGCCAAATTGGGCCCTGAGAGCTTGTTTTATCTGCCGGTAGAGGAACCAGGAGCTCTGAGGGATCTTAAATTCCCTAATCAGCTCGGGGAGTTTTTTAAGGGTGTTTCCTGAGTAGAGCTGTCTTAGCTTTTTAATACCACCAGCCTCCCACACCCTACTCTTTCCTATTTTTAGAATTTCCTGTAGGTTCCGGTTGTTCCAAATAGGGGAATAATCCGTGAATCCCTCATACCCCGTTGTTTTCTTAACAGTTTTCCATAACTTGATTAGCAACCTAGTTGTCGGGGATTCATGGTGGAACATATCTGCCTCTAACGCCTCAATAAGCGTATTATGTCGAGCGTTTACCAAAGTTAGCCTGCCATTCGGAGTGCCCCCCTCTGGGATTCCACAGCCCATTAAGTGCTGTAGTTGTGATGCGAGGTAGTAACGCTCCGGATGGGGAAGGGCAAACCCCCCCTCCTTGGTAGGAAGCTGGAGAACTTGCAGCCGTAACCTGGCTTGCCCACCTTTCCATATCAAGTCTCTGAATAGAGCCTCTATTTTCCTAAACCAGCTTTTATTAATCCATACCGGGGAGTTGTGCAAGATGTAAAGCAGCTGCGGCATCCAGAGCATTTTTATCAGGCTGCATCTACCTGCTACTGATAAGGGGAGGCGTCTCCAGATGCTTGTTTTTTGTTTAAATTTGGCCAGGAGAGGTACTAAATTCTTGCTAATATATTGGTTGGGGTCTTTAGTTAGGACAATTCCCAAGTACTTTAGTGCTTCCACAATTGCTACCTGGGAAAATCCGGGTGCGGTTGGTACTCCTAGCGGGTCAAACGGTAAGAGCTCGGATTTCTCCCAGTTTATTTCTAAGCCAGTAAATTTACCAAATTCCTCCACTAATCTCATTGCGCCTGCCATTGATCTCTTACAATCGCCTAAAAATAACAGGATGTCATCTGCATATAAGGCGATTCTTTCCTCAATTGGCCCCCTCTGGAGCCCTTTTATCTCGCGGCTCGCTCTGATTGCCATAGCAAGGGGCTCCATTGCCAATGCAAAAAGCAAAGGAGACAATGGACACCCCTGTCTGGTCCCTCTCTCAAGCACCAACCAATCTGAAAATTCGTTATTTATTTTGACTCTCGCCTTAGGACTATTATAAAGCATCTTAATCCATCCGATAAAGGACGGCCCAAAGCCAAACTTTCCCAGCACATACCACATGTATTCCCACTCCACGCTATCAAAAGCCTTAGAGATATCTAGGGTCAGCAGGGCTCCTGAGCACTCATTTTCAGTGGGAGACTGTAGGTTCAAGAAAGCCCTTCTGATATTTAGGCTCGTAGATCTATTGGCCATAAACCCTGCCTGATCCTCATGGATTAATTTATGTGTAACTCTACTCAATCTGGCAGCCAAAACCTTGGCCAGAATTTTAGCGTCAGCACAGATTAGAGAAATTGGCCTATAGGCAGCCATATCAAGGGGGTCCTTCCCCTCTTTCTGCAGGACTATGATTGTTGCTTCTAACATAGATGCAGGGAGACGCCCCACCTCTTTCGCTTCCCCCAGAGTCTTCATTAGTTCCGGGATTAGCACCTCCCCCAGGTGCCCCATACATCTGAGTCCAATCAGCAGCCCCTTACATCGGCGTCCCATTAACAGCCCCCTACATCAGAGTTCCATCAACAGTCCCTTACATCAGAGTTCCATCAGCAGCCCCTTACATCAGAGTCCCATCAGCAGCCTCTTACATCAGAGTGCTATCAGAATCCCCTTTCATCAGAGTCCTATCAGCAGCCTCTTACATCAGAGTCCCATCACCAGCCTCCTTACATCAGAGTCCCATCAACAGTCCCTTACATCAGAGTCCCATCAGCAGTCCAATACAGAGTGTCCCAACACCATGACCTTTGATAGGGTTAGGGATTTGTTTCAGAGTTCCTTTTTAAGTCTAGTGGCCTACGTGTAAAATCTATTATTGATATATATTATAAAATGCCTGCTTTGCAGTATCCTTTGTATGCTGACACATTATTCTCGATGAAACTGCGTGTATTGAAACCTTTGGCTGCTGATACGACATTATTAGTCAAAAATGCTTTTATTATCTGTGCAACTTCGATATAACGTCATATAACCAATCTTATAAACATATTCAATGAACCAAGACAATTCAGTTGAATGCGGGACACCAGGGCTCGTAGACTGATATACGGATACTTTGTCTCTGTGTGTACTTCTTTAAGAGCTGAAATTTAACAAAGCAATATAAACATAAAGTGACTTATTTAAAAGTCACATCTAACACCTTACATCAGAGTCCCATCAACAGTCCCTTACATCAGAGTCCCATCACCAGCCCCCTTACATCAGAGTTCATTAAGCAGCCTTTTACATCAGAGTCCCATCAGCAGCCCCTTACTTCAGAGTCCCAACACCAGCCCCTTACTTCAAAGTCCCATTACCAGCCCCCTTACATCAAAGTCCCATCACCAGCTCCTTACATCAGCGTCCCATCACATGCTAGTTACATCAGAGTCCCATCAGCAGCCTTTTACATCAGAGTCCAATCAGCGTATCATCACATAACCCTTACATCTTAGTCCCATCACCATCCCCCTTACATCAGAGTCCCATCAAACAGTCCCTTAAATCAGAGTCCCATCAGCAGCCCCTTAGATCAGAGTCCCATCAACAGCCCCATTACATCAGAGTCCAACCAACAGTCCTTAACATCAGAGTCTCATCACCAGGCCCTAACATCAGAATCCCATCAGCAGTCCAATACAGATTGTCCCAACACCAGAGACCGTTCAGCAGCCCCTTACTTTCAGAGTCAAATCAGCGACCCCGTACTTCAGACTCCCACCACCAACCCCTCACTTCAGAGTCCCATCAGCAGCCCCTTACATCAGAGTCCCATCAGAGCCCCTTTACATCAGAGTCCCATCAGAGCCCCTTACATCAGAGTCCTATCAGAATCTCTTTACATCAGAGTCCCATCAGCAGCCCCTTACACCAGCCCCCTTACATCTGAGTTCAATCGGCAGCTTCTTACATTAAGAGTCTCACCACCAGCCCCTTACATCATAGTCCCATTATCAGCCCCCTTACATCAGAGTCCCATCAACAGTCCCTTACATCATAGAGTCCCATCAACTGTCCCTTACATCTGATAGGGTTAGGGATTTGATACAGAGTTCTTACTTAAATCTAATGCCTACGTGTAATTCTGTTTATGAAATATAATAATCTTAGCCTGCGTTGCAGTTTCTTATGAAATTAACCTTTGTGTGCTGACACACCACTCTCGATGAAGCTGCTTTTATTGTAACCTTAGGTTGCTGATACAATCATTATCTGTCGAAACTGCGTTTTATTATGTTGCACTTTGATACTTGTATAACTAATCATATTCAATAAACCAAGACCGTTCAGATGAATTCGGAGCATTGAAGGCTCGTAGGCTGATATACAGATACTCTGTCTCTGTGTGTATTTCTTTAAGAGCTGAAATTTGACAAAGCAATATAAACTTAAAAAGCAACTCATTAAGAGTTGAACCTAACATCCCTGAATAAGCAGGGACCCACCAATTTGCTACAAGAGGTGGCTGAGCTATGCTGAAGGAACAAAAGGACAGGCATTCCGTTAACCACAGATTGAAAAACCTGCGCAGGTAAGAAAAAGCTTTATTTTTCTTTTATTCTGTGCTCCCCTGATTTGGGCCTATCCGTTCTGTCAGTTACGGTTCTCCTGGTTTTAAAACACCAGCCTCTGTAGTGGTGAGTCTAGAATTGCGAGGGTAAGCCCTGTCTGCTCCAAAAAGCAGGGATTAAATTATATGATAGGGATTTCTAGATACGGGGAGTGGAATAAGGTCTCCATAAGCCCAGAGATCTAATCGGATACCTGGTCACTGAAGGGAATGCTTGTATATGTTGTAGCCGTCAGTCTGATCACAATATTTTGTCTGTTGGCTAGCATATAAAGTTTCAAGAATCTCATATAGGAGAGGTTTTTTGTATTCTGCCATCCTAGGAGGTAAAGGCAACTAGGAACTAGTGTAACTTGGTTAAGTGTTTTATATTGTACACTTAGTGTCCCATACGCTACCTAGGCTGGAATTGGGCCAGAGGAACACAAAACCCCGTCAGGGAATTGTGGCACATTACACAGTGCCACAGATAATTAAAAACATCTGTGAAGATGAAGCGCGGGACTTAAAGGATGTCCTTCGTAAATTTAAGGTGAAAGGAGCAGCGGGTTTAGACCCGGATGTATGAAGTGAAATAAAAAGGAACAGACAAGGGGAGGTGTTAGAGAAGCAATGGATGCGTCAGGTTCAATGCTTAATTAAGGTTTCAAATAGAGCGAAAGAAGGGGGTGGAGATATAATCCAGATTGTGATGATTGGGATATGAAAGACAGAAGAACAAAAAATGTTGAAATTTTAAATAATCTTAGTTCAACCATCCCACCCCCATATAGAACGTAAACCACACAAGATATATCATGTACTTGAGGGCACAAAAAACCTAATTCAGAAACTGTACCCCCCGTACGCACTGATACATTGTACAGGTAAATAATTCAGAATTTGGACAAGCGGCCCATCCCTATTACTCGTAGGATGCAAATAATGACTTGGAAGTCTTGGTCAGCAGACACTCTTATGGCATTAATACAGAGCGCCCCAGACCTGGTAGCATAGCCAGCTGCTTTTAAAAAGAATTGTGACACAGTTAATGAATACACATAGAGCAACCTGGCAGGATGGGGAGGATTTATGCAGACATAAAATGACTCTGACCCTTTTAACCAGTTTATGACCGACCTGCAGACCGAGCTGACAAGGATGGCAATTTAGAGACAGGACACGTCAGACACATAGACTCAAGGGCCCCTTTTATTGCTAGATTAGAAGCTTTCTGTCAGGCAAAAAACACCCATGAAACAAATGCCAGGACAAACTTATCGGAATTTTACTTATCTATGGAAAGTATGATGGCAGATGAGGGAATGGATTTAGAGCTGCCATTCACGATCCGAGCCTTCAAAAGACAGTTTATGGAACATAATTGGGACATTGTATATCACAGGGTACAAGACATCTCACTGAGGAAAGGGTTCAAGTGATAAAGGGAATGTTACCCTCACGGAATTTCAAACAATTGCGTATGTTTTTAGGTATTGTGTCATATTGTAGACAATGGATACCACATGCTAGCGCTTTGATGCAGCCATTATACGATTGTTTGAAAATTGTACCGTATGTGCTTACAGAAGTAGCTTATGAGTCACTTTAAAAAAGCTGTTGATTTCTGCTCCGGCCATTGGTATTGCTGATTACACTAAGAAATTCAATCTATACGTTGCTGAGATCTCTGGACACGCCACAGGTTTACTGACACAGGCACATGTAAAACAAAGACCAATCGCTTACTTTTCAGCAGCATTAGATCCAGTGTCCAGAGGTTCACCGTCCTGTGTACGGGCGGTAGCTGCAGTGTCAATAATCATAGGTAAGTCATGAGAGATTGTTCTAGACAATCCAGTTGCACACCACACTTGACATACATGCAATCTTGTCTCAAGTTCAGCCCAAACACATTTCCATGGCTAGGCAATTAAGGTTACAGTGTACTTTACTCTTACCTCCAAATGTCACTTTTCAGCGCTGTACAACTTTAAATTTGGCCACCTCTTTGCCTCTTCAGTCACCAGATTTGGCAAGGGGGAATCATAGTACTAGTGAGAAAGGAAATGAGGTACCTGACACATTTGTTTTAGAGAAGTAAATGAACATGATTGTTTTCAGCTCATGGAGCAGGAGACAATGGGATTCCCACACGTTACAGATACACCGATTTTAAATGCTGAGCACACTTTGTACATCGATGGCAGTAGGTTTGCTGATGACAAGGGTAAATATCACACAGAGTATGCCGTAGTGACTGATACAAAGCCCTTACCAGCCCACATGTCAGCACAAGAAGCAGAATTAAAAGAACAAGCCCTAGAATACTTAAAAGGACAAGAAGGGAATATTTACACTGATTCTGCCTATGGAAGGCTAGAGGTTATCTGACAGCAGCAGGTACACCTGTTAAAACATGGAGAAGGGATTAAGAGAGTCCTGAACAATCTTCAAAAGGTTTAAACGAGTGGCCATCATGAAGATAGCGGCACACACGAGCGCAAAACAATTGAGGCAAAAGGAAATGCATTTGCAGATTTGACTGCAAAACAGGCAGCTCTAGGGGAAGGAAGCCCTGAGACCTTAGCAGCAGTAGAGGTGAGTATCCCAGAACTGACATGGCAGCAGCTGATTAAGTTATAGGAGCAAGCAGGGGAGAGCGAGAAAGATAAGTGGGTCAGAATGGGAGCAGCACCAGACCTTGATAATGTATGGAGGGAAGGGGGCAAAATATGCCTCCCTGTCTCTCTGTACCCAGCAATGGCAGCGGCAGTTCACCTACGTCAGTTCCAATTCCATGAATAGGATTGTGAACCAAGGATGGCTTGCCCCTGGATTCAGTAGTACTGCAAGAAACTACTGTGCAGCCTGGAAAATCTGTCTCCTGAATAACCCAGGACAGAGAGTAAAAACACCATTTAGACACCAGGTTCAGGTCCAATACCCCTTCCAGAGACTGCAAATTGACTACATACAGATGCCTAGGAGCGGCCCCTTTGAATTTGTCCTCGTGTGTATCGACTTATTTTCAGGATTGGCCGAAAGCTATCCAGTAAAATAGGCTACAGTAAAAAAAAAAAAAAAACAGCTAAGAAACTGATCACTGAGTTAATACCTAGGTTTGGTCTTCCTGAAACCATAGAATCGGATAGGGGGAACACACTTTACAGGAGAAATCATGCAGAATGTAATTACCATGTTAAGGGTTCAACAAAGTTTTCATACCTCTTATCATCTACAGAGTTCAAAATCAGTGGAAAGAGTAAATGGGACAATAAAGTTAAAAATACAAAAGGCAATGCAAGAGTTAAACAAGCCATGGCCTGAATGCTTGCCTTTGGCTTTGTTCTCTATAAGATACACCCCTACAGGGAAAACGGGATTGTCTCCATATGAAATACTTTTTAGGAATGCACCTAGATTAGGTTTATACTTTCCACAGAGTATGCAATTGCAATGTGATAGTTTGACTTCATATGTAATACAATTACGACAACTTCTAACTAAGATCCACGAAAGTGTGCATTCTTCTCTTCCAGACCCTAATTCAATAACAGGTACACATACTCTGCTACCAGGAGATTAGGTATATGTAAAGAAACACACCAGAAAGACATTGGAACCCAGGTTTGAAGGTCCTTATCAAGTGCTTCTGACCACAGCCACTTCAGTAAAGCTGGAAGGAAAATCTACGCATCACACTGCAAAAAAAAGCAAACAACATGATGAAATGTCTACTTACATATTGTTTGTTGCAGATTGTCGTTTTACAAATACATGCATGGACTCCTGGTATTAATGTTATTGAGGTAGAGGAAACAGCTGATTTTTAATGAGTTATAGATGATCCTAAAGTAGCAAATGATTCAGGATATGAGCTGTATAGGTATAAGTAAGGCGACCGTTTCATGTAGATGTAGGTATAGGATGGATACAAGCAGACCCACTCTCAGAAGTAACCGTAAATTTCCAGTGGAATGATAATATGGGTCTTCCTTTTAACAATAGTAAAAATAATAGGTGCCATAAAATCACAGACATGGAAACAGGCCCGGGAACGGGTGGTAGGACAAATGTATCAAATATTAGTCACCATAGCAGGGGAAGAAGATATATCAGAAGGGATGTTTAATCTGACAGATATTACCGTTAATCAATCCAGTATCTTTCTCTGTGCCTCCTGGTGGAGAGAAAACAGAACGGACGGGATTGGAATGCACAATCCTATGGGTTCCACATACAGATGGAGGAAGAAGTATTTCCCACAACCACACTTGTATCAATGTACCAGTATCACAACAAAAGACAAAAGTCAAATCTAATGTAACTTTTCCTGAAATTCCGAAATGTAGGTACTGACGAGCATGGTATGACACTTTACTGGGACTGTCAGGTACAGAGATGGGAGTTCTAAACTCGATAAAATTGAAGAAATTAACAATAGATGGAAACATTGCAGGAGGACATATAGTTTTACAATTACAAGCAAATGGTTACCCACCACTTTTGCAACCCAACTACAAGAGATACCCCTATTACAATTTTTGGAAGGGTTAATAAATCACACGATAGGAGCACAGCTCCTGCTGTGGAATCAAAGTCAACAGTTTATAAATTTCACACAGTGCTCTTTTAACCTCTTATCCTATCATATACAAATAGACAGGGCCAAACTGAATTATAGCTGGGAAACTACCATACTTGGATGAAATATTTTAAGGGTTGAACTGACAATGGTGTATGGTTCCAAGTAAAAGGGGATAAAGATAGAATGTGAAGATAAATAGTGTACAGGGAAGTTTGAAGCATATCGAGTAGAAGATGTAATAGAAATGTGTAAAATAGTTGTTATACCACTGGTAATTAAAGAAGAGTTTTGGTATCCAGAAATATATGTGGGAAATATATAGATAAAGGAAATAGAACGCATGATCTTAGTCTGTGCGAGGAAATTAATAAGGGAATGGTATGTGGTAGAAGTTCTCCAGTATATGAGCATTGTTTGTTAAAATACCAAACTAGCATATGCAAAATCAAAGGACACCAATAAATGTGAACAATAGATTCATTGAAATAGGACCCCAACATATTTGTATCATTACAAACAATAATCATACTATGTCAGCCTTTAAATAGATCAGCCCCGTTTTCAGGATGTATTAAAAATATAAGAGCGCTACAGTGGGAAAATAACACATATCTGTTTGAACCAGACGCTGATAAAGTGTTTTCTTCAGTCTATGAGGTACATAATCTCACCCTTTATAATTTCTTTAGAGCCACTAAAACAGGTTTTGGAACAATCCGACTTATTAAGACGACACATAGAAACACTAGAACATACCCTACAGAATAACCTCTTATCTGCAATTATTGACAAAGGTAGACTAGTGCATCTTTCCTCACAGATACAACAGGATACTGCACCACATTGGTGGGATATATTTAGTTGAATGTCTTCTACAGCGACCAATACCTTTCACTGGTTGTTAAGTCCAATGGTAATTATTATTCTACCCATTAATTTCACTTACAATCACAAATATATATGTGTATACAGGAAAATAAATAGGCAAATTAGGAGAATGGACTACTGATAAATGTGTATTGACATCACCCTACTCCTGATTCAGAGTTCTTACTTAAATCTAATGCCTACGTGTAATTCTGTTTATTAAATATAATAATCTTAGCCTGCGTTGCAGTTTCTTATGAAATTAACCTTTGTGTGCTGATACACCACTCTCGATGAAACTGCTTTTATTGTAACCTTTGGTTGCTGATACAATCATTATCTGTCGAAACTGCGTTGTATTATGTTGCACTTATACTTGTATAACTAATCATATAAATAATATTCAATAAACCAAGACAGTTCAGATGAATACGGAGCATTGAAGGCTCGTAGGCTGATATACAAATACTCTGTCTCTGTGTGTATTTCTTTAAGAGAACTCATTAAGAGTTGAACCTAGCACATCAGAGAGTCCCTTCAGCAGCCCCTTACATCAAAGTCCCATCCCCAGCCCCCTTACATCAAAGTCCCATTACATGCTCCTTACAGAAGAGTCCCATAAGCAGCCTCTTTCATCAGAGTCCCATCAGCAGCCCCTTACATCAGAGTCCAATCAGCAGCCCCTTAAATCAGCGTCCCATCACATGCTCCTTACATAAGAGTCCCATCAGAGCCCCTTAAATCAGAGTCCCATCAGCAGCCCCTTACACCAGGCCCCTTACATCAGAGTCCAATCGGCAGCCTCTTACTTTAGAGTCTTACCTCCAGCCACTTACATCAAAGTACCATCAGCAGTCTCTTACATCAGAGTCCAATCTGTAGCCCCTTACATCAACGTCCCATCACCAGCCCCCTTACATCAGAGTCCCATCAACAGCCCCCATTACATCAGTGTCCCATCAACAGTCCTTAACATCAGAGTCCCATCACCAGCCCCTTTCATCAGAATCGCATCAGCAGTCGAATACAGAGTGTCCCAACACCAAGCCCTTACATCAGAGACCCATCAGCAGCCCCTTACATCAGAGTCCATTTAGCAGCCTCTTACTTCAGAGTCCCACCACCAGCCCTTTACATCAAAGTCCCTTTATCAGCCCCCTTATATCAGAGTCCCATCAACAATCCCTTACATCAGAGTCCCATCAGCAGCCCCTTGCATCAGAGTCCCATCAGCAGCCCCTTACTTCAGAGTACCATCACAGGCCCCTTACATCAGAGTCCCATCAGAGCCCCTTAAATCAGAGTCCCATCAGCAGCCCCATACAGTGTCTCATCACCAGCCCCCTTACATCAGAGTCCATTCACCAGCCCCTTACATCCCATCCCATCACCTATCATCGCTAACTCTATCATCTCTGGCTCTATCATCTCTAGCTCTATTATGTCTAGCTCTATTATCTCTAACTCTATCATCCCAAAATCTATCATCTCTAAATCTATTATCTCTAAATCTATCATCTCTAATGCTTTCATCTCTAGCTTTATCATCACCATCTCTATTATCGCTAGATCAATATTGTCTGGCTCTATCGTCTCTTACTCTATCATCTCTGGCTCTATCATCTCTAGCTCTATCATGTCTAGTTCTATCATCTCTAACTCTATCATCTCCAAATCTATCACCTCTAACTCTATCAATCTCTTACTTTATCATCTCTGGCTCTATCATCTCTGGCTCTATCATCTCGGGCTCTAACAGCTCTATTCCTATCATCAGAGTCCCCTAAGAATCATTTTACATGAGAGTCCCATCACCAGCCCCTCACATCAGAGTCCCATCAGCAGCCCCTTACAACAGAGCCCCATCAGAGCCCCTTACATCAGAGTCCTATCAGAATCCCCTTACATCAGAATCCCGTCACCTGCCCAATACAGAATGTCCAAACACCAGGACCTTACAACAAAGTCCCATCACCAGCCAACTAACATCAAAGTACCATCACCAGCCCCTTACATCAGAGTACCATCACCAGCCAACTAACATCAGAGTAACATCACCAGCACCTCACATCAGAGTCCCATCAGCAGCCCCCTGCATCAGAGTCCATTCAGCAGCCCCATACATCAGAGTCCAATCAGCAGCCCCTTACATCAGCGTCCCATTAACAGCCCCCTACATCAGAGTTCCATCAACAGTCCCTTATTGATATAAGCAGCAGCAGCATCACCAGCACCTTACATCAGCGTCCCATTAACAGCCCCCTACATCAGAGTTCCATTAGCAGCCCCTTACATCAGAGTCCCATCAGCAGCCCCTTACATCAGAGTCCCATCAGAGCCCCTTACATCAGAGTGCTATCAGAATCCCCTTTCATCAGAGTCCCATCAGCAGCCCCCTACATCAGAGTCCCATCAGCAGCCCCTTACATCATAGTCCCATCACCTGTCAACTTACATCAGAGTCCCATCAGCAGCCCCTTACATCAGTCTATTCACCAGGCCCTTACATCAGCGTCCCATTAACAGCCCCCTACATCAGAGTTCCATCAACAGTACCTTACATCAGAGTCCCATCAGCAGCCCCTTACATCAGAGTCCGATCACTAGCCCCTTTACATCAAAGTCCCATCACCTGTCAACTTACATCAGAGTCTATTCCGAGTTCCATCAACAGTCCCTTATATCAGAGTTCCATCAGCAACCCCTTACATCAGAGTCCATTCAGCAGCCCCTTACATCAAAGTCCAATAAGCGGCACCTTACTTCAGACTCCCATCACCAGGCCCCTTACATCAGAGTCCCATCAGCAGCCCCTTGCATCAGAGTCCCATCAGCAGCCCCTTACATCAGAGTCCCATCAGCAGCCCCTTACATCAGAGTGCCATCAGCAGCCCCTTACATCAAAGTCCAATCAGCGGCCCCTTACTTCAGACTCCCATCACCAGGCCCCTTACATCAGAGTCCCATCAGCAGCCCCTTGCATCAGAGTCCATTCAGCAGCCCCATACATCAGAGTCCAATCAGCAGCCCCTTACATCAGCGTCCCATTAACAGCCCCCTACATCCGAGTTCCATCAACAGTCCCTTATATCAGAGTTCCATCAGCAGCCCCTTACATCAGAGTCCCATCAGCAGCCCCTTACATCAGAGTCTATTCAGCAGGCCCATACATCTGAGTCCAATCAGCAGCCTCATACTTTAGAGTCCAATCAGCAGCCCCTTACATCAACGTCCCATTAACAGCCCCATACATCAGAGTTCCATCAACAGTCCCTTACATCAGAGTCCCATCAGCAGCCCCTTACATCAGAGTCCTATCAGCAGCCCCTTACATCAGAATCCCATCACTAGCCCCTTACAACAGAGTCCCATCAGCAGCCCCCTACATCAGAGTCCCATCAGCAGCCCCTTACATCAGAGTCCCATCACCTGTCAACTTACATCAGAGTCCCATCACACGCCCCTTACATCAGCATCCCATCACCAGCCCAAAACAGTGTGTCCCAACACCAGGACCTTACATCAGAGACCCATCAGCAGCCCCTTACATCAGAGTGCCATCAGCAGCCCCTTACATCAAAGTCCAATCAGCGGCCCCTTACTTCAGACTCCCATCACCAGGCCCCTTACATCAGAGTCCCATCAGCAGCCCCTTGCATCATAGTCCATTCAGCAACCCCATACATCTGAGTCCAATCAGCAGCCCCATACATCAGAGTCCAATCAGCAGCCCCTTACATCAGCATCCCATTAACAGCCCCCTACATCAGAGTTCCATCAACAGTCACTTACATCCGAGTTCCATCAGCAGCCCCTTACATCAGAGTCCCATCAGCTGCCCCTTACATCAGAGTCCCATCAGTAGCCCCTTACATCAGATTCCCATCAGAGACCCTTACATCAGAGTACTATCAGAATTCCCTTTCATCAGAGTAACATCAGCAGCCCCCTACATCAGAGTCCCATCAGCAGCCCCTTACATCAGAGTCCCATCACCTGTCAACTTACATCAGAGTCCCATCAGCAGCCCCTTACATCAGATTCTATTCAGCAGGCCCATACATCAGAGTCCAATCAGCAGCCCCTTACATCAACGTCCCATTAACAGCCCCCTACATCAGAGTCCCATCACAAGCCCCTTACATCAGAGTCCCATCAGATCCCCTTACATCAGAGCCCTATCAGAATCCCCTTACATCAGAGACCCATCAGCAGCCCCTTACATCAGAGTCCTATCACCTGTCCCCTTACATCAGAGTCCCATCACCAGCCCCTTACATCAGAATCTCATCAGCAGCCCAATACAGAGTGTCCCAACACCAGGACCTTACATCAGAGACCCATCACCAGCCCCTCACATCACAGTCCCATCAACAGCCCCTTACATCACAATCCCGTCACCTGCCCAATACAGAATGTCCAAACACCAGGACCTTACAACAAAGTCCCATCACCAGCCAACTAACATCCTAGTACTATCACCAGCCCCTCACATCAGAGTCCCATCAGCAGCCCCTTACATCAGAGTCCCATCACCTGTCAACTTACATCAGAGTCCCATCAGCAGCCCCTTACATCAGAGTCTATTCAGCAGGCCCATACATCTGAGTCCAATCAGCAGACCCTTACATCAGCGTCCCATTAACAGCCCCCTACAGCAGAGTTCCATCAACAGTCCCTTACATCAGAGTGCCATCAGCAGCCCCTTACATCAGAGTCCCATCACTAGCCCCTTACATCAGAGTCCCATCAGCAGCCCCCTACATCAGAGTCCCATCAGCAGCCCCTTACATCAGAGTCCCATCACCTGTCAACTTACATCAGAGTCCCATCACCAGCCCCTTACATCAGCATCCCATCACCAGCCCAATACAGTGTGTCCCAAAACCAGTACCTTACATCAGAGACCCATCAGCAGCCCCTTACATCAGAGTGCCATCAGCAGCCCCTTACATCAAAGTCCAATCAGCGGCCCCTTACTTCAGACTCCCATCACCAGGCCCCTTACATCAGAGTCCCATCAGCAGCCCCTTACATCAGAGTCTATTCAGCAGGCCCATACATCAGAGTCCAATCAGCAGCCCCTTACATCAATGTCCCATTAACAGCCCCCTACATCAGAGTCCCATCACAAGCCCCTTACATCAGAGTCCCATCAGAGCCCCTTACATCAGAGCCCTATCAGAATCCCCTTACATCAGAGACCCATCAGCAGCCCCTTACATCTGAGTCCTATCACCTGTCCCCTTACATCAGAGTCCCATCACCAGCCCCTTACATTAGAATCTCATCACCAGCCCAATACAGAGTGTCAAAACACCAGGACCTTACATCAGAGACCCATCACCAGCCCTTCACATCAGAGTCCCATCAACAGCCCCTTACATCACAATCCCGTCACCTGCCCAATACAGAATGTCCAAACACCAGGACCTTACAACAAAGTCCCATCACCAGCCAACTAACATCATAGTACTATCACCAGCCCCTCACATCAGAGTCCCATCAGCAGCCCCTTACATCAGAGTCCCATCACCAGCCAACTAACATCAGAGTAACATCACCTGTCAACTTACATCAGAGTCCCATCACCAGCCCCTTACATCAGCATCCCATCACCAGCCCAAAACAGTGTGTCCCAACACCAGGACCTTACATCAGAGACCCATCAGCAGCCCCTTACATCAGAGTGCCATCAGCAGCCCCTTACATCAAAGTCCAATCAGCGGCCCCTTACTTCAGACTCCCATCACCAGGCCCCTTACATCAGAGTCCCATCAGCAGCCCCTTGCATCATAGTCCATTCAGCAGCCCCATACATCTGAGTCCAATCAGCAGCCCCATACATCAGAGTCCAATCAGCAGCCCCTTACATCAGCATCCCATTAACAGCCCCCTACATCAAACTTCCATCAACAGTCCCTTACATCCGAGTTCCATCAGCAGCCCCTTACATCAGAGTCCCATCAGCTGCCCCTTACATCAGAGTCCCATCAGAGACCCTTACATCAGAGTGCTATCAGAATCCCCTTTCATCAGAGTAACATCAGCAGCCCCCTACATCAGAGTCCCATCAGCAGCCCCTTACATCAGAGTCCCATCACCTGTCAACTTACATCAGAGTCCCATCAGCAGCCCCTTACATCAGAGTCTATTCAGCAGGCCCATACATCAGAGTCCAATCAGCAGCCCCTTACATCAACGTCCCATTAACAGCCCCCTACATCAGAGTCCCATCACAAGCCCCTTACATCAGAGTCCCATCAGAGCCCATTACATCAGAGCCCTATCAGAATCCCCTTACATCAGAGACCCATCAGCAGCCCCTTACATCAGAGTCCTATCACCTGTCCCCTTACATCAGAGTCCCATCACCAGCCCCTTACATCAGAATCTCATCACCAGCCCAATACAGAGTGTCCCAACACCAGGACCTTACATCAGAGACCCATCACCAGCCCTTCACATCAGAGTCCCATCAACAGCCCCTTACATCACAATCCCGTCACCTGCCCAATACAGAATGTCCAAACACCAGGACCTTACAACAAAGTCCCATCACCAGCCAACTAACATCATAGTACTATCACCTGCCCCTCACATCAGAGTCCCATCAGCAGCCCCTTACATCAGAGTCCCATCACCAGCCAACTAACATCAGAGTAACATCACCAGCACCTCACATCAGAGTCCCATCAGCAGCCCCTTACATCAGAATCCCATCACTAGCCCCTTACATCAGAGTCCCATCAGCAGCCCCCTACATCAGAGTCCCATCAGCAGCCCCTTACATCAGAGTCCCATCACCTGTCAACTTACATCAGAGTCCCATCACCAGCCCCTTACATCAGCAGCCCATCACCAGCCCAAAACAGTGTGTCCCAACACCAGGACCTTACATCAGAGACCCATCAGCAGCCCCTTACATCAGAGTGCCATCAGCAGCCCCTTACATCAAAGTCCAATCAGCGGCCCCTTACTTCAGACTCCCATCACCAGGCCTCTTACATCAGAGTCCCATCAGCAGCCCCTTGCATCATAGTCCATTCAGCAGCCCCATACATCTGAGTCCAATCAGCAGCCTCATACATCAGAGTCCAATCAGCAGCCCCTTACATCAGCATCCCATTAACAGCCCCCTACATCAGAGTTCCATCAACAGTCCCTTACATCCGAGTTCCATCAGCAGCCCCTTACATCAGAGTCCCATCAGCAGCCCCTTACATCAGAGTCCCATCACCTGTCAACTTACATCAGAGTCCCATCAGCAGCCCCTTACATCAGAGTCTATTCAGCAGGCCCATACATCAGAGTCCAATCAGCAGCCCCTTACATCAACGTCCCATTAACAGCCCCCTACATCAGAGTCCCATCACAAGCCCCTTACATCAGAGTCCCATCAGAGCCCCTTACATCAGAGCCCTATCAGAATCCCCTTACATCAGAGACCCATCAGCAGCCCCTTACATCAGAGTCCTATCACCTGTCCCCTTACATCAGAGTCCCATCACCAGCCCCTTACATCAAAATCTCATCACCAGCCCAATACAGAGTGTCCCAACACCAGGACCTTACATCAGAGACCCATCACCAGCCCTTCACATCAGAGTCCCATCAACAGCCCCTTACATCACAATCCCGTCACCTGCCCAATACAGAATGTCCAAACACCAGGACCTTACAACAAAGTCCCATCACCAGCCAACTAACATCATAGTACTATTACCAGCCCCTCACATCAGAGTCCCATCAGCAGCCCCTTACATCAGAGTCCCATCACCAGCCAACTAACATCAGAGTAACATCACCTGTCAACTTACATCACAGTCCCATCACCAGCCCCTTACATCAGCATCCCATCACCAGCCCAAAACAGTGTGTCCCAACACCAGGACCTTACATCAGAGACCCATCAGCAGCCCCTTACATCAGAGTGCCATCAGCAGCCCCTTACATCAAAGTCCAATCAGCGGCCCCTTACTTCAGACTCCCATCACCAGGCCCCTTACATCAGAGTCACATCAGCAGCCCCTTGCATCATAGTCCATTCAGCAGCCCCATACATCTGAGTCCAATCAGCAGCCCCATACATCAGAGTCCAATCAGCAGCCCCTTACATCAGCATCCCATTAACAGCCCCCTACATCAAACTTCCATCAACAGTCCCTTACATCCGAGTTCCATCAGCAGCCCCTTACATCAGAGTCCCATCAGCTGCCCCTTACATCAGAGTCCCATCAGAGACCCTTACATCAGAGTCCTATCACCTGTCCCCTTACATCAGAGTCCCATCACCAGCCCCTTACATCAGAATCTCATCACCAGCCCAATACAGAGTGTCCCAACACCAGGACCTTACATCAGAGACCCATCACCAGCCCTTCACATCAGAGTCCCATCAACAGCCCCTTACATCACAATCCCGTCACCTGCCCAATACAGAATGTCCAAACACCAGGACCTTACAACAAAGTCCCATCACCAGCCAACTAACATCATAGTACTATCACCAGCCCCTCACATCAGAGTCCCATCAGCAGCCCCTTACATCAGAATCCCATCACTAGCCCCTTACATCAGAGTCCCATCAGCAGCCCCCTACATCAGAGTCCCATCAGCAGCCCCTTACATCAGAGTCCCATCAGCAGCCCCTTACATCAGAGTCCCATCACCTGCCAACTTACATCAGAGTCCCATCACCAGCCCCTTACATCAGCATCCCATCACCAGCCCAAAACAGTGTGTCCCAACACCAGGACCTTACATCAGAGACCCATCAGCAGCCCCTTACATCAGAGTGCCATCAGCAGCCCCTTACATCAAAGTCCAATCAGCGGCCCCTTACTTCAGACTCCCATCACCAGGCCCCTTACATCAGAGTCCCATCAGCAGCCCCTTGCATCATAGTCCATTCAGCAGCCCCATACATCTGAGTCCAATCAGCAGCCCCATACATCAGAGTCCAATCAGCAGCCCCTTACATCAGCATCCCATTAACAGCCCCCTACATCAGAGTTCCATCAACAGTCCCTTACATCCGAGTTCCATCAGCAGCCCCTTACATCAGAGTCCCATCAGCTGCCCCTTACATCAGAGTCCCATCAGAGACCCTTACATCAGAGTGCTATCAGAATCCCCTTTCATCAGAGTAACATCAGCAGCCCCCTACATCAGAGTCCCATCAGCAGCCCCTTACATCAGAGTCCCATCACCTGTCAACTTACATCAGAGTCCCATCAGCAGCCCCTTACATCAGAGTCTATTCAGCAGGCCCATACATCAGAGTCCAATCAGCAGCCCCTTACATCAACGTCCCATTACCAGCCCCCTACATCAGAGTCCCATCACAAGCCCCTTACATCAGAGTCCCATCAGAGCCCCTTACATCAGAGCCCTATCAGAATCCCCTTACATCAGAGACCCATCAGCAGCCCCTTACATCAGAGTCCTATCACCTGTCCCCTTACATCAGAGTCCCATCACCAGCCCCTTACATCAGAATCTCATCACCAGCCCAATACAGAGTGTCCCAACACCAGGACCTTACATCAGAGACCCATCACCAGCCCCTCACATCAGAGTCCCATCAACAGCCCCTTACATCACAATCCCGTCACCTGCCCAATACAGAATGTCCAAACACCAGGACCTTACAACAAAGTCCCATCACCAGCCAACTAACATCATAGTACTATCACCAGCCCCTCACATCAGAGTCCCATCAGTAGCCCCTTACATCAGAGTCCCATCACCAGCCAACTAACATCAGAGTAACATCACCAGCACCTCACATCAGAGTCCCATCAGCAGCCCCCTGCATCAGAGTCCATTCAGCAGCCCCATACATCTGAGTCCAATCAGCAGCCCCATACATCAGAGTCCAATCAGCAGCCCCTTACATCAGCATCCCATTAACTGCCCCCTACATCAGAGTTCCATCAACAGTCCTTTATATCAGAGTTCCATCAGCAGCCCCTTACATCAGAGTCCCATCAGCAGCCCCTTACATCAGAGTCCCATCAGAGCCCCTTACATCAGAGTGCTATCAGAATCCCCTTTCATCAGAGTCCCATTAGCAGCCCCCTACATCAGAGTCCCATCAGCAGCCTCTTACATCAGAGTCCCATCACCTGTCAACTTACATCAGAGTCCCATCAGCAGCCTCTTACATCAGAGTCTATTCAGCAGGCCCATACATCTGAGTCCAATCAGCAGACCCATACATCAGAGTCCAATCAGCAGCCCCTTACATCAGCGTCCCATTAACAGCCCCCTACAGCAGAGTTCCATCAACAGTCCCTTACATCAGAGTCCCATCAGCAGCCCCTTACATCAGAGTCCCATCACTAGCCCCTTACATCAGAGTCCCATCAGCAGCCCCCTACATCAGAGTCCCATCAGCAGCCCCTTACATCAGAGTCCCATCACCTGTCAACTTACATCAAAGTCCCATCACCAGCCCCTTACATCAGCATCCCATCACCAGCCCAATACAGTGTGTCCCAAAACCAGTACCTTACATCAGAGACCCATCAGCAGCCCCTTACATCAGAGTGCCATCAGCAGCCCCTTACATCAAAGTCCAATCAGCGGCCCCTTACTTCAGATTCCCATCACCAGGCCCCTTACATCAGAGTCCCATCAGCAGCCCCTTACATCAGAGTCTATTCAGCAGGCCCATACATCAGAGTCCAATCAGCAGCCCCTTACATCAATGTCCCATTAACAGCCCCCTACATCAGAGTCCCATCACAAGCCCCTTACATCAGAGTCCCATCAGAGCCCCTCACATCAGAGCCCTATCAGAATCCCCTTACATCAGAGACCCATCAGCAGCCCCTTACATCTGAGTCCTATCACCTGTCCCCTTACATCAGAGTCCCATCACCAGCCCCTTACATTAGAATCTCATCACCAGCCCAATACAGAGTGTCCCAACACCAGGACCTTACATCAGAGACCCATCACCAGCCCTTCACATCAGAGTCCCATCAACAGCCCCTTACATCACAATCCCGTCACCTGCCCAATACAGAATGTCCAAACACCAGGACCTTACAACAAAGTCCCATCACCAGCCAACTAACATCATAGTACTATCACCAGCCCCTCACATCAGAGTCCCATCAGCAGCCCCTTACATCAGAGTCCCATCACCAGCCAACTAACATCAGAGTAACATCACCTGTCAACTTACATCAGAGTCCCATCACCAGCCCCTTACATCAGCATCCCATCACCAGCCCAAAACAGTGTGTCCCAAAACCAGGACCTTACATCAGAGACCCATCAGCAGCCCCTTACATCAGAGTGCCATCAGCAGCCCCTTACATCAAAGTCCAATCAGCGGCCCCTTACTTCAGACTCCCATCACCAGGCCCCTTACATCAGAGTCCCATCAGCAGCCCCTTGCATCATAGTCCATTCAGCAGCCCCATACATCTGAGTCCAATCAGCAGCCCCATACATCAGAGTCCAATCAGCAGCCCCTTACATCAGCATCCCATTAACAGCCCCCTACATCAGAGTTCCATCAACAGTCCCTTACATCCGATTTCCATCAGCAGCCCCTTACATCAGAGTCCCATCAGCTGCCCCTTACATCAGAGTCCCATCAGAGACCCTTACATCAGAGTGCTATCAGAATCCCCTTTCATCAGAGTAACATCAGCAGCCCCCTACATCAGAGTCCCATCAGCAGCCCCTTACATCAGAGTCCCATCACCTGTCAACTTACATCAGAGTCCCATCAGCAGCCCCTTACATCAGAGTCTATTCAGCAGGCCCATACATCAGAGTCCAATCAGCAGCCCCTTACATCAACGTCCCATTAACAGCCCCCTACATCAGAGTCCCATCACAAGCCCCTTACATCAGAGTCCCATCAGAGCCCCTTACATCAGAGCCCTATCAGAATCCCCTTACATCAGAGACCCATCAGCAGCCCCTTACATCAGAGTCCTATCACCTGTCCCCTTACATCAGAGTCCCATCACCAGCCCCTTACATCAGAATCTCATCACCAGCCCAATACAGAGTGTCCCAACACCAGGACCTTACATCAGAGACCCATCACCAGCCCCTTACATCAGAGTCCCATCACCTGTCAACTTACATCAGAGTCCCATCAGCAGCCCCTTACATCAGTCTATTCAGCAGGCCCTTACATCAGCGTCCCATTAACAGCCCCCTACATCAGAGTTCCATCAACAGTACCTTACATCAGAGTCCCATCAGCAGCCCCTTACATCAGAGTCCTATCAGAAGCCCCTTACATCAGAGTCCCATCACCTGTCAACTTACATCAGAGTCCCATCACAAGCCCCTTTCATCAGCATCCCATCACCAGCCCAATACAGTGTCCCAACACCAGGACCTTACATCAGGGACCGATCAGCAGCCCCTTACATCAGAGTGCCATCAGCAGCCCCTTACATCAAAGTCCAATCAGCGGCCCCTTACTTCAGACTCCCATCACCAGGACCCTTACATCAGAGTCCCATCAGCAGCCCCTTGCATCAGAGTCCATTCAACAGCCCCATACATCTTAGTCCAATCAGCAGCCCCATACATCAGAGTCCAATCAGCAGCCCCTTACATCAGCGTCCCATTAACAGCCCCCTACATCAGAGTTCCATCAACAGTCCCTTATATCAGAGTTCCATCAGCAGCCCCTTACATCAGAGTCCCATCAGCAGCCCCTTACATCAGAGTCCCATCAGAGCCCCTTACATCAGAGTGCTATCAGAATCCCCTTTCATCAAAGTAACATCAGCAGCCCCCTACAGCACAGTCCCATCAGCAGCCCCTTACATCAGAGTCCCATCACCTGTCAACTTACATCAGAGTCCCATCAGCAGCCCCTTACATCAGAGTCTATTCAGCAGGCCCATACATCTGAGTCCAATCAGCAGCCCCATACTTTAGAGTACAATCAGCAGCCCCTTACATCAATGTCCCATTAACAGCCCCCTACATCAGAGTTCCATCAACAGTCCCTCACATCAGAGTCCCATCAGCAGCCCCTTACATCAGAGTCCTATCAGCAGCCCCTTATATCAGAATCCCATCACTAGCCCCTTACATCAGAGTCCCATCAGCAGCCCCCTACATCAGAGTCCCATCAGCAGCCCCTTACATCAGAGTCCCATCACCTGTCAACTTACATCAGAGTCCCATCACACGCCCCTTACATCAGCATCCCATCACCAGCCCAAAACAGTGTGTCCCAACACCAGGACCTTACATCAGAGACCCATCAGCAGCCCCTTACATCAGAGTGCCATCAGCAGCCCCTTACATCAAAGTCCAATCAGCGGCCCCTTACTTCAGACTCCCATCACCAGGCCCCTTACATCAGAGTCCCATCAGCAGCCCCTTGCATCATAGTCCATTCAGCAGCCCCATACATCTGAGTCCAATCAGCAGCCCCATACATCAGAGTCCAATCAGCAGCCCCTTACATCAGCATCCCATTAACAGCCCCCTACATCAGAGTTCCATCAACAGTCCCTTACATCCGAGTTCCATCAGCAGCCCCTTACATTAGAGTCCCATCAGCAGCCCCTTACATCAAAGTCCCATCAGTAGCCCCTTACATCAGATTCCCATCAGAGACCCTTACATCAGAGTGCTATCAGAATTCCCTTTCATCAGAGTAACATCAGCAGCCCCCTACATCAGAGTCCCATCAGCAGCCCCTTACATCAGAGTCCCATCACCTGTCAACTTACATCAGAGTCCCATCAGCAGCCCCTTACATCAGATTCTATTCAGCAGGCCCATACATCAGAGTCCAATCAGCAGCCCCTTACATCAACGTCCCATTAACAGCCCCCTACATCAGAGTCCCATCACAAGCCCCTTACATCAGAGTCCCATCAGATCCCCTTACATCAGAGCCCTATCAGAATCCCCTTACATCAGAGACCCATCAGCAGCCCCTTACATCAGAGTCCTATCACCTGTCCCCTTACATCAGAGTCCCATCACCAGCCCCTTACATCAGAATCTCATCACCAGCCCAATACAGAGTGTCCCAACACCAGGACCTTACATCAGAGACCCATCACCAGCCCCTCACATCAGAGTCCCATCAACAGCCCCTTACATCACAATCCCGTCACCTGCCCAATACAGAATGTCCAAACACCAGGACCTTACAACAAAGTCCCATCACCAGCCAACTAACATCATAGTACTATCACCAGCCCCTCACATCAGAGTCCTATCAGCAGCCCCCTGCATCAGAGTCCATTCAGCAGCCCCATACATCTGAGTCCAATCAGCAGCCCCATACATCAGAGTCCAATCAGCAGCCCCTTACATCAGCATCCCATTAACTGCCCCCTACATCAGAGTTCCATCAACAGTCCTTTATATCAGAGTTCCATCAGCAGCCCCTTACATCAGAGTCCCATCAGCAGCCCCTTACATCAGAGTCCCATCAGAGCCCCTTACATCAGAGTGCTATCAGAATCCCCTTTCATCAGAGTCCCATTAGCAGCCCCCTACATCAGAGTCCCATCAGCAGCCTCTTACATCAGAGTCCCATCACCTGTCAACTTACATCAGAGTCCCATCAGCAGCCCCTTACATCAGAGTCTATTCAGCAGGCCCATACATCTGAGTCCAATCAGCAGACCCATACATCAGAGTCCAATCAGCAGCCCCTTACATCAGCGTCCCATTAACAGCCCCCTACAGCAGAGTTCCATCAACAGTCCCTTACATCAGAGTCCCATCAGCAGCCCCTTACATCAGAGTCCCATCACTAGCCCCTTACATCAGAGTCCCATCAGCAGCCCCCTACATCAGAGTCCCATCAGCAGCCTCTTACATCAGAGTCCCATCACCTGTCAACTTACATCAGAGTCCCATCACCAGCCCCTTACATCAGCATCCCATCACCAGCCCAATACAGTGTGTCCCAAAACCAGTACCTTACATCAGAGACCCATCAGCAGCCCCTTACATCAGAGTGCCATCAGCAGCCCCTTACATCAAAGTCCAATCAGCGGCCCCTTACTTCAGACTCCCATCACCAGGCCCCTTACATCAGAGTCCCATCAGCAGCCCCTTACATCAGAGTCTATTCAGCAGGCCCATACATCAGAGTCCAATCAGCAGCCCCTTACATCAATGTCCCATTAACAGCCCCCTACATCAGAGTCCCATCACAAGCCCCTTACATCAGAGTCCCATCAGAGCCCCTTACATCAGAGCCCTATCAGAATCCCCTTACATCAGAGACCCATCAGCAGCCCCTTACATCTGAGTCCTATCACCTGTCCCCTTACATCAGAGTCCCATCACCAGCCCCTTACATTAGAATCTCATCACCAGCCCAATACAGAGTGTCCCAACACCAGGACCTTACATCAGAGACCCATCACCAGCCCTTCACATCAGAGTCCCATCAACAGCCCCTTACATCACAATCCCGTCACCTGCCCAATACAGAATGTCTAAACACCAGGACCTTACAACAAAGTCCCATCACCAGACAACTAACATCATAGTACTATCACCAGCCCCTCACATCAGAGTCCCATCAGCAGCCCCTTACATCAGAGTCCCATCACCAGCCAACTAACATCAGAGTAACATCACCTGTCAACTTACATCAGAGTCCCATCACCAGCCCCTTACATCAGCATCCCATCACCAGCCCAAAACAGTGTGTCCCAACACCAGGACCTTACATCAGAGACCCATCAGCAGCCCCTTACATCAGAGTGCCATCAGCAGCCCCTTACATCAAAGTCCAATCAGCGGCCCCTTACTTCAGACTCCCATCACCAGGCCCCTTACATCAGAGTCCCATCAGCAGCCCTTGCATCATAGTCCATTCAGCAGCCCCATACATCTGAGTCCAATCAGCAGCCCCATACATCAGAGTCCAATCAGCAGCCCCTTACATCAGCATCCCATTAACAGCCCCCTACATCAGAGTTCCATCAACAGTCCCTTACATCCGAGTTCCATCAGCAGCCCCTTACATCAGAGTCCTATCAGCAGCCCCTTACATCAGAGTCCGATCACTAGCCCCTTACATCAGAGTCCCATCAGCAGCCCCCTACATCAGAGTCCCATCAGCAGCCCCTTACATCAGAGTCCCATCACCTGTCAACTTACATCAGAGTCCTATCACAAGCCCCTTATATCAGCATCCCGTCACCAGCCCAATACAGTGTGTCCCAACACCAGGACCTTACATCAGAGGCCCATCAGCAGCCCCTTACATCAGAGTGCCATCAGCAGCCCCTTACATCAAAGTCCAATCAGCGGCCCCTTACTTCAGACTCCCATCACCAGGCCCCTTACATCAGAGTCCCATCAGCAGCCCCTTGCATCAGAGTCCATTAACAGCCCCCTACATCAGAGTTCCATCAACAGTCCCTTATATCAGAGTTCCATCAGAAGCCCCTTACATCAGAGTCCCATCAGCAGCCCCTTACATCAGAGTCCCATCAGAGCCCCCTTACATCAGAGTGCTATCAGAATCCCCTTTCATCAGAGTCCCATCAGCAGCCCCCTACATCAGAGTCCCATCAGCAGCCCCTTACATCAGAGTCCCATCACCTGTCAACTTACATCAGAGTCCCATCACCAGCCCCTTACATCAGCATCCCAATACCAGCCCAATACAGAGTGTCCCAACACCAGGACCTTACATCAGAGACCCATCACCAGCCCCTCACATCAGAGTCCCATCAACAGCCCCTTACATCAGAATCCCGTCACCTGCCCAATACAGAATGTCCAAACACCAGGACCTTACAACAAAGTCCCTTCACCAGCCAACTAACATCATAGTACCATCACCAGCCCCTCACATCAGAGTCCCATCAGCAGCCCCTTACATCAGAGTACCATCACCAGCCAACTAACATCAGAGTAACATCAACAGCACCTCACATCAGAGTCCCATCAGCAGCCCCCTGCATCAGAGTCCATTCAGCAGCCCCATACATCAGAGTCCAATCAGCAGCCACTTACATCAGCGTCCCATTAACAGCCCCCTACATCAGAGTGCTATCAGAATCCCCTTTCATCAGAGTCCCATCAGCAGCCCCCTACATCAGAGTCCCATCAGCAGCCCCTTACATCAGAGTCCCATCACCTGTCAACTTACATCAGAGTCCCATCAGCAGCCCCTTACATCAGTCTATTCAGCAGGCCCTTACATCAGCGTCCCATTAACAGCCCCCTACATCAGAGTTCCATCAACAGTACCTTACATCAGAGTCCCATCAGCAGCCCCTTACATCAGAGTCCTATCAGCAGCCCCTTACATCAGAGTCCCATCACCTGTCAACTTACATCAGAGTCCCATCACAAGCCCCTTACATCAGCATCCCATCACCAGCCCAATACAGTGTGTCCCAACACCAGGACCTTACATCAGAGACAGATCAGCAGACCCTTACATCAGAGTCCCATCAGCAGCCCCTTGCATCAGAGTCCATTCAACAGCCCCATACATCTGAGTCCAATCAGCAGCCCCATACATCAGAGTCCAATCAGCAGCCCCTTACATCAGCGTCCCATTAACAGCCCCCTACATCAGAGTTCCATCAACAGTCCCTTATATCAGAGTTCCATCAGCAGCCCCTTACATCAGAGTCCCATCAGCAGCCCCTTACATCAGAGTCCCATCAGAGCCCCTTACATCAGAGTGCTATCAGAATCCCCTTTCATCAGAGTAACATCAGCAGCCCCCTACATCACAGTCCCATCAGCAGCCCCTTACATCAGAGTCCCATCACCTGTCAACTTACATCAGAGTCCCATCAGCAGCCCCTTACATCAGAGTCTATTCAGCAGGCCCATACATCTGAGTCCAATCAGCAGCCCCATACTTTAGAGTCCAATCAGCAGCCCCTTACATCAATGTCCCATTAACAGCCCCCTACATCAGAGTTCCATCAACAGTCCCTCACATCAGAGTCCCATCAGCAGCCCCTTACATCAGAGTCCTATCAGCAGCCCCTTACATCAGAATCCCATCACTAGCCCCTTACATCAGAGTCCCATCAGCAGCCCCCTACATCAGAGTCCCATCAGCAGCCCCTTACATCAGAGTCCCATCACCTGTCAACTTACATCAGAGTCCCATCACCAGCCCCTTACATCAGCATCCCATCACCAGCCCAAAACAGTGTGTCCCAACACCAGGACCTTACATCAGAGACCCATCAGCAGCCCCTTACATCAGAGTGCCATCAGCAGCCCCTTACATCAAAGTCCAATCAGCAGCCCCTTACTTCAGACTCCCATCACCAGGCCCCTTACATCAGAGTCCATCAGCAGCCCCTTGCATCATAGTCCATTCAGCAGCCCCATACATCTGAGTCAAATCAGCAGCCCCTTACATCAGCGTCCCATTAACAGCCCCCTACATCAGAGTCCCATCACAAGCCCCTTACATCAGAGTCCCATCAGAATCCCTTACATCAGAGCCCTATCAGAATCCCCTTACATCAGAGACCCATCAGCAGCCCCTTACATCAGAGTCCTATCACCTGTCCCCTTACATCAGAGTCCCATCACCAGCCCAATACAGAGTGTCCCAACACCAGGACCTTACATCAGAGACCCATCACCAGCCCCTCACATCAGAGTCCCATCAACAGCCCCTTACATCACAATCCCGTCACCTGCCCAATACAGAATGTCCAAACACCAGGACCTTACAACAAAGTACCATCACCAGCCAACTAACATCATAGTACTATCACCAGCCCCTCACATCAGAGTCCCATCAGCAGCCCCTTACATCAGAGTCCCATCACCAGCCAACTAACATCAGAGTAACATCACCAGAACCTCACATCAGAGTCCCATCAACAGCCCCCTGCATCAGAGTCCATTCAGCAGCCCCATACATCTGAGTCCAATCAGCAGCCCCATACATCAGAGTCCAATCAGCAGCCCCTTACATAAGCGTCCCATTAACTGCCCCCTACATCAGAGTTCCATCAACAGTCCCTTATATCAGAGTTCCATCAGCAGCCCCTTACATCAGAGTCCCATCAGCAGCCCCTTACATCAGAGTCCCATCAGAGACCCTTATATCAGAGTGCTATCAGAATCCCCTTTCATCAGAGTCCCATTAGCAGCCCCCTATATCAGAGTCCCATCAGCAGCCTCTTACATCAGAGTCCCATCACCTGTCAACTTACATCAGAGTCCCATCAGCAGCCCCTTACATCAGAGTCTATTCAGCAGGCCCATACATCTGAGTCCAATCAGCAGCCCCATACATCAGAGTCCAATCAGCAGCCCCTTACATCAGCGTCCCATTAACAGCCCCCTACATCAGAGTTCCATCAACAGTCCCTTACATCAGAGTCCCATCAGCAGCCCCTTACATCAGAGTCCCATCACTAGCCCCTTACATCAGAGTCCCATCAGCAGCCCCCTACATCAGAGTCCCATCAGCAGCCCCTTACATCAGAGTCCCATCACCTGTCAACTTACATCAGAGTCCCATCACCAGCCCCTTACATCAGCATCCCATCACCAGCCCAATACAGTGTGTCCCAACACCAGTACCTTACATCAGAGACCCATCAGCAGCCCCTTACATCAGAGTGCCATCAGCAGCCCCTTACATCAAAGTCCAATCAGCGGCCCCTTACTTCAGACTCCCATCACCAGGCCCCTTACATCAGAGTCCCATCAGCAGCCCCTTCCATCAGAGTCCATTCAGCAGCCCCATACATCTGAGTCCAATCAGCAGCCCCATACATCAGAGTCCAATCAGCAGCCCCTTACTTCAGCGTCCCATTAACAGCCCCCTACACCCGGGTTCCATCAACAGTCCCTTATATCAGAGTTCCATCAGCAGCCCCTTACATCAGAGTCCCATCAGCAGCCCCTTACATCAGAGTCCCATCAGAACCCCTTACATCAGAGTGCTATCAGAATCCCCTTTCATCAGAGTCCCATCAGCAGCCCCTTACATCAGAGTCCCATCACCTGTCAACTTACATCAGAGTCCCATCAGCAGCCCCTGACATCAGAGTCTATTCAGCAGGCCCATACATCTGAGTCCAATCAGCAGCCCCATACATCAGAGTCCAATCAGCAGCCCCTTACATCAGCGTCCCATTAACAGCCCTCTACATCAGAGTTCCATCAACAGTCCCTTACATCAGAGTCCCATCAGCAGCCCCTTACATCAGAGTCCCATCAGCAGCCCCTTACATCAGAGTCCTATCAGCAGTCCCTTACATCAGAGTCCCATCACTAGCCCCTTACATCAGAGTCCCATCAGCAGCCCCCTACATCAGAGTCCCATCAGCAGCCCCTTACATCAGAGTCCCATCAACTGACAACTTACATCAGAGTCCCATCACCAGCCCCTTACATCAGCATCCCATCACCAGCCCAATACAGTGTGTCCCAACATCAGGACCTTACATCAGAGACCCATCAGCAGCCCCTTACATCAGAGTGCCATCAGCAGCCCCTTACATCAAAGTCCAATCAGCGGCCCCTTACTTCAGAGTCCCATCACCAGCCCCTCACATCAGAGTCCCATCAACAGCCCCTTACATCACAATCCCGTCACCTGCCCAATACAGAATGTCCAAACACCAGGACCTTACAACAAAGTCCCATCACCAGCCAACTAACATCATAGTACTATCACCAGCCCCTCACATCAGAGTCCCATCAGCAGCCCCTTACATCAGAGTCCCATCACCAGCCAACTAACATCAGAGTACCATCACCAGCACCTCACATCAGAGTCCCATCAGCAGCCCCCTGCATCAGAGTCCATTCAGCAGCCCCATACATCTGAGTCCAATCAGCAGCCCCATACATCAGAGTCCAATCAGCAGCCCCTTACATCAGCGTCCCATTAACAGCCCCCTACATCAGAGTTCCATCGGCAGCCTCTTACTTTAGAGTCTTACCACCAGCTCCTTACATCAAAGTTCCATCAACAGTCCCTTACATCAGAGTCCAATCTGTAGCCCCTTACATCAATGTCCCATCACCAGCCCCCTTACATCAGAGTCCCATCACAAGCTACTTACATCAGAGTCCCATCAGCAGCCTCTTACATCAGAGTCCATTCAGCAGTCCCTTACATCAGAGTCCAATCAGCAGCCACTTACATGAGCATCCCATTAACAGCCCCCTACATCAGAGTCCCATCATCAGCCCCCTTACATCAGAGTCCCATCAGCAGCCCCTTACATCAGAGTCCAATCAGCAACCCTTTACATCAGAGTCCCATCACCAGCACCCTTACATCAGAGTCCAATCAACAGTCCCTTACATCAGAGTCCCATCAGCAGCCCCTTACATCAGTGTCCCATCAACAGTCCTTAACATCAGAGTCCCATCACCAGCCCCTTTCATCAGAATCGCATCAGCAGTCCAATACAGAGTGTCCTAACACCAGGACCTTACATCAGAGACCCATCAGCAGCCCCTTACATCAGAGTCCATTTAGCAGCCCCTTACATCAGAGTCCCCTAAGCAGCCTTTTACATCAGAGTCCCATCCCCAGACCCTCACATCAGAGTCCCATAAGCAGCCCCTTACTTCAGAGTCCCACCACCAGCCCTTTACATCAAAGTCCCTTTTTCAGCCCCCTTACATCAGAGTCCCATCAACAATCCCTTACATCAGAGAGTCCCATCAGCAACCCCTTACATCAAAGTCCCATCACCAGCCCTCTTACATCAGAGTCCCATTACATGCTCCTTACATCAGAGTCCCATCAGCAGCCCCTTACATCAGAGTCCCATCAGCAGCCCCTTACATCAGAGTCCAATCAGCAGCCCCTTAAATCAGCATCCCATCACATGCTCTTTACATCAGAGTCCCATCAGCAGCCCCTTACATCAGAGTCCCATCAGCAGCCCCTTACTTCAGAGTACCATCAGCAGCCCCATACAGAGTCTCATCACCAGCCCCCTTACATCAGAGTCCCATCACCAGCCCCTTACATCCCATCACCTATCATCGCTAGCTCTATCATCTCTGGCTCTATCATCTCTAGCTCTATTATCTCTGGCTCTATCATCCCAAAATCTATCATCTCTAAATCGATTATCTCTAAATCTATCATTTTTAATGCTTTCATCTCTAGCTTTATCATCACTATCTCTATCATTGCTAGATCAATATTCTCTGGCTCTATCATCTCTTACTCTATCATCTCGGGCTCTATCATCTCTAGCTCTATCATCTCTAGTTCTATCATCTCTAACTCTATCATCGCTAGCTCTAGCATCTCTAGTTCTATTATCTCTAGCATCTCTAAATCTATCACCTCTAACTCTATCATCTCTTTCTTTATCATCTCTGGCTCTATCATCTCTGGCTCTATCATCTTGGGCTCTAACAGCTCTATCCCTATCATCTCTAACTTTATCATCTCCAGCTATATCATCGCTATCTTTATCAGCTCTATTATGTCTAGCTCTATCATCTCTAGCTCTATCATCTCTGGCTCTATCATCCCTAAATCTATCATCTCTAAATCTATCATCTCTAATGCTATCATCTCTAGCTTTATCATCTCTGGCTCTATCATCCATATCTCTATCATCTCTAACTCTATCATCTCTTGTTCTAGCATCTCTACTGTATCATCCATATCTGTATCATCTCTAACACTATCATCTCTGGCAGACCCTTACATCAGAGTCCCATCACAAGCCCCTTACATCAGAGTCCTATCAGAATCCCCTTAAATCAGAGTCCCATCAGCAGCCCCATACAGAGTCTCATCACCAGCCCCCTTACATCAGAGTCCCATCACCTATCATCGCTAGCTCTATTATCTCTGGCTCTATCATCCCAAAATCTATCATCTCTAAATCTATCATCTCTAATGCTTTCATCTCTAGCTTTATCATCACTATCTCTATCATCGCTAGATCAATCATCTCTGGCTCTATCATCTCTGGCTCTATCATTCATATCTCTATCATCTCTAACACTATCATCTCTGGCAGACCCTTACATCAGAGTCCCATCACAAGCCCCTTACATCAGAGTCCCATCAGAGCCCCTTACATCAGAGCCCTATCAGAATCCCCTTACATCAGAGACCCATCAGCAGCCCCTTACATCAGAGTCCCATCACCTGTCCCCTTACATCAGAGTCCCATCACCTGTCCCCTTACATCAGAGTCCCACCACCAGCCCCTTACATCAGAAACCCATCACCAGCCCAATACAGAGTGTCCCAACACCAGGACCTTACATCAGAGTCCTATCAGCAGCCCCTTACATCAGAGTCCCATCACTAGCCCCTTACATCAGAGTCCCATCAGCAGCCCCCTACATCAGAGTCCCATCAGCAGCCCCTTACATCAGAGTCCCATCACTGTCAAATTACATCAGAGTCCCATCACCAGCCCCTTACATCAGCATCCCATCACCAGCCCAATACAGTGTGTCCCAACACCAGGACCTTACATCAGAGACCCATCAGCAGCCCCTTACATCAGAGTGCCATCAGCAGCCCCTTACATCAAAGTCCAATCAGCGGCCCCTTCAGACTCCCATCACCAGACCCCTTACATCAGAGTCCCATCAGCAGCCCTTTACATCAGAGTCCAATCAGCAGCCCCATACATCTAAGTCCAATCAGCAGCCCCATACATCAGAGTCCAATCAGCAGCCCCTTACATCAGCGTCCCATTAACAGCCCCTTACATCAGAGTGCTATCAGAATCCCCTTTCATCAGAGTAACATCAGCAGCCCCCTACATCAGAGTCCCATCAGCAGCCCCTTACATCAGAGTCCCATCACCTGTCAACTTACATCAGAGTCCCATCAGCAGCCCCTTACATCGGAGTCTATTCGGCAGGCCCATACATCTGAGTCCAATCAGCAGCCCCATACATCAGAGTCCAATCAGCAGCCCCTTACATCAACGTCCCATTAACAGCACCCTACATCAGAGTCCCATCACAAGCCCCTTACATCAGAGTCCCATCAGAGCCCCTTACATCAAAGCCCTATCAGAATCCTTTTACATCAGAGACCCATCAGCAGCCCCTTACATCAGAGTCCTATCACCTGTCCCCTTACATCAGAGTCCCATCACCAGCCCCTTACATCACAATCCCATCACCTGCCCAATACAGAATGTCCAAACACCAGGACCTTACAACAAAGTCCCATCACCAGCCAACTAACATCAGAGTACCATCACCAGCCCCTCACATCAGAGTCCCATCAGCAGCCCCTTACATCAGAGTCCCATCACCAGCCAACTAACATCAGAGTAACATCACCAGCACCTCACATCAGAGTGCCATCAGCAGCCCCCTGCATCAGAGTCCATTCAGCAGCCCCATACATCTGAGTCCAATCAGCAGCCTCATACATCAGAGTCCAATCAGCAGCCCTTTACATCAGAGTCCCATCACCTGTCAACTTACATCAGCATCCCATCACCAGCCCAATACAGTGTGTCCCAACACCAGGACCTTACATCAGAGACCCATCAGCAGCCACTTACATCAGAGTCCAATCAGCGGCCCCTTACTTCAGACTTCCATCACCAGGCCCCTTACATCAGAGTCCCCTAAGTAGCCTTTTACATCAGAGTCCCATCACCAGCCCATCACATCAGAATCCCATCAGCAGCCCCTTACATCAGAGTCCATTCAGCAGACCCATACATCTGAGTCCAATCAGCAGCCCCTTACATCAGAAAGTCCCATCACCAGCCCCTTACATCAGAGTCACATCAGCAGCCCCATACATCACAGTTTCCCATCATCAGCCCCTTACATCAGCGTCCCATCAACAGCCCCTCACATCAGCGTCCCATAAACAGCCCCCTACATCACAATCCCGTCACCTGCCCAATACAGAATGTCCAAACACCAGGACCTTACAACAAAGTACCATCACCAGCCAACTAACATCATAGTACTATCACCAGCCCCTCACATCAGAGTCCCATCAGCAGCCCCTTACATCAGAGTCCCATCACCAGCCAACTAACATCAGAGTAACATCACCAGAACCTCACATCAGAGTCCCATCAACAGCCCCCTGCATCAGAGTCCATTCAGCAGCCCCATACATCTGAGTCCAATCAGCAGCCCCATACATCAGAGTCCAATCAGCAGCCCCTTACATAAGCGTCCCATTAACTGCCCCCTACATCAGAGTTCCATCAACAGTCCCTTATATCAGAGTTCCATCAGCAGCCCCTTACATCAGAGTCCCATCAGCAGCCCCTTACATCAGAGTCCCATCAGAGCCCCTTATATCAGAGTGCTATCAGAATCCCCTTTCATCAGAGTCCCATTAGCAGCCCCCTATATCAGAGTCCCATCAGCAGCCTCTTACATCAGAGTCCCATCACCTGTCAACTTACATCAGAGTCCCATCAGCAGCCCCTTACATCAGAGTCTATTCAGCAGGCCCATACATCTGAGTCCAATCAGCAGCCCCATACATCAGAGTCCAATCAGCAGCCCCTTACATCAGCGTCCCATTAACAGCCCCCTACATCAGAGTTCCATCAACAGTCCCTTACATCAGAGTCCCATCAGCAGCCCCTTACATCAGAGTCCCATCACTAGCCCCTTACATCAGAGTCCCATCAGCAGCCCCCTACATCAGAGTCCCATCAGCAGCCCCTTACATCAGAGTCCCATCACCTGTCAACTTACATCAGAGTCCCATCACCAGCCCCTTACATCAGCATCCCATCACCAGCCCAATACAGTGTGTCCCAACACCAGTACCTTACATCAGAGACCCATCAGCAGCCCCTTACATCAGAGTGCCATCAGCAGCCCCTTACATCAAAGTCCAATCAGCGGCCCCTTACTTCAGACTCCCATCACCAGGCCCCTTACATCAGAGTCCCATCAGCAGCCCCTTCCATCAGAGTCCATTCAGCAGCCCCATACATCTGAGTCCAATCAGCAGCCCCATACATCAGAGTCCAATCAGCAGCCCCTTACTTCAGCGTCCCATTAACAGCCCCCTACACCCGGGTTCCATCAACAGTCCCTTATATCAGAGTTCCATCAGCAGCCCCTTACATCAGAGTCCCATCAGCAGCCCCTTACATCAGAGTCCCATCAGAACCCCTTACATCAGAGTGCTATCAGAATCCCCTTTCATCAGAGTCCCATCAGCAGCCCCTTACATCAGAGTCCCATCACCAGCCAACTAACATCAGAGTAACATCACCAGAACCTCACATCAGAGTCCCATCAACAGCCCCCTGCATCAGAGTCCATTCAGCAGCCCCATACATCTGAGTCCAATCAGCAGCCCCATACATCAGAGTCCAATCAGCAGCCCCTTACATAAGCGTCCCATTAACTGCCCCCTACATCAGAGTTCCATCAACAGTCCCTTATATCAGAGTTCCATCAGCAGCCCCTTACATCAGAGTCCCATCAGCAGCCCCTTACATCAGAGTCCCATCAGAGCCCCTTATATCAGAGTGCTATCAGAATCCCCTTTCATCAGAGTCCCATTAGCAGCCCCCTATATCAGAGTCCCATCAGCAGCCTCTTACATCAGAGTCCCATCACCTGTCAACTTACATCAGAGTCCCATCAGCAGCCCCTTACATCAGAGTCTATTCAGCAGGCCCATACATCTGAGTCCAATCAGCAGCCCCATACATCAGAGTCCAATCAGCAGCCCCTTACATCAGCGTCCCATTAACAGCCCCCTACATCAGAGTTCCATCAACAGTCCCTTACATCAGAGTCCCATCAGCAGCCCCTTACATCAGAGTCCCATCACTAGCCCCTTACATCAGAGTCCCATCAGCAGCCCCCTACATCAGAGTCCCATCAGCAGCCCCTTACATCAGAGTCCCATCACCTGTCAACTTACATCAGAGTCCCATCACCAGCCCCTTACATCAGCATCCCATCACCAGCCCAATACAGTGTGTCCCAACACCAGTACCTTACATCAGAGACCCATCAGCAGCCCCTTACATCAGAGTGCCATCAGCAGCCCCTTACATCAAAGTCCAATCAGCGGCCCCTTACTTCAGACTCCCATCACCAGGCCCCTTACATCAGAGTCCCATCAGCAGCCCCTTCCATCAGAGTCCATTCAGCAGCCCCATACATCTGAGTCCAATCAGCAGCCCCATACATCAGAGTCCAATCAGCAGCCCCTTACTTCAGCGTCCCATTAACAGCCCCCTACACCCGGGTTCCATCAACAGTCCCTTATATCAGAGTTCCATCAGCAGCCCCTTACATCAGAGTCCCATCAGCAGCCCCTTACATCAGAGTCCCATCAGAACCCCTTACATCAGAGTGCTATCAGAATCCCCTTTCATCAGAGTCCCATCAGCAGCCCCTTACATCAGAGTCCCATCACCTGTCAACTTACATCAGAGTCCCATCAGCAGCCCCTGACATCAGAGTCTATTCAGCAGGCCCATACATCTGAGTCCAATCAGCAGCCCCATACATCAGAGTCCAATCAGCAGCCCCTTACATCAGCGTCCCATTAACAGCCCTCTACATCAGAGTTCCATCAACAGTCCCTTACATCAGAGTCCCATCAGCAGCCCCTTACATCAGAGTCCCATCAGCAGCCCCTTACATCAGAGTCCTATCAGCAGTCCCTTACATCAGAGTCCCATCACTAGCCCCTTACATCAGAGTCCCATCAGCAGCCCCCTACATCAGAGTCCCATCAGCAGCCCCTTACATCAGAGTCCCATCAACTGACAACTTACATCAGAGTCCCATCACCAGCCCCTTACATCAGCATCCCATCACCAGCCCAATACAGTGTGTCCCAACATCAGGACCTTACATCAGAGACCCATCAGCAGCCCCTTACATCAGAGTGCCATCAGCAGCCCCTTACATCAAAGTCCAATCAGCGGCCCCTTACTTCAGAGTCCCATCACCAGCCCCTCACATCAGAGTCCCATCAACAGCCCCTTACATCACAATCCCGTCACCTGCCCAATACAGAATGTCCAAACACCAGGACCTTACAACAAAGTCCCATCACCAGCCAACTAACATCATAGTACTATCACCAGCCCCTCACATCAGAGTCCCATCAGCAGCCCCTTACATCAGAGTCCCATCACCAGCCAACTAACATCAGAGTAACATCACCAGCACCTCACATCAGAGTCCCATCAGCAGCCCCCTGCATCAGAGTCCATTCAGCAGCCCCATACATCTGAGTCCAATCAGCAGCCCCATACATCAGAGTCCAATCAGCAGCCCCTTACATCAGCATCCCATTAACAGCCCCCTACATCAGAGTTCCATCAACAGTCCCTTACATCCGAGTTCCATCAGCAGCCCCTTACATCAGAGTCCCATCAGCTGCCCCTTACATCAGAGTCCCATCAGAGACCCTTACATCAGAGTGCTATCAGAATCCCCTTTCATCAGAGTAACATCAGCAGCCCCCTACATCAGAGTCCCATCAGCAGCCCCTTACATCAGAGTATATTCAGCAGGCCCATACATCAGAGTCCAATCAGCAGCCCCTTACATCAACGTCCCATTAACAGCCCCCTACATCAGAGTCCCATCACAAGCCCCTTACATCAGAGTCCCATCAGAGCCCCTTACATCAGAGCCCTATCAGAATCCCCTTACATCAGAGACCCATCAGCAGCCCCTTACATCAGAGTCCTATCACCTGTCCCCTTACATCAGAGTCCCATCACCAGCCCCTTACATCAGAATCTCATCACCAGCCCAATACAGAGTGTCCCAACACCAGGACCTTACATCAGAGACCCATCACCAGCCCCTCACATCAGAGTCCCATCAACAGCCCCTTACATCACAATCCCATCACCTGCCCAATACAGAATGTCCAAACACCAGGACCTTACAACAAAGTACCATCACCAGCCAACTAACATCATAGTACTATCACCAGCCCCTCACATCAGAGTCCCATCAGCAGCCCCTTACATCAGAGTCCCATCACCAGCCAACTAACATCAGAGTAACATCACCAGAACCTCACATCAGAGTCCCATCAGCAGCCCCCTGCATCAGAGTCCATTTAGCAGCCCCATACATCTGAGTCCAATCAGCAGCCCCATACATCAGAGTCCAATCAGCAGCCCCTTACATCAGCGTCCCATTAACTGCCCCCTACATCAGAGTTCCATCAACAGTCCCTTATATCAGAGTTCCATCAGCAGCCCCTTACATCAGAGTCCCATCAGCAGCCCCTTACATCAGAGTCCCATCAGAGCCCCTTACATCAGAGTGCTATCAGAATCCCCTTTCATCAGAGTCCCATTAGCAACCCCCTATATCAGAGTCCCATCAGCAGCCTCTTACATCAGAGTCCCATCACCTGTCAACTTACATCAGAGTCCCATCAGCAGCCCCTTACATCAGAGTCTATTCAGCAGGCACATACATCTGAGTCCAATCAGCAGCCCCATACATCAGAGTCCAATCAGCAGCCCCTTACATCAGCGTCCCATTAACAGCCCCCTACATCAGAGTTCCATCAACAGTCCCTTACATCAGAGTCCCATCAGCAGCCCCTTACATCAGAGTCCCATCACTAGCCCCTTACATCAGAGTCCCATCAGCAGCCCCCTACATCAGAGTCCCATCAGCAGCCCCTTACATCAGAGTCCCATCACCTGTCAACTTACATCAGAGTCCCATCACCAGCCCCTTACATCAGCATCCCATCACCAGCCCAATACAGTGTGTCCCAACACCAGTACCTTACATCAGAGACCCATCAGCAGCCCCTTACATCAGAGTGCCATCAGCAGCCCCTTACATCAAAGTCCAATCAGCGGCCCCTTACTTCAGACTCCCATCACCAGGCCCCTTACATCAGAGTCCCATCAGCAGCCCCTTGCATCAGAGTCCATTCAGCAGCCCCATACATCTGAGTCCAATCAGCAGCCCCATACATCAGAGTCCAATCAGCAGCCCCTTACATCAGCGTCCCATTAACAGCCCCCTACACCCGGGTTCCATCAACAGTCCCTTATATCAGAGTTCCATCAGCAGCCCCTTACATCAGAGTCCCATCAGCAGCCCCTTACATCAGAGTCCCATCAGAACCCCTTATATCAGAGTGCTATCAGAATCCCCTTTCATCAGAGTCCCATCAGCAGCCCCTTACATCAGAGTCCCATCACCTGTCAACTTACATCAGAGTCCAATCAGCAGCCCCTGACATCAGAGTCTATTCAGCAGGCCCATACATCTGAGTCCAATCAGCAGCCCCATACATCAGAGTCCAATCAGCAGCCCCTTACATCAGCGTCCCATTAACAGCCCTCTACATCAGAGTTCCATCAACAGTCCCTTACATCAGAGTCCCATCAGCAGCCCCTTACATCAGAGTCCCATCAGCAGCCCCTTACATCAGAGTCCTATCAGCAGTCCCTTACATCAGAGTCCCATCACTAGCCCCTTACATCAGAGTCCCATCACCTGTCAACTTACATCAGCATCCCATCACCAGCCCAATACAGTGTGTCCCAACACCAGGACCTTACATCAGAGACCCATCAGCAGCCTCTTACATCAGAGTCCCATCAGCAGCCCCTTACATCAAAGTCCAATCAGCGGCCCCTTACTTCAGACTTCCACCACCAGGCCCCTTACATCAGAGTCCCCTAAGTAGCCTTTTACATCAGAGTCCCATCACCAGCCCCTCACATCAGAATCCCATCAGCAACCCCTTACATCAGAGTCCATTCAGCAGACCCTTACATCAGAGTCCAATCAGCAGCCCCTTACATCAGAAAGTCCCATCACCAGCCCCTTACATCAGAGTCACATCAGCAGCCCCTTACATCACAGTTTCCCATCATCAGCCCCTTACATCAGCGTCCCATCAACAGCCCCTCACATCAGCGTCCCATAAACAGCCCCCTACATCAGAGTCCAATTATCAGCCCCCATACATCAGGGTACCATTAACAGCCCCCTTACAGCAGAGTCTCATCAGCAGCCCCTTACATCAGATTCCCATCACCAGCCCCTTACATCTGAGTCCATTCAGCAGCCCCTCACTTCAGAGTCCAATCAGCAGCCCCTTACTTCAGACTCCCATCACCAGCCCCCTTTACATCAGAGTCCCCTAAGAATCATTTTACATCAGAGTCCCATCACCAGCCCCTCACATCAGAGTCCCATCAGCAGCCCCTTACAACAGAGCCCCATCAGAGCCCCTTACATCAGAGTCCTATCTGAATCCCCTTACATCAGAATCCCGTCACATGCCCAATACAGAATGTCCAAACACCAGGACCTTACAACAAAGTCCCATCACCAGCCAACTAACATCATAGTACCATCACCAGCCCCTCACATCAGAGTCCCATCAGCAGCCCCCTACATCAGAGTCCCATCACCTGTCAACTTACATCAGAGTCCCATCAGCAGCCCCTTACATCAAAGTCCCATCACCAGCCAACTAACATCAGAGTACCATCACCAGCACCTCACATCAGAGTCCCATCAGCAGCCCCATACATCAGAGTCCAATCAGCAGCCCCTTACATCAGCGTACCATTAACTGCCCCCTACATCAGAGTTCCATCAACAGTCCCTTATATCAGAGTGCTATCAGAATCCCCTTTCATCAGAGTCCCATCAGCAGCCCCCTACATCAGAGTCCCATCAGCATCCCCTTACATCAGAGTCCCATCACCTGTCAACTTAAATCAGAGTCCCATCAGCAGACCTTACATCAGAGTCTATTCAGCAGGCCCATACATCTGAGTCCAATCAGCAGCCCCATACATCAGAGTCCAATCAGCAGCCCCTTACATCAGCGTCCCATTAACAGCCCCCTACATCAGAGTTCCATCAACAGTCCCTTACATCAGAGTCCCATCAGCAGCCCCTTACATCAGAGTCCTATCAGCAGCCCCTTACATCAGAGTCCCATCGCAAGCCCCTTACATCAGAGTCCCATCAGCAGCCCCCTACATCAGAGTCCCATCAGCAGCCCCTTACATCAGAGTCCCATCACCTGTCAAATTACATCAGAGTCCCATCACCAGCCCCTTACATCAGCATCCCATCCCCAGCCCAATACAGTGTGTCCCAACACCAGAACCTTACATAAGAGACCCATCAGCAGCCCTTTACATCAGAGTGCCATCAGCAGCCCCTTACATCAGCATCCCATCACCAGCCCAATACAGTGTGTCCCAACACCAGGACCTTACATCAGAGACCCATCAGCAGTCCCCTACATCAGAGTGCCATCAGCAGCCCCTTACATCAAAGTCCAATCAGCGGCCCCTTACTTCAGACTCCCATCACCAGGCCCCTTACATCAGAGTCCCATCAGCAGCCCCTTGCATCAGAGTCCATTCAGCAGTCCCATACATCTGAGTCCAATCAGCAGCCCCTTACATCAACGTCCCATTAACAGCCCCCTACATCAGAGTTCCATCAACAGTCCCTTACATCAGAGTTCCATCAGCAGCCCCTTACATCAGAGTCCCATCAACAGCCCCTTACATCAGAGTCCCATCAGAGCCCCTTACATCAGAGTGCTATCAGAATCCCCTTTCATCAGAGTCCCATCAGCAGCCCCCTACATCAGAGTCCCATCAGCAGCCTCTTACATCAGAGTCCCATCACCTGTCAACTTACATCAGAGTCCCATCAGCAACCCCTTACATCAGAGTCTATTCAGCAGGCCCATACATCTGAGTCCAATCAGCAGCCCCATACATCAAAGTCCAATCAGCAGCCCCTTACATCAGCGTCCCATTAACAGCCCCCTACATCAGAGTTCCATCAACAGTCTCTTACATCAGAGTCCCATCAGCAGCCCCTTACATCAGAGTCCTATCAGCAGCCCCTTACATCAGAGTCCCATCACTAGCCCCTTACATCAGAGTCCCATCAGCAGCCCTCTACATCAGAGTCCCATCAGCAGCCCCTTACATCAGAGTCCCATCACCTGCCAACTTACATCAGAGTCCCATCACCAGCCCCTTACATCAGCATCCCATCACCAGCCTAATACAGTGTGTCCCAACACCAGGACCTTACATCAGAGACCCATCAGCAGCCCCTTACATCAGAGTGCCATCAGCAGCCCCTTACATCAAAGTCCAATCAGCGGCCCCTTACTTCAGACTCCCATCACCAGGCCCCTTACATCAGAGTCCCATCAGCAGCCCCTTGCATCAGAGTCCATTCAGCAGCCCCATAAATCTGAGTCCAATCAGCAGCCCCATACATCAGAGTCCAGTCAGCAGCCGCTTACATCAGCGTCCCATTAACAGCCCCCTACATCAGAGTTCCATCAACAGTCCCTTACATCCGAGTTCCATCAGCAGCCCCTTACATCAGAGTCCCATCAGCAGCCCCTTACATCAGAGTCCCATCAGAGCCCCTTACATCAGAGTGCTATCAGAATCCCCTTACATCAGAGTCCCATCACCTGTCAACTTACATCAGAGTCCCATCAGCAGCCCCTTACATCAGAGTCTATTCAGCAGGCACATACATCTGAGTCCAATCAGCAGCCCCATACATCATAGTCCAATCAGCAGCCCCTTACAGCAACGTCCCATTAACAGCCCCCTACATCAGTATCCCATCACAAGCCCCTTACTTTAGAGTCCCATCAGAGCCCCTTACATCAGAGCCCTATCAGAATCCCCTTACATCAGAGACCCATCAGCAGCCCCTTACTTCAGAGTTCTATCACCTGTCCCCTTACATCAGAGTCCCATCACCAGCCCCTTACATCAGAATCCCATCACCAGCCCAATACAGAGTGTCCTAACACCAGGACCTTACATCAGAGACCCATCACCAGCCCCTCACATCAGAGTCCCATCAACAGCCCCTTACATCAGAATCCCATCACCTGCCCAATACAGAATGTCCAAACACCAGGACCTTACAACAAAGTCCCATCACCAGCCAACTAATATCATAGTACCATCACCAGCCCCTCACATCAGAGTCCCATCAGCAGCCCCTTATACATCAGAGTACCATCACCAGCCAACTAACATCAGAGTAACATCACCAGCACCTCACATCAGAGTCCCATCAGCAACCCCCTGCATCAGAGTCCATTCAGCAGCCCCATACATCAGAGTCCAATCAGCAGCCCCTTACATCAGCATCCCATTAACAGCCCCCTACATCAGAGTTCCATCAACAGTCCCTTATATCAGAGTTCCATCAGCAGCCCCTTACATCAGAGTCCCATCACCTGTCAACTTACATCAGAGTCCCATCACAAGCCCCTTACATCAGCATCCCATCACCAGCCCAATACAGTGTGTCCCAACACCAGGACCTTACATCAGAGACCCATCAGCAGCCCCTTACATCAGAGTGCCATCAGCAGGCCCTTACATCAAAGTCCAATCAGCGGCCCCTTACTTCAGACTCCCATCACCAGGCCCCTTACATCAGAGTCCCATCAGCAGCCCCTTGCATCAGAGTCCATTCAGCAGCCCCATACATCTGAGTCCAGTCAGCAGCCCCATACATCAGAGTACAATCAGCAGTCCCTTACATTAGTGTCCCATTAACAGCCCCCTACATCAGAGTTCCATCAACAGTCCCTTATATCAGAGTTCCATCAGCAGCCCCTTACATCAGAGTCCCATCAGCAGCCCCTTACATCAGAGTCCCATCAGAGCCCCCTTACATCAGAGTGCTATCAGAATCCCCTTTCATCAGAGTCCCATCAGCAGCCCCCTACATCAGAGTCCCATCAGCAGCCCCTTACATCAGAGTCCCATCACCTGTCAACTTACATGAGAGTCCCATCAGCAGCCCCTTACATCAGAGTCTATTCAGCAGGCCCATACATCTGAGTCCAATCAGCAGCCCCATACATCAGAGTCCAATCAGCAGCCCCTTACATCAGCGTCCCATTAACAGCCCCCTACATCAGAGTTCCATCAACAGTCCCTTACATCAGAGTCCCATCAGCAGCCCCTTACATCAGAGTCCTATCAGCAGCCCCTTACATCAGAGTCCCATCACTAGCCCCTTACATCAGAGTCCCATCAGCAGCCCCCTACATCAGAGTCCCATCAGCAGCCCCTTACATCAGAGTCCCATCACCTGTCAACTTACATCAGAGTCCCATCACCAGCCCCTTACATCAGCATCCCATCACCAGCCCAATACAGTGTGTCCCAACACCAGGACCTTACATCAGAGACCCATCAGCAGCCCCTTACATCAGAGTGCCATCACCAGGCCCCTTACATCAGAGTCCCATCAGCAGCCCCTTGCATCAGAATCCATTCAGCAGCCCCATACATCTGAGTCCAATCAGCAGCCCCATACATCAGAGTCCAATCAGCAGCCCCTTACATCAGCGTCCCATTAACAGCCCCCTACATCAGAGTTCCATCAACAGTCCCTTACATCAGAGTTCCATCAGCAGCCCCTTACATCAGAGTAACATCAGCAGCCCCCTACAATCAGAGTCCCATTAGCAGCCCCTTACATCAGAGTCTATTCAGCAGGCCCATACATCTGAGTCCAATCATCAGCCCCTTACATCAGAGTCCAATCAGCATCCCCTTACATCAACATCCCATTAACAGCCCCCTACATCAGAGTTCCATCAACAGTGCCTTACATCAGAGACCCATCAGCAGCCCCTTACATCAGAGTCCTATCAGCAGCCCCTTACATCAGAGTCCCATCACTAGCCCCTTACATCAGAGTCCCATTAGCAGCCCCCTATATCAGAGTCCCATCAGCAGCCCCTTACATCAGAGTCCCATCACCTGTCAACTTACATCAGCATCCCATCACTAGCCCAATACAGTGTGTCCCAACACCAGGACCTTACATCAGAGACCCATCAGCAGCCACTTACATCAGAGTCCCATCAGCAGCCCCTTACATCAAAGTCCAATCAGCGGCCCCTTACTTCAGTTTCCCATCACCAGGCCCCTTACATCAGAGTCCCCTAAGTAGCCTTTTACATCAGAGTCCCATCACCAGCCCCTCACATCAGAATCCCATCAGCAGCCCCTTACATCAGAGTCCATTCAGCAGCACCTTATATCAGAGTCCAATCAGCAGCCCCTTACATCAGAAAGTCCCATCACCAGCCCCTTACATCAGAGTCACATCAGCAGCCCCTTACATCACAGTTTCCCATCATCAGCCCCTTACATCAGCGTCCCATCAACAGCCCCTCACATCAGCGTCCCATAAACAGCCCCCTACATCAGAGTCCAATTATCAGCCCCCATACATCAGGCTACCATTAACAGCCCCCTTACAGCAGAGTCTCATCAGCAGCCCCTTACATCAGATTCCCATCACCAGCCCCTTACATCTGAGTCCATTCAGCAGCCCCTTACTTCAGAGTCCAATCAGCGGCCCCTTACTTCAGACTCCCATCACCAGCCCCCTTTACATCAGAGTCTCCTAAGAATAATTTTACATCAGAGTCCCATCACCAGCCCCTCACATCAGAGTCCCATCAGCAGCCCCTTACAACAGAGCCCCATCAGAGCCCCTTACATCAGAGTCCTATCAGAATCCCCTTACATCAGAATCCCTTCACCTGCCCAATACAGAATGTCCAAACACCAGGACCTTACAACAAAGTCCCATCACCAGCCAACTAACATCATAGTACCATCACCAGCCCCTCACATCAGAGTCCCATCAGCAGCCCCCTACATCAGAGTCCCATCACCTGTCAACTTACATCAGAGTCCATCAGCAGCCCCCTACATCAGAGTCCCATCACCTGTCAACTTACATCAGAGTCCCATCAGCAGCCCCTTACATCAAAGTCCTATCACCAGCCAACTAACATCAGAGTACCATCACCAGCACCTCACATCAGAGTCCCATCAGCAGCCCCCTGCATCAGAGTCCATTCAGCAGCCCCATACATCTGAGTCCAATCAGCAGCCCCATACATCAGAGTCCAATCAGCAGCCCCTTACATCAGCGTCCCATTAACAGCCCCCTACATCAGAGTTCCATCGGCAGCCTCTTACTTTAGAGTCTTACCACCAGCCCCTTACATCAAAGTTCCATCAACAGTCCCTTACATCAGAGTCCAATCTGTAGCCCCTTACATCAATGTCCCATCACCAGCCCCCTTACATCAGAGTCCCATCACAAGCTACTTACATCAGAGTCCCATCAGCAGCCTCTTACATCAGAGTCCATTCAGCAGTCCCTTACATCAGAGTCCAATCAGCAGCCACTTACATGAGCATCCCATTAACAGCCCCCTACATCAGAGTCCCATCATCAGCCCCCTTACATCAGAGTCCCATCAGCAGCCCCTTACATCAGAGTCCAATCAGCAACCCTTTACATCAGAGTCCCATCACCAGCACCCTTACATCAGAGTCCAATCAACAGTCCCTTACATCAGAGTCCCATCAGCAGCCCCTTACATCAGTGTCCCATCAACAGTCCTTAACATCAGAGTCCCATCACCAGCCCCTTTCATCAGAATCGCATCAGCAGTCCAATACAGAGTGTCCTAACACCAGGACCTTACATCAGAGACCCATCAGCAGCCCCTTACATCAGAGTCCATTTAGCAGCCCCTTACATCAGAGTCCCCTAAGCAGCCTTTTACATCAGAGTCCCATCCCCAGACCCTCACATCAGAGTCCCATAAGCAGCCCCTTACTTCAGAGTCCCACCACCAGCCCTTTACATCAAAGTCCCTTTATCAGCCCCCTTACATCAGAGTCCCATCAACAATCCCTTACATCAGAGAGTCCCATCAGCAACCCCTTACATCAAAGTCCCATCACCAGCCCTCTTACATCAGAGTCCCATTACATGCTCCTTACATCAGAGTCCCATCAGCAGCCCCTTACATCAGAGTCCCATCAGCAGCCCCTTACATCAGAGTCCAATCAGCAGCCCCTTAAATCAGCATCCCATCACATGCTCTTTACATCAGAGTCCCATCAGCAGCCCCTTACATCAGAGTCCCATCAGCAGCCCCTTACTTCAGAGTACCATCAGCAGCCCCATACAGAGTCTCATCACCAGCCCCCTTACATCAGAGTCCCATCACCAGCCCCTTACATCCCATCCCATCACCTATCATCGCTAGCTCTATCATCTCTGGCTCTATCATCTCTAGCTCTATTATCTCTGGCTCTATCATCCCAAAATCTATCATCTCTAAATCGATTATCTCTAAATCTATCATTTTTAATGCTTTCATCTCTAGCTTTATCATCACTATCTCTATCATTGCTAGATCAATATTCTCTGGCTCTATCATCTCTTACTCTATCATCTCGGGCTCTATCATCTCTAGCTCTATCATCTCTAGTTCTATCATCTCTAACTCTATCATCGCTAGCTCTAGCATCTCTAGTTCTATTATCTCTAGCATCTCTAAATCTATCACCTCTAACTCTATCATCTCTTTCTTTATCATCTCTGGCTCTATCATCTCTGGCTCTATCATCTTGGGCTCTAACAGCTCTATCCCTATCATCTCTAACTTTATCATCTCCAGCTATATCATCGCTATCTTTATCAGCTCTATTATGTCTAGCTCTATCATCTCTAGCTCTATCATCTCTGGCTCTATCATCCCTAAATCTATCATCTCTAAATCTATCATCTCTAATGCTATCATCTCTAGCTTTATCATCTCTGGCTCTATCATCCATATCTCTATCATCTCTAACTCTATCATCTCTTGTTCTAGCATCTCTACTGTATCATCCATATCTGTATCATCTCTAACACTATCATCTCTGGCAGACCCTTACATCAGAGTCCCATCACAAGCCCCTTACATCAGAGTCCTATCAGAATCCCCTTAAATCAGAGTCCCATCAGCAGCCCCATACAGAGTCTCATCACCAGCCCCCTTACATCAGAGTCCCATCACCTATCATCGCTAGCTCTATTATCTCTGGCTCTATCATCCCAAAATCTATCATCTCTAAATCTATCATCTCTAATGCTTTCATCTCTAGCTTTATCATCACTATCTCTATCATCGCTAGATCAATCATCTCTGGCTCTATCATCTCTGGCTCTATCATTCATATCTCTATCATCTCTAACACTATCATCTCTGGCAGACCCTTACATCAGAGTCCCATCACAAGCCCCTTACATCAGAGTCCCATCAGAGCCCCTTACATCAGAGCCCTATCAGAATCCCCTTACATCAGAGACCCATCAGCAGCCCCTTACATCAGAGTCCCATCACCTGTCCCCTTACATCAGAGTCCCACCACCAGCCCCTTACATCAGAAACCCATCACCAGCCCAATACAGAGTGTCCCAACACCAGGACCTTACATCAGAGTCCTATCAGCAGCCCCTTACATCAGAGTCCCATCACTAGCCCCTTACATCAGAGTCCCATCAGCAGCCCCCTACATCAGAGTCCCATCAGCAGCCCCTTACATCAGAGTCCCATCACTGTCAAATTACATCAGAGTCCCATCACCAGCCCCTTACATCAGCATCCCATCACCAGCCCAATACAGTGTGTCCCAACACCAGGACCTTACATCAGAGACCCATCAGCAGCCCCTTACATCAGAGTGCCATCAGCAGCCCCTTACATCAAAGTCCAATCAGCGGCCCCTTCAGACTCCCATCACCAGACCCCTTACATCAGAGTCCCATCAGCAGCCCTTTACATCAGAGTCCAATCAGCAGCCCCATACATCTAAGACCAATCAGCAGCCCCATACATCAGAGTCCAATCAGCAGCCCCTTACATCAGCGTCCCATTAACAGCCCCCTACATCAGAGTTCCATCAACAGTCCCTTACATCCGAGTTCCATCAGCAGCCCCTTACATCAGAGTCCCATCAGCAGCCCCTTACATCAGAGTCCCATCAGAGCCCCTTACATCAGAGTGCTATCAGAATCCCCTTTCATCAGAGTAACATCAGCAGCCCCCTACATCAGAGTCCCATCAGCAGCCCCTTACATCAGAGTCCCATCACCTGTCAACTTACATCAGAGTCCCATCAGCAGCCCCTTACATCGGAGTCTATTCGGCAGGCCCATACATCTGAGTCCAATCAGCAGCCCCATACATCAGAGTCCAATCAGCAGCCCCTTACATCAACGTCCCATTAACAGCACCCTACATCAGAGTCCCATCACAAGCCCCTTACATCAGAGTCCCATCAGAGCCCCTTACATCAAAGCCCTATCAGAATCCTTTTACATCAGAGACCCATCAGCAGCCCCTTACATCAGAGTCCTATCACCTGTCCCCTTACATCAGAGTCCCATCACCAGCCCCTTACATCACAATCCCATCACCTGCCCAATACAGAATGTCCAAACACCAGGACCTTACAACAAAGTCCCATCACCAGCCAACTAACATCAGAGTACCATCACCAGCCCCTCACATCAGAGTCCCATCAGCAGCCCCTTACATCAGAGTCCCATCACCAGCCAACTAACATCAGAGTAACATCACCAGCACCTCACATCAGAGTGCCATCAGCAGCCCCCTGCATCAGAGTCCATTCAGCAGCCCCATACATCTGAGTCCAATCAGCAGCCTCATACATCAGAGTCCAATCAGCAGCCCTTTACATCAGAGTCCCATCACCTGTCAACTTACATCAGCATCCCATCACCAGCCCAATACAGTGTGTCCCAACACCAGGACCTTACATCAGAGACCCATCAGCAGCCACTTACATCAGAGTCCAATCAGCGGCCCCTTACTTCAGACTTCCATCACCAGGCCCCTTACATCAGAGTCCCCTAAGTAGCCTTTTACATCAGAGTCCCATCACCAGCCCATCACATCAGAATCCCATCAGCAGCCCCTTACATCAGAGTCCATTCAGCAGACCCATACATCTGAGTCCAATCAGCAGCCCCTTACATCAGAAAGTCCCATCACCAGCCCCTTACATCAGAGTCACATCAGCAGCCCCTTACATCACAGTTTCCCATCATCAGCCCCTTACATCAGCGTCCCATCAACAGCCCCTCACATCAGCGTCCCATAAACAGCCCCCTACATCAGAGTCCAATTATCAGCCCCCATACATCAGGGTACCATTAACAGCCCCCTTACAGCAGAGTCTCATCAGCAGCCCCTTACATCAGATTCCCATCACCAGCCCCTTACATCTGAGTCCATTCAGCAGCCCCTTACTTCAGAGTCCAATCAGCGGCCCCTTACTTCAGACTCCCATCACCAGCCCCCTTTACATCAGAGTCCCCTAAGAATCATTTTACATCAAAGTCCCATCACCAGCCCCTCACATCAGAGTCCCATCAACAGCCCCTTACAACAGAGCCCCATCAGAGCCCCTTACATCAGAGTCCTATCAGAATCCCCTTACATCAGAATCCCGTCACCTGCCCAATACAGAATGTCCAAACACCAGGACCTTACAACAAAGTCCCATCACCAGCCAACTAACATCATAGTACCATCACCAGCCCCTCACGTCAGAGTCCCATCAGCAGCCCCCTACATCAGAGTCCCATCACCTGTCAACTTACATCAGAGTCCCATCAGCAGCCCCTTACATCAAAGTCCCATCACCAGCCAACTAACATCAGAGTACCATCACCAGCACCTCACATCAGAGTCCCATCAGCAGCCCCCTGCATCAGAGTTCATTCAGCAGCCCCATACATCTGAGTCCAATCAGCAGCCCCATACATCAGAGTCCAATCAGCAGCCCCTTACATCAGCGTCCCATTAACAGTCCCCTACATCAGAGTTCCATCAACAGTCCCTTATATCAGAGTGCTATCAGAATCCCCTTTCATCAGAGTCCCATCAGCAGCCCCCTACATCAGAGTCCCATCAGCAACCACTTAAATCAGAGTCCCATCACCTGTCAATTTACATCAGAGTCCCATCAGCAGCCCCTTACATCAGAGTCTATTCAGCAGGCCCATGCATCTGAGTCGACTCAGCAGCCCAATACATCAGAGTCCAATCAGCAGCCCCTTACATCAAAGTCCAATCAGCGGCCCCTTACTTCAGACTCCTATCACCAGGCCCCTTACATCAGAGTCCCATCAGCAGCCCCTTGCATCAGAGTCCATTCAGCAGCCCCATACATCTGAATCCAAGCAGCAGCCCCATACATCAGAGTCCAATCAGCAGCCCCTTACATCAGCGTCCCATTAACAGCCCCCTACATCAGAGTTACATCAACAGTCCCTTATATCAAAGTTCCATCAGCAGCCCCTTACATCAGAGTCCCATCAGCAGCCCCTTACATCAGAGTCCCATCAGAGCCCCTTACATCAGAGTGCTATCAGAATCCCCTTTCATCAGAGTCCCATCAGCAGCCCCCTACATCAGAGTCCCATCAGCAGCCCCTTACATCAGAGTCCCATCACCTGTCAACTTACATCAGAGTCCCATCAGCAGCCCCTTACATTAGAGTCTATTCAGCAGGCCCATACATCTGAGTCCAATCAGCAGCCCCATACATCAGAGTCCAATCAGCAGCCCCTTACATCAGCGTCCCATTAACAGCCCCCTACATCAGAGTTCCATCAACAGTCCCTTACATCAGAGTCCCATCAGCAGCCCCTTACATCAGAGTCCTATCAGCAGCCCCTTACATCAGAGTCCCATCACTAGCCCCTTACATCAGAGTCCAATCAGCAGCCCCCTACATCAGAGTCCCATCAGCAGCCCCTTACATCAGAGTCCCATCACCTGTCAACTTACATCAGAGTCCCATCACCAGCCCCTTACATCAGCATCCCATCACCAGCCCAATACAGTGTGTCCCAACACCAGGACCTTACATCAGAGACCCATCAGCAGCCCGTTACATCAGAGTGCCATCAGCAGCCCCTTACATCAAAGTCCAATCAGCGGCCCCTTACTTCAGACTCCCATCACCAGGCCCCTTACATCAGAGTCCCATCAGCAGCCCCTTGCATCAGAGTCCATTCAGCAGCCCCATAAATCTGAGTCCAATCAGCAGCCCCATACATCAGAGTCCAGTCAGCAGCCGCTTACATCAGCGTCCCATTAACAGCCCCCTACATCAGAGTTCCATCAACAGTCCCTTACATCCGAGTTCCATCAGCAGCCCCTTACATCAGAGTCCCATCAGCAGCCCCTTACATCAGAGTCCCATCAGAGCCCCTTACATCAGAGTGCTATCAGAATCCCCTTACATCAGAGTCCCATCACCTGTCAACTTACATCAGAGTCCCATCAGCAGCCCCTTACATCAGAGTCTATTCAGCAGGCACATACATCTGAGTCCAATCAGCAGCCCCATACATCATAGTCCAATCAGCAGCCCCTTACAGCAACGTCCCATTAACAGCCCCCTACATCAGTATCCCATCACAAGCCCCTTACTTTAGAGTCCCATCAGAGCCCCTTACATCAGAGCCCTATCAGAATCCCCTTACATCAGAGACCCATCAGCAGCCCCTTACTTCAGAGTTCTATCACCTGTCCCCTTACATCAGAGTCCCATCACCAGCCCCTTACATCAGAATCCCATCACCAGCCCAATACAGAGTGTCCCAACACCAGGACCTTACATCAGAGACCCATCACCAGCCCCTCACATCAGAGTCCCATCAACAGCCCCTTACATCAGAATCCCATCACCTGCCCAATACAGAATGTCCAAACACCAGGACCTTACAACAAAGTCCCATCACCAGCCAACTAATATCATAGTACCATCACCAGCCCCTCACATCAGAGTCCCATCAGCAGCCCCTTATACATCAGAGTACCATCACCAGCCAACTAACATCAGAGTAACATCACCAGCACCTCACATCAGAGTCCCATCAGCAACCCCCTGCATCAGAGTCCATTCAGCAGCCCCATACATCAGAGTCCAATCAGCAGCCCCTTACATCAGCATCCCATTAACAGCCCCCTACATCAGAGTTCCATCAACAGTCCCTTATATCAGAGTTCCATCAGCAGCCCCTTACATCAGAGTCCCATCACCTGTCAACTTACATCAGAGTCCCATCACAAGCCCCTTACATCAGCATCCCATCACCAGCCCAATACAGTGTGTCCCAACACCAGGACCTTACATCAGAGACCCATCAGCAGCCCCTTACATCAGAGTGCCATCAGCAGGCCCTTACATCAAAGTCCAATCAGCGGCCCCTTACTTCAGACTCCCATCACCAGGCCCCTTACATCAGAGTCCCATCAGCAGCCCCTTGCATCAGAGTCCATTCAGCAGCCCCATACATCTGAGTCCAGTCAGCAGCCCCATACATCAGAGTACAATCAGCAGTCCCTTACATTAGTGTCCCATTAACAGCCCCCTACATCAGAGTTCCATCAACAGTCCCTTATATCAGAGTTCCATCAGCAGCCCCTTACATCAGAGTCCCATCAGCAGCCCCTTACATCAGAGTCCCATCAGAGCCCCCTTACATCAGAGTGCTATCAGAATCCCCTTTCATCAGAGTCCCATCAGCAGCCCCCTACATCAGAGTCCCATCAGCAGCCCCTTACATCAGAGTCCCATCACCTGTCAACTTACATGAGAGTCCCATCAGCAGCCCCTTACATCAGAGTCTATTCAGCAGGCCCATACATCTGAGTCCAATCAGCAGCCCCATACATCAGAGTCCAATCAGCAGCCCCTTACATCAGCGTCCCATTAACAGCCCCCTACATCAGAGTTCCATCAACAGTCCCTTACATCAGAGTCCCATCAGCAGCCCCTTACATCAGAGTCCTATCAGCAGCCCCTTACATCAGAGTCCCATCACTAGCCCCTTACATCAGAGTCCCATCAGCAGCCCCCTACATCAGAGTCCCATCAGCAGCCCCTTACATCAGAGTCCCATCACCTGTCAACTTACATCAGAGTCCCATCACCAGCCCCTTACATCAGCATCCCATCACCAGCCCAATACAGTGTGTCCCAACACCAGGACCTTACATCAGAGACCCATCAGCAGCCCCTTACATCAGAGTGCCATCACCAGGCCCCTTACATCAGAGTCCCATCAGCAGCCCCTTGCATCAGAATCCATTCAGCAGCCCCATACATCTGAGTCCAATCAGCAGCCCCATACATCAGAGTCCAATCAGCAGCCCCTTACATCAGCGTCCCATTAACAGCCCCCTACATCAGAGTTCCATCAACAGTCCCTTACATCAGAGTTCCATCAGCAGCCCCTTACATCAGAGTAACATCAGCAGCCCCCTACAATCAGAGTCCCATTAGCAGCCCCTTACATCAGAGTCTATTCAGCAGGCCCATACATCTGAGTCCAATCATCAGCCCCTTACATCAGAGTCCAATCAGCATCCCCTTACATCAACATCCCATTAACAGCCCCCTACATCAGAGTTCCATCAACAGTGCCTTACATCAGAGACCCATCAGCAGCCCCTTACATCAGAGTCCTATCAGCAGCCCCTTACATCAGAGTCCCATCACTAGCCCCTTACATCAGAGTCCCATTAGCAGCCCCCTATATCAGAGTCCCATCAGCAGCCCCTTACATCAGAGTCCCATCACCTGTCAACTTACATCAGCATCCCATCACTAGCCCAATACAGTGTGTCCCAACACCAGGACCTTACATCAGAGACCCATCAGCAGCCACTTACATCAGAGTCCCATCAGCAGCCCCTTACATCAAAGTCCAATCAGCGGCCCCTTACTTCAGTTTCCCATCACCAGGCCCCTTACATCAGAGTCCCCTAAGTAGCCTTTTACATCAGAGTCCCATCACCAGCCCCTCACATCAGAATCCCATCAGCAGCCCCTTACATCAGAGTCCATTCAGCAGCACCTTATATCAGAGTCCAATCAGCAGCCCCTTACATCAGAAAGTCCCATCACCAGCCCCTTACATCAGAGTCACATCAGCAGCCCCTTACATCACAGTTTCCCATCATCAGCCCCTTACATCAGCGTCCCATCAACAGCCCCTCACATCAGCGTCCCATAAACAGCCCCCTACATCAGAGTCCAATTATCAGCCCCCATACATCAGGCTACCATTAACAGCCCCCTTACAGCAGAGTCTCATCAGCAGCCCCTTACATCAGATTCCCATCACCAGCCCCTTACATCTGAGTCCATTCAGCAGCCCCTTACTTCAGAGTCCAATCAGCGGCCCCTTACTTCAGACTCCCATCACCAGCCCCCTTTACATCAGAGTCTCCTAAGAATAATTTTACATCAGAGTCCCATCACCAGCCCCTCACATCAGAGTCCCATCAGCAGCCCCTTACAACAGAGCCCCATCAGAGCCCCTTACATCAGAGTCCTATCAGAATCCCCTTACATCAGAATCCCTTCACCTGCCCAATACAGAATGTCCAAACACCAGGACCTTACAACAAAGTCCCATCACCAGCCAACTAACATCATAGTACCATCACCAGCCCCTCACATCAGAGTCCCATCAGCAGCCCCCTACATCAGAGTCCCATCACCTGTCAACTTACATCAGAGTCCATCAGCAGCCCCCTACATCAGAGTCCCATCACCTGTCAACTTACATCAGAGTCCCATCAGCAGCCCCTTACATCAAAGTCCTATCACCAGCCAACTAACATCAGAGTACCATCACCAGCACCTCACATCAGAGTCCCATCAGCAGCCCCCTGCATCAGAGTCCATTCAGCAGCCCCATACATCTGAGTCCAATCAGCAGCCCCATACATCAGAGTCCAATCAGCAGCCCCTTACATCAGCGTCCCATTAACAGCCCCCTACATCAGAGTTCCATCGGCAGCCTCTTACTTTAGAGTCTTACCACCAGCCCCTTACATCAAAGTTCCATCAACAGTCCCTTACATCAGAGTCCAATCTGTAGCCCCTTACATCAATGTCCCATCACCAGCCCCCTTACATCAGAGTCCCATCACAAGCTACTTACATCAGAGTCCCATCAGCAGCCTCTTACATCAGAGTCCATTCAGCAGTCCCTTACATCAGAGTCCAATCAGCAGCCACTTACATGAGCATCCCATTAACAGCCCCCTACATCAGAGTCCCATCATCAGCCCCCTTACATCAGAGTCCCATCAGCAGCCCCTTACATCAGAGTCCAATCAGCAACCCTTTACATCAGAGTCCCATCACCAGCACCCTTACATCAGAGTCCAATCAACAGTCCCTTACATCAGAGTCCCATCAGCAGCCCCTTACATCAGTGTCCCATCAACAGTCCTTAACATCAGAGTCCCATCACCAGCCCCTTTCATCAGAATCGCATCAGCAGTCCAATACAGAGTGTCCTAACACCAGGACCTTACATCAGAGACCCATCAGCAGCCCCTTACATCAGAGTCCATTTAGCAGCCCCTTACATCAGAGTCCCCTAAGCAGCCTTTTACATCAGAGTCCCATCCCCAGACCCTCACATCAGAGTCCCATAAGCAGCCCCTTACTTCAGAGTCCCACCACCAGCCCTTTACATCAAAGTCCCTTTATCAGCCCCCTTACATCAGAGTCCCATCAACAATCCCTTACATCAGAGAGTCCCATCAGCAACCCCTTACATCAAAGTCCCATCACCAGCCCTCTTACATCAGAGTCCCATTACATGCTCCTTACATCAGAGTCCCATCAGCAGCCCCTTACATCAGAGTCCCATCAGCAGCCCCTTACATCAGAGTCCAATCAGCAGCCCCTTAAATCAGCATCCCATCACATGCTCTTTACATCAGAGTCCCATCAGCAGCCCCTTACATCAGAGTCCCATCAGCAGCCCCTTACTTCAGAGTACCATCAGCAGCCCCATACAGAGTCTCATCACCAGCCCCCTTACATCAGAGTCCCATCACCAGCCCCTTACATCCCATCCCATCACCTATCATCGCTAGCTCTATCATCTCTGGCTCTATCATCTCTAGCTCTATTATCTCTGGCTCTATCATCCCAAAATCTATCATCTCTAAATCGATTATCTCTAAATCTATCATTTTTAATGCTTTCATCTCTAGCTTTATCATCACTATCTCTATCATTGCTAGATCAATATTCTCTGGCTCTATCATCTCTTACTCTATCATCTCGGGCTCTATCATCTCTAGCTCTATCATCTCTAGTTCTATCATCTCTAACTCTATCATCGCTAGCTCTAGCATCTCTAGTTCTATTATCTCTAGCATCTCTAAATCTATCACCTCTAACTCTATCATCTCTTTCTTTATCATCTCTGGCTCTATCATCTCTGGCTCTATCATCTTGGGCTCTAACAGCTCTATCCCTATCATCTCTAACTTTATCATCTCCAGCTATATCATCGCTATCTTTATCAGCTCTATTATGTCTAGCTCTATCATCTCTAGCTCTATCATCTCTGGCTCTATCATCCCTAAATCTATCATCTCTAAATCTATCATCTCTAATGCTATCATCTCTAGCTTTATCATCTCTGGCTCTATCATCCATATCTCTATCATCTCTAACTCTATCATCTCTTGTTCTAGCATCTCTACTGTATCATCCATATCTGTATCATCTCTAACACTATCATCTCTGGCAGACCCTTACATCAGAGTCCCATCACAAGCCCCTTACATCAGAGTCCTATCAGAATCCCCTTAAATCAGAGTCCCATCAGCAGCCCCATACAGAGTCTCATCACCAGCCCCCTTACATCAGAGTCCCATCACCTATCATCGCTAGCTCTATTATCTCTGGCTCTATCATCCCAAAATCTATCATCTCTAAATCTATCATCTCTAATGCTTTCATCTCTAGCTTTATCATCACTATCTCTATCATCGCTAGATCAATCATCTCTGGCTCTATCATCTCTGGCTCTATCATTCATATCTCTATCATCTCTAACACTATCATCTCTGGCAGACCCTTACATCAGAGTCCCATCACAAGCCCCTTACATCAGAGTCCCATCAGAGCCCCTTACATCAGAGCCCTATCAGAATCCCCTTACATCAGAGACCCATCAGCAGCCCCTTACATCAGAGTCCCATCACCTGTCCCCTTACATCAGAGTCCCACCACCAGCCCCTTACATCAGAAACCCATCACCAGCCCAATACAGAGTGTCCCAACACCAGGACCTTACATCAGAGTCCTATCAGCAGCCCCTTACATCAGAGTCCCATCACTAGCCCCTTACATCAGAGTCCCATCAGCAGCCCCCTACATCAGAGTCCCATCAGCAGCCCCTTACATCAGAGTCCCATCACTGTCAAATTACATCAGAGTCCCATCACCAGCCCCTTACATCAGCATCCCATCACCAGCCCAATACAGTGTGTCCCAACACCAGGACCTTACATCAGAGACCCATCAGCAGCCCCTTACATCAGAGTGCCATCAGCAGCCCCTTACATCAAAGTCCAATCAGCGGCCCCTTCAGACTCCCATCACCAGACCCCTTACATCAGAGTCCCATCAGCAGCCCTTTACATCAGAGTCCAATCAGCAGCCCCATACATCTAAGACCAATCAGCAGCCCCATACATCAGAGTCCAATCAGCAGCCCCTTACATCAGCGTCCCATTAACAGCCCCCTACATCAGAGTTCCATCAACAGTCCCTTACATCCGAGTTCCATCAGCAGCCCCTTACATCAGAGTCCCATCAGCAGCCCCTTACATCAGAGTCCCATCAGAGCCCCTTACATCAGAGTGCTATCAGAATCCCCTTTCATCAGAGTAACATCAGCAGCCCCCTACATCAGAGTCCCATCAGCAGCCCCTTACATCAGAGTCCCATCACCTGTCAACTTACATCAGAGTCCCATCAGCAGCCCCTTACATCGGAGTCTATTCGGCAGGCCCATACATCTGAGTCCAATCAGCAGCCCCATACATCAGAGTCCAATCAGCAGCCCCTTACATCAACGTCCCATTAACAGCACCCTACATCAGAGTCCCATCACAAGCCCCTTACATCAGAGTCCCATCAGAGCCCCTTACATCAAAGCCCTATCAGAATCCTTTTACATCAGAGACCCATCAGCAGCCCCTTACATCAGAGTCCTATCACCTGTCCCCTTACATCAGAGTCCCATCACCAGCCCCTTACATCACAATCCCATCACCTGCCCAATACAGAATGTCCAAACACCAGGACCTTACAACAAAGTCCCATCACCAGCCAACTAACATCAGAGTACCATCACCAGCCCCTCACATCAGAGTCCCATCAGCAGCCCCTTACATCAGAGTCCCATCACCAGCCAACTAACATCAGAGTAACATCACCAGCACCTCACATCAGAGTGCCATCAGCAGCCCCCTGCATCAGAGTCCATTCAGCAGCCCCATACATCTGAGTCCAATCAGCAGCCTCATACATCAGAGTCCAATCAGCAGCCCTTTACATCAGAGTCCCATCACCTGTCAACTTACATCAGCATCCCATCACCAGCCCAAAACAGTGTGTCCCAACACCAGGACCTTACATCAGAGACCCATCAGCAGCCACTTACATCAGAGTCCAATCAGCGGCCCCTTACTTCAGACTTCCATCACCAGGCCCCTTACATCAGAGTCCCCTAAGTAGCCTTTTACATCAGAGTCCCATCACCTATCATCGCTAGCTCTATTATCTCTGGCTCTATCATCCCAAAATCTATCATCTCTAAATCTATCATCTCTAATGCTTTCATCTCTAGCTTTATCATCACTATCTCTATCATCGCTAGATCAATCATCTCTGGCTCTATCATCTCTGGCTCTATCATTCATATCTCTATCATCTCTAACACTATCATCTCTGGCAGACCCTTACATCAGAGTCCCATCACAAGCCCCTTACATCAGAGTCCCATCAGAGCCCCTTACATCAGAGCCCTATCAGAATCCCCTTACATCAGAGACCCATCAGCAGCCCCTTACATCAGAGTCCCATCACCTGTCCCCTTACATCAGAGTCCCACCACCAGCCCCTTACATCAGAAACCCATCACCAGCCCAATACAGAGTGTCCCAACACCAGGACCTTACATCAGAGTCCTATCAGCAGCCCCTTACATCAGAGTCCCATCACTAGCCCCTTACATCAGAGTCCCATCAGCAGCCCCCTACATCAGAGTCCCATCAGCAGCCCCTTACATCAGAGTCCCATCACTGTCAAATTACATCAGAGTCCCATCACCAGCCCCTTACATCAGCATCCCATCACCAGCCCAATACAGTGTGTCCCAACACCAGGACCTTACATCAGAGACCCATCAGCAGCCCCTTACATCAGAGTGCCATCAGCAGCCCCTTACATCAAAGTCCAATCAGCGGCCCCTTCAGACTCCCATCACCAGACCCCTTACATCAGAGTCCCATCAGCAGCCCTTTACATCAGAGTCCAATCAGCAGCCCCATACATCTAAGACCAATCAGCAGCCCCATACATCAGAGTCCAATCAGCAGCCCCTTACATCAGCGTCCCATTAACAGCCCCCTACATCAGAGTTCCATCAACAGTCCCTTACATCCGAGTTCCATCAGCAGCCCCTTACATCAGAGTCCCATCAGCAGCCCCTTACATCAGAGTCCCATCAGAGCCCCTTACATCAGAGTGCTATCAGAATCCCCTTTCATCAGAGTAACATCAGCAGCCCCCTACATCAGAGTCCCATCAGCAGCCCCTTACATCAGAGTCCCATCACCTGTCAACTTACATCAGAGTCCCATCAGCAGCCCCTTACATCGGAGTCTATTCGGCAGGCCCATACATCTGAGTCCAATCAGCAGCCCCATACATCAGAGTCCAATCAGCAGCCCCTTACATCAACGTCCCATTAACAGCACCCTACATCAGAGTCCCATCACAAGCCCCTTACATCAGAGTCCCATCAGAGCCCCTTACATCAAAGCCCTATCAGAATCCTTTTACATCAGAGACCCATCAGCAGCCCCTTACATCAGAGTCCTATCACCTGTCCCCTTACATCAGAGTCCCATCACCAGCCCCTTACATCACAATCCCATCACCTGCCCAATACAGAATGTCCAAACACCAGGACCTTTTTTTTTTTTTTTTTTTTTTTTTTTTTTTTTCCACATCAGTGAGCGCTGCCGACTGGCCTTAATCAGCGTAACATTCATGTATTATCGCCGACCTAGATTCACATCATTGTGGATTTCTTTATTTATTTATTTATTTGTATATTTGTTTTTTCCTTCTTTTCGCTTCTTGCTTTTGACAGGGATATAGCCAACAATTATATACAGCTATTATTAACTACCCTGTTGGGGGTACACGACGCGAATCTAATCATTTTGCGATGACTATAAGAAACACCACCCGTCGATGGAAGCTAGGAGGACCTCGTATATGGTGCTAGGCTATTGGGGTCCCCGCCCCCATAGCCCCCTACTAAGACCACCAGTGAACTATTGCATATTTGTGAGAAAAACCCCCCACCCCTTCCCGTTCCTCTTCTCCCCCCCCTAGCCCCCCTGCATCCCTTTTATACAAAATCCACCCCAAACACAGAGTTAAAAGATTTACTATTGTTACCTACTTAAATCCGAACACCAATAACACTAAATTACTTAATGTGATTCACTGGTTCTGTATTTCACTAGTGCATAAATATCTTAACTTTTGACCTAATCCCTTACGCTCCAAACTTTTCCCTTAGGCAGGCCACCTTATCCATCCATGGCTTCCATATTTTGTCAAATTCCTGGAGATTCCCCCTTTTTATATATTCCAATCTCTCCCTACCAATAGAGGCGCCGAGTGCATCTATCCAGTCGTTCACTGTCGGGGGCTCTTTTGATTGCCACCTTAGCGTTATCATTTTTCGAGCCTGGAACAGACCTCTGAGGATTGCCAAGGTGGTATCCCTCCTCTCCCCCTCTATCCTTCTATATCCCAAGATGCATTCCACCGCCTCTCTCTTTACTGACGTTTGATAGGCTTCACCCAGACTCCCGGCAACTCCCTCCCAATATCGATACAGCTTGGGACATCTCCAGAATAAATGGATAAGGTTCCCAGACTCCTGGCACCTAGGACAGTTATCATTAGGCCTTCCACCAAACCTGAAGAGCCGTCTTGGAGTGTAATAGGCCCTATTGAGCAGCATCAAGTGGGAGATCTTCTGCGAAGGGGTTACTGACACCTGGGGTGCCATCTCTAAGATTCTCCTCCATTGTTCCTCGGGGATTGCCCCTAGTTCCTCCTCCCATTTAACTCTTACCTTCTGAAGTGTTTCCCGTCTGTTCTCTAAGTTACTTAGTTGGTCATAAATTTTAGTTATCAGCCCTCTAGTGGGTCCTACTTGTAGTAATTGACGAGCGACGGGCATTTCAACCCATCTCGGGGGCTGATCGCCAAATTGGGCCCTGAGAGCTTGTTTTATCTGCCGGTAGAGGAACCAGGAGCTCTGAGGGATCTTAAATTCCCTAATCAGCTCGGGGAGTTTTTTAAGGGTGTTTCCTGAGTAGAGCTGTCTTAGCTTTTTAATACCACCAGCCTCCCACACCCTACTCTTTCCTATTTTTAGAATTTCCTGTAGGTTCCGGTTGTTCCAAATAGGGGAATAATCCGTGAATCCCTCATACCCCGTTGTTTTCTTAACAGTTTTCCATAACTTGATTAGCAACCTAGTTGTCGGGGATTCATGGTGGAACATATCTGCCTCTAACGCCTCAATAAGCGTATTATGTCGAGCGTTTACCAAAGTTAGCCTGCCATTCGGAGTGCCCCCCTCTGGGATTCCACAGCCCATTAAGTGCTGTAGTTGTGATGCGAGGTAGTAACGCTCCGGATGGGGAAGGGCAAACCCCCCCTCCTTGGTAGGAAGCTGGAGAACTTGCAGCCGTAACCTGGCTTTCCCACCTTTCCATATCAAGTCTCTGAATAGAGCCTCTATTTTCCTAAACCAGCTTTTATTAATCCATACCGGGGAGTTGTGCAAGATGTAAAGCAGCTGCGGCATCCAGAGCATTTTTATCAGGCTGCATCTACCTGCTACTGATAAGGGGAGGCGTCTCCAGATGCTTGTTTTTTGTTTAAATTTGGCCAGGAGAGGTACTAAATTCTTGCTAATATATTGGTTGGGGTCTTTAGTTAGGACAATTCCCAAGTACTTTAGTGCTTCCACAATTGCTACCTGGGAAAATCCGGGTGCGGTTGGTACTCCTAGCGGGTCAAACGGTAAGAGCTCGGATTTCTCCCAGTTTATTTCTAAGCCAGTAAATTTACCAAATTCCTCCACTAATCTCATTGCGCCTGCCATTGATCTCTTACAATCGCCTAAAAATAACAGGATGTCATCTGCATATAAGGCGATTCTTTCCTCAATTGGCCCCCTCTGGAGCCCTTTTATCTCGCGGCTCGCTCTGATTGCCATAGCAAGGGGCTCCATTGCCAATGCAAAAAGCAAAGGAGACAATGGACACCCCTGTCTGGTCCCTCTCTCAAGCACCAACCAATCTGAAAATTCGTTATTTATTTTGACTCTCGCCTTAGGACTATTATAAAGCATCTTAATCCATCCGATAAAGGACGGCCCAAAGCCAAACTTTCCCAGCACATACCACATGTATTCCCACTCCACGCTATCAAAAGCCTTAGAGATATCTAGGGTCAGCAGGGCTCCTGAGCACTCATTTTCAGTGGGAGACTGTAGGTTCAAGAAAGCCCTTCTGATATTTAGGCTCGTAGATCTATTGGCCATAAACCCTGCCTGATCCTCATGGATTAATTTATGTGTAACTCTACTCAATCTGGCAGCCAAAACCTTGGCCAGAATTTTAGCGTCAGCACAGATTAGAGAAATTGGCCTATAGGCAGCCATATCAAGGGGGTCCTTCCCCTCTTTCTGCAGGACTATGATTGTTGCTTCTAACATAGATGCAGGGAGACGCCCCACCTCTTTCGCTTCCCCCAGAGTCTTCATTAGTTCCGGGATTAGCACCTCCCCCAGGTGCCCCATACATCTGAGTCCAATCAGCAGCCCCTTACATCGGCGTCCCATTAACAGCCCCCTACATCAGAGTTCCATCAACAGTCCCTTACATCAGAGTTCCATCAGCAGCCCCTTACATCAGAGTCCCATCAGCAGCCTCTTACATCAGAGTGCTATCAGAATCCCCTTTCATCAGAGTCCTATCAGCAGCCTCTTACATCAGAGTCCCATCACCAGCCTCCTTACATCAGAGTCCCATCAACAGTCCCTTACATCAGAGTCCCATCAGCAGTCCAATACAGAGTGTCCCAACACCATGACCTTTGATAGGGTTAGGGATTTGTTTCAGAGTTCCTTTTTAAGCCCCCTTACATCAGAGTTCATTAAGCAGCCTTTTACATCAGAGTCCCATCAGCAGCCCCTTACTTCAGAGTCCCAACACCAGCCCCTTACTTCAAAGTCCCATTACCAGCCCCCTTACATCAAAGTCCCATCACCAGCTCCTTACATCAGCGTCCCATCACATGCTAGTTACATCAGAGTCCCATCAGCAGCCTTTTACATCAGAGTCCAATCAGCGTATCATCACATAACCCTTACATCTTAGTCCCATCACCATCCCCCTTACATCAGAGTCCCATCAAACAGTCCCTTAAATCAGAGTCCCATCAGCAGCCCCTTAGATCAGAGTCCCATCAACAGCCCCATTACATCAGAGTCCAACCAACAGTCCTTAACATCAGAGTCTCATCACCAGGCCCTAACATCAGAATCCCATCAGCAGTCCAATACAGATTGTCCCAACACCAGAGACCGTTCAGCAGCCCCTTACTTTCAGAGTCAAATCAGCGACCCCGTACTTCAGACTCCCACCACCAACCCCTCACTTCAGAGTCCCATCAGCAGCCCCTTACATCAGAGTCCCATCAGAGCCCCTTTACATCAGAGTCCCATCAGAGCCCCTTACATCAGAGTCCTATCAGAATCTCTTTACATCAGAGTCCCATCAGCAGCCCCTTACACCAGCCCCCTTACATCTGAGTTCAATCGGCAGCTTCTTACATTAAGAGTCTCACCACCAGCCCCTTACATCATAGTCCCATTATCAGCCCCCTTACATCAGAGTCCCATCAACAGTCCCTTACATCATAGAGTCCCATCAACTGTCCCTTACATCTGATAGGGTTAGGGATTTGATACAGAGTTCTTACTTAAATCTAATGCCTACGTGTAATTCTGTTTATGAAATATAATAATCTTAGCCTGCGTTGCAGTTTCTTATGAAATTAACCTTTGTGTGCTGACACACCACTCTCGATGAAGCTGCTTTTATTGTAACCTTAGGTTGCTGATACAATCATTATCTGTCGAAACTGCGTTTTATTATGTTGCACTTTGATACTTGTATAACTAATCATATTCAATAAACCAAGACCGTTCAGATGAATTCGGAGCATTGAAGGCTCGTAGGCTGATATACAGATACTCTGTCTCTGTGTGTATTTCTTTAAGAGCTGAAATTTGACAAAGCAATATAAACTTAAAAAGCAACTCATTAAGAGTTGAACCTAACATCCCTGAATAAGCAGGGACCCACCAATTTGCTACAAGAGGTGGCTGAGCTATGCTGAAGGAACAAAAGGACAGGCATTCCGTTAACCACAGATTGAAAAACCTGCGCAGGTAAGAAAAAGCTTTATTTTTCTTTTATTCTGTGCTCCCCTGATTTGGGCCTATCCGTTCTGTCAGTTACGGTTCTCCTGGTTTTAAAACACCAGCCTCTGTAGTGGTGAGTCTAGAATTGCGAGGGTAAGCCCTGTCTGCTCCAAAAAGCAGGGATTAAATTATATGATAGGGATTTCTAGATACGGGGAGTGGAATAAGGTCTCCATAAGCCCAGAGATCTAATCGGATACCTGGTCACTGAAGGGAATGCTTGTATATGTTGTAGCCGTCAGTCTGATCACAATATTTTGTCTGTTGGCTAGCATATAAAGTAATTCGGTTTCAAGAATCTCATATAGGAGAGGTTTTTTGTATTCTGCCATCCTAGGAGGTAAAGGCAACTAGGAACTAGTGTAACTTGGTTAAGTGTTTTATATTGTACACTTAGTGTCCCATACGCTACCTAGGCTGGAATTGGGCCAGAGGAACACAAAACCCCGTCAGGGAATTGTGGCACATTACACAGTGCCACAGATAATTAAAAACATCTGTGAAGATGAAGCGCGGGACTTAAAGGATGTCCTTCGTAAATTTAAGGTGAAAGGAGCAGCGGGTTTAGACCCGGATGTATGAAGTGAAATAAAAAGGAACAGACAAGGGGAGGTGTTAGAGAAGCAATGGATGCGTCAGGTTCAATGCTTAATTAAGGTTTCAAATAGAGCGAAAGAAGGGGGTGGAGATATAATCCAGATTGTGATGATTGGGATATGAAAGACAGAAGAACAAAAAATGTTGAAATTTTAAATAATCTTAGTTCAACCATCCCACCCCCATATAGAACGTAAACCACACAAGATATATCATGTACTTGAGGGCACAAAAAACCTAATTCAGAAACTGTACCCCCCGTACGCACTGATACATTGTACAGGTAAATAATTCAGAATTTGGACAAGCGGCCCATCCCTATTACTCGTAGGATGCAAATAATGACTTGGAAGTCTTGGTCAGCAGACACTCTTATGGCATTAATACAGAGCGCCCCAGACCTGGTAGCATAGCCAGCTGCTTTTAAAAAGAATTGTGACACAGTTAATGAATACACATAGAGCAACCTGGCAGGATGGGGAGGATTTATGCAGACATAAAATGACTCTGACCCTTTTAACCAGTTTATGACCGACCTGCAGACCGAGCTGACAAGGATGGCAATTTAGAGACAGGACACGTCAGACACATAGACTCAAGGGCCCCTTTTATTGCTAGATTAGAAGCTTTCTGTCAGGCAAAAAACACCCATGAAACAAATGCCAGGACAAACTTATCGGAATTTTACTTATCTATGGAAAGTATGATGGCAGATGAGGGAATGGATTTAGAGCTGCCATTCACGATCCGAGCCTTCAAAAGACAGTTTATGGAACATAATTGGGACATTGTATATCACAGGGTACAAGACATCTCACTGAGGAAAGGGTTCAAGTGATAAAGGGAATGTTACCCTCACGGAATTTCAAACAATTGCGTATGTTTTTAGGTATTGTGTCATATTGTAGACAATGGATACCACATGCTAGCGCTTTGATGCAGCCATTATACAATTGTTTGAAAATTGTACCGTATGTGCTTACAGAAGTAGCTTATGAGTCACTTTAAAAAAGCTGTTGATTTCTGCTCCGGCCATTGGTATTGCTGATTACACTAAGAAATTCAATGTATACGTTGCTGAGATCTCTGGACACGCCACAGGTTTACTGACACAGGCACATGTAAAACAAAGACCAATCGCTTACTTTTCAGCAGCATTAGATCCAGAGTCCAGAGGTTCACCGTCCTGTGTACGGGCGGTAGCTGCAGTGTCAATAATCATAGATAAGTCATGAGAGATTGTTCTAGACAATCCAGTTGCACACCACACTTGACATACATGCAATCTTGTCTCAAGTTCAGCCCAAACACATTTCCATGGCTAGGCAATTAAGGTTACAGTGTACTTTACTCTTACCTCCAAATGTCACTTTTCAGCGCTGTACAACTTTAAATTTGGCCACCTCTTTGCCTCTTCAGTCACCAGATTTGGCAAGGGGGAATCATAGTACTAGTGAGAAAGGAAATGAGGTACCTGACACATTTGTTTTAGAGAAGTAAATGAACATGATTGTTTTCAGCTCATGGAGCAGGAGACAATGGGATTCCCACACGTTACAGATACACCGATTTTAAATGCTGAGCACACTTTGTACATCGATGGCAGTAGGTTTGCTGATGACAAGGGTAAATATCACACAGAGTATGCCGTAGTGACTGATACAAAAGCCCTTACCAGCCCACATGTCAGCACAAGAAGCAGAATTAAAAGAACAAGCCCTAGAATACTTAAAAGGACAAGAAGGGAATATTTACACTGATTCTGCCTATGGAAGGCTAGAGGTTATCTGACAGCAGCAGGTACACCTGTTAAAACATGGAGAAGGGATTAAGAGAGTCCTGAACAATCTTCAAAAGGTTTAAACGAGTGGCCATCATGAAGATAGCGGCACACACGAGCGCAAAAACAATTGAGGCAAAAGGAAATGCATTTGCAGATTTGACTGTAAAACAGGCAGCTCTAGGGGAAGGAAGCCCTGAGACCTTAGCAGCAGTAGAGGTGAGTATCCCAGAACTGACATGGCAGCAGCTGATTAAGTTATAGGAGCAAGCAGGGGAGAGCGAGAAAGATAAGTGGGTCAGAATGGGAGCAGCACCAGACCTTGACAATGTATGGAGGGAAGGGGGCAAAATATGCCTCCCTGTCTCTCTGTACCCAGCAATGGCAGCGGCAGTTCACCTACGTCAGTTCCAATTCCATGAATAGGATTGTGAACCAAGGATGGCTTGCCCCTGGATTCAGTAGTACTGCAAGAAACTACTGTGCAGCCTGGAAAATCTGTCTCCTGAATAACCCAGGACAGAGAGTAAAAACCCCATTTAGACACCAGGTTCAGGTCCAATACCCCTTCCAGAGACTGCAAATTGACTACATACAGATGCCTAGGAGCGGCCCCTTTGAATTTGTCCTCGTGTGTATCGACTTATTTTCAGGATTGGCCGAAAGCTATCCAGTAAAATAGGCTACAGTAAAAAAAAAAAAAAAACAGCTAAGAAACTGATCACTGAGTTAATACCTAGGTTTGGTCTTCCTGAAACCATAGAATCGGATAGGGGGAACACACTTTACAGGAGAAATCATGCAGAATGTAATTACCATGTTAAGGGTTCAACAAAGTTTTCATACCTCTTATCATCTACAGAGTTCAAAATCAGTGGAAAGAGTAAATGGGACAATAAAGTTAAAAATACAAAAGGCAATGCAAGAGTTAAACAAGCCATGGCCTGAATGCTTGCCTTTGGCTTTGTTCTCTATAAGATACACCCCTACAGGGAAAACGGGATTGTCTCCATATGAAATACTTTTTAGGAATGCACCTAGATTAGGTTTATACTTTCCACAGAGTATGCAATTGCAATGTTTGACTTCATATGTAATACAATTACGACAACTTCTAACTAAGATCCACGAAAGTGTGCATTCTTCTCTTCCAGACCCTAATTCAATAACAGGTACACATACTCTGCTACCAGGAGATTAGGTATATGTACACCAGAAAGACATTGGAACCCAGGTTTGAAGGTCCTTATCAAGTGCTTCTGACCACAGCCACTTCAGTAAAGCTGGAAGGAAAATCTACGCATCACACTGCAAAAAAAAGCAAACAACATGATGAAATGTCTACTTACATATTGTTTGTTGCAGATTGTCGTTTTACAAATACATGCATGGACTCCTGGTATTAATGTTATTGAGGTAGAGGAAACAGCTGATTTTTAATGAGTTATAGATGATCCTAAAGTAGCAAATGATTCAGGATATGAGCTGTATAGGTCGCCTTAGGTATAAGTAAGGCGACCGTTTCATGTAGATGTAGGTATAGGATGGATACAAGCAGACCCACTCTCAGAAGTAACCGTAAATTTCCAGTGGAATGATAATATGGGTCTTCCTTTTAACAATAGTAAAAATAATAGGTGCCATAAAATCACAGACATGGAAACAGGCCCGGGAACGGGTGGTAGGACAAATGTATCAAATATTAGTCACCATAGCAGGGGAAGAAGATATATCAGAAGGGATATTACCGTTAATCAATCCAGTATCTTTCTCTGTGCCTCCTGGTGGAGAGAAAACAGAACGGACGGGATTGGAATGCACAATCCTATGGGTTCCACATACAGATGGAGGAAGAAGTATTTCCCACAACCACACTTGTATCAATGTACCAGTATCACAACAAAAGACAAAAGTCAAATCTAATGTAACTTTTCCTGAAATTCCGAAATGTAGGTACTGACGAGCATGGTATGACACTTTACTGGGACTGTCAGGTACAGAGATGGGAGTTCTAAACTCGATAAAATTGAAGAAATTAACAATAGATGGAAACATTGCAGGAGGACATATAGTTTTACAATTACAAGCAAATGGCTACCCACCACTTTTGCAACCCAACTACAAGAGATACCCCTATTACAATTTTTGGAAGGGTTAATAAATCACACGATAGGAGCACAGCTCCTGCTGTGGAATCAAAGTCAACAGTTTATAAATTTCACACAGTGCTCTTTTAACCTCTTATCCTATCATATACAAATAGACAGGGCCAAACTGAATTATAGCTGGGAAACTACCATACTTGGATGAAATATTTTAAGGGTTTAACTGACAATGGTGTATGGTTCCAAGTAAAAGGGGATAAAGATAGAATGTGAAGATAAATAGTGTACAGGGAAGTTTGAAGCATATCGAGTAGAAGATGTAATAGAAATGTGTAAAATAGTTGTTATACCACTGGTAATTAAAGAAGAGTTTTGGTATCCAGAAATATATGTGGGAAATATATAGATAAAGGAAACAGAACGCATGATCTTAGTCTGTGCGAGGAAATTAATAAGGGAATGGTATGTGGTAGAAGTTCTCCAGTATATGAGCATTGTTTGTTAAAATACCAAACTAGCATATGCAAAATCAAAGGACACCAATAAATGTGAACAATAGATTCATTGAAATAGGACCCCAACATATTTGTATCATTACAAACAATAATCATACTATGTCAGCCTTTAAATAGATCAGCCCCGTTTTCAGGATGTATTAAAAATATAAGAGCGCTACAGTGGGAAAATAACACATATCTGTTTGAACCAGACGCTGATAAAGTGTTTTCTTCAGTCTATGAGGTACATAATCTCACCCTTTATAATTTCTTTAGAGCCACTAAAACAGGTTTTGGAACAATCCGACTTATTAAGACGACACATAGAAACACTAGAACATACCCTACAGAATAACCTCTTATCTGCAATTATTGACAAAGGTAGACTAGTGCATCTTTCCTCACAGATACAACAGGATACTGCACCACATTGGTGGGATATATTTAGTTGAATGTCTTCTACAGCGACCAATACCTTTCACTGGTTGTTAAGTCCAATGGTAATTATTATTCTACCCATTAATTTCACTTACAATCACAAATATATATGTGTATACAGGAAAATAAATAGGCAAATTAGGAGAATGGACTACTGATAAATGTGTATTGACATCACCCTACTCCTGATTCAGAGTTCTTACTTAAATCTAATGCCTACGTGTAATTCTGTTTATTAAATATAATAATCTTAGCCTGCGTTGCAGTTTCTTATGAAATTAACCTTTGTGTGCTGATACACCACTCTCGATGAAACTGCTTTTATTGTAACCTTTGGTTGCTGATACAATCATTATCTGTCGAAACTGCGTTGTATTATGTTGCACTTATACTTGTATAACTAATCATATAAATAATATTCAATAAACCAAGACAGTTCAGATGAATACGGAGCATTGAAGGCTCGTAGGCTGATATACAAATACTCTGTCTCTGTGTGTATTTCTTTAAGAGAACTCATTAAGAGTTGAACCTAGCACATCAGAGAGTCCCTTCAGCAGCCCCTTACATCAAAGTCCCATCCCCAGCCCCCTTACATCAAAGTCCCATTACATGCTCCTTACAGCAGAGTCCCATAAGCAGCCTCTTTCATCAGAGTCCCATCAGCAGCCCCTTACATCAGAGTCCAATCAGCAGCCCCTTAAATCAGCGTCCCATCACATGCTCCTTACATAAGAGTCCCATCAGAGCCCCTTAAATCAGAGTCCCATCAGCAGCCCCTTACACCAGGCCCCTTACATCAGAGTCCAATCGGCAGCCTCTTACTTTAGAGTCTTACCTCCAGCCACTTACATCAAAGTTCCATCAGCAGTCTCTTACATCAGAGTCCAATCTGTAGCCCCTTACATCAACGTCCCATCACCAGCCCCCTTACATCAGAGTCCCATCAACAGCCCCTATTACATCAGTGTCCCATCAACAGTCCTTAACATCAGAGTCCCATCACCAGCCCCTTTCATCAGAATCGCATCAGCAGTCGAATACAGAGTGTCCCAACACCAAGCCCTTACATCAGAGACCCATCAGCAGCCCCTTACATCAGAGTCCATTTAGCAGCCTCTTACTTCAGAGTCCCACCACCAGCCCTTTACATCAAAGTCCCTTTATCAGCCCCCTTATATCAGAGTCCCATCAACAATCCCTTACATCAGAGTCCCATCAGCAGCCCCTTGCATCAGAGTCCCATCAGCAGCCCCTTACTTCAGAGTACCATCACAGGCCCCTTACATCAGAGTCCCATCAGAGCCCCTTAAATCAGAGTCCCATCAGCAGCCCCATACAGTGTCTCATCACCAGCCCCCTTACATCAGAGTCCATTCACCAGCCCCTTACATCCCATCCCATCACCTATCATCGCTAGCTCTATCATCTCTGGCTCTATCATCTCTAGCTCTATTATGTCTAGCTCTATTATCTCTAACTCTATCATCCCAAAATCTATCATCTCTAAATCTATTATCTCTAAATCTATCATCTCTAATGCTTTCATCTCTAGCTTTATCATCACCATCTCTATTATCGCTAGATCAATATTGTCTGGCTCTATCGTCTCTTACTCTATCATCTCTGGCTCTATCATCTCTAGCTCTATCATGTCTAGTTCTATCATCTCTAACTCTATCATCTCCAAATCTATCACCTCTAACTCTATCAATCTCTTACTTTATCATCTCTGGCTCTATCATCTCTGGCTCTATCATCTCGGGCTCTAACAGCTCTATTCCTATCATCAGAGTCCCCTAAGAATCATTTTACATGAGAGTCCCATCACCAGCCCCTCACATCAGAGTCCCATCAGCAGCCCCTTACAACAGAGCCCCATCAGAGCCCCTTACATCAGAGTCCTATCAGAATCCCCTTACATCAGAATCCCGTCACCTGCCCAATACAGAATGTCCAAACACCAGGACCTTACAACAAAGTCCCATCACCAGCCAACTAACATCAAAGTACCATCACCAGCCCCTTACATCAGAGTACCATCACCAGCCAACTAACATCAGAGTAACATCACCAGCACCTCACATCAGAGTCCCATCAGCAGCCCCCTGCATCAGAGTCCATTCAGCAGCCCCATACATCAGAGTCCAATCAGCAGCCCCTTACATCAGCGTCCCATTAACAGCCCCCTACATCAGAGTTCCATCAACAGTCCCTTATTGATATAAGCAGCAGCATCACCAGCACCTTACATCAGCGTCCCATTAACAGCCCCCTACATCAGAGTTCCATTAGCAGCCCCTTACATCAGAGTCCCATCAGCAGCCCCTTACATCAGAGTCCCATCAGAGCCCCTTACATCAGAGTGCTATCAGAATCCCCTTTCATCAGAGTCCCATCAGCAGCCCCCTACATCAGAGTCCCATCAGCAGCCCCTTACATCATAGTCCCATCACCTGTCAACTTACATCAGAGTCCCATCAGCAGCCCCTTACATCAGTCTATTCACCAGGCCCTTACATCAGCGTCCCATTAACAGCCCCCTACATCAGAGTTCCATCAACAGTACCTTACATCAGAGTCCCATCAGCAGCCCCTTACATCAGAGTCCGATCACTAGCCCCTTTACATCAAAGTCCCATCACCTGTCAACTTACATCAGAGTCTATTCCGAGTTCCATCAACAGTCCCTTATATCAGAGTTCCATCAGCAACCCCTTACATCAGAGTCCATTCAGCAGCCCCTTACATCAAAGTCCAATAAGCGGCACCTTACTTCAGACTCCCATCACCAGGCCCCTTACATCAGAGTCCCATCAGCAGCCCCTTGCATCAGAGTCCCATCAGCAGCCCCTTACATCAGAGTCCCATCAGCAGCCCCTTACATCAGAGTGCCATCAGCAGCCCCTTACATCAAAGTCCAATCAGCGGCCCCTTACTTCAGACTCCCATCACCAGGCCCCTTACATCAGAGTCCCATCAGCAGCCCCTTGCATCAGAGTCCATTCAGCAGCCCCATACATCAGAGTCCAATCAGCAGCCCCTTACATCAGCGTCCCATTAACAGCCCCCTACATCCGAGTTCCATCAACAGTCCCTTATATCAGAGTTCCATCAGCAGCCCCTTACATCAGAGTCCCATCAGCAGCCCCTTACATCAGAGTCTATTCAGCAGGCCCATACATCTGAGTCCAATCAGCAGCCCCATACTTTAGAGTCCAATCAGCAGCCCCTTACATCAACGTCCCATTAACAGCCCCATACATCAGAGTTCCATCAACAGTCCCTTACATCAGAGTCCCATCAGCAGCCCCTTACATCAGAGTCCTATCAGCAGCCCCTTACATCAGAATCCCATCACTAGCCCCTTACAACAGAGTCCCATCAGCAGCCCCCTACATCAGAGTCCCATCAGCAGCCCCTTACATCAGAGTCCCATCACCTGTCAACTTACATCAGAGTCCCATCACACGCCCCTTACATCAGCATCCCATCACCAGCCCAAAACAGTGTGTCCCAACACCAGGACCTTACATCAGAGACCCATCAGCAGCCCCTTACATCAGAGTGCCATCAGCAGCCCCTTACATCAAAGTCCAATCAGCGGCCCCTTACTTCAGACTCCCATCACCAGGCCCCTTACATCAGAGTCCCATCAGCAGCCCCTTGCATCATAGTCCATTCAGCAACCCCATACATCTGAGTCCAATCAGCAGCCCCATACATCAGAGTCCAATCAGCAGCCCCTTACATCAGCATCCCATACATCAGCATCCCATTAACAGCCCCCTACATCAGAGTTCCATCAACAGTCCCTTACATCCGAGTTCCATCAGCAGCCCCCTACATCAGAGTCCCATCAGCAGCCCCTTACACAGAGTGTCCCAACACCAGGACCTTACATCAGAGACCCATCACCAGCCCCTCACATCACAGTCCCATCAACAGCCCCTTACATCACAATCCCGTCACCTGCCCAATACAGAATGTCCAAACACCAGGACCTTACAACAAAGTCCCATCACCAGCCAACTAACATCCTAGTACTATCACCAGCCCCTCACATCAGAGTCCCATCAGCAGCCCCTTACATCAGAGTCCCATCACCTGTCAACTTACATCAGAGTCCCATCAGCAGCCCCTTACATCAGAGTCTATTCAGCAGGCCCATACATCTGAGTCCAATCAGCAGACCCTTACATCAGCGTCCCATTAACAGCCCCCTACAGCAGAGTTCCATCAACAGTCCCTTACATCAGAGTCCCATCAGCAGCCCCTTACATCAGAGTCCCATCACTAGCCCCTTACATCAGAGTCCCATCAGCAGCCCCCTACATCAGAGTCCCATCAGCAGCCCCTTACATCAGAGTCCCATCACCTGTCAACTTACATCAGAGTCCCATCACCAGCCCCTTACATCAGCATCCCATCACCAGCCCAATACAGTGTGTCCCAAAACCAGTACCTTACATCAGAGACCCATCAGCAGCCCCTTACATCAGAGTGCCATCAGCAGCCCCTTACATCAAAGTCCAATCAGCGGCCCCTTACTTCAGACTCCCATCACCAGGCCCCTTACATCAGAGTCCCATCAGCAGCCCCTTACATCAGAGTCTATTCAGCAGGCCCATACATCAGAGTCCAATCAGCAGCCCCTTACATCAATGTCCCATTAACAGCCCCCTACATCAGAGTCCCATCACAAGCCCCTTACATCAGAGTCCCATCAGAGCCCCTTACATCAGAGCCCTATCAGAATCCCCTTACATCAGAGACCCATCAGCAGCCCCTTACATCTGAGTCCTATCACCTGTCCCCTTACATCAGAGTCCCATCACCAGCCCCTTACATTAGAATCTCATCACCAGCCCAATACAGAGTGTCAAAACACCAGGACCTTACATCAGAGACCCATCACCAGCCCTTCACATCAGAGTCCCATCAACAGCCCCTTACATCACAATCCCGTCACCTGCCCAATACAGAATGTCCAAACACCAGGACCTTACAACAAAGTCCCATCACCAGCCAACTAACATCATAGTACTATCACCAGCCCCTCACATCAGAGTCCCATCAGCAGCCCCTTACATCAGAGTCCCATCACCAGCCAACTAACATCAGAGTAACATCACCTGTCAACTTACATCAGAGTCCCATCACCAGCCCCTTACATCAGCATCCCATCACCAGCCCAAAACAGTGTGTCCCAACACCAGGACCTTACATCAGAGACCCATCAGCAGCCCCTTACATCAGAGTGCCATCAGCAGCCCCTTACATCAAAGTCCAATCAGCGGCCCCTTACTTCAGACTCCCATCACCAGGCCCCTTACATCAGAGTCCCATCAGCAGCCCCTTGCATCATAGTCCATTCAGCAGCCCCATACATCTGAGTCCAATCAGCAGCCCCATACATCAGAGTCCAATCAGCAGCCCCTTACATCAGCATCCCATTAACAGCCCCCTACATCAAACTTCCATCAACAGTCCCTTACATCCGAGTTCCATCAGCAGCCCCTTACATCAGAGTCCCATCAGCTGCCCCTTACATCAGAGTCCCATCAGAGACCCTTACATCAGAGTGCTATCAGAATCCCCTTTCATCAGAGTAACATCAGCAGCCCCCTACATCAGAGTCCCATCAGCAGCCCCTTACATCAGAGTCCCATCACCTGTCAACTTACATCAGAGTCCCATCAGCAGCCCCTTACATCAGAGTCTATTCAGCAGGCCCATACATTAGAGTCCAATCAGCAGCCCCTACATCAACGTCCCATTAACAGCCCCCTACATCAGAGTCCCATCACAAGCCCCTTACATCAGAGTCCCATCAGAGCCCATTACATCAGAGCCCTATCAGAATCCCCTTACATCAGAGACCCATCAGCAGCCCCTTACATCAGAGTCCTATCACCTGTCCCCTTACATCAGAGTCCCATCACCAGCCCCTTACATCAGAATCTCATCACCAGCCCAATACAGAGTGTCCCAACACCAGGACCTTACATCAGAGACCCATCACCAGCCCTTCACATCAGAGTCCCATCAACAGCCCCTTACATCACAATCCCGTCACCTGCCCAATACAGAATGTCCAAACACCAGGACCTTACAACAAAGTCCCATCACCAGCCAACTAACATCATAGTACTATCACCTGCCCCTCACATCAGAGTCCCATCAGCAGCCCCTTACATCAGAGTCCCATCACCAGCCAACTAACATCAGAGTAACATCACCAGCACCTCACATCAGAGTCCCATCAGCAGCCCCTTACATCAGAATCCCATCACTAGCCCCTTACATCAGAGTCCCATCAGCAGCCCCCTACATCAGAGTCCCATCAGCAGCCCCTTACATCAGAGTCCCATCACCTGTCAACTTACATCAGAGTCCCATCACCAGCCCCTTACATCAGCAGCCCATCACCAGCCCAAAACAGTGTGTCCCAACACCAGGACCTTACATCAGAGACCCATCAGCAGCCCCTTACATCAGAGTGCCATCAGCAGCCCCTTACATCAAAGTCCAATCAGCGGCCCCTTACTTCAGACTCCCATCACCAGGCCTCTTACATCAGAGTCCCATCAGCAGCCCCTTGCATCATAGTCCATTCAGCAGCCCCATACATCTGAGTCCAATCAGCAGCCTCATACATCAGAGTCCAATCAGCAGCCCCTTACATCAGCATCCCATTAACAGCCCCCTACATCAGAGTTCCATCAACAGTCCCTTACATCCGAGTTCCATCAGCAGCCCCTTACATCAGAGTCCCATCAGCAGCCCCTTACATCAGAGTCCCATCACCTGTCAACTTACATCAGAGTCCCATCAGCAGCCCCTTACATCAGAGTCTATTCAGCAGGCCCATACATCAGAGTCCAATCAGCAGCCCCTTACATCAACGTCCCATTAACAGCCCCCTACATCAGAGTCCCATCACAAGCCCCTTACATCAGAGTCCCATCAGAGCCCCTTACATCAGAGCCCTATCAGAATCCCCTTACATCAGAGACCCATCAGCAGCCCCTTACATCAGAGTCCTATCACCTGTCCCCTTACATCAGAGTCCCATCACCAGCCCCTTACATCAAAATCTCATCACCAGCCCAATACAGAGTGTCCCAACACCAGGACCTTACATCAGAGACCCATCACCAGCCCTTCACATCAGAGTCCCATCAACAGCCCCTTACATCACAATCCCGTCACCTGCCCAATACAGAATGTCCAAACACCAGGACCTTACAACAAAGTCCCATCACCAGCCAACTAACATCATAGTACTATCACCAGCCCCTCACATCAGAGTCCCATCAGCAGCCCCTTACATCAGAGTCCCATCACCAGCCAACTAACATCAGAGTAACATCACCTGTCAACTTACATCACAGTCCCATCACCAGCCCCTTACATCAGCATCCCATCACCAGCCCAAAACAGTGTGTCCCAACACCAGGACCTTACATCAGAGACCCATCAGCAGCCCCTTACATCAGAGTGCCATCAGCAGCCCCTTACATCAAAGTCCAATCAGCGGCCCCTTACTTCAGACTCCCATCACCAGGCCCCTTACATCAGAGTCCCATCAGCAGCCCCTTGCATCATAGTCCATTCAGCAGCCCCATACATCTGAGTCCAATCAGCAGCCCCATACATCAGAGTCCAATCAGCAGCCCCTTACATCAGCATCCCATTAACAGCCCCCTACATCAGAGTTCCATCAACAGTCCCTTACATCCGAGTTCCATCAGCAGCCCCTTACATCAGAGTCCCATCAGCTGCCCCTTACATCAGAGTCCCATCAGAGACCCTTACATCAGAGTCCTATCACCTGTCCCCTTACATCAGAGTCCCATCACCAGCCCCTTACATCAGAATCTCATCACCAGCCCAATACAGAGTGTCCCAACACCAGGACCTTACATCAGAGACCCATCACCAGCCCTTCACATCAGAGTCCCATCAACAGCCCCTTACATCACAATCCCGTCACCTGCCCAATACAGAATGTCCAAACACCAGGACCTTACAACAAAGTCCCATCACCAGCCAACTAACATCATAGTACTATCACCAGCCCCTCACATCAGAGTCCCATCAGCAGCCCCTTACATCAGAGTCCCATCACCAGCCAACTAACATCAGAGTAACATCACCAGCACCTCACATCAGAGTCCCATCAGCAGCCCCTTACATCAGAATCCCATCACTAGCCCCTTACATCAGAGTCCCATCAGCAGCCCCCTACATCAGAGTCCCATCAGCAGCCCCTTACATCAGAGTCCCATCAGCAGCCCCTTACATCAGAGTCCCATCACCTGCCAACTTACATCAGAGTCCCATCACCAGCCCCTTACATCAGCATCCCATCACCAGCCCAAAACAGTGTGTCCCAACACCAGGACCTTACATCAGAGACCCATCAGCAGCCCCTTACATCAGAGTGCCATCAGCAGCCCCTTACATCAAAGTCCAATCAGCGGCCCCTTACTTCAGACTCCCATCACCAGGCCCCTTACATCAGAGTCCCATCAGCAGCCCCTTGCATCATAGTCCATTCAGCAGCCCCATACATCTGAGTCCAATCAGCAGCCCCATACATCAGAGTCCAATCAGCAGCCCCTTACATCAGCATCCCATTAACAGCCCCCTACATCAGAGTTCCATCAACAGTCCCTTACATCCGAGTTCCATCAGCAGCCCCTTACATCAGAGTCCCATCAGCTGCCCCTTACATCAGAGTCCCATCAGAGACCCTTACATCAGAGTGCTATCAGAATCCCCTTTCATCAGAGTAACATCAGCAGCCCCCTACATCAGAGTCCCATCAGCAGCCCCTTACATCAGAGTCCCATCACCTGTCAACTTACATCAGAGTCCCATCAGCAGCCCCTTACATCAGAGTCTATTCAGCAGGCCCATACATCAGAGTCCAATCAGCAGCCCCTTACATCAACGTCCCATTACCAGCCCCCTACATCAGAGTCCCATCACAAGCCCCTTACATCAGAGTCCCATCAGAGCCCCTTACATCAGAGCCCTATCAGAATCCCCTTACATCAGAGACCCATCAGCAGCCCCTTACATCAGAGTCCTATCACCTGTCCCCTTACATCAGAGTCCCATCACCAGCCCCTTACATCAGAATCTCATCACCAGCCCAATACAGAGTGTCCCAACACCAGGACCTTACATCAGAGACCCATCACCAGCCCCTCACATCAGAGTCCCATCAACAGCCCCTTACATCACAATCCCGTCACCTGCCCAATACAGAATGTCCAAACACCAGGACCTTACAACAAAGTCCCATCACCAGCCAACTAACATCATAGTACTATCACCAGCCCCTCACATCAGAGTCCCATCAGTAGCCCCTTACATCAGAGTCCCATCACCAGCCAACTAACATCAGAGTAACATCACCAGCACCTCACATCAGAGTCCCATCAGCAGCCCCCTGCATCAGAGTCCATTCAGCAGCCCCATACATCTGAGTCCAATCAGCAGCCCCATACATCAGAGTCCAATCAGCAGCCCCTTACATCAGCATCCCATTAACTGCCCCCTACATCAGAGTTCCATCAACAGTCCTTTATATCAGAGTTCCATCAGCAGCCCCTTACATCAGAGTCCCATCAGCAGCCCCTTACATCAGAGTCCCATCAGAGCCCCTTACATCAGAGTGCTATCAGAATCCCCTTTCATCAGAGTCCCATTAGCAGCCCCCTACATCAGAGTCCCATCAGCAGCCTCTTACATCAGAGTCCCATCACCTGTCAACTTACATCAGAGTCCCATCAGCAGCCCCTTACATCAGAGTCTATTCAGCAGGCCCATACATCAGAGTCCAATCAGCAGCCCCTTACATCAATGTCCCATTAACAGCCCCCTACATCAGAGTCCCATCACAAGCCCCTTACATCAGAGTCCCATCAGAGCCCCTTACATCAGAGCCCTATCAGAATCCCCTTACATCAGAGACCCATCAGCAGCCCCTTACATCTGAGTCCTATCACCTGTCCCCTTACATCAGAGTCCCATCACCAGCCCCTTACATTAGAATCTCATCACCAGCCCAATACAGAGTGTCAAAACACCAGGACCTTACATCAGAGACCCATCACCAGCCCTTCACATCAGAGTCCCATCAACAGCCCCTTACATCACAATCCCGTCACCTGCCCAATACAGAATGTCCAAACACCAGGACCTTACAACAAAGTCCCATCACCAGCCAACTAACATCATAGTACTATCACCAGCCCCTCACATCAGAGTCCCATCAGCAGCCCCTTACATCAGAGTCCCATCACCAGCCAACTAACATCAGAGTAACATCACCTGTCAACTTACATCAGAGTCCCATCACCAGCCCCTTACATCAGCATCCCATCACCAGCCCAAAACAGTGTGTCCCAACACCAGGACCTTACATCAGAGACCCATCAGCAGCCCCTTACATCAGAGTGCCATCAGCAGCCCCTTACATCAAAGTCCAATCAGCGGCCCCTTACTTCAGACTCCCATCACCAGGCCCCTTACATCAGAGTCCCATCAGCAGCCCCTTGCATCATAGTCCATTCAGCAGCCCCATACATCTGAGTCCAATCAGCAGCCCCATACATCAGAGTCCAATCAGCAGCCCCTTACATCAGCATCCCATTAACAGCCCCCTACATCAAACTTCCATCAACAGTCCCTTACATCCGAGTTCCATCAGCAGCCCCTTACATCAGAGTCCCATCAGCTGCCCCTTACATCAGAGTCCCATCAGAGACCCTTACATCAGAGTGCTATCAGAATCCCCTTTCATCAGAGTAACATCAGCAGCCCCCTACATCAGAGTCCCATCAGCAGCCCCTTACATCAGAGTCCCATCACCTGTCAACTTACATCAGAGTCCCATCAGCAGCCCCTTACATCAGAGTCTATTCAGCAGGCCCATACATCAGAGTCCAATCAGCAGCCCCTTACATCAACGTCCCATTAACAGCCCCCTACATCAGAGTCCCATCACAAGCCCCTTACATCAGAGTCCCATCAGAGCCCATTACATCAGAGCCCTATCAGAATCCCCTTACATCAGAGACCCATCAGCAGCCCCTTACATCAGAGTCCTATCACCTGTCCCCTTACATCAGAGTCCCATCACCAGCCCCTTACATCAGAATCTCTTCACCAGCCCAATACAGAGTGTCCCAACACCAGGACCTTACATCAGAGACCCATCACCAGCCCTTCACATCAGAGTCCCATCAACAGCCCCTTACATCACAATCCCGTCACCTGCCCAATACAGAATGTCCAAACACCAGGACCTTACAACAAAGTCCCATCACCAGCCAACTAACATCATAGTACTATCACCTGCCCCTCACATCAGAGTCCCATCAGCAGCCCCTTACATCAGAGTCCCATCACCAGCCAACTAACATCAGAGTAACATCACCAGCACCTCACATCAGAGTCCCATCAGCAGCCCCTTACATCAGAATCCCATCACTAGCCCCTTACATCAGAGTCCCATCAGCAGCCCCCTACATCAGAGTCCCATCAGCAGCCCCTTACATCAGAGTCCCATCACCTGTCAACTTACATCAGAGTCCCATCACCAGCCCCTTACATCAGCAGCCCATCACCAGCCCAAAACAGTGTGTCCCAACACCAGGACCTTACATCAGAGACCCATCAGCAGCCCCTTACATCAGAGTGCCATCAGCAGCCCCTTACATCAAAGTCCAATCAGCGGCCCCTTACTTCAGACTCCCATCACCAGGCCTCTTACATCAGAGTCCCATCAGCAGCCCCTTGCATCATAGTCCATTCAGCAGCCCCATACATCTGAGTCCAATCAGCAGCCTCATACATCAGAGTCCAATCAGCAGCCCCTTACATCAGCATCCCATTAACAGCCCCCTACATCAGAGTTCCATCAACAGTCCCTTACATCCGAGTTCCATCAGCAGCCCCTTACATCAGAGTCCCATCAGCAGCCCCTTACATCAGAGTCCCATCACCTGTCAACTTACATCAGAGTCCCATCAGCAGCCCCTTACATCAGAGTCTATTCAGCAGGCCCATACATCAGAGTCCAATCAGCAGCCCCTTACATCAACGTCCCATTAACAGCCCCCTACATCAGAGTCCCATCACAAGCCCCTTACATCAGAGTCCCATCAGAGCCCCTTACATCAGAGCCCTATCAGAATCCCCTTACATCAGAGACCCATCAGCAGCCCCTTACATCAGAGTCCTATCACCTGTCCCCTTACATCAGAGTCCCATCACCAGCCCCTTACATCAGAATCTCATCACCAGCCCAATACAGAGTGTCCCAACACCAGGACCTTACATCAGAGACCCATCACCAGCCCTTCACATCAGAGTCCCATCAACAGCCCCTTACATCACAATCCCGTCACCTGCCCAATACAGAATGTCCAAACACCAGGACCTTACAACAAAGTCCCATCACCAGCCAACTAACATCATAGTACTATCACCAGCCCCTCACATCAGAGTCCCATCAGCAGCCCCTTACATCAGAGTCCCATCACCAGCCAACTAACATCAGAGTAACATCACCTGTCAACTTACATCACAGTCCCATCACCAGCCCCTTACATCAGCATCCCATCACCAGCCCAAAACAGTGTGTCCCAACACCAGGACCTTACATCAGAGACCCATCAGCAGCCCCTTACATCAGAGTGCCATCAGCAGCCCCTTACATCAAAGTCCAATCAGCGGCCCCTTACTTCAGACTCCCATCACCAGGCCCCTTACATCAGAGTCCCATCAGCAGCCCCTTGCATCATAGTCCATTCAGCAGCCCCATACATCTGAGGCCAATCAGCAGCCCCATACATCAGAGTCCAATCAGCAGCCCCTTACATCAGCATCCCATTAACAGCCCCCTACATCAGAGTTCCATCAACAGTCCCTTACATCCGAGTTCCATCAGCAGCCCCTTACATCAGAGTCCCATCAGCTGCCCCTTACATCAGAGTCCCATCAGAGACCCTTACATCAGAGTCCTATCACCTGTCCCCTTACATCAGAGTCCCATCACCAGCCCCTTTACATCAGAATCTCATCACCAGTCCAATACAGAGTGTCCCAACACCAGGACCTTACATCAGAGACCCATCACCAGCCCTTCACATCAGAGTCCCATCAACAGCCCCTTACATCACAATCCCGTCACCTGCCCAATACAGAATGTCCAAACACCAGGACCTTACAACAAAGTCCCATCACCAGCCAACTAACATCATAGTACTATTACCAGCCCCTCACATCAGAGTCCCATCAGCAGCCCCTTACATCAGAATCCCATCACTAGCCCCTTACATCAGAGTCCCATCAGCAGCCCCCTACATCAGAGTCCCATCAGCAGCCCCTTACATCAGAGTCCCATCAGCAGCCCCTTACATCAGAGTCCCATCACCTGCCAACTTACATCAGAGTCCCATCACCAGCCCCTTACATCAGCATCCCATCACCAGCCCAAAACAGTGTGTCCCAACACCAGGACCTTACATCAGAGACCCATCAGCAGCCCCTTACATCAGAGTGCCATCAGCAGCCCCTTACATCAAAGTCCAATCAGCGGCCCCTTACTTCAGACTCCCATCACCAGGCCCCTTACATCAGAGTCCCATCAGCAGCCCCTTGCATCATAGTCCATTCAGCAGCCCCATACATCTGAGTCCAATCAGCAGCCCCATACATCAGAGTCCAATCAGCAGCCCCTTACATCAGCATCCCATTAACAGCCCCCTACATCAGAGTTCCATCAACAGTCCCTTACATCCGAGTTCCATCAGCAGCCCCTTACATCAGAGTCCCATCAGCTGCCCCTTACATCAGAGTCCCATCAGAGACCCTTACATCAGAGTGCTATCAGAATCCCCTTTCATCAGAGTAACATCAGCAGCCCCCTACATCAGAGTCCCATCAGCAGCCCCTTACATCAGAGTCCCATCACCTGTCAACTTACATCAGAGTCCCATCAGCAGCCCCTTACATCAGAGTCTATTCAGCAGGCCCATACATCAGAGTCCAATCAGCAGCCCCTTACATCAACGTCCCATTACCAGCCCTCTACATCAGAGTCCCATCACAAGCCCCTTACATCAGAGTCCCATCAGAGCCCCTTACATCAGAGCCCTATCAGAATCCCCTTACATCAGAGACCCATCAGCAGCCCCTTACATCAGAGTCCTATCACCTGTCCCCTTACATCAGAGTCCCATCACCAGCCCCTTACATCAGAATCTCATCACCAGCCCAATACAGAGTGTCCCAACACCAGGACCTTACATCAGAGACCCATCACCAGCCCCTCACATCAGAGTCCCATCAACAGCCCCTTACATCACAATCCCGTCACCTGCCCAATACAGAATGTCCAAACACCAGGACCTTACAACAAAGTCCCATCACCAGCCAACTAACATCATAGTACTATCACCAGCCCCTCACATAAGAGTCCCATCAGTAGCCCCTTACATCAGAGTCCCATCACCAGCCAACTAACATCAGAGTAACATCACCAGCACCTCACATCAGAGTCCCATCAGCAGCCCCCTGCATCAGAGTCCATTCAGCAGCCCCATACATCTGAGTCCAATCAGCAGCCCCATACATCAGAGTCCAATCAGCAGCCCCTTACATCAGCATCCCATTAACTGCCCCCTACATCAGAGTTCCATCAACAGTCCTTTATATCAGAGTTCCATCAGCAGCCCCTTACATCAGAGTCCCATCAGCAGCCCCTTACATCAGAGTCCCATCAGAGCCCCTTACATCAGAGTGCTATCAGAATCCCCTTTCATCAGAGTCCCATTAGCAGCCCCCTACATCAGAGTCCCATCAGCAGCCTCTTACATCAGAGTCCCATCACCTGTCAACTTACATCAGAGTCCCATCAGCAGCCTCTTACATCAGAGTCTATTCAGCAGGCCCATACATCTGAGTCCAATCAGCAGACCCATACATCAGAGTCCAATCAGCAGCCCCTTACATCAGCGTCCCATTAACAGCCCCCTACAGCAGAGTTCCATCAACAGTCCCTTACATCAGAGTCCCATCAGCAGCCCCTTACATCAGAGTCCCATCACTAGCCCCTTACATCAGAGTCCCATCAGCAGCCCCCTACATCAGAGTCCCATCAGCAGCCCCTTACATCAGAGTCCCATCACCTGTCAACTTACATCAGAGTCCCATCACCAGCCCCTTACATCAGCATCCCATCACCAGCCCAATACAGTGTGTCCCAAAACCAGTACCTTACATCAGAGACCCATCAGCAGCCCCTTACATCAGAGTGCCATCAGCAGCCCCTTACATCAAAGTCCAATCAGCGGCCCCTTACTTCAGATTCCCATCACCAGGCCCCTTACATCAGAGTCCCATCAGCAGCCCCTTACATCAGAGTCTATTCAGCAGGCCCATACATCAGAGTCCAATCAGCAGCCCCTTACATCAATGTCCCATTAACAGCCCCCTACATCAGAGTCCCATCACAAGCCCCTTACATCAGAGTCCCATCAGAGCCCCTCACATCAGAGCCCTATCAGAATCCCCTTACATCAGAGACCCATCAGCAGCCCCTTACATCTGAGTCCTATCACCTGTCCCCTTACATCAGAGTCCCATCACCAGCCCCTTACATTAGAATCTCATCACCAGCCCAATACAGAGTGTCCCAACACCAGGACCTTACATCAGAGACCCATCACCAGCCCTTCACATCAGAGTCCCATCAACAGCCCCTTACATCACAATCCCGTCACCTGCCCAATACAGAATGTCCAAACACCAGGACCTTACAACAAAGTCCCATCACCAGCCAACTAACATCATAGTACTATCACCAGCCCCTCACATCAGAGTCCCATCAGCAGCCCCTTACATCAGAGTCCCATCACCAGCCAACTAACATCAGAGTAACATCACCTGTCAACTTACATCAGAGTCCCATCACCAGCCCCTTACATCAGCATCCCATCACCAGCCCAAAACAGTGTGTCCCAAAACCAGGACCTTACATCAGAGACCCATCAGCAGCCCCTTACATCAGAGTGCCATCAGCAGCCCCTTACATCAAAGTCCAATCAGCGGCCCCTTACTTCAGACTCCCATCACCAGGCCCCTTACATCAGAGTCCCATCAGCAGCCCCTTGCATCATAGTCCATTCAGCAGCCCCATACATCTGAGTCCAATCAGCAGCCCCATACATCAGAGTCCAATCAGCAGCCCCTTACATCAGCATCCCATTAACAGCCCCCTACATCAGAGTTCCATCAACAGTCCCTTACATCCGATTTCCATCAGCAGCCCCTTACATCAGAGTCCCATCAGCTGCCCCTTACATCAGAGTCCCATCAGAGACCCTTACATCAGAGTGCTATCAGAATCCCCTTTCATCAGAGTAACATCAGCAGCCCCCTACATCAGAGTCCCATCAGCAGCCCCTTACATCAGAGTCCCATCACCTGTCAACTTACATCAGAGTCCCATCAGCAGCCCCTTACATCAGAGTCTATTCAGCAGGCCCATACATCAGAGTCCAATCAGCAGCCCCTTACATCAACGTCCCATTAACAGCCCCCTACATCAGAGTCCCATCACAAGCCCCTTACATCAGAGTCCCATCAGAGCCCCTTACATCAGAGCCCTATCAGAATCCCCTTACATCAGAGACCCATCAGCAGCCCCTTACATCAGAGTCCTATCACCTGTCCCCTTACATCAGAGTCCCATCACCAGCCCCTTACATCAGAATCTCATCACCAGCCCAATACAGAGTGTCCCAACACCAGGACCTTACATCAGAGACCCATCACCAGCCCCTTACATCAGAGTCCCATCACCTGTCAACTTACATCAGAGTCCCATCAGCAGCCCCTTACATCAGTCTATTCAGCAGGCCCTTACATCAGCGTCCCATTAACAGCCCCCTACATCAGAGTTCCATCAACAGTACCTTACATCAGAGTCCCATCAGCAGCCTCTTACATCAGAGTCCTATCAGAAGCCCCTTACATCAGAGTCCCATCACCTGTCAACTTACATCAGAGTCCCATCACAAGCCCCTTACATCAGCATCCCATCACCAGCCCAATACAGTGTCCCAACACCAGGACCTTACATCAGGGACCGATCAGCAGCCCCTTACATCAGAGTGCCATCAGCAGCCCCTTACATCAAAGTCCAATCAGCGGCCCCTTACTTCAGACTCCCATCACCAGGACCCTTACATCAGAGTCCCATCAGCAGCCCCTTGCATCAGAGTCCATTCAACAGCCCCATACATCTTAGTCCAATCAGCAGCCCCATACATCAGAGTCCAATCAGCAGCCCCTTACATCAGCGTCCCATTAACAGCCCCCTACATCAGAGTTCCATCAACAGTCCCTTATATCAGAGTTCCATCAGCAGCCCCTTACATCAGAGTCCCATCAGCAGCCCCTTACATCAGAGTCCCATCAGAGCCCCTTACATCAGAGTGCTATCAGAATCCCCTTTCATCAAAGTAACATCAGCAGCCCCCTACAGCACAGTCCCATCAGCAGCCCCTTACATCAGAGTCCCATCACCTGTCAACTTACATCAGAGTCCCATCAGCAGCCCCTTACATCAGAGTCTATTCAGCAGGCCCATACATCTGAGTCCAATCAGCAGCCCCATACTTTAGAGTACAATCAGCAGCCCCTTACATCAATGTCCCATTAACAGCCCCCTACATCAGAGTTCCATCAACAGTCCCTCACATCAGAGTCCCATCAGCAGCCCCTTACATCAGAGTCCTATCAGCAGCCCCTTATATCAGAATCCCATCACTAGCCCCTTACATCAGAGTCCCATCAGCAGCCCCCTACATCAGAGTCCCATCAGCAGCCCCTTACATCAGAGTCCCATCACCTGTCAACTTACATCAGAGTCCCATCACACGCCCCTTACATCAGCATCCCATCACCAGCCCAAAACAGTGTGTCCCAACACCAGGACCTTACATCAGAGACCCATCAGCAGCCCCTTACATCAGAGTGCCATCAGCAGCCCCTTACATCAAAGTCCAATCAGCGGCCCCTTACTTCAGACTCCCATCACCAGGCCCCTTACATCAGAGTCCCATCAGCAGCCCCTTGCATCATAGTCCATTCAGCAGCCCCATACATCTGAGTCCAATCAGCAGCCCCATACATCAGAGTCCAATCAGCAGCCCCTTACATCAGCATCCCATTAACAGCCCCCTACATCAGAGTTCCATCAACAGTCCCTTACATCCGAGTTCCATCAGCAGCCCCTTACATTAGAGTCCCATCAGCAGCCCCTTACATCAGAGTCCCATCAGTAGCCCCTTACATCAGATTCCCATCAGAGACCCTTACATCAGAGTGCTATCAGAATTCCCTTTCATCAGAGTAACATCAGCAGCCCCCTACATCAGAGTCCCATCAGCAGCCCCTTACATCAGAGTCCCATCACCTGTCAACTTACATCAGAGTCCCATCAGCAGCCCCTTACATCAGATTCTATTCAGCAGGCCCATACATCAGAGTCCAATCAGCAGCCCCTTACATCAACGTCCCATTAACAGCCCCCTACATCAGAGTCCCATCACAAGCCCCTTACATCAGAGTCCCATCAGATCCCCTTACATCAGAGCCCTATCAGAATCCCCTTACATCAGAGATCCATCAGCAGCCCCTTACATCAGAGTCCTATCACCTGTCCCCTTACATCAGAGTCCCATCACCAGCCCCTTACATCAGAATCTCATCACCAGCCCAATACAGAGTGTCCCAACACCAGGACCTTACATCAGAGACCCATCACCAGCCCCTCACATCAGAGTCCCATCAACAGCCCCTTACATCACAATCCCGTCACCTGCCCAATACAGAATGTCCAAACACCAGGACCTTACAACAAAGTCCCATCACCAGCCAACTAACATCATAGTACTATCACCAGCCCCTCACATCAGAGTCCCATCAGCAGCCCCTTACATCAGAGTCCCATCACCAGCCAACTAACATCAGAGTAACATCACCAGCACCTCACATCAGAGTCCCATCAACAGCCCCCTGCATCAGAGTCCATTCAGCAGCCCCATACATCTGAGTCCAATCAGCAGCCCCATACATCAGAGTCCAATCAGCAGCCCCTTACATAAGCGTCCCATTAACTGCCCCCTACATCAGAGTTCCATCAACAGTCCCTTATATCAGAGTTCCATCAGCAGCCCCTTACATCAGAGTCCCATCAGCAGCCCCTTACATCAGAGTCCCATCAGAGACCCTTATATCAGAGTGCTATCAGAATCCCCTTTCATCAGAGTCCCATTAGCAGCCCCCTATATCAGAGTCCCATCAGCAGCCTCTTACATCAGAGTCCCATCACCTGTCAACTTACATCAGAGTCCCATCAGCAGCCCCTTACATCAGAGTCTATTCAGCAGGCCCATACATATGAGTCCAATCAGCAGCCCCATACATCAGAGTCCAATCAGCAGCCCCTTACATCAGCGTCCCATTAACAGCCCCCTACATCAGAGTTCCATCAACAGTCCCTTACATCAGAGTCCCATCAGCAGCCCCTTACATCAGAGTCCCATCACTAGCCCCTTACATCAGAGTCCCATCAGCAGCCCCCTACATCAGAGTCCCATCAGCAGCCCCTTACATCAGAGTCCCATCACCTGTCAACTTACATCAGAGTCCCATCACCAGCCCCTTACATCAGCATCCCATCACCAGCCCAATACAGTGTGTCCCAACACCAGTACCTTACATCAGAGACCCATCAGCAGCCCCTTACATCAGAGTGCCATCAGCAGCCCCTTACATCAAAGTCCAATCAGCGGCCCCTTACTTCAGACTCCCATCACCAGGCCCCTTACATCAGAGTCCCATCAGCAGCCCCTTCCATCAGAGTCCATTCAGCAGCCCCATACATCTGAGTCCAATCAGCAGCCCCATACATCAGAGTCCAATCAGCAGCCCCTTACTTCAGCGTCCCATTAACAGCCCCCTACACCCGGGTTCCATCAACAGTCCCTTATATCAGAGTTCCATCAGCAGCCCCTTACATCAGAGTCCCATCAGCAGCCCCTTACATCAGAGTCCCATCAGAACCCCTTACATCAGAGTGCTATCAGAATCCCCTTTCATCAGAGTCCCATCAGCAGCCCCTTACATCAGAGTCCCATCACCTGTCAACTTACATCAGAGTCCCATCAGCAGCCCCTGACATCAGAGTCTATTCAGCAGGCCCATACATCTGAGTCCAATCAGCAGCCCCATACATCAGAGTCCAATCAGCAGCCCCTTACATCAGCGTCCCATTAACAGCCCTCTACATCAGAGTTCCATCAACAGTCCCTTACATCAGAGTCCCATCAGCAGCCCCTTACATCAGAGTCCCATCAGCAGCCCCTTACATCAGAGTCCTATCAGCAGTCCCTTACATCAGAGTCCCATCACTAGCCCCTTACATCAGAGTCCCATCAGCAGCCCCCTACATCAGAGTCCCATCAGCAGCCCCTTACATCAGAGTCCCATCAACTGACAACTTACATCAGAGTCCCATCACCAGCCCCTTACATCAGCATCCCATCACCAGCCCAATACAGTGTGTCCCAACATCAGGACCTTACATCAGAGACCCATCAGCAGCCCCTTACATCAGAGTGCCATCAGCAGCCCCTTACATCAAAGTCCAATCAGCGGCCCCTTACTTCAGAGTCCCATCACCAGCCCCTCACATCAGAGTCCCATCAACAGCCCCTTACATCACAATCCCGTCACCTGCCCAATACAGAATGTCCAAACACCAGGACCTTACAACAAAGTCCCATCACCAGCCAACTAACATCATAGTACTATCACCAGCCCCTCACATCAGAGTCCCATCAGCAGCCCCTTACATCAGAGTCCCATCACCAGCCAACTAACATCAGAGTACCATCACCAGCACCTCACATCAGAGTCCCATCAGCAGCCCCCTGCATTAGAGTCCATTCAGCAGCCCCATACATCTGAGTCCAATCAGCAGCCCCATACATCAGAGTCCAATCAGCAGCCCCTTACATCAGCGTCCCATTAACAGCCCCCTACATCAGAGTTCCATCGGCAGCCTCTTACTTTAGAGTCTTACCACCAGCCCCTTACATCAAAGTTCCATCAACAGTCCCTTACATCAGAGTCCAATCTGTAGCCCCTTACATCAATGTCCCATCACCAGCCCCCTTACATCAGAGTCCCATCACAAGCTACTTACATCAGAGTCCCATCAGCAGCCTCTTACATCAGAGTCCATTCAGCAGTCCCTTACATCAGAGTCCAATCAGCAGCCACTTACATGAGCATCCCATTAACAGCCCCCTACATCAGAGTCCCATCATCAGCCCCCTTACATCAGAGTCCCATCAGCAGCCCCTTACATCAGAGTCCAATCAGCAACCCTTTACATCAGAGTCCCATCACCAGCACCCTTACATCAGAGTCCAATCAACAGTCCCTTACATCAGAGTCCCATCAGCAGCCCCTTACATCAGTGTCCCATCAACAGTCCTTAACATCAGAGTCCCATCACCAGCCCCTTTCATCAGAATCGCATCAGCAGTCCAATACAGAGTGTCCTAACACCAGGACCTTACATCAGAGACCCATCAGCAGCCCCTTACATCAGAGTCCATTTAGCAGCCCCTTACATCAGAGTCCCCTAAGCAGCCTTTTACATCAGAGTCCCATCCCCAGACCCTCACATCAGAGTCCCATAAGCAGCCCCTTACTTCAGAGTCCCACCACCAGCCCTTTACATCAAAGTCCCTTTATCAGCCCCCTTACATCAGAGTCCCATCAACAATCCCTTACATCAGAGAGTCCCATCAGCAACCCCTTACATCAAAGTCCCATCACCAGCCCTCTTACATCAGAGTCCCATTACATGCTCCTTACATCAGAGTCCCATCAGCAGCCCCTTACATCAGAGTCCCATCAGCAGCCCCTTACATCAGAGTCCAATCAGCAGCCCCTTAAATCAGCATCCCATCACATGCTCTTTACATCAGAGTCCCATCAGCAGCCCCTTACATCAGAGTCCCATCAGCAGCCCCTTACTTCAGAGTACCATCAGCAGCCCCATACAGAGTCTCATCACCAGCCCCCTTACATCAGAGTCCCATCACCAGCCCCTTACATCCCATCCCATCACCTATCATCGCTAGCTCTATCATCTCTGGCTCTATCATCTCTAGCTCTATTATCTCTGGCTCTATCATCCCAAAATCTATCATCTCTAAATCGATTATCTCTAAATCTATCATTTTTAATGCTTTCATCTCTAGCTTTATCATCACTATCTCTATCATTGCTAGATCAATATTCTCTGGCTCTATCATCTCTTACTCTATCATCTCGGGCTCTATCATCTCTAGCTCTATCATCTCTAGTTCTATCATCTCTAACTCTATCATCGCTAGCTCTAGCATCTCTAGTTCTATTATCTCTAGCATCTCTAAATCTATCACCTCTAACTCTATCATCTCTTTCTTTATCATCTCTGGCTCTATCATCTCTGGCTCTATCATCTTGGGCTCTAACAGCTCTATCCCTATCATCTCTAACTTTATCATCTCCAGCTATATCATCGCTATCTTTATCAGCTCTATTATGTCTAGCTCTATCATCTCTAGCTCTATCATCTCTGGCTCTATCATCCCTAAATCTATCATCTCTAAATCTATCATCTCTAATGCTATCATCTCTAGCTTTATCATCTCTGGCTCTATCATCCATATCTCTATCATCTCTAACTCTATCATCTCTTGTTCTAGCATCTCTACTGTATCATCCATATCTGTATCATCTCTAACACTATCATCTCTGGCAGACCCTTACATCAGAGTCCCATCACAAGCCCCTTACATCAGAGTCCTATCAGAATCCCCTTAAATCAGAGTCCCATCAGCAGCCCCATACAGAGTCTCATCACCAGCCCCCTTACATCAGAGTCCCATCACCTATCATCGCTAGCTCTATTATCTCTGGCTCTATCATCCCAAAATCTATCATCTCTAAATCTATCATCTCTAATGCTTTCATCTCTAGCTTTATCATCACTATCTCTATCATCGCTAGATCAATCATCTCTGGCTCTATCATCTCTGGCTCTATCATTCATATCTCTATCATCTCTAACACTATCATCTCTGGCAGACCCTTACATCAGAGTCCCATCACAAGCCCCTTACATCAGAGTCCCATCAGAGCCCCTTACATCAGAGCCCTATCAGAATCCCCTTACATCAGAGACCCATCAGCAGCCCCTTACATCAGAGTCCCATCACCTGTCCCCTTACATCAGAGTCCCACCACCAGCCCCTTACATCAGAAACCCATCACCAGCCCAATACAGAGTGTCCCAACACCAGGACCTTACATCAGAGTCCTATCAGCAGCCCCTTACATCAGAGTCCCATCACTAGCCCCTTACATCAGAGTCCCATCAGCAGCCCCCTACATCAGAGTCCCATCAGCAGCCCCTTACATCAGAGTCCCATCACTGTCAAATTACATCAGAGTCCCATCACCAGCCCCTTACATCAGCATCCCATCACCAGCCCAATACAGTGTGTCCCAACACCAGGACCTTACATCAGAGACCCATCAGCAGCCCCTTACATCAGAGTGCCATCAGCAGCCCCTTACATCAAAGTCCAATCAGCGGCCCCTTCAGACTCCCATCACCAGACCCCTTACATCAGAGTCCCATCAGCAGCCCTTTACATCAGAGTCCAATCAGCAGCCCCATACATCTAAGTCCAATCAGCAGCCCCATACATCAGAGTCCAATCAGCAGCCCCTTACATCAGCGTCCCATTAACAGCCCCCTACATCAGAGTTCCATCAACAGTCCCTTACATCCGAGTTCCATCAGCAGCCCCTTACATCAGAGTCCCATCAGCAGCCCCTTACATCAGAGTCCCATCAGAGCCCCTTACATCAGAGTGCTATCAGAATCCCCTTTCATCAGAGTAACATCAGCAGCCCCCTACATCAGAGTCCCATCAGCAGCCCCTTACATCAGAGTCCCATCACCTGTCAACTTACATCAGAGTCCCATCAGCAGCCCCTTACATCGGAGTCTATTCGGCAGGCCCATACATCTGAGTCCAATCAGCAGCCCCATACATCAGAGTCCAATCAGCAGCCCCTTACATCAACGTCCCATTAACAGCACCCTACATCAGAGTCCCATCACAAGCCCCTTACATCAGAGTCCCATCAGAGCCCCTTACATCAAAGCCCTATCAGAATCCTTTTACATCAGAGACCCATCAGCAGCCCCTTACATCAGAGTCCTATCACCTGTCCCCTTACATCAGAGTCCCATCACCAGCCCCTTACATCACAATCCCATCACCTGCCCAATACAGAATGTCCAAACACCAGGACCTTACAACAAAGTCCCATCACCAGCCAACTAACATCAGAGTACCATCACCAGCCCCTCACATCAGAGTCCCATCAGCAGCCCCTTACATCAGAGTCCCATCACCAGCCAACTAACATCAGAGTAACATCACCAGCACCTCACATCAGAGTGCCATCAGCAGCCCCCTGCATCAGAGTCCATTCAGCAGCCCCATACATCTGAGTCCAATCAGCAGCCTCATACATCAGAGTCCAATCAGCAGCCCTTTACATCAGAGTCCCATCACCTGTCAACTTACATCAGCATCCCATCACCAGCCCAATACAGTGTGTCCCAACACCAGGACCTTACATCAGAGACCCATCAGCAGCCACTTACATCAGAGTCCAATCAGCGGCCCCTTACTTCAGACTTCCATCACCAGGCCCCTTACATCAGAGTCCCCTAAGTAGCCTTTTACATCAGAGTCCCATCACCAGCCCATCACATCAGAATCCCATCAGCAGCCCCTTACATCAGAGTCCATTCAGCAGACCCATACATCTGAGTCCAATCAGCAGCCCCTTACATCAGAAAGTCCCATCACCAGCCCCTTACATCAGAGTCACATCAGCAGCCCCTTACATCACAGTTTCCCATCATCAGCCCCTTACATCAGCGTCCCATCAACAGCCCCTCACATCAGCGTCCCATAAACAGCCCCCTACATCACAATCCCGTCACCTGCCCAATACAGAATGTCCAAACACCAGGACCTTACAACAAAGTACCATCACCAGCCAACTAACATCATAGTACTATCACCAGCCCCTCACATCAGAGTCCCATCAGCAGCCCCTTACATCAGAGTCCCATCACCAGCCAACTAACATCAGAGTAACATCACCAGAACCTCACATCAGAGTCCCATCAACAGCCCCCTGCATCAGAGTCCATTCAGCAGCCCCATACATCTGAGTCCAATCAGCAGCCCCATACATCAGAGTCCAATCAGCAGCCCCTTACATAAGCGTCCCATTAACTGCCCCCTACATCAGAGTTCCATCAACAGTCCCTTATATCAGAGTTCCATCAGCAGCCCCTTACATCAGAGTCCCATCAGCAGCCCCTTACATCAGAGTCCCATCAGAGCCCCTTATATCAGAGTGCTATCAGAATCCCCTTTCATCAGAGTCCCATTAGCAGCCCCCTATATCAGAGTCCCATCAGCAGCCTCTTACATCAGAGTCCCATCACCTGTCAACTTACATCAGAGTCCCATCAGCAGCCCCTTACATCAGAGTCTATTCAGCAGGCCCATACATCTGAGTCCAATCAGCAGCCCCATACATCAGAGTCCAATCAGCAGCCCCTTACATCAGCGTCCCATTAACAGCCCCCTACATCAGAGTTCCATCAACAGTCCCTTACATCAGAGTCCCATCAGCAGCCCCTTACATCAGAGTCCCATCACTAGCCCCTTACATCAGAGTCCCATCAGCAGCCCCCTACATCAGAGTCCCATCAGCAGCCCCTTACATCAGAGTCCCATCACCTGTCAACTTACATCAGAGTCCCATCACCAGCCCCTTACATCAGCATCCCATCACCAGCCCAATACAGTGTGTCCCAACACCAGTACCTTACATCAGAGACCCATCAGCAGCCCCTTACATCAGAGTGCCATCAGCAGCCCCTTACATCAAAGTCCAATCAGCGGCCCCTTACTTCAGACTCCCATCACCAGGCCCCTTACATCAGAGTCCCATCAGCAGCCCCTTCCATCAGAGTCCATTCAGCAGCCCCATACATCTGAGTCCAATCAGCAGCCCCATACATCAGAGTCCAATCAGCAGCCCCTTACTTCAGCGTCCCATTAACAGCCCCCTACACCCGGGTTCCATCAACAGTCCCTTATATCAGAGTTCCATCAGCAGCCCCTTACATCAGAGTCCCATCAGCAGCCCCTTACATCAGAGTCCCATCAGAACCCCTTACATCAGAGTGCTATCAGAATCCCCTTTCATCAGAGTCCCATCAGCAGCCCCTTACATCAGAGTCCCATCACCAGCCAACTAACATCAGAGTAACATCACCAGAACCTCACATCAGAGTCCCATCAACAGCCCCCTGCATCAGAGTCCATTCAGCAGCCCCATACATCTGAGTCCAATCAGCAGCCCCATACATCAGAGTCCAATCAGCAGCCCCTTACATAAGCGTCCCATTAACTGCCCCCTACATCAGAGTTCCATCAACAGTCCCTTATATCAGAGTTCCATCAGCAGCCCCTTACATCAGAGTCCCATCAGCAGCCCCTTACATCAGAGTCCCATCAGAGCCCCTTATATCAGAGTGCTATCAGAATCCCCTTTCATCAGAGTCCCATTAGCAGCCCCCTATATCAGAGTCCCATCAGCAGCCTCTTACATCAGAGTCCCATCACCTGTCAACTTACATCAGAGTCCCATCAGCAGCCCCTTACATCAGAGTCTATTCAGCAGGCCCATACATCTGAGTCCAATCAGCAGCCCCATACATCAGAGTCCAATCAGCAGCCCCTTACATCAGCGTCCCATTAACAGCCCCCTACATCAGAGTTCCATCAACAGTCCCTTACATCAGAGTCCCATCAGCAGCCCCTTACATCAGAGTCCCATCACTAGCCCCTTACATCAGAGTCCCATCAGCAGCCCCCTACATCAGAGTCCCATCAGCAGCCCCTTACATCAGAGTCCCATCACCTGTCAACTTACATCAGAGTCCCATCACCAGCCCCTTACATCGGAGTCTATTCGGCAGGCCCATACATCTGAGTCCAATCAGCAGCCCCATACATCAGAGTCCAATCAGCAGCCCCTTACATCAACGTCCCATTAACAGCACCCTACATCAGAGTCCCATCACAAGCCCCTTACATCAGAGTCCCATCAGAGCCCCTTACATCAAAGCCCTATCAGAATCCTTTTACATCAGAGACCCATCAGCAGCCCCTTACATCAGAGTCCTATCACCTGTCCCCTTACATCAGAGTCCCATCACCAGCCCCTTACATCACAATCCCATCACCTGCCCAATACAGAATGTCCAAACACCAGGACCTTACAACAAAGTCCCATCACCAGCCAACTAACATCAGAGTACCATCACCAGCCCCTCACATCAGAGTCCCATCAGCAGCCCCTTACATCAGAGTCCCATCACCAGCCAACTAACATCAGAGTAACATCACCAGCACCTCACATCAGAGTGCCATCAGCAGCCCCCTGCATCAGAGTCCATTCAGCAGCCCCATACATCTGAGTCCAATCAGCAGCCTCATACATCAGAGTCCAATCAGCAGCCCTTTACATCAGAGTCCCATCACCTGTCAACTTACATCAGCATCCCATCACCAGCCCAATACAGTGTGTCCCAACACCAGGACCTTACATCAGAGACCCATCAGCAGCCACTTACATCAGAGTCCAATCAGCGGCCCCTTACTTCAGACTTCCATCACCAGGCCCCTTACATCAGAGTCCCCTAAGTAGCCTTTTACATCAGAGTCCCATCACCAGCCCATCACATCAGAATCCCATCAGCAGCCCCTTACATCAGAGTCCATTCAGCAGACCCATACATCTGAGTCCAATCAGCAGCCCCTTACATCAGAAAGTCCCATCACCAGCCCCTTACATCAGAGTCACATCAGCAGCCCCTTACATCACAGTTTCCCATCATCAGCCCCTTACATCAGCGTCCCATCAACAGCCCCTCACATCAGCGTCCCATAAACAGCCCCCTACATCACAATCCCGTCACCTGCCCAATACAGAATGTCCAAACACCAGGACCTTACAACAAAGTACCATCACCAGCCAACTAACATCATAGTACTATCACCAGCCCCTCACATCAGAGTCCCATCAGCAGCCCCTTACATCAGAGTCCCATCACCAGCCAACTAACATCAGAGTAACATCACCAGAACCTCACATCAGAGTCCCATCAACAGCCCCCTGCATCAGAGTCCATTCAGCAGCCCCATACATCTGAGTCCAATCAGCAGCCCCATACATCAGAGTCCAATCAGCAGCCCCTTACATAAGCGTCCCATTAACTGCCCCCTACATCAGAGTTCCATCAACAGTCCCTTATATCAGAGTTCCATCAGCAGCCCCTTACATCAGAGTCCCATCAGCAGCCCCTTACATCAGAGTCCCATCAGAGCCCCTTATATCAGAGTGCTATCAGAATCCCCTTTCATCAGAGTCCCATTAGCAGCCCCCTATATCAGAGTCCCATCAGCAGCCTCTTACATCAGAGTCCCATCACCTGTCAACTTACATCAGAGTCCCATCAGCAGCCCCTTACATCAGAGTCTATTCAGCATGCCCATACATCTGAGTCCAATCAGCAGCCCCATACATCAGAGTCCAATCAGCAGCCCCTTACATCAGCGTCCCATTAACAGCCCCCTACATCAGAGTTCCATCAACAGTCCCTTACATCAGAGTCCCATCAGCAGCCCCTTACATCAGAGTCCCATCACTAGCCCCTTACATCAGAGTCCCATCAGCAGCCCCCTACATCAGAGTCCCATCAGCAGCCCCTTACATCAGAGTCCCATCACCTGTCAACTTACATCAGAGTCCCATCACCAGCCCCTTACATCAGCATCCCATCACCAGCCCAATACAGTGTGTCCCAACACCAGTACCTTACATCAGAGACCCATCAGCAGCCCCTTACATCAGAGTGCCATCAGCAGCCCCTCACATCAGAGTCCCATCAACAGCCCCTTACATCACAATCCCATCACCTGCCCAATACAGAATGTCCAAACACCAGGACCTTACAACAAAGTACCATCACCAGCCAACTAACATCATAGTACTATCACCAGCCCCTCACATCAGAGTCCCATCAGCAGCCCCTTACATCAGAGTCCCATCACCAGCCAACTAACATCAGAGTAACATCACCAGAACCTCACATCAGAGTCCCATCAGCAGCCCCCTGCATCAGAGTCCATTTAGCAGCCCCATACATCTGAGTCCAATCAGCAGCCCCATACATCAGAGTCCAATCAGCAGCCCCTTACATCAGCGTCCCATTAACTGCCCCCTACATCAGAGTTCCATCAACAGTCCCTTATATCAGAGTTCCATCAGCAGCCCCTTACATCAGAGTCCCATCAGCAGCCCCTTACATCAGAGTCCCATCAGAGCCCCTTACATCAGAGTGCTATCAGAATCCCCTTTTATCAGAGTCCCATTAGCAACCCCCTATATCAGAGTCCCATCAGCAGCCTCTTACATCAGAGTCCCATCACCTGTCAACTTACATCAGAGTCCCATCAGCAGCCCCTTACATCAGAGTCTATTCAGCAGGCACATACATCTGAGTCCAATCAGCAGCCCCATACATCAGAGTCCAATCAGCAGCCCCTTACATCAGCGTCCCATTAACAGCCCCCTACATCAGAGTTCCATCAACAGTCCCTTACATCAGAGTCCCATCAGCAGCCCCTTACATCAGAGTCCCATCACTAGCCCCTTACATCAGAGTCCCATCAGCAGCCCCCTACATCAGAGTCCCATCAGCAGCCCCTTACATCAGAGTCCCATCACCTGTCAACTTACATCAGAGTCCCATCACCAGCCCCTTACATCAGCATCCCATCACCAGCCCAATACAGTGTGTCCCAACACCAGTACCTTACATCAGAGACCCATCAGCAGCCCCTTACATCAGAGTGCCATCAGCAGCCCCTTACATCAAAGTCCAATCAGCGGCCCCTTACTTCAGACTCCCATCACCAGGCCCCTTACATCAGAGTCCCATCAGCAGCCCCTTCCATCAGAGTCCATTCAGCAGCCCCATACATCTGAGTCCAATCAGCAGCCCCATACATCAGAGTCCAATCAGCAGCCCCTTACTTCAGCGTCCCATTAACAGCCCCCTACACCCGGGTTCCATCAACAGTCCCTTATATCAGAGTTCCATCAGCAGCCCCTTACATCAGAGTCCCATCAGCAGCCCCTTACATCAGAGTCCCATCAGAACCCCTTACATCAGAGTGCTATCAGAATCCCCTTTCATCAGAGTCCCATCAGCAGCCCCTTACATCAGAGTCCCATCACCAGCCAACTAACATCAGAGTAACATCACCAGAACCTCACATCAGAGTCCCATCAACAGCCCCCTGCATCAGAGTCCATTCAGCAGCCCCATACATCTGAGTCCAATCAGCAGCCCCATACATCAGAGTCCAATCAGCAGCCCCTTACATAAGCGTCCCATTAACTGCCCCCTACATCAGAGTTCCATCAACAGTCCCTTATATCAGAGTTCCATCAGCAGCCCCTTACATCAGAGTCCCATCAGCAGCCCCTTACATCAGAGTCCCATCAGAGCCCCTTATATCAGAGTGCTATCAGAATCCCCTTTCATCAGAGTCCCATTAGCAGCCCCCTATATCAGAGTCCCATCAGCAGCCTCTTACATCAGAGTCCCATCACCTGTCAACTTACATCAGAGTCCCATCAGCAGCCCCTTACATCAGAGTCTATTCAGCAGGCCCATACATCTGAGTCCAATCAGCAGCCCCATACATCAGAGTCCAATCAGCAGCCCCTTACATCAGCGTCCCATTAACAGCCCCCTACATCAGAGTTCCATCAACAGTCCCTTACATCAGAGTCCCATCAGCAGCCCCTTACATCAGAGTCCCATTACTAGCCCCTTACATCAGAGTCCCATCAGCAGCCCCCTACATCAGAGTCCCATCAGCAGCCCCTTACATCAGAGTCCCATCACCTGTCAACTTACATCAGAGTCCCATCACCAGCCCCTTACATCAGCATCCCATCACCAGCCCAATACAGTGTGTCCCAACACCAGTACCTTACATCAGAGACCCATCAGCAGCCCCTTACATCAGAGTGCCATCAGCAGCCCCTTACATCAAAGTCCAATCAGCGGCCCCTTACTTCAGACTCCCATCACCAGGCCCCTTACATCAGAGTCCCATCAGCAGCCCCTTCCATCAGAGTCCATTCAGCAGCCCCATACATCTGAGTCCAATCAGCAGCCCCATACATCAGAGTCCAATCAGCAGCCCCTTACTTCAGCGTCCCATTAACAGCCCCCTACACCCGGGTTCCATCAACAGTCCCTTATATCAGAGTTCCATCAGCAGCCCCTTACATCAGAGTCCCATCAGCAGCCCCTTACATCAGAGTCCCATCAGAACCCCTTACATCAGAGTGCTATCAGAATCCCCTTTCATCAGAGTCCCATCAGCAGCCCCTTACATCAGAGTCCCATCACCTGTCAACTTACATCAGAGTCCCATCAGCAGCCCCTGACATCAGAGTCTATTCAGCAGGCCCATACATCTGAGTCCAATCAGCAGCCCCATACATCAGAGTCCAATCAGCAGCCCCTTACATCAGCGTCCCATTAACAGCCCTCTACATCAGAGTTCCATCAACAGTCCCTTACATCAGAGTCCCATCAGCAGCCCCTTACATCAGAGTCCCATCAGCAGCCCCTTACATCAGAGTCCTATCAGCAGTCCCTTACATCAGAGTCCCATCACTAGCCCCTTACATCAGAGTCCCATCAGCAGCCCCCTACATCAGAGTCCCATCAGCAGCCCCTTACATCAGAGTCCCATCAACTGACAACTTACATCAGAGTCCCATCACCAGCCCCTTACATCAGCATCCCATCACCAGCCCAATACAGTGTGTCCCAACATCAGGACCTTACATCAGAGACCCATCAGCAGCCCCTTACATCAGAGTGCCATCAGCAGCCCCTTACATCAAAGTCCAATCAGCGGCCCCTTACTTCAGAGTCCCATCACCAGCCCCTCACATCAGAGTCCCATCAACAGCCCCTTACATCACAATCCCGTCACCTGCCCAATACAGAATGTCCAAACACCAGGACCTTACAACAAAGTCCCATCACCAGCCAACTAACATCATAGTACTATCACCAGCCCCTCACATCAGAGTCCCATCAGCAGCCCCTTACATCAGAGTCCCATCACCAGCCAACTAACATCAGAGTAACATCACCAGCACCTCACATCAGAGTCCCATCAGCAGCCCCCTGCATCAGAGTCCATTCAGCAGCCCCATACATCTGAGTCCAATCAGCAGCCCCATACATCAGAGTCCAATCAGCAGCCCCTTACATCAGCATCCCATTAACAGCCCCCTACATCAGAGTTCCATCAACAGTCCCTTACATCCGAGTTCCATCAGCAGCCCCTTACATCAGAGTCCCATCAGCTGCCCCTTACATCAGAGTCCCATCAGAGACCCTTACATCAGAGTGCTATCAGAATCCCCTTTCATCAGAGTAACATCAGCAGCCCCCTACATCAGAGTCCCATCAGCAGCCCCTTACATCAGAGTCCCATCACCTGTCAACTTACATCAGAGTCCCATCAGCAGCCCCTTACATCAGAGTATATTCAGCAGGCCCATACATCAGAGTCCAATCAGCAGCCCCTTACATCAACGTCCCATTAACAGCCCCCTACATCAGAGTCCCATCACAAGCCCCTTACATCAGAGTCCCATCAGAGCCCCTTACATCAGAGCCCTATCAGAATCCCCTTACATCAGAGACCCATCAGCAGCCCCTTACATCAGAGTCCTATCACCTGTCCCCTTACATCAGAGTCCCATCACCAGCCCCTTACATCAGAATCTCATCACCAGCCCAATACAGAGTGTCCCAACACCAGGACCTTACATCAGAGACCCATCACCAGCCCCTCACATCAGAGTCCCATCAACAGCCCCTTACATCACAATCCCATCACCTGCCCAATACAGAATGTCCAAACACCAGGACCTTACAACAAAGTACCATCACCAGCCAACTAACATCATAGTACTATCACCAGCCCCTCACATCAGAGTCCCATCAGCAGCCCCTTACATCAGAGTCCCATCACCAGCCAACTAACATCAGAGTAACATCACCAGAACCTCACATCAGAGTCCCATCAGCAGCCCCCTGCATCAGAGTCCATTTAGCAGCCCCATACATCTGAGTCCAATCAGCAGCCCCATACATCAGAGTCCAATCAGCAGCCCCTTACATCAGCGTCCCATTAACTGCCCCCTACATCAGAGTTCCATCAACAGTCCCTTATATCAGAGTTCCATCAGCAGCCCCTTACATCAGAGTCCCATCAGCAGCCCCTTACATCAGAGTCCCATCAGAGCCCCTTACATCAGAGTGCTATCAGAATCCCCTTTTATCAGAGTCCCATTAGCAACCCCCTATATCAGAGTCCCATCAGCAGCCTCTTACATCAGAGTCCCATCACCTGTCAACTTACATCAGAGTCCCATCAGCAGCCCCTTACATCAGAGTCTATTCAGCAGGCACATACATCTGAGTCCAATCAGCAGCCCCATACATCAGAGTCCAATCAGCAGCCCCTTACATCAGCGTCCCATTAACAGCCCCCTACATCAGAGTTCCATCAACAGTCCCTTACATCAGAGTCCCATCAGCAGCCCCTTACATCAGAGTCCCATCACTAGCCCCTTACATCAGAGTCCCATCAGCAGCCCCCTACATCAGAGTCCCATCAGCAGCCCCTTACATCAGAGTCCCATCACCTGTCAACTTACATCAGAGTCCCATCACCAGCCCCTTACATCAGCATCCCATCACCAGCCCAATACAGTGTGTCCCAACACCAGTACCTTACATCAGAGACCCATCAGCAGCCCCTTACATCAGAGTGCCATCAGCAGCCCCTTACATCAAAGTCCAATCAGCGGCCCCTTACTTCAGACTCCCATCACCAGGCCCCTTACATCAGAGTCCCATCAGCAGCCCCTTGCATCAGAGTCCATTCAGCAGCCCCATACATCTGAGTCCAATCAGCAGCCCCATACATCAGAGTCCAATCAGCAGCCCCTTACATCAGCGTCCCATTAACAGCCCCCTACACCCGGGTTCCATCAACAGTCCCTTATATCAGAGTTCCATCAGCAGCCCCTTACATCAGAGTCCCATCAGCAGCCCCTTACATCAGAGTCCCATCAGAACCCCTTATATCAGAGTGCTATCAGAATCCCCTTTCATCAGAGTCCCATCAGCAGCCCCTTACATCAGAGTCCCATCACCTGTCAACTTACATCAGAGTCCAATCAGCAGCCCCTGACATCAGAGTCTATTCAGCAGGCCCATACATCTGAGTCCAATCAGCAGCCCCATACATCAGAGTCCAATCAGCAGCCCCTTACATCAGCGTCCCATTAACAGCCCTCTACATCAGAGTTCCATCAACAGTCCCTTACATCAGAGTCCCATCAGCAGCCCCTTACATCAGAGTCCCATCAGCAGCCCCTTACATCAGAGTCCTATCAGCAGTCCCTTACATCAGAGTCCCATCACTAGCCCCTTACATCAGAGTCCCATCACCTGTCAACTTACATCAGCATCCCATCACCAGCCCAATACAGTGTGTCCCAACACCAGGACCTTACATCAGAGACCCATCAGCAGCCTCTTACATCAGAGTCCCATCAGCAGCCCCTTACATCAAAGTCCAATCAGCGGCCCCTTACTTCAGACTTCCACCACCAGGCCCCTTACATCAGAGTCCCCTAAGTAGCCTTTTACATCAGAGTCCCATCACCAGCCCCTCACATCAGAATCCCATCAGCAACCCCTTACATCAGAGTCCATTCAGCAGACCCTTACATCAGAGTCCAATCAGCAGCCCCTTACATCAGAAAGTCCCATCACCAGCCCCTTACATCAGAGTCACATCAGCAGCCCCTTACATCACAGTTTCCCATCATCAGCCCCTTACATCAGCGTCCCATCAACAGCCCCTCACATCAGCGTCCCATAAACAGCCCCCTACATCAGAGTCCAATTATCAGCCCCCATACATCAGGGTACCATTAACAGCCCCCTTACAGCAGAGTCTCATCAGCAGCCCCTTACATCAGATTCCCATCACCAGCCCCTTACATCTGAGTCCATTCAGCAGCCCCTCACTTCAGAGTCCAATCAGCAGCCCCTTACTTCAGACTCCCATCACCAGCCCCCTTTACATCAGAGTCCCCTAAGAATCATTTTACATCAGAGTCCCATCACCAGCCCCTCACATCAGAGTCCCATCAGCAGCCCCTTACAACAGAGCCCCATCAGAGCCCCTTACATCAGAGTCCTATCTGAATCCCCTTACATCAGAATCCCGTCACATGCCCAATACAGAATGTCCAAACACCAGGACCTTACAACAAAGTCCCATCACCAGCCAACTAACATCATAGTACCATCACCAGCCCCTCACATCAGAGTCCCATCAGCAGCCCCCTACATCAGAGTCCCATCACCTGTCAACTTACATCAGAGTCCCATCAGCAGCCCCTTACATCAAAGTCCCATCACCAGCCAACTAACATCAGAGTACCATCACCAGCACCTCACATCAGAGTCCCATCAGCAGCCCCATACATCAGAGTCCAATCAGCAGCCCCTTACATCAGCGTACCATTAACTGCCCCCTACATCAGAGTTCCATCAACAGTCCCTTATATCAGAGTGCTATCAGAATCCCCTTTCATCAGAGTCCCATCAGCAGCCCCCTACATCAGAGTCCCATCAGCATCCCCTTACATCAGAGTCCCATCACCTGTCAACTTAAATCAGAGTCCCATCAGCAGACCTTACATCAGAGTCTATTCAGCAGGCCCATACATCTGAGTCCAATCAGCAGCCCCATACATCAGAGTCCAATCAGCAGCCCCTTACATCAGCGTCCCATTAACAGCCCCCTACATCAGAGTTCCATCAACAGTCCCTTACATCAGAGTCCCATCAGCAGCCCCTTACATCAGAGTCCTATCAGCAGCCCCTTACATCAGAGTCCCATCGCAAGCCCCTTACATCAGAGTCCCATCAGCAGCCCCCTACATCAGAGTCCCATCAGCAGCCCCTTACATCAGAGTCCCATCACCTGTCAAATTACATCAGAGTCCCATCACCAGCCCCTTACATCAGCATCCCATCCCCAGCCCAATACAGTGTGTCCCAACACCAGAACCTTACATAAGAGACCCATCAGCAGCCCTTTACATCAGAGTGCCATCAGCAGCCCCTTACATCAGCATCCCATCACCAGCCCAATACAGTGTGTCCCAACACCAGGACCTTACATCAGAGACCCATCAGCAGTCCCCTACATCAGAGTGCCATCAGCAGCCCCATACATCTGAGTCCAATCAGCAGCCCCTTACATCAACGTCCCATTAACAGCCCCCTACATCAGAGTTCCATCAACAGTCCCTTACATCAGAGTTCCATCAGCAGCCCCTTACATCAGAGTCCCATCAACAGCCCCTTACATCAGAGTCCCATCAGAGCCCCTTACATCAGAGTGCTATCAGAATCCCCTTTCATCAGAGTCCCATCAGCAGCCCCCTACATCAGAGTCCCATCAGCAGCCTCTTACATCAGAGTCCCATCACCTGTCAACTTACATCAGAGTCCCATCAGCAACCCCTTACATCAGAGTCTATTCAGCAGGCCCATACATCTGAGTCCAATCAGCAGCCCCATACATCAAAGTCCAATCAGCAGCCCCTTACATCAGCGTCCCATTAACAGCCCCCTACATCAGAGTTCCATCAACAGTCTCTTACATCAGAGTCCCATCAGCAGCCCCTTACATCAGAGTCCTATCAGCAGCCCCTTACATCAGAGTCCCATCACTAGCCCCTTACATCAGAGTCCCATCAGCAGCCCTCTACATCAGAGTCCCATCAGCAGCCCCTTACATCAGAGTCCCATCACCTGCCAACTTACATCAGAGTCCCATCACCAGCCCCTTACATCAGCATCCCATCACCAGCCTAATACACCAGGACCTTACATCAGAGACCCATCAGCAGCCCCTTACATCAGAGTGCCATCAGCAGCCCCTTACATCAAAGTCCAATCAGCGGCCCCTTACTTCAGACTCCCATCACCAGGCCCCTTACATCAGAGTCCCATCAGCAGCCCCTTGCATCAGAGTCCATTCAGCAGCCCCATAAATCTGAGTCCAATCAGCAGCCCCATACATCAGAGTCCAGTCAGCAGCCGCTTACATCAGCGTCCCATTAACAGCCCCCTACATCAGAGTTCCATCAACAGTCCCTTACATCCGAGTTCCATCAGCAGCCCCTTACATCAGAGTCCCATCAGCAGCCCCTTACATCAGAGTCCCATCAGAGCCCCTTACATCAGAGTGCTATCAGAATCCCCTTACATCAGAGTCCCATCACCTGTCAACTTACATCAGAGTCCCATCAGCAGCCCCTTACATCAGAGTCTATTCAGCAGGCACATACATCTGAGTCCAATCAGCAGCCCCATACATCATAGTCCAATCAGCAGCCCCTTACAGCAACGTCCCATTAACAGCCCCTTACATCAGTATCCCATCACAAGCCCCTTACTTTAGAGTCCCATCAGAGCCCCTTACATCAGAGCCCTATCAGAATCCCCTTACATCAGAGACCCATCAGCAGCCCCTTACTTCAGAGTTCTATCACCTGTCCCCTTACATCAGAGTCCCATCACCAGCCCCTTACATCAGAATCCCATCACCAGCCCAATACAGAGTGTCCCAACACCAGGACCTTACATCAGAGACCCATCACCAGCCCCTCACATCAGAGTCCCATCAACAGCCCCTTACATCAGAATCCCATCACCTGCCCAATACAGAATGTCCAAACACCAGGACCTTACAACAAAGTCCCATCACCAGCCAACTAATATCATAGTACCATCACCAGCCCCTCACATCAGAGTCCCATCAGCAGCCCCTTATACATCAGAGTACCATCACCAGCCAACTAACATCAGAGTAACATCACCAGCACCTCACATCAGAGTCCCATCAGCAACCCCCTGCATCAGAGTCCATTCAGCAGCCCCATACATCAGAGTCCAATCAGCAGCCCCTTACATCAGCATCCCATTAACAGCCCCCTACATCAGAGTTCCATCAACAGTCCCTTATATCAGAGTTCCATCAGCAGCCCCTTACATCAGAGTCCCATCACCTGTCAACTTACATCAGAGTCCCATCACAAGCCCCTTACATCAGCATCCCATCACCAGCCCAATACAGTGTGTCCCAACACCAGGACCTTACATCAGAGACCCATCAGCAGCCCCTTACATCAGAGTGCCATCAGCAGCCCCTTACATCAAAGTCCAATCAGCGGCCCCTTACTTCAGACTCCCATCACCAGGCCCCTTACATCAGAGTCCCATCAGCAGCCCCTTGCATCAGAGTCCATTCAGCAGCCCCATACATCTGAGTCCAGTCAGCAGCCCCATACATCAGAGTACAATCAGCAGTCCCTTACATTAGTGTCCCATTAACAGCCCCCTACATCAGAGTTCCATCAACAGTCCCTTATATCAGAGTTCCATCAGCAGCCCCTTACATCAGAGTCCCATCAGCAGCCCCTTACATCAGAGTCCCATCAGAGCCCCCTTACATCAGAGTGCTATCAGAATCCCCTTTCATCAGAGTCCCATCAGCAGCCCCCTACATCAGAGTCCCATCAGCAGCCCCTTACATCAGAGTCCCATCACCTGTCAACTTACATGAGAGTCCCATCAGCAGCCCCTTACATCAGAGTCTATTCAGCAGGCCCATACATCTGAGTCCAATCAGCAGCCCCATACATCAGAGTCCAATCAGCAGCCCCTTACATCAGCGTCCCATTAACAGCCCCCTACATCAGAGTTCCATCAACAGTCCCTTACATCAGAGTCCCATCAGCAGCCCCTTACATCAGAGTCCTATCAGCAGCCCCTTACATCAGAGTCCCATCACTAGCCCCTTACATCAGAGTCCCATCAGCAGCCCCCTACATCAGAGTCCCATCAGCAGCCCCTTACATCAGAGTCCCATCACCTGTCAACTTACATCAGAGTCCCATCACCAGCCCCTTACATCAGCATCCCATCACCAGCCCAATACAGTGTGTCCCAACACCAGGACCTTACATCAGAGACCCATCAGCAGCCCCTTACATCAGAGTGCCATCACCAGGCCCCTTACATCAGAGTCCCATCAGCAGCCCCTTGCATCAGAATCCATTCAGCAGCCCCATACATCTGAGTCCAATCAGCAGCCCCATACATCAGAGTCCAATCAGCAGCCCCTTACATCAGCGTCCCATTAACAGCCCCCTACATCAGAGTTCCATCAACAGTCCCTTACATCAGAGTTCCATCAGCAGCCCCTTACATCAGAGTAACATCAGCAGCCCCCTACAATCAGAGTCCCATTAGCAGCCCCTTACATCAGAGTCTATTCAGCAGGCCCATACATCTGAGTCCAATCATCAGCCCCTTACATCAGAGTCCAATCAGCATCCCCTTACATCAACATC